>CM019709.1:10378484-11033484 GCA_009760885.1 Achatina immaculata | reverse complement strand
ATTGGTCAAGAGGACATATGAAAGAATTGATATGACTGATAAAAGGCCAGTCATATCAATTCTTCCATATGCCCCTTTCACCTCTAGTGTTCGTTTATTCTTCGCGTGCCCAGATTTGTCTACGTAAGGTTTTTCCCCCCTTATTTTAAACTCGAGGAATAAAGAACTTGGGTCTGGTGGCTGTTTCATTTCTTTTTTTTTTTCTGCATGATCACTGTCTCGTCGTTGTAGATTCAGCTTCTTTCTAGATTCCGTGGCTGGCAGCAAATGTTTCCTTTAGATTTAGATGACAGAAACAAATTTGTAAACAATATCGAAAGTCACCTTCTGTATTTGCCTTCATCGCTTGCGAACTTTACAAGTGTACACAGCAGATCTGTTGACGCTGAGATGTACAGGTTTCATCTCTTCATCTAAATGCTATGCTTGCTAATCATACTCTTGTGCTGGCTTTCTCTCCTAGACCATAACGTGAAGCACAGATATTTAGATTTATATGTGTTGTTTACATCTGGAAATTGTTTATTAATTGTGCGTCTTCAATTCTAATGTTCTCATTGTTTTTCTTCAGGTATTTTCAGAAACTTTGTTAAGATATTATTACACTTTTTCCTTCGTGTGTTCTCTTTATTTTCTTCAAGTATTCTCAGTCTTATTGCTGACACTAATCTGACAGCTATCTGATGTGTTTAAACTTTTAGCTTGTAGAGGTAGAGTTTGTTTGCGGAAGAATATTAATACATTTTCTTACCGACTTCTGCAAAACATGTTAAATTAATGAAGCAAAAAGGCGACTACAACAGAAAAATGTCAACCTGGAGAGTGTTGACGATCTGTCATTGTTGTGCATGTGCTTTAGGATTGAAAACTTCATGTCGAATTCGCGAAATTATCGCCCTCTTTAAACGTTTTCTTGCATGTTCCAATCTGTCAGTGTCGTCTTTGCACTTTTGTTTTCACACTCAGTGTTCCGGGAGACTGCTGGCGGAAGTACTGCTTCACATTCGGATGTTTTCGACCAAAGAAAAGATTTTTACAGCGGTCGGTGTTTGCTGCAGTAATCGAATATGATTTGCAGCGTTTGACCAGGTCAAGGGAAGAATGAAATGTCAGTCTTCATTCCAAGCCGGGCACAACTTCATTCCAAGCCGGGCACAACTTTATTCCAAGCCGGGCACAATTTTATTCCAAGCCGGGCACAATTTTATTCCAAGCCGGGCACAACTTCATTCCAAGCCGGGCACAACTTCATTCCAAGCCGGGCACAATTTTATTCCAAGCCGGGCACAACTTTATTCCAAGCCAGGCACAACTTTATTCCAAGCCGGGCACAACTTTATTCCAAGCCGGGCACAACTTCATTCCAAGCCGGGCACAATTTTATTCCAAGCCGGGCACAACTTTATTCCAAGCCGGGCACAACTTCATTCCAAGCCGGGCACAATTTTATTCCAAGCCGGGCACAACTTTATTCCAAGCCGGGCACAACTTTATTCCAAGCCAGGCACAACTTTATTCCACGCCAGGCAAAACTTTATTCCAAACCGGGTACAACTTTATTCCATGCCAGGCACAACTTTATTCGTGTTGTGCATTCAATCCTTGTCAAGTTGGCCGCAAACTAAAAAGCTCTATACTCCATATCCAAACCTAAACTTGATCATAGAAAATAAAAGACGGGTAAAACAGTGCCAGAAGTTTTGAAAAATTAGTTCACCACCTGACGTTTTCGGAAATATCTGTATGGATTCCATGAGCGATAAAAGGAATGACGACTGCAGTAAAAACTAGTTCTAGCAATAAAGGTAGACAGAGGTGCATGGTTCAGTTATTCATTCATTCATTTGCACGTCCCTTGCGGAACTTTGCCTCCCAAACAGCACTCCTGTAGGCCTCTCGGTTGTGAGCAAGATAGCCTGCTGCTGTTGCATCCATTTCCAGATCGTCAACGATGTCTTGCAGCCATCTTCGTTTTGGTCTTCCTCTTTTTCTTCTTACCATTATGTATCCTTCCAATACGGTCTTCTCTAAATTATCATGACGTTTATTGTGTCCAAAATATTTAAGTTTTCTCTCTTTAATCCTCTTTACCAGCCAGCCTTCTTCAATATTAAGTTCTTGTAGTATAGATATATTTGTTCTTTTTTGTGTCTACGATATTTGGAGAACTCTTCTGTAGCATTTACATTCAAAGGCATTTATGTGTTTCTCAGCTGTTTTGTTAAGTGTCCAGGTCTCACAGGCATATATTGCGATGGGAAAGATGCATGCCCTTAAAAATCTTATTTTTGTGGTTCTGTCTGCTCCTCTCCACAGATTCTTTAGTTGTTTTACTTTCTGAAGAGCGATAGATGTTCTCCTTTTAATTTCCCTCATTGTATCTCCATTATTAGTTAGTAGTGATCCAAGATATTCAAAACTCTCCACTTCTTCCAGTTTTTCCTCATTTCAGTTGCCTTGTTTGTTTTGTCAGTTTGCATCACTTTAGTTTTTTTGCATTAAGATAGAGGTTCTGCTCTTCGCTGTTCTTGCGGACTGACATAATTAGTTTTTCCATTCCTGTTTGTGTTGTGGACAGTAATACTGTGTCATCAGCATATCTAATCTCTGGTATTTCATAACCTCTAATTGTTAATGCATCGTAATATTATTTGTCTACATCTTCTCTAATATTCCTCATTATATTTTCAGTATACAAGTTAAATAAGTAGGGTGACAATATGCACCCCTGACGGACCTCTTGTTTTATGTCAAACCAAGTTGTTGTTTCACCATTTATTCTTACTGCTGCCTGTTGGTCTAGATACAGCAGTGATGTTAATTGTATCAAATGTGTTGGAAATCCCATTTTTTCCATTATTTCCCAAAGTTTCTGGTGTTGTACACAATCAAATGCCTTTGAGTAGTCTATAAAGGATAAATATAGATTCACATTAAACTCTCTGCATTCCTCTATTATTAATCTTATATTGAATATATGGTCTCTTGATCCTCTTCCTTGCCTGAAACCAGCTTGGACCATACTGACTTCTTCTTCTATTTTCTTTCGAAGTCTACCCATTATGATTTTTAACAGAATTTTACTGGCATGACTAATCAGGGCAACAGTTCTGTAGTTGGTGCATAATTTCAGGTTACTCTTTTTTGGCAGTGGTATGAATACAGTTCTTTTCCATTCTTTTGGCCAAATACCTGAATGCCATATCTTTTTACATAGTGCATGATAGATTTTTGCACACTCCTTTCCTCCTGTTTTAATAAATTCAGCTGTTATCTCATCACATCCTGGTGATGTACCATTTTTCAGATTCTTTATTGCCCATAAAACTTCTTCTATTGTCGGTTCGGGTTCTTTCTCCTCCAGTAACAATTCACACTGTTGATTTCTGCTTCCACAGTCGGTTGTTTCAGATATTCTTTTGCAATATTCCTTCCATCTTTCTAGAATTGGTTCAGTTATACTAAACAAAAAAGCGAGGCTACCATAAAATCTAAGCCTTACATTTTTTCACTCCAAAATAACACTGGCATGGTTGTGAAGTTCTTGTACACAACATGGTATTCACTGCTCAAGGCAGTAATTAAGCAAAGTCTAAATGAATTGAACAGTGGCACATTTCTAAGCCAAGCCGTACTTTTAAATTATAGAGTAACTTCCTTCCAATTCCTTTCTGCCAACATTTCTCATGAAAACTTATCCTGGCAGAGCGCGGAAATTAATTCAGGAGTGAAAAGGTTAATTTTTCATATCTTTTTCACGTTTTTATGTGTTGTGTTGGTTTTGTATGTGATCCTTGCAAAAACCTTTGCCGAAATATTGAATTCTTGTATGTTGTTCATGTATATGGGCTCATCTTGCTTTCTGCCTGTCTCGTTCCTACTCACTTTTCTCACTTTTTTCTATTTTTTTTGTAAACTGAGCCATACATGTCTGTCTGTATGTGTTGACACACACAAAATCAATCATAAAACGTCTGCCAAATAATTTACCAACACTTAGCTTAAAGCTGACAATTTTCTACGGATATGCGCGAGACAGGTTATCTGTGTACGCGTGCCCGCTCGTTGTGTGGTGTGTGTGTGTGTTTCTCTCTGTGTGTGTGTATGTGTTCTTGCGGGCGTGTGTGTGTGTGTGTTGGTAAATGGGAGAGGGAATCGGAAGTGTTGGGTTAGGGTATGTATGGCTTGTGTGACAGACGAAAAATGGCTGTGCCAAGTTCTAGAGTACTGGTGGAGGTATGACTCACTAAAAAGTGACTAACAAACTGTGTGGTAGAGAAAAACTGTTGTGCAACTTACTCTCTGTGTTAGGAATAAAACACTTATTCATCCATTCTTTCATTTGCTTTCACTAAATTTACTCCAACTTTTACAAATTCTTCTATCGAGCGCAGGGCATCATTGACGTTTCAGTCTTAATTTCAATATCTGCTCAATCCATTTGATTTTAATACCTGTATGTATGCGGTCCATTGTTAAGAGAGGCCAAATTAGTAGGCGCAATTCCCTTGATGAGGCTGAAACCTCGCTGAAAACAAAAAAACTTGGCGAACTACCTAGCGAGCCACATGTGACGTTTAACGGGACGGAAATGATGTAAACTTGTTTTGCAGTCATAAACTTTAAAACAGGCTTTCTCAACCTTTTTTGCCCCCGTGGAACCCATGGACTTTCTTTGATCCCCGTGAGACCCTCGGACTCTCCTTGATCCTTGTGAGACCCTTGGATTTTCTTTCATCTCTATGAGATTCTTGAGCTTTCTTTGATCCCCGTGAGATCTTCGGACTTTCTTTGATCCCCGTGAGACCTTCGGACTTTCTTTGATCCCCGTGAGACCCTCTGACTTTTTTAAAATCCCCGTGAGCCCCTTGGACTTTCTCTGATCCCCGTGAGATCCATGGAGTTTCTTTGATCCCCGTGAGATCCTTGGACTTTCTTTGATCCCCGTGAGATCCCTGGACTTTCTTTGATCCACTTGAGATCACTGGACTTCCTTTGACCCCCGTGAGACCTTTGGACTTTCTTTGACCCCCCGTGAGACCCCTGCATTAAAGCATTTACCGACGTTCATGTTGTATTTTTTGCTTCATATGTCTCCTTCCTCCCACCTATGCCCCCTCCCCCCAATTCTGCACCATAAAATACACTAATTCTAAAAAAGTGCACTAGCTAAGCAGGAAAACAAATTATTTAATTCTAATTTGTCTAGCAGAGGGCCCCGCCTACGAGGAAGAGAGCATCTAGCGTAGAATATGTTAATCATGTTTGGCTTGAGGTACATGGCATGTGTAAGAGCAGTTTTTTCTCTTGTATAGAACTAAAAGACTTTTTAACCAGCCTGTCTTGGACAAAATAAAAACCATGCATCTAAGCTTAACTTGCCTTTCTAGAAATTAATTTCTTTCTTCCATATTTATAAATGTTGAAAACTCAAGGACAGACAATAAGTTATTGTAAATAACTGGCTTAAGCTGTAAGTTTACAAGACTTTTATTAAGAGGTTTTCAGGCATGATCTCAGACGAAACCCCGCAGATCAATCGCAGAACCCTGCTTGAGAAACCCCGCAGATCAATCACAGAACCCTAGTTGAGAAACCCCGCAGATCAGTCGCAGAACCCTGGTTAAGAAATCCCTCAGATCAGTCGCAGAACCCTGGTTGAAAAACCCCGCAGATCAGTCGCAGAACCCTGGTTGAGAAACCCCGCAGATCAGTCGCAGAACCCTGGTTGAGAAACCCCGCAGATCAGTCGCAGAACCCTAGTTGAGAAACCCCGCAGATCAGTCGCAGAACCCTAGTTGAGAAACCCCGCAGATCAGTCGCAGAACCCTGGTTGAGAAACCCCGCAGATCAGTCGCAGAACCCTGGTTGAGAAACCTTGCTTTAAAATATAGGAATAACTTTAGGCATGAGCGAAAAAAAAACACACATAGTTGTTATGTTTCCAGTTATGTATTATTTATGCATTAACATATAGACGAGAAAAAGCTAGACTACATGTTAGAAAAGTTATATAATAAAAACTTCAGAGGGAACAAGAGAACATTAAAACTGAGACTTTCCTGCTTGTGCACGGTTGTGGCAGAAGTGTTTGTTTGATATGTTTTATACGTTTTATATATTTTATACGTTTGATATGTTTGACATGTTTGATATGTTTGATATGTTTTGTATGTTTTATACGTTTGATATGTTTGACGTGTTTTATACATTTGATATGTTTGGTATCTGTGATATGTTTTATATGTTTGATCGTTTATGTTTGACATGTTTTATGTTTTATACGTTTGACATGTTTGATATGTTTTATATGTTTATACATTTGATATGTTTGCTATGTTTCTATGAGAACAGTATAGAAACGATCGATTAGCTGGCTGTAAAAACAAAGGGTGGGGGGGGGGGGGGAGTGGAGAAAGGAAAGGTGAAAATGTGGACCAGTCAAGGTAGAGGTGAACAGAACGGATTTGATCAAGCGGGAAAAGGAGTGAAAGATATAAAGAGTAAGTGCATTTTAGAAATAAGAATGTAGCAAACAAGGAGTAGACTGACGGGTGTAATGGAAGGGAGAGCTGAAATAAAAGGGGAGGCTAAACTACACCTGTGTCTATCCTTCACTTTTTGAACATTTTCAACTTTATATCCGTTCTTCTGAGCATCCGAGTACAGTTTTACTATTGTTGGAACTAACGAGGATTGTACTTATCAAAATGTGAGAGTAGCAGAGAATTAGATGTTTATGCTTAGAAGAGCAAAAAATATTAATAGTAGAATTAGATGTTTATGTTTAGAAGAGCAAAAAAATATTAATAGTAGAATTAGATGTTTATGTTTAGAAGAGCAGAAATATTAATAGTAGAATTAGATGTTTATGCTTAGAAGAGCAAAAACATTAATAATAGAATTAGATGTTTATGTTTAGAAGAGCAAAAATAATAGTAGAATTAGATGTTTATGGTTAGAAGAGCAAAAATAATAGTAGAATTAGATGTTTATGTTTCAGGCACTAACTTACTATGTTTCGTTGACTCGTTTCAGAGCTTGTTTGTGCACAGTTTGTCTAGACTCATCATATCTACGTTGCCATGGCAATTCGAAAACAACAGCTTGTGCATCCATCCAACCCAGTATCTATGAACTCTCCCATGCATCCAACCCAGTATCTATGAACTCTGCCATGCATCCAGCCAAGTATCTATGATCTCTCCCATGCATCCATCCAACCCAGTATCTATGATCTCTCCCATGCATCCATCCAATCTATGAACTCATCTATGTTATCCATTCATTTCAAGTATCTATGAACTCGTCTATGTTATCCATTCAATTCCAGTATCATTGAACTCATCTATGTTATCCATTCATTTCCAGTATCTATGAACTCGTCCATACTCCCATCCAACCCAGTATCTATAAAGTCATCTATGCTGCCCATCCAACCCAGAATCTGTGAACTCGTCTATGTTGTTCATCCAAACCTGTATCTGTGAACTCGTCCATACTCCCATCCAACCCAGTATCTATAAAGTCATCTATGCTGCCCATCCAACCCAGAATCTGTGAACTCGTCTATGTTGTTCATCCAAACCTGTATCTGTGAACTCGTCCATACTCCCATCCGAACCAGTATCTAGTCCTTACTCCCAACAAACCCAGTATCTATGAATTCGCCCATACTCCCATCAAACCCAGTATCTATAAACTCATCCACTCTTCATCCACTTAACCCATCCACCCAGCAACTTTTGCCCCATCCTTGTATATATTCGTCTGTTATCTAAACATTCACTCTAAGATCCCTCATGTATTATTCAGCCTATCCACTCACTTTTTTTCTCCGTCTGTCATATGCTTTCTGCATCTTTCATGTATCTTGTCGTGTCTCCAAGAAGTTCTTTCGTTATCTGGAGCATCCATGAAACATACCCTCACATCCTAAGTTTCCCTTACCCGTAGCGCTAGTTCTATCTATAGTTCACAAACTACCGCAGATTACACTACCAAATAGAAGCAGTAGTTCCACATATGTGTCTAAACAAAACTGTTTCAAATAAATCAATAAAGTAATAGTTTATGATTTGTTAAAAAATACATACGGTGCTGCTTAGAAATAACCTACCCCAAAGAATATAATATAATAACTTCCGCATTCTTGACTGCACTGCAGATCGATGATTGTTAAAATTGTGTGCTTTCCGTAAATATATTGCATAACTGAAACTATTGATGAATCTTTGTTAGATTGAAATCATGGACTACAAATTTGATCTGGTTCTATGTAATAACTGAAACTATTCATAAATCTTTATTAGACTGAAATCCTTGGCTACAAATTTTATCTGGTTCCATGTAATAAAAAGTTCAGCTAGAAGGGATAAAAGAGAATACATAGACAATATGGCGAAAGAGGCAGAAAAAGCAGCAAAAGCAAGAAGCAGCAAAACTTTATATAATATACAAAAGAGGCTAACAGGTACTATTACATCTAAAGAAAGCCAATCCTCAGCAAAACTGGAACCCTATTAACATAAAATAAAGACCAAAAGCAAAGACGGGCTGAATACTTCCAAGAAATACTTTCTACTAAAAGGTAGGCACTTGTGTTCATAAACATAATCTCCTGTTCTAAAAAATAGAAATACAGGTTCCAGAACCAGATATTCGTGCTGTATAAATCAGAAATGCATACTAAAGAAAAGGAAAATTCATGTTCTAAAATCGGAAATTCGTGCTTCGAAAAGCAGATATTCGTGTTCTAAAAAAACACATATTCGTGGATTAGAAGGCAGAAATTCATGTTCTAGGGAAAAAGAAATCTATGTTCTATAGAGGCAAAAAAGTCATGTTCTAGAAGGAAGAAATTTTGTCCTAAAACGCAGAAATCCGTGTTTTAGAAAATTGGTGCTTTAGAAGACATAAATTTCTCTTCTAAAAGACAGAAGTCAGTGTGCCAGAAAACATAAATTATTAGTATTTAAAAACAAAATGTCATAGTTTAGACGAGAAAAAAAATATTGTTCTAAAAGGCAGAATTTTGTGTTCTTAAGGGAGATTTTTCGTTCCTACAACTCAGAAATTCATGTTTAAGAAGATTCGAATTATAACAGATGGTAATTGATGGCCTAGAAGATAAATCTTCTTGATCTAGAAGAAATAACTGGGTAGTCCAAAAGACAAAAAGACGTGCTCTATAAGAAAGAACTCTGTGTCGTAGAGTTTCTTTTTTTTCCCGAAAATCAGAAATTTGTGATTTGGAAGACAGAAATTAATGTTCTAAAACGCAGAAACTATAAAGGGAAGAAATTTGTAATCCAGAATTCAGAAATGTTGTGTATGAAAAGACAGACACTCCTGCTGTAAAGCTCAGATATAATCACGCTCTAAAAGCAGGAACATGCTTTTTAGAAGACAATACTCGTGTCCTAGAAGATAAAAAAATTTGCTTTCTAGAAACTGGAAATTCATTATGCAAAAAAGACACACATTCATGATCGAAAAGACAAAACATCGTGCTCTAGATTGCAGAAATGTATTTCAAACGACAGAATTTCGTGTTTGAAAAAAATCGTATCTTCAAGAAAACATAAATTTATTGACAGATTTTCGTGTTCATGTTTGCTGACATGTTTGTTTCAGAAAATAAAAAGCAGAAATTTGTTTCTTTCTTTTCTTTTTTTTAAAATTTCAGATATTTGTATTATAATAAGCAGAAATCTGTGCTCTAAATAACAGAAAACTTGTATTCTAAAAGTCAGATATTCATGTATAAACGATAGAAATTCGTGCTATAAAAATCTGAAATTCTTAATCTAAATTTCATAAACTCATTTTTTTTCTAGACGACAGCATTTCGTGTCCTAGATGAAGAAATTTGTGTTCTAGAAAGCAGAAATTCGTTTTCAAGAGATCAGAAATTCGTTCTATAAAAACACAAATTCGAATCCGAAAAAGCAAAAATTCCTGCACTAGAAGGCTGAAGTTCTTTTTCTTCCAAAAGACAAAAATCCATGCTCTGTTACACAGAAATTCTTGTTTTATAAGAGAAAAAAAGCTGGTCTTTATGATACAAATTCGTGTTCTAAGCGGAAGAAATTCATATTCTAGAAGACAGAAATGTGTGTTCTAGAAGACAGACATTCTATATTAAAAGACAACAATTAGTGTAAGTTTCAAAAATTCATGCTCTAGAAAACAAACCTTCGTGTTCCAGAAGACAGGAAATTTGTGTGTTCTAGAAAGCAGATGCACATATGTTGGTCACTTGATGAGAAGAAATGATCAGAGAATCCCAAAACAAGCTATCAAGTGGAACACAACAGGCCAAAGAAAAAGAGGCAGACCGCGTGAAACTCTGAAGAGGACATTATTAAGAGAGGCCAAATTAACAGGCGTGGAATCCTTTGATGAGGTTGAAAGACTCGCCGAGGACAGGAAAAATTGGCAAACTACTTTGCGAGCCCTATGTGATGTTTAACGGCACGGGAAGGATATAAGATATAAGATAAGAAGAAAGCAGAAATTCAATTTTTTTTAAGGTGACAAAAATTAGTGTTCTAGAAGGCAAAAATCCATGTTTTAAAATACATAAATTTGTACTGAGCTGATAAAAATTCTTGCTCGAAGATAAGAGAATTCGTCCTTGAGAAACAAAACTTTGTGTTCTAAAATGAAAAAAAATCGTATTCTAGAAAGCAGATATTTGTTTTCTACAAAACAGAAATTAATGTTAGAGACGACAGAAATTCAGATTCTATATAACACCTAAGATCGTGTTTCAAGACGGAAAGTTGTGTTCTAATGGGGGGGGGGGGGGGAGAGAGAGAATTGTAAAAGTCAGAAATTTGTGCTAAAAAAAAAGAAGATAATCATCATCATCAGGTGCCGTACTGGCGTTGGCTATTATGCTTCTCCAGAGTACCCGATCCTTCATGCAGGCCATCAGTTCAGTTGGTGATCTCCTCTCACACCATCCCGTCGGACTGTCCAGTATCATTTCTCTTGGTCTTCCTCTTGATCTTCTTCCTTCTATTTTTCCTGTTGTTATAATATTTTCAATGCCCCCTCTTCTCATTGCATGTCCTATGATAGTACATTGTCTCTCTCTTATCTTTCTGACAAGTTTTTTTGTCTCTCCAGCTCTTCTCATACATTCTTCATTAGTTATTTTTGCTGTCCAGGGGATTCGCAACATTTTTCTAATAAACCACATTTCTCCTGCTTCCAATGATTTTTGTACAGACTTGCCTATTGTCCGTGATTCACTTCCATATAACAAGACAGGTTCAATATAGCATTTTAGGACTCGTTTTCTAACATTCATTGATAAAGATGTGTTAGCTAATATGTTTCTCATTCTCTGAAATGCAGTCTTTGCTTGGCCTATTATGTTCCTAATTTCTGTTGTGCATTTCCCATCTGAAGTTATTACTGCTCCAAGGTATTTGAATTTCTGCACCTGCTTTAGAATGGTTCCATTTAATTTAATACTGCATGCTGGTGGATTCTGTTTCTTAGATATAACCATAGTCTCTGTCTTTTTGATGTTCAAAGTAAGGCCTTTCTGTTCACTTTCTTTGGCGACTTTATCCAAGAGATTTTGCAGGTCTTGTTGGTTCTCCGACACAGTAAGATAATCATACAGGGATAAATTTATACTCTACAAGGCATAAATTCGTCTTTAAGACACGAATATCTGCTTTCAAGAAAAGGGCAGTTTATGGTCTAAAAAGAACGGAACTTGATATTCTGTTGATTGCAGCAATTAGTGATAAGAAGGCAGAGTTTCGTGCTCGAAGCGGTAGAAATATTCGTTTTTAAATGGCAGAAATTCATGTTCGAATGATAGATTTCTATGTTCTACGAGGGGCGTTCAGAAAGTAATGTACCACATCGTGTTTCTCAGGGGCTGTTTATTCAAAAAGCATGAAATTTGTATACAATATTCATGGATATGTCTTGTAAACATAGGTATTATTCAACATAATCCCCATAAACGTGTACGGCTTTACGCCAGGGCGAAACAAGTGCATGTATTCCTAGCCCGTACCAGATTTTCTCTTGATTATGTAGCCATTTCATCGCTGCATGAATCACTCCTTCGTCGTCTTCAAATCTGACCCCTCGGAGTGCATCTTTAAGTGGACCAAACAGATGGAAATCAGAGGGTGCCAAATCAGGACTATAGGTGGATGGGGTAGTACAGTCCAACTCAAGTTGGTGATTGCTCCCATGTTGCCAGACTTGTGTAAGGACACGCATTGTCGCGAAGGAGAAGCAGGTCTGCTGGTTTCCTGTGCGTTGATTGATTTTTTTCAATGCCTTAATGTAAGATTGCGAATTGATTGTCTCTCCTCTTAGTATCCACAAGAATCACACCTTCAATGTCTCAAAAGACAGTTATCATGACCTTTCCAGCTGAAGGAGTTGTCTTGAATTTCTTTCTTCGTGGCGATTGCGGATGATGCCACTCCTTATCTCCACTTATTGATTCTTTGATCCTCTGAACCCAGCGACTGACTGTACTCCTGTCGACTGCAAAACTTCTATACACATCACTTAGACGCTTGTGAGTTTCACGATTCTATCATAATTCAGTGCTTATACCGCAAGTTGCTAACGCGCTCCATTTCAACGGTTAGGGCAGCCATATTCTTTGGCCAGTTGCGGTGCACTTTGGTTCACACAATCAGCATATGCCATATTTAAAGTGTGCAAAATTTCATGCTTCTATCTTCATTATTAGCTGAAAAAAAAATAATGTGGTGCATTACTTTCTGAACGCCCCTCGTAGAAGACAGAAATTTGTGGTTTAGAAGGCGGAATTCGTGTTCTAGTATGCAGAAAGTCGTTTCTAAAAAGGAATAAATTCGTGTTCTAGAATTCAGACATTCATTTATTAGAAGGCAGAGATTGCTGTTATAAAACTCAGAAATTAATATTTTAGAGACTGTTGCAATTAAACTAAGAAATTAGTGTAATAGATAAGAGACTGTTGCTGTAAACTCAGAAATTAATGTTTTAGACACTGTTGCTATAAAACTCAGAAATTCATGTAATAGAAGACAGAGACTGTTGTTATAAACTCAGAAATTAATATTTTAGAGACTGTTGATATAAAACTCAGAAATTAATGTTCTAAAGGTCAGAAAGTTGTAACAAAATCAGTGCTTTGTGTCCAAGAAGGAAAAATGTGTGTTTTCTAAAATAGAAATTAGTGTTCCAGAATGCAGAAATTCGTTCTGTAAAAATATATACGAAATCAGAAATTCGTGCTCCAAAAGACAGAAATTCGTGTTCTAAAAGACAGAAAGTTGTATTCTGAAAGGCAGAAATTCGTACCGTAGTAGAAATAAATTCGTGTTCTAATTCGCGCCTAGTAAGCAGAAAATGTTTGCTTTGTTTTTTAAAAAACGTATTCTGTGAGAAAAGAAAAATTCGTCTTCCTCTTGCTCTAGAAGGTATAAATCTGTTTTCTTAGTAGACAGAAATTATTGTTCTAGACAACAGAAATTAGTGTTCCAGAATACGCAAGTTTGTGTTTTAAAACGCATATAGAAGCAGTAGTGCTATATATGTGTACACGCGGAAGTTCGTGTTCTAAGTAAAAATCAGAAATTCGTGATGGAAAAGAACAAAAATTCATGCTCTAAAATGTAGAAATTCACACTTTAAAGGTCTTCAAGGAAACAGAAATTTTAGTTTAAAGGTCAGAAATTCTTATTGGTCTAAAAGACAGAAACTGACGTTCTAGATTTCAGAAATAATGTTTTACAGCAGAAGTCTGTGTTTTTAAACAGCAGAAATTCGTACGTTAGGAAAAAAAACATTTAGTATTGTAACATGAGAAACTCATAATGAAGAAGACAGAAGTTCAAGTTCAAGATGACAGAAACTTGTGTGTTCTGGAAAGTGGAAATTCATGTCACTGTTCTTTTTCGTTTTTTTTTTTTTAAGATGGGCAGAAATTCATGTTTTAAGATAGAAATCCGTATTTTGGAAGACAGAAATTTCTGTTCTGAAAGACAGAATTTCGTGCTCTAAAGGGCAGTAATTTGTACTGTAGAAGAAATTTAGAACTCTCCTTTTCTAGAAGACAAAATTTCGTGTTGTGCTTCCTGGAATAAATTTGAAACCGATATATAGACAGAGATCTTTCCATCCGAAATGTTTGACATGTAGACACAAATCTTTCCATCCGAGATGTCTAACATGTAGACATAAATACTTCCGCTCGAATTGCCTTGTATATAGATACAGATCTTTTCGCCTTACAGGCCGAAATGTAGACACAAGCTACAACTGATGACTGATGATGGTGCACATACCAATAATAAAATGAAGCACTTTTAAAAATATAAAGTGCAAAAAAATCAAAATTTCTACACGTGATAAATGGATATATACAGTATTTATTGCATTTAACAAAGGGAAACGCCTCACCCACTTCATTATGGTTACTTCAATGACTAACAACTTTTCACCAGTTACAGGACAAGAGGTTGCTAAGATTCAATGAAGGAAGAGCCCAATTATCACAGACTGAACTAATGTAATTTAAGCAAACAATGACATAATGTGATAGCAATCCTGACAATATTCCCTCATGCCCGCATTTTACGAGTCTACAAAGTAGCATATTACAAATCCTCAATGCACATTACTCAAGTCCGAGGAAAAATTGAATATTTTTTTTGCATTTCATCTGTCCTCGTTTTGTTGTACAAGTTCTGTCGCTGGGCAAGTAAATGCTCCCATAATCTTCTTATTTTTGTTAATATTATCTAGTCTCCATGTCTCAGTCACGCAGGACTGGAGAAAAGTATTGCTAGCTGAAGAAACGAGAAGATTCCATGAACATCACAATAAACATTGCTAAATTGCTCGAATACTTGTTATGGAACTTATTTACGCTACTCTTCCTTGTTTCTCCTTAAAATTCCAGTTTATTCTAAGATGCATTCATTTTTATATTCGAATACAGATTTACCAATAATTTAGCAACCATAGCAGAAAATAATGGAAAAACTAATTATGTCAGTCCGTAAGTATAGCGAAGGGCAAAACCTCTATCTTAATGCGAAGAAAATTGATGACATCTGGCAAAACAAATAAGGCAGTTGATATATGTATCAATGAGAAAAAATTGGAAGAGGTGGAGAGCTTTGAATATCTTGGATCATTACTAACTAACGATGGAGATACAATGAGGAAAATTAAAAGGAGGACATCTATCGCTCTTCAGAAAGTAAAACAACTAAAGAATCTGTGGAGAGGAACAGACAGAACCATAAAAATAAGATTTTAAAGAGCATGCATCTTTCCTATCATAACATATGCCTGTGAGACCTGGACACTTAACAAAACAGCCCGAGAAACACATACAGGCCTTTCAATGTAAATGCTACACAGAAAAGAACAAATATATCCATATTACATCGAGGTAATATTGAGGAAGGCGGGCTAGTGAAAAGGATTAAACAGAGAAAACTTAAATATTCTGGACACATTAAACGTCATGATAATTTAGAGAAGGCCATCTTGGAAGGGTACATAATGGGAAAAAGAAAGAGAGGAGGACCAAGGCGAAGATGGCTGCAAGACATCGTTGATGATCTGCAAATGGAGGCATCAGCGCAAGTCATCTTGCTTACAACGAGAGGCCTACAGGAGAGCTGTTAGGGAGGCACAGTTCTGCAAGGGACATACAAATGACTGACTGACTAACTGACTGACT
The DNA here is from genome assembly GCA_009760885.1 of Achatina immaculata. NCBI lineage: Eukaryota > Metazoa > Mollusca > Gastropoda > Stylommatophora > Achatinidae > Lissachatina > Lissachatina immaculata. The sequence continues at coordinate 11,017,751 of CM019709.1, read as the reverse complement.
GACTGACCAGCAACCAAAACTTGGGACAAATCATCAGTGGGTTCTCTTTGTATAATTATTTCCTCTGTTCAGACTTAAACCAAATCTTTCTGTCTAAAATGCCAAATAGACATACATCTTTCTACTAAATTTCCCATGATGTAGGCACATTAGCTTCTTTTTGAATGGCCCGGTTGTGAACTGCGTTACGGCTTCACTGAGAATCACTGGAGCATTGGTTACCTCCCCCTGTGGTGAAACATAAGGAAACTTAATCTCTAAAACCAAATAACAGGGAAGTGGGGAGACCCACAGCTGCATGTAAACCCAGCTTTGAAGTGAATGAAAATCCATACAATCAGAGCACTAAAGCATATTTCAAGCATGATATAAAAAATATCAAGCACGAACTTGAGGAAAACACCAACATCTTAAACATCATTCCATTCCTAGATCAGCCTTTTCTCTTAAACGTCGCAAACTAACGCATTTAAAATATAAAAGAACTCGTAATCTGACTATGTCACTTTCCTGATTTGTTATGAGATCGCCACTGCTGTCTGACTAGAGCTGTCTGGTTACACCAGTTAAGGATTTCTTGACTTTATGGTCAGTCCAGTTCCAGTTTCCTCTGTCTTATATGATAAGCAAATTTTATTTTCAGGTCCACCGTTTTATTTGCTTGCACTTTATGCACACACTATATTTTGTGCAGTCAAGACAGAAGAACGAATGAGTGAATGGTTCCAGATTGAAACAGGCGTGAAACAAGGATGTATAATGTCTCCTTTGCTTTTTGGAATACAATAGACTTCATAATGAAAAAATGCTGAACAGGTAACACAGGTATTGACTGGGTACATGAGACCCAACTAGAAAATCTTGATTTTGCTGATGACATAACTTATCAGTAATAGTGTGAATTCCATGCAAGAAAAAAAAAGATATCCTCTCTTCACTGGCTAGTAAAATAGGACTTGAAATTAACAAGGACAAAATAAAAATAATGAAAATTCCCATTAATCAAAATGGAAAAATACGTGCAGAAGGGACAGATGTTGAAGAAGTCAATCAATTTGCATACCTTGGCAGCTACATAGACTAGGATTGTGACACCAGAAAGCAAGTTAGAATTAGAATTGCAAAAGCAGCATCGACCTTCAAGAATCTTGAGAACATATGGCATTCAAAAGTTATAAGCACAAAAACCAAGTTAAAAGTATTTAATTCAAATGTAATATCCACCCTCGTTCATGCATGCGAAAGCTGGAAAACAACTAAAGAAATAGACAAGAAATTAGACTCTTTTGAAAACAAATGCCTAAGGAAAATACTCGGCATCAAGTGGAATGAATTAAAAAACAATGCAGAGATAAGACAGATGACTGAACAACAACCAGTCTCATGAGTGATCAGGAAAAGGAGACTGAGATATGTTGGTCACGTGATGAGACGAGACGTTCAGATAATCCCAAAACAAGCTATCAAGTGGAACACAACAGGCCGAAGAAAAAGGGGTAGACCACTTGAAACTCTAAAGAGGACATTGTTAAGAGAGGCTAAATTAATAGGCATAAAGTTACTAGATGAGGTTGAAAAGCTCACCGAAAACAGGAAAAATTGGCGAACTACCTTGCAAGCCCTATGTGACGTTTAACGGCACGGGAAGGATATAAGATAAGGTACTATATTTTGGTAAACATTAGCAAATCCAACAGACAAGAGAAATACACAATTTTTTTTATCTGGCAGTAATTTGTCGTCCTCTAGGATGTCTTGTAACTTTTACAGTCATTACTGAGCTTGATATAAGATATATGTGAGTGTCTGTGTGCTTGGAACGAGAGTGATATGAGATGTATGTGCGTGTATGTGTGCTTGTGGCGACAGTGACATCAGATATATGAGTATATGTGCTTGTGGCAAGTGTGGCATCAGATATAGGCGTATGTGTGCTTGTGGCGACAGGGACATCAGATATATGAGTACTTGTGGCGACAGTGACATCAGATATATAAGTATGTATGCGTGTGGCAAGCGTGACATCAGATATATGCGTATATGTGCTTGTGGCGACAGGGACATCAGATATATGAGTATGTGTGCGTGTGGCAAGCGTGACATCAGATATATGCGTATGTGTGCTTGTGTCGACAGTGACATCAGATATATGAGTATGTGTGCGTGTGTCGACAGTGACATCATATATATGAGTATGCGTACTTGTGGCGAGCGTGACATCAGATATATGTGAGTATATGTTTGCTTGAGGAGCGTGACATCAGAAATATATGCGAGTGTATGTGTGCTCGTAGCAATCGTGATATCAGATATATGTTAGTCTATGTGTGCTTGTGGCAAGTGTGATTTCAGATATATGAGTATGTGTACTTGTGGCAAGCGTGATATCAGATATATGTGAGTGTATGTGTGCCTGTGACAAGCGTAATATCAGATATATGTGAATGTATCTGTGCTTGTGGCAAGCGTGAAATCAGATATATGAGTGTGTGTACTTGTGGTAAACGTGATAACAGATATATGTGAGTGTATATGTGCTTATGGCAAACGTGATATCAGATAAATGTGCGTATATGTGTGCTCGTGGCAAGCGTGAAATCAGATACATGTGAGTGTATATGTGCTTGTGGGAAGCGTGATATATGGTATATGTGAGTGCACGTTTGCTTGTGGCAAGCGTGATATTAGATATATGAGTATGTGTGCTTGTGGCGAGCGTGGCATCAGATATATGTGTGCTTGTAGCGAGATTACATCAAATATATGTGAGTCTGTGTGTGTTTGTAGCAAGCGTGATATCAGATATATGAGTATGTGTATTTGTGGCAAGCGGATATCAGATATACGAGAGTGTATATGTGCTTGTGGAAGCGTGATATCAGATATATATGAATACGTGTCTTTGTGGCGAGCGTGGCATCAGATATATGTGTGCTTGTGGCGATTGTAACATCAGGTATGTGTGAGTCTATGTGTGCTTTTAGCAAGCGTGACATCGTTTATATGAATTCGCGTACCTGAAACGAGCGTGACATCAGATATATGTGAGTGTATTGTGTGCTTGTGGCAAGCATATTATCAGACATATGTGAGTTTATGTGTGTTTGTGGCTAGCATGACATCAGATATATGTGAGTGTATATTTTGCTTGTGTTGAGCGCGACATCAGATATATGTGAGTGTATGTGTGCTTGTGACAAGCGTGATATCGGATATATGTGAGTGTATGTGTGTATATGTTTATGTGTGAGACACACACACATATATATATATATATATATATATTATAGAGAGCTTGCCAGGAATATCAGTTGACGGGTACAACCTTTACAACTTAATATAAGCAGACGACACAGTTCTGATTGCTAAAAGTGAAAGTGTGCTACAGGCTCTTCTGGACATCGTGGTCCATGAAAGTAAAAGTAAAGGTCTCAGCCTGAACAAAAAGAAGACTGAAGTGATGGTCATCTCAAAGAAAAGAATACCACCAAAATGTAGCACTACCATCGATGGCACAGAACTGAAACAAGTTGATAGATTCTAGTACTTAGGAACAGTTGTAACCGCTGATGGGAAGTGTCACGACGAAATAAAAACCAGACGTGCTCAGACCAAGTCAGCATTCCAGAAAATGAGACATCTTGTGCAACAGATCCATATCAATGGAAACAAGATTCCGAGTACTTAAATGTTACATGGAGCCAATTTTGTTTTATGGATGTGAAGCATGGTCCATGAATAAGAGAGTACAGCGAGAAATGGAGGTCATTGAAATGTAGTTCATAAGAACGATGTTGAAGATGCAATAGACAGTTAAGAAAACCAACGAAGAAGTCTTAAGAGAGGCTGGAGTTAAAAGGCAAATTACAGCAAAGATCAAAGGCAGACAATCAAGATTTGTAGGACATTTTCTGAGAAGAGGAAAATTGGAACACACTGTGGCAAATGGAAAAATTGAGGGAATAAGAGACAAAGGAAGACAGAGAGAGAAGTTACTGGATGGGCTGCCAGTGTGGGTAAGAAGAAATTCACTGGCGGATCTCATAATAAAATCTAAAGACAGGGAGTTGTGGAGGGAAATGATCGCCTACGCCGCACGGCACTTGACTGATTGATTGATATGTGTATGTGTGTATGCGCGATAGTGGGTGTATCAGTGCCCGACCACGTGCGCTCACTTCCTCTATAACGTCCGTTTCTACAAACAATAACAACTATCCCAAATATGAACAATTTCCGAAATATAAAATCCAGACCACATTTACTTACAATTTGTCAACCAAGATGTACTGGTATTAAATAATAATAATAATAATATCATCACCGACAGCTAACAAAGAAAAATACAGCTGTTTCTGAGATAAACAAATTTACGAGCACACGAATGTAATATTGTCCTCCATCTCTTAGCGTGCAGTGTTTCCCTCAATCAAACTTCTTGTTATCCTGACCAAGTACAAGTTGTACAACGTCTGTGTGCAAGTCCGGCAGTCTGTGCGCGTGCGGTCTAAAACCGCTCATGAACTTGCAATAAATGCCCGATGTTTACTGCGAATTATCTGCTGCCAAATCTTTGCGACATCGCTCGCCTCAGCGCCTATTGAATCTGGTGTTACGATGCAAACGACCGTCTCTCTCTCTCTCCTCTCCGCCTCTTTTCTCTCTCTCTCTCTTCTCTCCGCCTCTTTTCTCTCTCTCTCTTCTCTCCGCCTCTTTTCTCTCTCTCTTCTCTCCGTCTCTTTTCTCTCTCTCTCTCTCTCGTTGATCATTGCGTCAGTGCTTTGTGAAATGACACAACTGAGAAACCAGAGAACAGATCATGATAAGAATTTAATAAGAAATAAAAAGAATGGAGACAAAGAGACAAATATGTGGGACGAGATCGATAAACAGATTTTGTGACTGGAAACATCTTGAACTACTACATGAGTATAAAGGTCACCGCTTTGTTTACTATGAGAATGCAAACAGAAAAATAAATGTACACAATATCCATCTCAACAAGTCTGAATCCAGTACATTTATTATCTACATGGACAACACTCATAAACACTTATTATCTACATGGACAACACTCAGAAACACTTATTATCTACATGAACAGCACTCAGAAACACTTATTTTCTACATGGACAGCACTCAGAAACATTTATTATCTACATGGACAGCACTCAGAAACACTTTCTGTTCTCTCTTCTAAATCTGTTAGATCACATATCCACAAACAACAATGCACAAACTAAACTATCAGCCAGGTATCTCTATTGTGAATGAAATGAAACTAAAAATACTCTCACGGCGAGTCTTTGCAGCATGGAAAATATCACAAACACCGGGGCAGAGGAATATATGGGAACATATCAGACAGTGCACAGCCCAGGCAGAACAAAGCAAGTACATTCCTTCTACTCTGTGTTGTGAACTGGCAAATGCAGCTGAAACATCTACACTCTTTAAAAGAGAGCAGGAAACTTTGTAAACATAAAACACGTCCACCATCTTTACCAAACTACTACATGAGTATAAAGATCACCACATCAAAGTAACACCCCATAAAAAGGAAATTTTTTATCGCTCAGATTCTAAACCTAGACTTTCAGGCTTTGTGAGATTCTAAACCTAGACTTTCAGCTTTTGTCAGATTCTAAACCTAGACTTTCAGGCTTTGTGAGAATCTAAACCTAGACTTTCAGGCTTTGTCAGATTCTAAACCTAGGCGTTCAGCTTTTGTTAGATTCTAAACCTAGACTTTCAGCTTTTGAATGAGCTGGACCCAGCAAAAAAAAATTAATTGTGTAATCTTAGGAAGTTCATGTGGGTCTTTGTATTTGCCCGTGTATTTCATAACGTGGACAATTTTCAACCAAAATTTTTACAAATAGGAAACAAGGAGGCTTTCATATAATATAATAAAATGATGGAGCACAATGTCATATGGTTAGACTTCGAGAAATGTTTTTTCTACGATTTTTCCAAGTCTAAACATACAACACTTTGGTTCTATTACTTTACTGGGGAATTTTTCAATCAAATGCACAGCATTCAGTCTCTATAATAAGACGAACACGTTGAAATGACAGTGACAAATGAATATTTATGCAATATGCCTTAATCAGTAACAAGAGAAACATTTTTTTAAAAAAAAGGAAACATGCCGGAAGACTATGGAAACTTGGCTGTCAGAGCTCTTTGTAGTGTGAAAGGGGGAACATGAATAAATATGCAACAAGGATCAGAATAAACAGCTTAAAAACAACGATGAGATGAACTGAGTAAGCTGTCAGACAATGACGTTCACGCGCGATGGATAACTAAAAGTAAGCGAGTAACGTCTCATTATTTTCTACCCTAAAGATAGGAATGTGAATCCCCCCCTCTCTCTCTCTACCTTTCTTCATCTCTCCCTCTCCTTCTCTTTCTTTCTCTCTTCCTCCTCTTTTCTCTTTCTCTTCTCTGTGTGTGCCTGTATTTTCGCTTGCAGGCGCGCTTGAATTTAACAGACGCGTCTAGTCAAGCAAATGGGTAGAAAATAATAATAACAAACTGATGTTGAGAAAACAATAATAAACTGATGTTGAGAAAAAAATAATAAACTGATGTTGAGAAGAAAAAACTGATGTTGAGCTGGTAATGATCTGTGGCAGGACACTGACCTTTCAATATCCACCTTGGTGACCAACAACCTGTACAGAGATGCTTCCACGCCTTATTGATCTGAGTCTCTTAAACATAAAAATCATCATCCCTATGAAGTTACGTTCTCTCTCCCTCCCCCTTCTTCCCCCCCCCCCCTCTCTCTCTCTCTCTCTCCTCTCTCCTCTCTCTCCAGTGCTGGCAAACACGGTACAAACACCAGATTTCGAGGCCTTTCTATACATTGAACCTAGCGCGTGTTAGTATAATTCTGGTCAAGTTTGAATAAAATTTCCCGCTGCTCTTTCTTATCACACTCTCCTTCCATGAACATAGTCTTGAGGTAACTTGCTGGACCAAAGAGACACGAAGCTGTCAATGGTGGACAGAGAAGACTACAAGCTGTTAATGGTGACTGAGAAGACAAAAAAGCTAGCAATGATGGGCCAAGGAGATAAGATGCTGTCAGTAGTTGACTGGATGATAAGAAGCTGTCAATGGTGGACAGATAAGATAAGAAGCTGAAAATGGTGGACAGAGAAGACAAGAAGCTGAAAATGGTGGACAGAGAAGACAAGAAGCTGAAAATGATGGACAGAGAAGACAAGAAGCTGAAAATGGTGGACAGAGAAGACAAGAAGCTGAAAATGGTGGACAGAGAAGTCAAGAAGCTGAAAATGGTGGACAGAGAAGACAAGAAGCTGTCACTGATAGACAGAGAAGACAAGAAGCTGTCGATGGTGGACAGAGAAGACAAGAAGCTGAAAATGGTGGACAGAGAAGACAAGAAGCTGTCAATGGTGGACAGAGAAGACAAGAAGCTGAAAATGGTGGACAGAGAAGACAAGAAGCTGTCACTGATAGACAGAGAAGACAAGAAGCTGTCACTGATAGACAGAGAAGACAAGAAGCTGTCGATGGTGGACAGAGAAGACAAGAAGCTGAAAATGGTGGACAGAGAAGACAAGAAGCTGAAAATGGTGGACAGAGAAGACAAGAAGCTGAAAATGGTGGACAGAGAAGACAAGAAGCTGAAAATGGTGGACAGAGAAGACAAGAAGCTGTCACTGATAGACAGAGAAGACAAGAAGCTGTCACTGATAGACAGAGAAGACAAGAAGCTGTCACTGATAGACAGAGAAGACAAGAAGCTGTCACTGATAGACAGAGAAGACAAGAAGCTGTCACTGATAGACAGAGGAGACAGGAAGCTGTCACTGAGAGACTGAGAAAATAAGACGTTGTCATTAATAGATCAAGAAGACAAAAACTGTCAATAGTGAGCAAAAGAGGGAAACATTTGTCAATGGTAGACCTAAGAGACAAGAAACTGTCAATATTGGACTGAGTGGACAAGAAGTTGTTAATGGTTGACAGAGAAAACATGGGGGTGTCAAAGCCCGGCCCATAGAATAAGAAACTGCCAACGGTGGACCAAGGAAACGAGAAGTTGTCAGTGGTGACCGAGTTTGTTGTCGTTGGTGGACAGAGAAGACAAGAAGATGTCAATGATGAAATGAGAAGACAACAAGCTGCCAGTGATGAACCGAGGAGACAAGAAGCTGAAAATGATGGACTGAGAAGACAACAAGCTGCCAATGATGGACTGAGAAGACAAAAAATTTGACTGAGCGGACAGGAAGCTGAAAATGATGGACCGAGGAGACAAGAAGCTCAAAATGATGGCCTGAGATGACAATAAGCTGTAAATGGTGGACTAAGAAGACAAGAGGCTGCCAACAATGTACTGAGAAGACAAGAAACTGTCAGTGATGGACTGAGAGGACAAGAAGCTACCAATGCTGGATCGAGAGGACAAGAAGCTGCCAATGATGGACTGAGAGGACAAGAAGCTGTCAATGTTGGGTTGTGAAGAGAAGAAGCTGCCAATGATGGACTGAGAGGACAAGAAACTGTCAATGATGGACTGAGAGGACAAGAAGCTACCAATGCTGGATCGAGAGGACAAGAAGCTGCCAATGATGGACTGAGAAGACAAGAAGCTGTCAATGTTGGGTTGTGAAGAGAAGAAGCTGCCAATGATCGACTGAGAAAACAAGAAGTTGCAAATGATGGACTGAGAAGACATTCATTCATTTGCATGTCCCTTGCGGAACTTTGCCTCCCAAACAGCACTCCTGTAGGCCTCTCGGTTGTGAGCAAGATGGCCTGCTGCTGCGGCATCCATTTGCAGATCGTCAACTATGTCTTGCAGCCATCTTTGTTTTGGTCTTCCTCTTTTTCTTTTTACCATTATGTATCCTTCCAATACGGTCTTCTCTAAATTATCATGACGTTTAATGTGTCAAAAATATTTAAGTTTTCTCTGTTTAATCCTCTTTACTAGCCAGCCTTCTTCAATATTAAGCTCTTGTAGTATAAATATATTTGTTCTTTTTTTGTGTCCATGATATTTGAAGAACTCTTCTGTAGCATTTACATTCAAAGGCATTTATGTGTTTCTCAACTGTTTTGTTAAGTGTCCACGTCTCACAGGCATATGTTGCGATGGGAAAGATGCATGTCCTTAAAAATCTTATTTTTGTAGTTCTGTCTGCTCCTCTCCACAGATTCTTTAGTTGTTTTACTTTGTGAAGAGCGATAGATGTCCTCCTTTTAATTTCCCTCATTGTATCTCCATTATTAGTTAGTAGTGATCCAAGATATTCAAAACTCTCCACTTCTTCCAATTTTTCCTCATTGATATATATTTCAGCTGCCTTGTTTGTTTTGTCAGTTGTCATCAATTTAGTTTTCTTTGCATTAAGATAGAGGTTCTGCTCTTCGCTGTTCTGAGAAGACAAGAAGCTGAAAATGATGGACCGAGGAGACAAGAAGCTGCCAATGATGGACTGAGAAGACAAGAAACAACGAGGCTTTCGTATATCATAGTAAGAGAGCATAGTTTTGTAGGATTAGACCTCGAAAAAATCGTAGACAAACACTAAGTGCCTTAACACTAGACAAAGCACTATATTGAGACGTGAGAGAAAGAAAAATCACATGAGAATTACCTGGAATTCGAAAAAGGACTCGGGTAGGACGAGCAGTCGTCTAGCCACGAGAGAACAGCGTACTAACCAACTGAGCCAACTAGCACCACTAAAAAAAGGTATTTTGTAGGCCTAATCTTTAGTAACTGTTCAGAAGACAGGAGGGATCGTGACAACCGGAGAGAAACGAGGTCATGACACGGAAATTCCGTTATTTATATTCAGACTCTCTAGCTGGCTCAGTTCGTGAATCCCTTTAATGATTCACAGAAAATATGACAGTTTCTCTCATTTCACTCTTTGTAATATCATCAGCAAAATATTGAACCTATCTTGTTATATGGAAGTGAATCGTGGACAATAGGCAGGCCTGCACAAAAATCATTGGAAGCAGCAGAAATATGGTTTATTAGAAGAATGTTCCGAAATCCCTGGACAGCAAAAATAACTAATGAAGAGTGTATGAGAAGAGCTGGAGAGACAAAAAAATCCTGTCAAAAATAATAATAATAATAATGATAAGGGAGAGACAATGTACGTTCATAGGACATACAATGAGAAGATGGGGCATTGAAAATATTATAACAACAGGAAAAATTGAGGGAAGGAGAGCCAGGGGAAGACTGAGAGAAATGATACTGGACAGTCTGACTAGATAGTGTGAAAGGAGATCACCAACTGAGCTAATAGCCTGCATGAAGGATCGTGTGCTCTGGAGAAGCATAATAGCCAACGCCAATGGGCATGGCACATGATGATGATGATGATGAAAATGCATTCAATAACAAGGCAGTTCACTATCGACTGTGGTGATCCAGCGCTCAAAGTCTCAATGGAGGACGGATAGAAAGGTAATGTGAAGAATTGGAAACTTTGGAAGTAAACTTGGTGGCATCTCTAGTTATCATCATCATCATCATCGTCGTCGTCGTCGTCTGCTAACATGTCTTGAACTCGTTGCTGTTACTTAATATTAATATAAAATTATGCATAAAACATCTTCTTCTTCTTCTTAACCCTGTCATGCCTTAGAGGCACATAGGGATATGGTGTTAGTGCCCATATTTTCCTTGACCTGTCAGCACACTAGAGGGTGATATGGTCAGTATCACGCCTGGCCGCATAAAACATCACAGTGTGTCAAAAGATAATCTGTTCGTTGCAGTCTACTTTTTTTTTAAATGTAGGAAAGATGACTAATAATATTAACTTTGGATTGGTAGTCTGGGATAAAACAACCCCTCCCCCTTTCCGCTAGTGTGAACCACGCCGGTGGTAAGAAAAGACACTGTTTGCTGTAATTAGTAAGTTTAGACATCATCATCATGTCGCTGCGAATTTTATAAGTTACTATAGATATTCGAATCCCAAGAATATGAAATATTTTCACTTCCAAGCTGTCACGTGAAACAATGTCCTTAGACTTAGACATTTAATTAGCAAGATTTTACAAAGACTAATTCATTTGGACCTAGTCGGAAACGACTTTCAAACATTTATAGCAGTAAAATATATTATGTTTATCGTGTCTTTTTACACCCCCACCCCCCCCCCTGGTGTAAAACTACGGTAAAGCAAAGAAAACTAATTAATTTTATACTTTTCTTAAGGTGGAATATACAAAGTAAATTATTAAATCATGAAAGGTAATTTCTCTGAATTGACTTAAGGGAACTTTCAGATATTTCTTATCTAAGATCAGTACCACCCATCTTTTGATATAAACAAGCTAAAATACTAGGATACGCTGATGACATCGACCTGCTGGTCTTGTATATTCATCAATACCTGGATACACGTGAGAGATGTAGCACTAAAAGTGGGCTTGGCCATTAACCAAGATAAGACAAAGTATATGATGGTATCAGGAGACCACAGACAGAATGATCCAGATTGCATAAATGTTGGAGAGATGATTATTAGGAAAGCGTACAGATATCTAGGCACAACCTTCAACACAAGCAACACAGTAATCGAGGAAATTAAAATCAGAGTACACATTCAGTCATTCATTTGCATGTCCCTTGCGGAACTTTGCCTCCCAAACAGCACTCCTGTAGGCCTCTCGGTTGTGAGCAAGATGGCCTGCTGCTGATGCATCCATTTGCACATCATCAATGATGTCTTGCAGCCATCTTCGCCTTGGTCTTCCTCTCTTTCTTTTTACTATTATGTACCCTTCCAAGATAGTCTTCTCTAGATTATCACGGCGTTTAATGTGTCCAGAATATTTCAGTTTTCTCTCTTTAATCCTCTTTACTAGCTAGCCTTCTTCAATATTAAGTTCTTGTAGTATGGATATATTTGTTCTTTTTTGTGTCCATGATATTTGAAGAACTCTTCTGTAGCATTTACATTCAAAGGCATTTATGTGTTTCTCAGCTGTTTTGTTAAGTGTCCACGTCTCACAGGCATATGCTGCGATGGGGAAGAAGCATGCCCTTAAAAATCTTATTTTTATAGTTCTGTCTGTTCCTCTCCACAGATTCTTTAGTTGTTTTACTTTCTGAAGAGCGATAAATGTCCTCCTTTCAACAGAGTACAGACAGGGAATAAACTATACTTTGCCGTGCAACACCTGTTAAAATCCAAAATCATATTCCAAAACACCAAAATAACAATCTACAAAACTATAATAAGACCAGTCGTCATGTATGGATCAGAAACATGGAGTATGACACATAAAGATGAACAACAATTGCAGATCTTTGAGATCAAGATCCTAAGAAGAATCTTTGGGTCCATAAAGGATACCAACAGTGGAAAATGGAGAGCTAGAAAGAACACTGAACTGAACAGCTTATTTAAATCCCAACGAATTATAAATGTCTTGAAACTGAAGAGACTACACTGGCTGGGGTATGTATAAAGAATGGAAGAGAACAAACAAACGAAAATGATGTATGCACAAGAGAAGCAAGACCAAAGGGTAGACCAAGACAAAGATGGAAAGACAACATAGAAGATATAAACTGGTGTCGGCAACTGGAGAGAGAATGTTAGGAATAGAGAGGAATGGATGCTAACTTTATCTGCAGCAATGGGCCTTACTGACTTGGAAAGCTGAAGAAAAAGAAGAAGAATATATATATATATATATATATATATATATATATATATGTCTTCCGTTTGCTACTTTTCCCTGCACTTTTCCCCTTTTCATATTATGCCTCTTGGTATGGCCAAAGTATTTAGTTGTCTTGTTCTTTTGACTTTCATTATTTCTCTTCTAAATTTCAGTTGACTTTGTATTACTTTGGTTTCTTTTCTGTCCTAGACATACTTTTTTCTGAACATTTAGTCACTTTAGAAAGTCTACAAAGACAAGTAACACCAGATTCTATGTTGATTTACACTTCAATTTATATCTTTAACATACGTTCAGACCAGACATTTACAACATTGTGTCTACAGCTTTTCGACCCCTCCCTCTTTCAACCAGTTCGAAGTAACTAGACGCCACAGTGATGCACAATACACAAACACATGAGATTATTTCTTGTTCAGCACATTTTCATGAAGCCGTCATAAGCGTAGATATATCATTACAGTATGACTGTGAAATGTCACGGTCATTCAGGAAGAATCTGCTCCAGTTTCTGCAGACATATTGTTCCTGTTACATCTAACAGAGAATCTCTCTGCAGTTATTTCAGGCTCAAATGTCTCATTTCCTTTCGTATAAGGTTATTATCTCAGCATCTCGTGTGTCTCATTTCCTTTTGTATAACGTTATTATCTCAGCATCTCGTGTGTCTCATTTCCTTTTGTATAACGTTATTATCTCAGCATCTCGTGTGTCTCATTTCCTTTTGTATAACGTTATTATCTCAGCATCTCGTGTGTCTCATTTCCTTTTGTATAACGTTATTATCTCAGCATCTCGTGTGTCTCATTTCCTTTTGTATAACGTTATTATCTCAGCATCTCGTGTGTCTCATTTCCTTTTGTATAACGTTATTATCTCGGCATCTCGTGTGTCTCATTTCCTTTTTTATAACGTTATTATCTCGGCATCTCGCATGTCTCATTTCCTTTTGTATAACGTTATTATCTCAGCATCTCGTGTGTCTCATTTCCTTTTGTATAACGTTGTTATCTCGGCATCTCCTGTGTCTCATTTCCTTTTGTATAACATTATTATCTCAGCATCTCGTGTGTCTCATTTCCTTTTGTATAACGTTATTATCTCGGCATCTCCTGTGTCTCATTTCCTTTTGTATAACGTTATTATCTCGGCATCTCCTGTGTCTCATTTCCTTTTGTATAACGTTATGATCTCGGCATCTCATTTGTCTCATTTCCTTTTGTATAACGTCATTATCTCAGCATCTCGTGTGTCTCATTTCCTTATGTATAACGTTATTATCTCAGCATCTCGCGTGTCTCATTTCCTTTTGTATAACGTTATGATCTCAGCATCTGGTGTGTCTCATTTCCTTTTGTATAACGTTACGATATCAGCATCTCGTGTGTCTCATTTCCTTTTGTATAACGTTATTATCTCGGTATCTCGTGTGTCTCATTTCCTTTTGTATAATGTTATGATCTCAGCATCTGGTGTGTCTCATTTCCTTTTGTATAACGTTATGATCTCAGCATCTGGTGTGTCTCATTTCCTTTTGTATAACGTTATGATCTTAGCATCTCGTGTGTCTCATTTCCTTTTGTATAACGTTATGATCTCAGCATCTCGTGTGTCGGTAGCTTCTGGCCTTCTCTTCAGCAAGCTGGACGATCAGCTTTTGGAAGGATGTCTCTATTATTTTTCAGTACTTCTGCTGGAACGCTGTCTTTGGCCGTTGCTTTTGCCTTTTAAGGATTGCTGATGACGTCATATGTTCGGAGAACTCTTCATCTAGTGCAGACATTACGGGATGTTGGGTTGCCGTTATTTAAGGTTTGGAGTTTTCTGGTTTTTCATGGGAATAAAACTGAGCAGTGTGCATCAAACATTTCAATTTGCCTGTTCCTGTATCTAATAAACCCACTTTTATACATCTCAGGGAAGCCAGTGTGGTGATATAACAGTGTCATCTATTATCCTGATTACGATGTAACAACAACACAAAAAAGGGATATAATAGTGTCATCTATTATCCTGGTCACGACATAATAAGGACGTACCAGTGTCATCTATTATCATGGTCACGATATAACCAAGAAAAAGGGATATACCAGTGTCATCTATTATCATGGTCACGATATAACCCCCCCCAGGATAAACCAGTGTCATATATTATCATGGTCACGATATAACCAAGAAAAAGGATAAACCAGTGTCATCTATTATCATGGTCACGATATAACCAAGAAAAAGGATAAACCAGTGTCATCTATTATCATGGTCACGATATAACCAAGAAAAAGGGATATACCAGTGTCATATATTATCATGGTCACGATATAACCAAGAAAAAGGATATACCAGTGTCATATATTATCATGGTCACGATATAACCAAGAAAAAGGATATACCAGTGTCATATATTATCATGGTCACGATATAACCGAGAAAAAGGATATACCAATGTCATCTATTATCATGGTCACTATATAACCCAAAAAGGGATATACCATTGTCATCTATTATCAAGGTCACGATATAATCCCCCCTCCCCAAAAAAGGATATAACAGTAAATGGGTTCTCCTCATTTACTGTAATAACACATCTTTATTCAAAATAAACTTCTTTTTAATAATAATATATACTTATGTGAATACTATCTTCAAACTTTGTGACTTGACCGAGGGAATGTGTAAAAGTATAAAGGGTGTAAAGTTAAATTTGAACCCAGATGTGCCCATTACATCTACTTGTACTCTGCAGGTTCAATTTTCTTTAAAAAAAAAAATTCTTAACCTACGGCGATCAAAGATGAGAATATGGGACAATATCAGACACATGTTGTTTTTTTTAAAAGGGGATATTTAGGCGTCTCGATTAAAGTATTACGGTTAGCAGGACAAATCCTTACAATGGTGCCTATTCCACACAATACGAGACGATTTGTCACTTTTAAGGCAAAAAAGCTGAATTTTTAAGATAACGGAACTGTGCACTTGTGTCACAGGTCACATAGGTCAAGGTCATCAACGATGGTGGCCGCTATGGCAGGCATGTTTGTCCGCCCAATGTGCAAACATATCGCGCAGGCTACAGTTCAAGCAAGATTCTACAGTGTTTCAAAACGTGCAGCAGGCAAGTTTTTATTAACTATTTGTAACAGATTAATTTTGTTCTCACGAAAAACTGAAACTTGCAGGAAAATGCTGGACATGACATTTGCAGGTGTACTTGAACATGGATGTTTACTCAGGAAAACTACTTTCAGCGTTAGAAAACTGAATAAATAATGAACAATCTTGCCACAGATCAAATAACAGGCGATGTGATAAAGCAGCTATATCTATTTATTGATGCATAGAATATAAGATCAAGGCTTAAAATTTGTTTCAAACTAACTGTATAAAACCTTTTAACACTCTAATAGGCCGGTCTCTTAACAAGAAAATTTGCACGTCACAAATGATTAGAAATATTTGACCACGTTATCCTGACAAAATATCACATCGTTCAGCGATATAGCTCCGTACATGGCATAAGGTAACTAGGATGTAGAGTGCTGGTGGGGTGGGGTCTACACTAGGTTGAATCTGTGTGACAGATCACACCAGTTTAAATCCTGCGTGTTTTACTCCTCTTGAACTGGAAAAGAGAAACTATATCCACTATGTGTAATGTGCTTGTCAGTATGTTTGTCTGTAAGTGAACAACGGGGAAATAAGTTCTCAAAAGTTTATACTTTAGTAACTTGCCCTTTTGGGAACAACTTTTCCAACAATAAGCTGACTGTATTACTATTTGATTGGCACAATCGAAAATATAGCAATTGACCATATTTGTAATGAAAGATTCAGATCCTTTCTTTGTGCATTTTCTGTCTTCATATTTGACACTTATTTCCTGCTAAAATGATATAAAGTTTAATCACAAAATTTTAAGTTTTATGGTAACTATTTGGAACATAGCTCTGTGACGTAGGTTGTGATTGGCATCAGAGTACTTTTCTTTTCCTGTCATATTTTGACAGGTGTGGCATTTTCAGGATATAGTATTATGAGCATGTCTTATTATTAGCAGAGTAAACTAGACTCTTTTGAAAGCAAATGCCTAAGGAAAATACTTGGTATAAAACAAGCTATCAAGTGGAGCACAACAGGCCAAAGAAAAAGAGGTCGACCATGTGAAACTCTAAAAGAGGACATTGTTAAGAGAAGCCAGTTTAGTGGGCATAACATCCCTTGATGAAGTTGAAAGACTCGCCGAGAACAGGAAATCTTGGCAAACAACTATGCGAGTCCTATGTGATGTTTAATGGCATGGGAAGGATGTAAGAAATGAGCAATTGATTTAAAGTTGATACATTCTGTAGCAGAAAAATTACTTTGTTGGAACCAATGATTAGCTTCAACATAAAATAATGAACATATCACACTGACTGCTACATAGACAGGATAGAAGGAAGCTACAGACAGAACAGAGAAGATGTAAGGCGGGGAAAAATGGAGAGACAACAAGGAAGAAGACCTACAAGAAAGTAGAGAAACAAAAAAGAAAGAGCTTAAAATGCTAATATGGAAGGAACTTTAGAAATTTTTAACCTCTTTCAAATTAGTCATCTGTCCATATATTTTCATCAGTTTTCATTTTCTTATGAAAACCTTCAGCACGTTTGTACACAGACAAACATGAATGGATATCAATAGACAAAGGCAAAGGAACTGTTGGAATTTCAGACTATGCTCAGGTAATTATTTGTTTACACACTTTTATTTTCCCCAGAAAGACAAGCAGGAATAGAATCAGGTGATGTGGCAAGCTACAGTAAGCAATAATGTTATACTGATCTTAAATTTTGGTGGTTGAGAGAGGGCAGACATGTTATAAATTTTATGGTAATACTGTAATCTAAAAACCAAGTTAAGATTATTCAATTCACATATAATATCCACCCTCATTTATGCATGTGAAAGCTTGAAAACAACTAAATAAATAGACAACAGACTAGACTCTTTCAAAAACAAATGACTAAGGAAAATACTCTGTATAAACTGGAATGAATTCAAAACCAATGCAGAGATAAGACAGTAGAGCAAACAACCTGTCTCGTGGGTGATCAGAAAAAGAAGATGGACATATGTCAATCATGTGATGAGAAGAAACAGTCAGAGGATCCCCAAACAAGCTATCAAATGGAACACAACAGGCTGAAGAAAAAGAGGTTGACCATGTTAAACTCTAAAGAGGACATTGTTAAGAGAGGCCTTAAGTGGGCATAACATCCCTTGACGAGATTGAAAAACTCGCCAAAGACAGGACATCTTGGCAGACTACCATGTGATGTTTAACAGCATGGGAAGGATGTAAAAAATGTAAACTGTAATCTAGCACAAGGAGTTGATTGTGACACTGAAATGTCAACTTAAAGTATCACACAAAACTATTTTGGTGGAAATTTTTCATAGCTCAGTATGTGATTTTTATATATGGAAAGGTTATCAAGGGAAAGAAGAAATATTGAAGGCTGTTATGGACAGATTTGGTGGGGATCAAGAGCTGTAGTATAACCTCTACATCAGCAGAATTAAGGGACTGGATGTGAACCAGGACAAGCTCCTTCTGTAGACAGATGCAACAAATCCCA
Source organism: Achatina immaculata (assembly GCA_009760885.1). NCBI lineage: Eukaryota > Metazoa > Mollusca > Gastropoda > Stylommatophora > Achatinidae > Lissachatina > Lissachatina immaculata. The sequence goes on along the minus strand of CM019709.1, from coordinate 10,999,416 downwards.
CAATCAGCATGTGACAGGGACAATCATTACATACAATTTGCATTAATTACTTGAACCAGCAGTGGAGCAGATATGGGAATGTCCTGCCTGCAGTGACGCTTCCAAGATCAGTCAGTCAACCATTATCAGGCCATTGTTATTTTCTTATATATAAAAAAAATGATAATCATATTTTCAAAACACGTTCTGACACAGTTGGACAGGCAAGTAACCATCTGATGACATGGCAGGAAAAGTGAAACACATTTACTTTTACACAATTTCTTATGATAAAAAAAAAAGTGTATATAATGTTCGTACTTTTTTGCATGTTCTCATGAGTCACACACATACCAAGTTTACCATACGTTAGACACAAGATTTTGCTTGGCCAGCGTAACCTGTTTACATTTTTCTTAACCCCTGCCTGTCATTCTCCCCTCTTTTTTTTCTTTGTGTCCCCTGAGTACAATAAATTTGTTAGTGGTTGTGACTGATCAAGTTTGACATATAACATACTTGTAAAGAGAAAAGAATTTGCTGGCCCAGATTTTTAAAAATGTGAATGAAGTATGTAGTAATCACAAGCTCAGTATCTGTGAGTATTGCTAGTGGTTACTTCTGTTTTTTCCCTGCTTGTAGGAACAGTTAGGTGAAGTTGTATACGTGGAAACTCCCGAGGTTGGTGCCAGATTGCAGGCTGATGGTGAGAGTTTACTTTATGTTTTAGTACTGCTGGGCTTCAAAAATAATTTTTTAAGGATTATTATCATTGCACTCAGAATATACACAAGTATTCTGATCACTTCCATGCAAGGAGGATCTAGGCATGGTGCATGTATTCTTTAAAGAACCTGGATGAATAGAGCAGTGGGTAATAATGGAGAAGTAACCAACAACCATAAGTCAGAAAATTTGATTTTATATGATTCCTTACCATATTCAATTTTTTGAGCTGATTGTTTTGATGGGAACTCATAAAAAATGGAGAAATTTCAGGACACATTAGCTACCCATATACTACTGAACTGAGTGGAATAAACTTGGTAAACAAATTTTTATTTAAAAGACTGCAGGGTCAATGTTATTGTCTCTTCTTGTACTGAAAACATTAATTCTTTACAGCCGAGATGGAGGTGAAAATCTCAGAACACACATACTGACTTTTTAACAGGCTCCATCTCAGTGAGGAACACATGCCTTTCTAATACTAGAACAGGTTGAAGTAACATTATAGCCAGCTTTAGGGAATTTCATCAGAAGGTTGAACCATTCTCCCCCCCCCCCCCCCCACACAAGCATCTTTGCTGCCAGTTTACAGGGTAGAAATTGGAATAAAATAACAGGAAAAGTTTTTTTAAAAAATTAAAATATTAACTGTATGTAATTTTCACCATTATCAGTTAACGTCATATCACAAACTATAATTAGTTCTTCAGTGTCTCACATTGTTAGAAATAATGATACCCACAAATTAGGATATAGTGTTTTGTTGATTTATTGAAATGATCCTTACAGTTGTGTCAAAGAAAATTGCTTTGCTTGTTCTGTCTCAGATGTTGCAGGTTGCTTAGAGAGTGTGAAAGCTGCCAGTGAAGTGTTCAGCCCAGTTGGTGGCATTGTGATTGAGGTCAACAAAATGCTGTCAGATAAACCAAGCCTTGTCAGTTCCTCTCCTTTTGGAAATGGTAAAGCTTTGCTATTTTTTGTTTGTTTGTTAATTAACAAATTCACTTCAGTTCCAGATGTTAACCTTGTACACAGCAGCGTATGCCCGTGCATAACTATTTGCCATATTGTCTTATTTTTTAAAAAAATTGTTGAATTTTGGAAGTTTTCAGTGTAAAATATGCCAAGACGTGTTTTTCAAAGTGGCAAATATTCATACTAATTAACACAGCATGACAATTTATCAGATGTTATTGCCAATTTCCCATATTTTAGGATGTTGGTGTAAAGAGGCTAAATTATGAGAATTAGTATGCACTTTTTTCATTTGGTAATTACACACTGTAGATTTGAGTTTTGGCAGCCAGTATTCTGTATTTGCTGCAGCCTTTGGTATGTGTAATCATATCAGTTGCTTTTCTTTTTCTCTGCTGGGTCAGACAACTCAGATGTTTTCCCTTTCCATCTGTCTCTTTCATACATCCTTTACTGACATGTCCAAAGAATTTTGCTTTTTCTGTTTGGTTTTAGTTTTTTAAATGTGTATAGTCTTTTTGAGAATTTCTGGTCTTTCCTGGTGTATGTTGTATTTTTCTCAAAAACACTTGCAGGAATCATAAAAAAGTAGATTTGATACTTTATTCACATGTATAGATACCATGTCTGTTCAAGATTATTCTTCTTCTATGTTTGAGGTTGTTGGTCACTTTAGATCATGATCCCTGTCGTCATGACACAGTCATCTCCAGATCCTGATAGGAGCCCCAGAGTTTTTGCCCCAAGCTTGTGTCCTCTGGCCATGTCTCACGCCTCAGGTCTGCATGGTTTGGGCACTTTTGAAAGATATGTTCTAGAGTTTGGACTCTACTGTCACATGGACACTCGTCTGTGTGAGACATTTTAAGTCAGTGTAGGTGGCTTAGTAGTCTGCAGTGGCCTGTCCTTAGGTGGAAGAGTATGGTTTGCTGTCTTTGTAGTTGATGTATTGGATCTGGTTCATTGTTCATAATGAATTAGCTTTTGTGGCTACAGTTATAGCACAGAATCTGCTTTTACTAATAAGAACATGTCAGAATGTGATTCAGACTTGAGAGATAGGAAAAAAGTTATACTCCCATTAGTGAACATCTGACTTGTAACATAGTTAATGTAAAAACAAGTCTCTGTCAAAAACACCATTCCTGAGAGTTTTCTTCAGCAAGTTTAGCTTTTAGCCAGATTCATGACACAATCATTTTTTATCTTTTTAATGAGATTTTTTAAAACAATTTTTTTAAACAAAAACTATTTTCTGGACCTGACAGAAGAAATAATGTACAAAATGTACATATTTGGGAATTTCTCAGTGTTGCACATTTCAATATTAAACTTTATTACTGGTTGTAGTGATGTCAAATCAGAAAATAGTTGAAATGATGAATGTTCAGACTGCATGAACTATTGGGTAAATCACAAGCTCCATATCAATTAGATTCTGAAATTTTTATGTACTGTTTTCACTATAATCTGCCAGATCTGTTGTTAGAAATGTTCTTTAAGAATTCTTAATTCAGGTAACACATTTAACTCTTTCCGTGCCACAGGAAGAAATGTGGACGTTAAAGTTGGGTGCTGGAGTAAAAGCGCAGATCTTGATATGTATAGGGGTTTTAGTCGTAAAACTGAATGAAACACAGTATTTCCATGTACTTATTATGTTTCAAAATATAACTAAATGTATGAAGATTTCATAAATGCAGAGTTTTTTTTAGGAAAAAAGAAGTAATGTGATGTTTTTAGACAATGATTGTGTCCAGCTTACCATTGGACAGGTCTAGATCCATACTACGTACCATCCGAGATGTCGTATTGTGATTCTATTTGCATTATCACTAAAATAATGTCTGAAATAATCTTCTAACTATTTCTCCTGTCATCTGATATGTCTAGATCAACTTGGGATACATTCAAGAACAGTGGTCTGGTCACAGGCCATGTCCATACCTCTAAACCAAAAATTGAAATATCTCGATAAAAAACTTCACTTTTTGAGGCTCGACATCGCTCGTTACTAGGCACTCGTCCACCATGATGGAAAAGGTAGCGGGGCACGCTTTCTAAATGTTTACAATCTAAACCTTACACCTGTGTTTTAATGAGACAAACCAAACGTCAAATTTTTTACGACTGGCACCACGTGAGAAACCGGAAGCGTTAGAAGTCTGACGTCCGGCTCAGGAAGAGTTAAAAAAGCTTATTACAGTTTCTCAGTCCTTTTTCTCTGTTCATGCTTTAGTGATGAAAGTTTTTTGTTTTTTTTTTGTGATGCCAAACTGCAGATAATGACACTGAAGTCAGAAAATGAACTGGCACAACTGAAAACAAACATACAGATTCAATTTTAGTACTTTATTTATGTTCTGTTTGTCTTAGAATTATACACTTCACCTGGTACTACAAATAGTTTCTCTCCTCCCAGCTCTTTCTCTCATGCCCAACTTTTCAAGTTTGGTGATCATTCCCAAGGATTTCTCCAATATTTGCCTTGCTCATCTCTTCATGTAAACATGTATCTAACATGATTTTTACATAAAATCTAACAGCTATACCAAACTCATAATACCTGCCACTTGAAAGTGAAATCTTCTGCTCAAGATCATGGCAGACAGTCTATATTTAAAACAAAGGCACTGTGTCTACAATACTGAGAATATTTGTGCTGTTGTATCAACTCTGTACATTCTGCCTGGAGGACATCCCTTTCCTTCTGTTTGTTTCTCTCTTCATTTGCCGCTGAAGATGAAATAACATCCATTATATATAAGACTTTTTTCAAGCAAAAGATATGAGATCTGCACATGCCACAACTTCTACAATGATTTAAAATACTTAATAAAAAAAAAAGAGACATAAAAAAATCTAAATAAGAAAAGGCATTTCAAATGAAACATTCATAAAGAAATATTTTGCTATTAACAGTCTAGGTGCTCCTATCTTAAAGACTTAAAAAACAAATTACACTGAAGCTACTAGAGACAGAAATAATTATGAATCAGTAAGAGTAAAGAGATAGTCTCATCTTTATGACTCTTGGATATACTGAAATGGTCAATCTGAGCAAGAAATTAAATTTTTTAAGAGAACTATGAACATCATGTAAATATCATTTTAGAAAATAAACTATATGAACTGACATAAAGATCCGCATGGACCTATTTAATAAGATATAACAAAGGTAAATAAAGTCGTAGCCTATGCTCTCAAGGGAGTGAAAGATGATGATGATGAAATAAAGCTTTATATTACTACATCTGGAGACCATAATGACCTAACAAAATCTATTGTACATGGTAAAGGACACAGGAATGAAGAATAATCTGAGATGACAAACCAGCAAATAAACACTGTTGAACGGGCAGTAGGAACATTTGAAGAAACTGGCAGGATAGACATGTGGCAAAAATCCACCCAGCAATATCATCATCATATAAAGTACAAGAAATGAGTGAAAAGTTAGAGTCTTAAACTACTGTGGTCTGAGGACCACCTGCTGTCCAAGCAACATTATCATAGCCGTGTTAATGAATTGCTCTTAGGTATCATTTATTGAATAAAAACAATTAAAAACTGATGGCACTGTGATATTATGTATAAGACTGTGGTCTGTAACTTATATATAGCTGGAAAAGTGGTCTTTGAAGATGTAGACAAAGAATATTACGATTCCATAACAACTGGAGGTTATGAAATACCAGAGATTACATATGCTGATGACACAGTATTACTGTCCACTACACAAAAAGGAATAGAAAAACTAATTACGTCAGTCTGTAAGAATAGTGAAGAGCAAAACCTCTATCTTAATGCATAGAAAACTAAATTGATGACAACTGGCAAAACAAATAAAGTAGCTGAAATATGTATCAATGAGGAAAAATTGGAAGTGGAGAGTTTTGAATATCTCTGATCACTACTAACTAATAATGGAGTTACAATGAGGGAAATTAAATGGAGGACATCTATCGCTCTTCAGAAAGTAAAACAACTAAAAAAGCTGTCGAGAGAAACAGACAGAACTACAAAAATTAGATTTTTAAGGGCATGCATTTTTCCCATTGCAACATATGGCTGTGAGACCTGGACACTTAACAAAACAGCTGAGAAACACATAGACAACTTTTAATATAAGTGTATGCAATCAATGCGCAAACCAAGAATTATTTGAACGCCGTCTAAAATATTCAGATAAGTTTTGTTTTAATTGTATTTCTCTATTAATTTTTTCATTTTTAAAAATTTCATTAACATAGTTTTTTATGTGATCCTATACTTTGTCTCCTCTCTCTGATTCTTCTACTAAGTTATTTTCACTGCAACAAATGCTTTTGTATGTCTTAACTCTCTTTTGTTCTTCCAATACACCTTTACTTTATTTCCTCTCTCTAATTCTTCATCCTGTATGTGTTTGTATGATTAAGGCTCACGCTGAAATGTCTCAATTTTGTATTCATTAAATAATAAAGCTGTTCCTTTTTTCCCTAGTTTATACATTTTGATATCACAGCTTTACTGCAGTGCTTTGTATATAGTTGTATACTTATACACTATTTATTGAATGTAAATGGTACAGAATAGTTCTTCAAATATCATGAACACAAAAAAGAACAAATATATCCATAGTATCCACTGGCTAGTAAAGAAGAAGAAACAGAGAAAACCTAAATATTTTGGACACATTAAACGCCATGATAATCTAGAGAAGACCATCTTGGAAGCGTACATAATGGGAAAAAGAAAGAGAGGAAGACCAAAACAAAGATGGCTGCAAGACATCATTGATAATCTGCAAATGGATGCATCAGCAGCAGGCCATCTTGCTTACAACCAAGAGGCCTACAGGAGAGCTGTTAGGGAGGCAAAGTTCCTCAACGGATACGCAAATGATTGACTGAGTGGTCTTTGAATGTAAAAAGAGAGCTACTGTCTTGGACCATGTCACAGAGATGATATGTCACAAAGATGATGATTTTGAAGTGCCCTATACAATGACTAGAAAAACAGAAAAAAAAAATAAAGCATGAAATTAATCTCTTTTGTCCTCTGTTAACTATGCTGAGCCTTCTAATGAGACTAGCATGAGTAAATAAAATCAAAACATGTAACATTACCTCTTGCTTCAAACACTTGGTCATAGCCCTGTCAATTTCATTGCAAGCTCCAACAAACTTTTTATATGGGTTCTGATTAAAAAAACAAACAACGCCCAATAATACAATGAAACTGAGGTGAATATTTCCTAAATTAGGGGTCAGCAACTTTTTTCCACAAAGAGGCTGGAAGCCATTTATGAGATCAGCTAGCAAGCTATATTCATATCTACAGCTAATAAAAGAGTAATGATAAAAAATATAAAACTATGAATAATAGTTATTTCATTGATGTGATACCATGTCAGTGACTGACAGTTAATGTGAGACCTGATGTTTGCTGCTCAAAAGTCAACATCTGGAGACAGACTGGAAGCAGGATGTCATATAAATGGGCAACAGTCATTTAGGTCCTTAATTGCCTCTTAATGTGTTTATATTTTAAAAAGTTGCTCACACACACATGTCCACACCACTGAATATAGATGCTTTTCTGCATGATCTAGAAGATGGTATATTTGCCACATTCTGAGATATTTTTTGTAGAACACTGAAGTTACATCCTCTGAATGAAATCTGGATCTTACTAAATCACTGCACTGGATCTCAAGAAGTTCTATTTAAACACTGCCAGGTACAGTGTTGACTTTCACAATAAATGAAGTTGCCAGTGTGAGAATGCATAGCAATGAAAAGAGAACTGTGTTTCCAAGCATCAGATTACAGTCACTGGTATGTTAGTGTCTGCTGGTCTCCATGAGGTAAGGAAAAAGAGAACTGATTTCTTGAGCAGTTGCAAATCCCAGAGTCATAATTTTGTTTTCAATGCAACAATATATCCATCCATCTCACATACTGACAAATGATGCTGCAAGTTAGAGGGGCTGTCACATCTGCCAGAAATGCCAGACATGAACACTATTCAGGACTCAAGTTCTAAGTTTTTAACATTTTTACTTTCAAGGAAAATAGTTACTGCTTCCTATTGAGCATATGCTGTTCCTAACATTGAGCCTCAAATGAGTCTTTGAATGTCACAAAAGCAGAGCTGGTCCCCAAAATGATCCTGCTTCTAACAAGAAGCTGATGATGTAATCATCCTCATAACAAGATCATATTTACTGCTGTCACAATGTCACAGTATCTTATATATCCTTCCGTGCCGTTAAATGTCACATACGGCTCGCAAGGTAGTTTGTCAATTTTTCCTGTTTTCGGCAAGTCTTTCAACCTCATCAAGGGATTTTATGCCTATTAATTTAGCCTCTCTTAACAACGTGCACTTTTGAGTTTCATGTGGTCTACCTCTTTTTCTTCAGCCTGTTGTGTTCCACTTGATAGTTTGTTTTGGGATTCTCTGATCGTATCTTCTTATCACGTGACCAACATATGTCCATCTCCTTTTCCTGATCACCCATGAGATGGTTGTTGTTCAGTCATCTATCATATCTCTGCATTGTTCATTCCATTTGATGCTGAATATTTGCCTTAGGCATTTATTTTCAAAAGTCTAATTTACTGTCTATTTCTTTAGTTGTTTTCCAGCTTTCACATGCATAAATGAGGGTGGATATTACATTTGAATTGAAGTCTTAACTTGGTTTTTGTGCTTATAATTTTGAATGCCATATGTTCTCAAGATTCTTGAAGATCGATACTGTTTTTGCAATTCTAATTCTAACCTCCTTTCTGGTGTAACCATCCTGGTCTATGTAGCTGCCAAGGTATGCAAACTGACTGACTTCTTCAACATCTGTCCTTCTACGTGTATTTTTCCATTTTGATTAATGGGAATTTTCATTATTTTTGCTAGTCCTTGTTAATTTCAAGTCCTATTTTGCTGGCCAGTGAAGACAGGATATCTGTTTTTTACTGCATGGAATTCACATTGTTACTGATATGAGTTATGTCATCAGCAAAATCAAGATCCTCTAGTTGGGTCCCATGTACCCAATCAATACCTGTGTTACCTATGCAGCATTTTTTCATTATGAAGTCTATTGCAATTCCAAAAAGCAAAGGAGACAGTATACATCCTTGTTTCATGCCTGTTTCAATCTGGAACCATTCACTCATCCCTTCTTCTGTCTTGACTGCACAAACATATATATTGTAGAGGTCCTTAATGATGTTGAGAATTTTAGATGGTATTCCATATAGACTTAAAATTCTCCACAATGAATCTCTGTGTATGCTATCAAATATCTTTTTAAAGTCTATGAAGTTCAGTTTCTGCTTTTCAATATGTTCTTCAAGTATTATTTTTAGAGTAAAGATCTGGTCGAGACAGCTTCTCCCTATTCGAAATCCTGCTTGTTCTTATCTCATTGCAGTATCCACTATACCTTTTTAAGTCTATTCAAAATAACCTTGCAAAATACTTTTGACACAACTGATACTAGGTTACTCCTCTCCAACTGTTACAATCACCAAGGTTGCCTTCTTTTTTGGTATTTTATCGGTAAATTACCGATATTTTAACTTAACTTTATCCTTCCTCTTGTACCATGATGTGTCAAGGGGAGATGCAGTTGACATTTTTGGGCCATATGAGCAGTCTGGGTGATGTTTAAGCTGTAATTTGTGTTTCTCTAACTCCATCTGTTCTAGGGTTTTCTTCTTGATCCGTCAGGCCCTTGCAGCTGTCTGAACATGTGTCATTATCATTAACTGGTCAAAGCATTAAATTTTTTGTTTCTCTATATTTTGTAGGCATGGTGTAGTTCCTACCAGTTGTCTTACGTCACCATTTCCTAGTGACATCTGCTGCTTTTTCTTAGGCATCTCATTTCACGAGCAGATATTTTATTTTGCTGTTTCTTGGTTAGTGCCCATGTTTGGTTCTGACAACACAATATTGGTATAAATATACTAAAAATTAGTTGTCTCATGGCTCTAAGTGTTATGTAGGGTGAGAAAGCCGTAGGGATAGCTGGTAAACACCATTTGCTCTTTGTGTTCAGACATCAATTTCTCTATCAAGCTTCCCATCTTTCTGTAAACATACAGCCAAATACTCAAATTCTTAACTTGCTGGATTCTGTAAATTAATTTGCATTATTTTTACAGTACTTTAAAAAATATTTTCTGTATGAAAATATAAAAATATTTACTTGCACATAAGTATATTGGTTTCCACTTGTCTATAACTTTTACTGACATGTCTCAACTGTGTAGCTAATCTGGTTACTTCACATCTGAGAAATCTCCTGTTTAATTATGTTTATTTATGTCCTTGACATTTTAAAAAGATACCTAAGAATAACTAATTATACTTAGCAGCCCTCTCAAACCAGTGAAATTTCTAATACAGTTTAGCCAAAATTGCATCTGTCATGTAAAATCACAATACTAGTTAGTACAAAACAATCATTAACAAACAAAAATGGCAGCCATTCTGTCAGCAGCTGTCTGAGCTAAGGTTCTCATAACTGTTCCTAATAATTTTTTATGTCCACTAACAACTGATATTTGCCCTGTGCCTCTAATACAAATCTGTACTGAATGTTAATTTTCCAATTTAGTTTCATCTAACCAGTTTGTTCCTCCATTTATTTCTGAGCACCTGCAGTTTCTTCTGCAATCAAAATGAAACTTCCAAATTTATGAAATATGCTACCTGGGTCAAGTTACTTTACTTGCTACTCAGTACTGATTACTGGGTCTCTCCTAGAACATGTGAGTTAGCATCAGGTGTCCATTCTATTACTTTGATTAGAGTCCATAAGATTTATTATCTGGCTGCACCATAGATAGCGGTGATGAAAGTGGAAATCTGCCTTCCTACAAGCTCTACTTTAAACTACTTTATTATTCATCTCATACAAAATATCTTCGTTAGAAGGAGAACTTTGATATAACTGCTACATATTTTAACTGGAACTGTTACACTTCTCAATACTGCAACAGCTAGGTCTTGTTTAAGATCATGATACTGAATACTATATTTTTGGGGGTTAGAGGGCTCAATGATTTGCTATACAGCTGTGGGTCAAAGGTTGCCGATCCCTGTCTTAATTATTTATCACTAAATACTCCTTAGCTGTATCTAGATACAGAGTATATCCTAACAGTTATGGTCAGCAAAACAAACAGCTATAAAGTAATTTGTGAACATTTTAACAATTTTCTTTGAAGATAAAGTATGAGGCACTGGACTTCTTGCCATCATGCTAAGCCTCACTTCTGTACTGTACATCTTCACAACTGCACTCTCCTCTGCTTGCTCATGACAATGAAGTACTTTTATCTCATAACCAACCGCATGCTCATGACAAAGAAGTAACATTTTGGTGTTTGGGTTTCACCTGAAGCTTGTTTTCCCTCTCCATCCCAAAAACTTTATTGAGCATTCAATGTCTTAATCAATTCCTTGCTCTAGAAATCATATATGACAAAAATTAAAATTAAAAACCTGTACTTCTTTCTCAAGTTCCATTTCATAAATCTCACTGATTCTTCAAGACACTTATTATAATTACACACACAAACTTACATCAGCATGGCATTTTTGAAGCGCATCAATCAATATGTTACATTCTTGTGTGTGCAGGTGATTTGACAGATCGGGGTGCATGCTGAAAAGAAAGTTTCATAAGCTTAAAAATGATAATTGAACAACATGCTCTACTTCTAATCATGATCAACATACTAAGTTATCTCATCAAAGAAGATAGCTTGCAACAGATTAATATGATAAGTGAACAATATGTTCCACTTCTAATCATGATCAACATACTAAGTTATCTCAACAAAGACGATGGCTTGCAATAGATTTTCTAGTTTCTTGATTATCTTACCTTGAAGTCTGTCTCTACACCTGGCAAACTGCTTCCTATCTTTCTCTCAATATTGTGGCTCCATCTGTACTTCTGTTACCTTAAAAATTAAAAAAAAAATAATAACCTGGATTTTTCTCTCCTATATATATTCCACGAATGATACAGATGATGAAATAAAACACAATTTCTATTACCAACTACAACAACTTATCAACAAAGTACCTAAACATAACATCTTAATTGTTATGGAAGACTATAAAGCCAAGGTAGGAAAAGATAACACCGATGTCAAAAAAGTAATGGGGAAAGAAGGAACTGATACAATAAATCAGAATGGAGAAAGATCAATTGAAATATGTTTAACAGAGGGCATGGTCACTGGAGGAACAATATTTCCACACAAAGAAATACATAAAACGACATGGATATCTCCAGATGATAGAACCAGAAACCAGATAGACCATTTTTGTATTAGAAAATAATTCAGAACATCTCTGATAGGTGTAAGAGTATATAGGGGTGCAGATGTCAACAGTGATCACAACCTGTGTATACAGAGGATAAGGTTTAAACTGAAAAGCCAACACAAGAAATCAATACTCAGAAAGATAAACAGTCTTCTACAAGAAGAAAATACCAACAGGGATTTCAATCTGGAACTTACCAAACATTTCGCAGCACTCAAAGAGGTAGACGAGACAGATATAGATGTATTATGGAATTCATACAGCACAGCCAATAACTGGTGGAATGTAACCTTACTATCAGTTGTGTCAAAGGTGTTTTTGTAAAGTGATTTTGAATAGAATTAAGGATGTAGTGGATATTGTAATGAGAGAAGAACAGGCAAGATTTCGAAAAGGGAGAAGCTGTCTTGACCAGATCTTTACTCTATGAATAATGCTTGAAGATCATACTGAAAAGCAGAAACCATTAATCGTGAACTTCAAAGACTTAAAAAAGAAAAGCATTCGATAGCATACACAGAGATTCATTGTGGAGAATTTTAAGACTATAAAAATTGTCAACATCATTAAAGATCACTACAACGGATATGTTTGTGCAGTCAAGACAGAAGAAGAAATGAGCAAATGGTTTCAGATTGAAACAGGCGTGAAACAAGGGTGTATACTGTCTCCCTTGCTTTTTGGAATTGCCATAGACCTTATAATGAAAAGACGCTGTACTGGTAAAACCAGCATTGATTGGGTACATGGGACCCTAACAGAAATCTTGATTTTGCAGATGACATAACTCTAAATCGCTAAAGACGCACTTAAAAAAAAAGTGCAGTGGCAACTGGAAGATCATGGGTTCAATCCCGGAACCGGGGAAAAAAAAAAGCAACAACTCACAAGACCTCTGGGAATCATGACCCAGAGGGGCCCACCCCTCTTAGAGTGTCAGGAGTTTAAAGGGCCGAAACACTTGTCTGAGGGGGGGTACTTCCTCTGATGATCTGAAGGAGTTATGTTGTTGTTCCGCTCTCTATGGTAGAGAGTTTCCTGCATATGTGCATATTATCAGTGACAATGTGAAATCGATGCAGGAAAAGTCTTTCTTGGCTAGCAAAATAGGTCTTGAAATTAACAAAGAGAAAACAAAAATTATGAAATTTCTCATTAATCAAGAAGAAAAAATATACGTAGAAGGAACAGTTGTTGATGAAGTAAACCAATTTGCATACCTTGGCAGCTACAAAGACCAGGATGGTGACACCAGGAAAGAAGTTAGAATCCAAATTGCAAAAGCAGCATCATCCTTCAAAAATCTTGAGAACATATTGTCAAAAGTTATAAGCACAAAAACCAAGTTAAGATTACTCAATTCAAATGTGATATCCACCCTCACTTATGCATATGAAGTTGAAAGCTCGTCGAATTTCAGATCAAACAGTCAGGAACTTCCTGCATGATTCTGCTCTTTGGGTTAGAAGACCCTACAGAGGTCCTGTTCTTATGGACCAGCATCGCCAGAACCGATTGTAGTAGGTGAACCAGCAATCATTAATGGACTGTTGCGAATGATTGGAGAAGGGTTTGGTTTAGCGGTGAATCATTCTTTCTGCTCCAGCCACACGATAGACGGAGAAGAGTTTACTGCAGAGTCCATGAGCGCTACACCCAGAACTGTATAGATGAGGCTCCTCCACATGGTGGCAGAGGTGTACTGGTGTGGATGAATGATCAACTTCATGGGAAGAAGTGACCTAGTGCAAATTGAAGGATGCCTGAACAGCCAATGATACATTGCTGAAATTCTTCATCCTCACATCTTTCCACTTCTGGCTGCACCAGGGTCGATTTTTCAGCACGATAACGCTCGACCTCATGTGGCATAACTCACCACCAACTTCCTCGCTGACAACAATGTCCAGACCATTTCGTAGCCATCCATGTCATCGAACATGAACCCATTAAAACACTTATGGGATGAACTCAACAGACAACCTCAGTGACTGTAGCAAGACGTGGCACCAACCAATCTCTGACAGTTGTCTCTTGCACTGCGGGATGAGTGGGCAGCCATCCCAAAACAACAGATCCAATGGCTAACTGGATCCATATGTCAAGGAGATGCCGTTCTCTGATACAGGCCAGAGGAGACCACACATCTTACTGAACAGAGACCTCAGTCACAAAGAATAAAAGTCCAAACCAAATTTAATGAACCTCATTACATTGTTAAAGTTTCTTCATGCCAAGATTGAAACATTAATTCCGTAAACTAAAATTTTGATACACGTTTGAAATTTGGTGTCCATTATGACTACATTAGTGTTGCATTTCTTAGTATACTTAGTGTTATATACATTAATTATTTGTGTGTTACTAAAGAAACAGAGTTCCAGCAAGCTGAAGACACTGTAAAAGCAAGCAAACTGAAGAGAAACACTGTCAGCTTAGCTGACTCAAGTTTCTAGTTTAGAACTTTCTATGACAAATGTGAATGTGGGTCATGCTGGCAGAGTGACAAATGGTGACAGTTGGTAGTCACGTTCTGAGTTATAAGTTCTCTATTACACAACTCTGACTACTCAAACACAGGACAAAATTTGCCGGCGAGCAGAGTTATCGGTAAAGACATACTTGCTCATGATAGCAACCAGACAGGAACAAAAGAACGAAGCGACAGCAGCACCAAAATAGCACCATTATCTTTAAATCTTAAAAATCGGAGACGTGACCTTCGTGTGAATTTTGTTGCTCTGTTCTCTTTGACAAAAAGGTTGTCTCATTTGTGCATATTTAAAAAAAAACACAAAATGTTAGTTCTGCTAAACTTTCCAAAACGTCCCAGGTTTTAGCCTGAAGTGAAGAATTTATTTACAGAATGAACTTGTTGAAATCACTTCAGCATACCTCTCGTTTCAGACCATTTGTCTCGCTAGAAAATACAAGAGAAAAGCAGACGAGTTGCGTAAAACGTCACAAATCCTGCGGTTGTTTCATATTGTTGGATCAGAATATAATTTCGGAAGGCTGCTTCCTTTAAAGTGTGTCAGATAGTTGTTTAAATTCCTACATCTTACATCCTTCCCGTAACGTTAAACGCCACATAAACATGATAGTTCGCCAAGTTATCCTGTTTCCGGCGAGCTTTTCAGCCTCATCACAGGATGCTATGCCTACTAATTTGACGAACAACCATGCGAGCCCTATGTGACGTTTATCAGCACGGGCCCCTTTTAACAATGAAATACCATCTAAAATTGTCAACATCTCTGTTGTAGAGATCTATAATGATGTTGACAGTTTTATATGGTATTCCGTATAGTCTTAAAATTCCCCGCAGTGAATCTCTGTGTATGCTATCAAATGCCTTTTTAAAGCCTATAAAGTTCAGGATTAATGGTTTTTTGCATTTCACTGTGTTCTTCAAGTATTATTCTTACAGTAAAGATCTGGTCGAGGCAGCTTCTTACTTTTCGAAATCCTGCTTGTTTTTCTTTCATTGCAGTGTCCTCCATATCTTTAATTCTATTCAGGATGACTTTGCAAAATACTTTTGACACAACTGATAATACTTTTGACAAAACCATCCCGTGCCGTTAAACGTCACATAGGGCTCCATAGTTGTTTGCCAAATTTTCCTGTTCTTGCCGAGTCTTTCAACTTCATCAAGAGATGTTATGCCCACTAAACTAGCTTCTCTTAACATTGTCCTCTTTAGAGTTTCATGCGGTCAACCTCTTTTCTTCGGCTTGTTGTGCACAGTAGGGTTACTCCTCTACAATTATTGCAGTCGCTAAGGCTGCATTCTTTGCTTTTTAAAAAGTATTTTAACAATAATTCATTTTTTTCCCATTTAGAAGAGACCTTTTCTTCTTTCCAAATTTTATTAAACATTCTCTGTAGTTGGGTCATGTTGTGACTGTTAATAGCTTTTAACATTTCAGCTATTATTTCATCTTCACCTGCAGTTTTGTTATTAGTCATTAGGTTCAGTGTTGTTTAAATTTCGTTCACTGCAATTTCATGTAGGTTGACATTTAGTTGTGAGATTGGTAAGTCGGTTTCAAGGTTGGTTAATTCATGACTTTTTTTTTTTTTTTTAAATGTATGATAGATGAATTAGGAACACATCCTACAAATTTTTAGATTTTCGACAAACTGACATTTTCAAAATCGACAAAAACACTTAAAATGAGTTGGGAAGGCTGTTTTTTTAAAAAAATTAATTTCTGTGTATCTAGAGACAATAGATTAATAAACCTCGACGAAGGGATAAAATGGCAATAGCTATTCACATCTGTATCAGAGAAAATGATTTGGCAGCTGAAAATCTCAGCATTGGTTAGGGAGTTCACAGCAAAAGTAAGCAAGAGGCAAAACTAGTACATAGATCATGACTTTTTGCTCTTCTGTACTATATATACGTTATATCTAAGAAACAGAATTCACCAACATGCAGTATTAAATTAAACGGAACTATTCTAAAGCAGGTGCAGAAATTCAAATACCTTTGAGCGGTAACAACTTCAGATGGGAAATGCAGAACAGAAATTAGGAACAGAAATGGCCAAGCAAAGACTGCATTTCAGAGAATGAGAAACATATTAGCCAACACATCCTTATCAATGAATGTTAGAAAACGAGTCCTAAAATGCTATATTGAACCTATCTTGTTATATGGAAGTGAATCATGGACAATAGGCAGGTCTGCACAAAAATCATTGGAAGCAGCAGAAATGTGGTTTATTAGAAGAATGTTGCGAATCCCCTGGACAGCAAAAATAACTAATGAAGAATGTATGAGAAGAGCTGGAGAGACAAAAAACCTTGTCAGAAAGATAAGAGAGAGACAATGTACTTTCATAGGACATGCAATGAGAAGAGGGAGCATAGAAAATATTATAACAACAGGAAAAATAGAAGGAAGAAGATCAAGAGGAAGACTATGAGAAATGATACTGGACAGTCTGATGGGACTGTGTTCTAGGAGATCACCAACTGAGCTGATGGCCTGCATGAAGGAATGTGTACTCTGGAGAAGCATAATAGCCAACGCCAGTTGGCACGGCACCTGATGATGATGAAATCCAGCCAAGGTCATATCTACCAATAGTGCAATACATGCATCTACATATGGAAAGGCAAGCTTTGGGGGAAAAATTTCGAAAGGTGGAATGAACAGAAAATAATTGTTAAAAAAAAAAGAAACACGTTTTTATTTACTATTGACCATGCTTGCTCGTAGATCGGCCCAGTATCTTGGTAAAAGGATTCAGAATGAATTGATTTCTCTCTTCTCTGGGACAAAGAAAAAAGACATGGATTATATACTGTTCAAAAAAAGAAACACAACAAATACGAAAAATGTTGATACAAGTTTGAAATTTGGTGTCCGTTACGACTATACTAGTGTTGCATTTTTTTTTTTTTTAACGGTACATGTTACGGCCATCTGTGTGGAGAAGTGCTTTGTGCACTAGTTTCTCAAGGTGAAGGTCGGGGGTTCGAATCAGGCCAGAGGTGCCCCAGTCACTCAGCTGTAGGAATGGGTACCCATCTTCTTTTGGATCTGGGGAGATAAAGGCATCCAAAACCTGCCTGCTGGAGTAATTTTTTTCTCCATGTCAAGAAACTGAACAACTTTGTTATCAACAAAATGTCCGTACCAGTAGCTTCTAACACTTGTGGAAAGCCAAGATATATTATTGGTCTGCCCAATGTTCCTCAGTGTAAAAATACATTCTGTAAAATGAATGTCTTATTTGACTGGTCTGCCCAGTGTTTCTCTATGTAAAATGAATGTCTTATTTGACTGGTCTGCCCAATGTTCCTCTATGTAAATGTCTTATTTAAAGTCCAAATCAAGAACTTAAAGGATACTTTAAAAATTCTGTTATTTTTGTTTTTGAAAACTATTCAGTTTTGTTTATTCTTTACTGAATGATACACATGACCAGACAAAATTGTCACTTAACAAAATGAGAACTAAACAGATGAACTTGACAGCATTCGCACAAAATTTATAATAATAGTTTTTAAAAAAAAAACAAGAGGTGGACAAAATTATAAATTTTAATGTACAAAGTATAAAATCATTGACTGTACTCAGTGGCCATACATGCTCAATAAATTAAACAATGGAGATGAACACAAAAGGTAGCAAGTCACAAACATCGAAGGTTTACATTAATTTAGGAGTAAGTAGCAAAATCAAATACACTGAACTGACCAGGTGATTTGACCCTACAAAAAAGTGTTAAAGCTAAAGCATACTAATTTCTCTGGAGTTACAGGAAGCACAAGAAGCGATGAATGTGTAAGATAAATGACAAACTGAACATACTGGAAGCAACCAAAGCACAGCTATAATAAAGAATCACATAAAAAAAAAATGACACTTCTATAACAAAATATGAAATGTATAGATGGCAGCAACATGGTAGTTTTTCTTAAAAATGTTCTTCAGTGAGGTATCTTACAGAATTTTGAATCATGAATTTCTGTTACAGACACATTTTGCACTAAATAATGAGCATCCAAGATGATAAAATACAATGAGTTTTATGTTGCATTTATTCTGTGGTAAAGCTCTTTTCTATTTCAGCCATGAGTCTCGGTGCACCCTGAGAATAAATGCATCATGGAAGGAACTAATGAAAAATAAAAACAATGAAAAACATAAAATGATTTTATTTGTGGTCCATCAAAAGAATGTAAACCATGAGCAATTATTAATAAAGGCTGTATTAATTTGTCACAGAACAGAATAAACAAACAAACTGAAATGAGCGATTATAAATCTACCTGTAGGTACTCAGCTATAAACTAGTAAAAAACAGTGAGGCAAACAATAAGCTGACACTTCGGAGTTATAGAAAAGTCTAATACTTGTCAAGTGTTTTTCTTTCTTTAATCTAAGACTAGATCTGAAGCTGATAAATACCTTAGGTGTCATTCCAACTTACATAATTAAATAGATTGGTGCACAAACATATATACAAAAAAGAACAGAAGCATTATTATATACATATTTATGACATGTATGCTGTTGATTTACTCATTTTCAAGACATAAAAGTGCTAATTTCATCAGAATAAAATGTTTTAAAAAAAATATTCACACTGTTTGGCTGATATCAAATTTACTTGGGAAAATATGTTTTATGGCACAATGTTCTTCCATAATGCCTACTGATGTAACAGTAAAGATCTTAAATAACGATATACATTGTAACTGCTCCTACTAAGGTAAATTTACTTATTTTGTGTATTCCTGTTATACTTTATTCAATCCTTGTAATTTTGTGAACATGGCTTCTGAAACCACATGCCAATTTGAAAGCGAGATATCAAAATCAGGCTAGAAGCCAATGAAGATTTATTTTGTTCATGTCATTTTTAACACACAATAAAAGCAAGTTTCTCCATAAAAATCTTGCCATTCATATACATCTAGCATCATGTGCCCACTACTTCATGATTTTACTAATTGAGACAGCTCAGTGTACCAACAGAAATAATGAAGAAGATCAGACAGAAAAAAAGTCAGCGTTACAATGTTTATTTCTGAAATAAATAATTTCAAAGAGAATGTTAACTTTTTTTTTTTTTTTACAGTTTATTTTAATGCAGTTCTTATATTTTCTTTTCTCTCTCACTATGATGTTGGTTTCTTTTCTCTCTCACTATGATGTTGGTTTCTTTTCTCTTTCATTATGATGTTGGTTTCTTTTCTCTCTCTCTATGACGTTGGTTTCTTTTCTCTCTCGCTATGATGTTGGTTTCTTTTCTCTCTCGCTATGATGTTGGTTTTTCTCTCATTATGATATTGGTTTCTTTTCTCTCTCACTATGATGTTGGTTTCTTTTCTCTCTCACTATGATGTTGGTTTCTTTTCTCTCTCGCTATGATGTTGGTTTCTTTTCTCTCTCGCTATGATGTTGGTTTCTTTTCTCTCTCACTATGATGGTTTCTTTTCTCTCTCACTATGATGTTGGTTTCTTTTCTCTCTCACTATGATTTTGGTTTCTTTTCTCTCTCACTATGATGTTGGTTTCTTTTCTCTCTCACTATGATTTTGGTTTCTTTTCTCTCTCATTATGATGCTGGTTTCTTTTCTCTCTCACTGTGATGTTGGTTTCTTTTCTCTCTCATTATGAGGTTGGTTTCTTTTCTCTCATACCACTTGTTCACAAACGTACTGTGGTTCATTAACATTTTAAACAAACTTGGAATGAACAATTAAAATCTACTTCAAGACAGTATCATATATTAGTCTATTTAAATGACAGATGAGCGAACAACAACCTGTCTCATGGGTGATCAGAAAAAGGAGATGGACATATGTTGGTCACGTGATAAGAACAAATAGAGAATTCCAAAACAAGCTATCAAGTGGAACACAACAGGCCAAAGAAAAAGAGGTTGACCACGTGAAACTCTAAAGAGGACATGGCTAAGAGAGGTCCCTTGATGAGGTTGAAAATCTCACCAAAAACAGAAAAACTTGGTGAACTACCTTGCGAGCCCTATGTGACATTTAGTGGCACCAGAAGGATGTAAGATTTAAATGCATATGTAAAATCACAGACACCTCAATGTATTTCTAAAACTCATGAAAAATTTATAACGAATGACAAAACATGTATTCTAAATGCTGGGCAAGAAACTCCATTTACAACTTGAAAGAAACAAATGTGAAAAGATTAATGAGTAAACACGTTTAACATTTATTTCAATTTTAATTTTTTTCTCCACAAAATATACTTACTCATGACATGTCAAATGTATGTTTTGTAGAATGGTATTAATAACTACACTATTTTGGCATTCATGCTGAGGACTGTTAAATACAAATAACTACAGTACACATTCTATCTTAAATCCTTCTAAGTATTTTCCTCAGGCATTTGTTTTCAGAAGAGTCTAATTTGTTGTATATTTCTTTAGTTATTTTCCAGCATTCGCATGCATAAATGAGGGTGGATATTACATCTGAATTGAATAATCTTAGTTTAGACTTTGTGCTTATAACTTTAGAGTGTCATATGTTCTCAAGATTCTTGAAGGTCAATGATGTTTATGCAATTCTAACATCCTGTCTGGTGTCGCTATCTTAACCTATGTAGCTGCCAAGGTATCAAATTGGTGTACTTCTTCAACAGCTGTTCCTTCCATGTTATATATATAGTCACAACAACCTCTTAAATGTTTCAGAAAACAAGATGATTATGATGATCTGACTAGAAGCTAATGAACAGATGAATAATTGGTATGTAATGAAGGCCTTCAGAGCATGTAAAGGTAACATTTCTATTTCCATGCCATTGAGGCATACTTGGGATATGGTCTTAGGCCTGTATTTCCATGACCTTCAGCACATAAAGTGTGATGTGGTCAGCATCAAGCCTGGCTGCATTTACCTTCACATATTTCTCTGGTACCTTTTTTTTTTTTTTAAATGGCCAGGTGGAGCCTGCAGCCTTTTGGTGTGCACCTGAAAAAAAATGCAACTGCTGGGACTTGTACCTGGTAAACTGAGCGCTTCAGTGCACATGACGAATCAAAACATATGGTTCTTGGCTCAAAATATAAACAGTGTGAATCAAGAGATGCAGGCAACAACAGGTAAACACAAAGAACATGATCACACACCACATATGGTACAGCAGGCAAATATAAGCACTTATAAATATACTCACAGAACACACAGAATATTCTAACTACTTTCAGCTAAGGTAAAACTACAGGGTGTAGCACTATGGATGAAAAGGAACTTCACTAATGTCTTCTTTCAGATGCTCTATTATGTCCTTACAAATGAAACGTGATAAAAATCTTCAACTGACCACCTGCACTCACAAATGCTCACTAAAATATAAAGGAAGACCAGACTAGGAAGGCACTCATCACCAGTTTTGAATATCTTGTATCAAACTGTGAACACCATATCTGCCTGTGGAACAAATTTAACTTGGTAGAAACAAATAAATGTCTCATGCTTTAAATGATACATTCTTTTACTCCCAAATAGTTTGTACTTTGTGAAAATGAATAAAGTTATACATCATGAAAATTCATTAAGTCCACATAATCCTTTGATAGTAAGATCTTTATCATGAGATGGAAATGTTAAAAACTCAGGAACAAAAAAGTATTTTAAAAAATACCAAAGTATTTGAGAAAACTTGTTTCGGTTTCCATCTCTTTGCCCCTTCACAAAATTCATGTTTATGCTAAGTGGGCAATATATCCATACCACAAGAACTTAATATTGAAGAAGGCTGACTTGTAAAAGAGGATTAAACAAAGAAAATTTAAATATTTTGGACACATCAAACGTCATGATAATCTAGAGAAGATCGTCTTGGAAGGGTACATAATGGGAAAAAGAAAGAGAGGAAGACCAAGTCGAAGATGGCTGCAAGACATCGCTGATAATATGCAAATGAACGCATCAGCAGCAGGGCATCTTGCTTACAACTGAGAGACCTACAGGAGAGCTGTTAGGGAGGCAAAGTTCCGCAAGGGAAATGCAAATGACTGATTGACTGCTAAGTGGGCTTACTTCACACACACAAGAGAAGACGATTGCTGCTGTACTAAGATGAAGTGGCAAGTCACAATTTGATCCTCCATCTGCACACAGTTCAGATGATACAACATACATGATTAAAGCAGGCTGGACTAGTGTTTATAACACAAAAATATGAAAATATCGTTTCTCTGACAACAAACCTTTGGCACAAACAAGCCCGTTTTATGGTATGATACCATCATTTTACTGACCTAAAAGATAGGTTCAGTAAATAAAAACATGCTCTCAATACAAAAATCCCATTCTTTATATCTCCAAGCAAATCAGCTAATATCATGATTGTTCCCTAAAGACCAATATCTTTTGCCTGAATGTGCACCATTCAGCAAAAATGACAATGTATCATTTTTGACATGTCTACGACATATACTTGATACAACAAAGAAGACGTTACATCTGGCAGGCCTCATGCTTGAAAAGGTGGGCTGATATCAATGTAGGCAACATATACATATCTGTATACTTTGAAGCCTGAATGTGAAAATAACAAAAGATACCCCTATTCTAATAAGCTCAGATACATGCTATTTGTCTAATGAACAAAAGGACTGATAAAAGACATTGAAAGTTAACAGTGTTATCAGACAAAAGTCTATGAATTGTAAAAATAAGAAAAAAAAAACTACAACAGCTAACAGTATCATTTTGCGTTCATTTAGATTACATCCAGCAGCTGAGTGAAACAAGCAACACACATTCAAAATTGAGTCCAAATAACAAACTATATAAATTAGTTTTGGCAGGCACTAATACACAAGCAATACTGATGAGCAATACACTGAGATATTTACAGGCACAACACTGAATATATCAAGACAGAAATGAAATTGGTCATAAATCATATTTATCAAAACTGCAAAAATCATATCTGGTAAAATGCAAAAAAAGATAAAATGTGTGAAATATTAAGTGCTGCTTAACAATGACTGAGAGATCAAAAACTAATACTGTTTTTGTAAGATTGCTCCACGTATGTATGTGTTCACATCCTTCTTTCTACTATTCCCAGTGAGTTTTAAACCAGCTAATAAGATATAAGTGCTGTTCTGCCGTCAACTTTAAATTTTTCATCTGTCAGTAGTTCCACATGACTGTACCCTCAAGTCAAAACAAAAACAAGCATTTAAAATGTAAATCCGCAACTCTGGTGAACATGTCCATTTCTACACCATTTGATTACAGTTTGGAGGTTAATGATTAATCCCTTTCTTTGAGTTTGGAGGTTAATGATTACTCCATTTCTTTGAGTTTGGAGGTCAGTGATTAATCCCTTCTTTTGAGTTCGAAGGTTAATGATTAATCTCCTCTTCTGAGTTTGGAGGTTAATGATTAATCCCTTCTTTTGAGTTCGAAGGTTAATGATTAATCTCCTCTTCTGAGTTTGGAGGTTAATGATTAATCCCTTCCTTTGAGTTTGAAGGTTAATGATTAATCCCTTTCCTTGAGTCTGGATGTTAATGATTAATCCCTTCCTTTGAGTTTGGAGGTTAATAATTAATCTATTCCTTTGAGTTTAGAGGTTAATGATTAATCCCTTCCTATGAGTTTGTAGGTTAATGATTAATCCCTTCCTATGAGTTTGTAGGTTAATGATTAATCCCTTCCTATGAGCTTGGAGGTTAATAATTAATCCCTTCCTTTGAAGTCAAAACTGTAACAGTTTATTTCTGATTTTTTAATGTTGTTTACAAACTACATTTCCATCTCAATTTCACTTCTCCCACTTGCCAGTGATGTGTACACATGAACAGAAACATAAAAGCAACTTGAAATGGGATTGTACAAAAATGTGAGCACTGTTGCTGTATATGATTATAATAAATGGATCAAACTAACATCATCTCTCTATATATTAGCAGCTTTAGATACAAGAAGAGACGGAAGTTTTTTTGTTCACATTCAGAATGAATTAAATCTGCAATTTAAATTTGCTTTAGCTGATGCTGCCTCTGTGTCTTGCTTCTGTATCAAGTTCTATAAAAAAAAGTTTGAAACTACTGTCTACAGTATAAACTTATATCTCTTTTACACACACTCTCCTAATTAATCCTCTCTTATTTCCAAGCAAGCGTGCACACACATATACACAAACACTCACACTAGTACTTTTCTACTTTAATATATGTGTGGTAGTCAGTTACATAATATTTTCTCTGTACATCACTGGCAAGGCCAATAGTGAGTGTGTCAGACAAATGAAAACTGCGTTCTCTGAGAGAACTGTAAAACCCACATGACAGTCGCTCTGCCAGTTAAAGATATTGTATCATGGACATGTTTCTGGCTGTGAGAAAAAAAAAATCATTTAAAAAATCCTAGTTCTAAAGATGACAGGAAGATCTGGAAGACTAAATGATGCTGTGATGCCACGAAAGGTTTTCTAATACATCAAATGTCCAACAAATAACCTAACACTGCCTTAGTCGTGACTGTTTATATGTTTAATGAGATACAAAACATGGCAGTTCTGAGATACCTTCATGTACTGAAGACTCCTATACTAAATATTATGTACACCTTTGTGAATGAATGGTAAAGTGTGCTATCTTCTCTTGGTCTGGTGATTATTCATCACAGTGACTGTTTTTCTTCCTGCCTGCAGTATCACCTATGCCTGCCAGTGCTCTCTGCTGACTTTATATTCAGACATTATCATATGTAAGACTCAGGCACAACATCTGCTAGGTCACAAACATTTCATGTAATATAAACTTAAGTGGAGATCTCCTGCACCACATAGAGTTATAATTCTATAAAAATCTTGATTAATTCTAAGAAAGAATACTATAATCACTGAATAATTTTGCCTATCTAAATGTTTTTTGCTACTTCTAGTCTAAAAAAAAAGTTAACATTTAAACTATATCTGCTTTTACATCTGCTTTAAAAATTTAAGGTGTAAAGAATTATGTCAGACACATAATGTGAATGTTATCTTACTGAGTTTTGCATGTAAAAGAACAAACGACTACAGTACAAAGTTTCACTAGCCATAATTGGCCAGAGAACATTCTTAGCATGAAGACAAACTGCACTATAACGCTGTTAGTTTCTTGTTTGAAATACTCCATCTACCTGAACAAATCAGCACACTGCTTGCAGGTAATCAAGGAAAACT
This sequence comes from Achatina immaculata, assembly GCA_009760885.1. NCBI lineage: Eukaryota > Metazoa > Mollusca > Gastropoda > Stylommatophora > Achatinidae > Lissachatina > Lissachatina immaculata. The sequence goes on along the minus strand of CM019709.1, from coordinate 10,973,693 downwards.
AAACTACTACGACAACGAAAACAATTAAACGCATCAACCCAGCTGTAACAAGTCTGACGAACACTCTGGCTGTGCACTATGCTGGGGTAATATGAGCAGCAACTGTCACAATTCTAGGATTCAGATGGCCCCTTGAAGTGATTGTTTTTGGCTTGTTAGAACAGACTTTTCTTGCCCTTTTTACTGTGGATAGTAACACAAGTTATGTCAGTGTTAAATGAGATAAAAAATGAAAGAAGAATTCTCCTGAGTCTATAAATGATAGCACACAGATGAATCTAGTGATGGCAGTACTCAGCTAAATCTAACAACTGCATGTATTAAACATAAGTAAGAAAAGATAAATAATTTCAACAAAATATGATACTAGCTCAAAATATAATGAAATGCTCTAAGTTTGTAAATATGACACTAAATGTGTATAATTATCTATACAATTACATTATAATACTGGATACTTCATCTAGTCAAATATACTTTACAAATTATTGATTTTTTTTATTGTAATAGATGAGATAACTGAACTATATTTTAACTAGCAAACTACCAACAACTGAACTGAACAGCCTCATCTTTATGCTAGTGTCTTAATTAAAACTTTTCTTAATTTTAGCATGCATGAGAAAGAAAAAAATGAGACTCTCTGACAGTTATTACCAATCATTGTGCCATGAAGAGTCCAGCAACATGCCACAGAAGTTTTGGGAGGGATGGAAAAGAAGAGGATTTACTAGGATTTAAATAATAAAAAATATCCCTTTAAAAATTGATGATTTGCTTTAAATGATTTTTTACACTACTCACTGCAATTGAAAAAGTTTGACAGCTGCTGTTCTATGTAAAAACAGATGAATATATAAACACACAACCAATGTTGTGAGAAGCATTAACTAATAATGAAGATCGTTGTCATCATCATCATCATCATCCCCACATCTTAATGCTAGCTGTATTGGATCTCTAATCCTCCTATCCGCTGTAGTGTTGCATATATTTCTATTACTGTCATATTCAGCCTAGGATAATTTCCCTCATGATACAGCCGTTAATTACACATGTGAATGCCCCAATTAAAATTTTCTATACATAAAATATACTTGCTCAATTTATATTTAAACAAAAATGACAACTATAATAAGTTTCTTACACAGAAATAACTGTGACCAATATGTCTGACCAATGTATCTGACCAATGTGCCACATCTCGATGTTTTTATTGTGCTTCATGAATGGAGATTTTTTTTTTGTTTGTCCTCTAGGTAGAAACTGAAATCTCTCTAACCATGTCGTTATTTCCTGGTTTTTTTTGTTGTTGTTGTCATAATCTAGAAATGTTCTCTCATTCAGCACTAGATGATATAAAATGTGACGTAACAATAACCAAATCCCCACAACCTAATTACTGCTCGGGATTTATTTAATGTTTGGGTTAGCAGAGGGCTAGAAACAGCCTAAATAAATTTACGCTTTAGCTCATATGATGAACATTCTCATTGTGAATGATGATCATCTCTTCCAATTCTCTTCAGTCTAGCTTAATCTTCTGCTCAGTCACTTAAACAGTTTACTCTTCAACATAATCAGACAAGCAAGTCAATCCCATAGTTTCATTCTCTCTCAACAAGTCTTTGAAGGTCATCATGGATTTTGTAGCTCTGAAGCATATATTCAGTTTGTGAATTCCAGTTCTAGGGGAATATCTGAAGCATGAATCACTAAATGGAAGAAGCAGACATTAAACTAATCCCCTTAGGACTGTGAGGTAGCCCTGGTTTCACTGGAGGTAAACTGCTGCTTTCCCATCACAAAAAAAAGACAATGACTTCCTTTAGACTGGACTTTACTACATGATCAAATACTTAAACTGTAGCACCTAAGGAATTATTGCTACTAAAGTTAATGTAGTCATATCAGCAGCACTAACTATTATAAAAGCTTTCCCAACACTGAACAATAAATGTTAGTAACAATCAGCTGAAAACTACACAATTCTGTCATAATCTTGTTTCATATACTGCCATGATTGTTATTCAACATTAGCAACTAGGACATGGAGATGCCAAGCTCATATACTTATACCCGCATCACAACAGGTAGTTAAAAACTTGAATTATGTTAACATAACACTGTTACTAGATGTACCTACTGGCTTATTAACTGCATATAAGAAGCACACTTTAATCCAGTATTACATAAATCCTTTTTTTTATATTTATTAATAGGATATTGATATATGTAAAACCACCATATTTCCTTGATTCCAAAACATTGATGATTGTAAAATTCTTTTAAGATTCAGAGACACATGAAAAATATTTCAGAAAAGCTTTTTTTTTAAAAATTATAAAACAAATAGCAAAAAACTGACTAACAATTAAAAACATTATATACTTTTATAAATCTGTTCATGCTTTTCTCATCAACTTTATCATCAACAAACTGAGATACTCAACTTCCTTCATCCAAGTTTAGGTTAGAAAAAAACTGTACACCTACCATATTTATTTTTAAAGAGATGCAAACATTTTGTTGCTGTTTTACTTCTAGATCACTCAGAAAAATGGAACTATGGTCTTCCTAGCTTCTTCTTATCACCATTAGTGTCTTCCTTGTACTGGGCAAAATTTCCTTCTTTTGATATAAATAAATGCCATGCATGTCCATTCCATGCTCTGTACAGAATCAGTCACCAGGAAAGAAGTCTTTCCATCAGAGTTCAGCTAACATTCCATTTACCACAGTTGTATGACAGTACTAATTTAAGACATATCCCATCAAAATGTAGAGAATGAATGAACAATCTTTATTTTCCATGGGTGAAGAACTGGGCATGCAGGCCTGTTCAACATTCTGCTCTTTATCACTACATCTTTCATTCTTATCACACATTCAGTTTAATGCAAGTATACAAATTACACAAGAAAAAAAAACCTATCCAAGAGTGCAAAATGAAACTATTACATTCAAAAATATAAGATAATGAGCTACATGAGAGCTACAAGAGAGATAACTAATCTAACAAGATAATACACATATACACATACAGATGCACACACATATATATGTGCACACATCCACACTCACATTTTCAACATTGTTCTTCTTACATCATAATCTTTCACATTCATTAAGATAATTTCTAAACAAGTTACACACAGAACTATGCCCTTTTAGAAATGAAATTGGTGGCTGGCGAGTCACATTATAAGAGGCAATTAGGTATTTTAAGAAGCATATTCTACAAGCAAGTAAATACTGACAAAGTCTGGGGTTAAAGGAAGAAATACTGCTAATGGATTTTAAATGGTAAGGGATGGAATTCCAGACTTGCGCCACAGAGTATACACAGTTTTTCTTGTACATATCAAGCCTGGGTTTAGGAATAAGTCAGTTTTTTTAAACATTGACTATGTTTAGGGTTAGAACTAAACACTGGCCACTAGGAAGACAGCACTGAGACAATGAATTCTATAAACAAGCTTAACTTTATTAAAAATGATTCTGTATTTGAGGGGCAGAATTTTGAGTTGCTTGTGCTAAATCTGCAGTCTGCACTGGGTGCTTGCCACAAATCAGATTTAATGCTTCTTTGTGAAGTGAGTGGAGCCTTTTTTGTGTTTGAGAATGAGCGGCTATCCCAGACTGTGGAACAGTAGTCGGTGTTGTTGTATATGTGACATATAGAATGACTATCTTGTGTCAAGAAGATGTTTAACTTTGGCTAACTGGTCAACTTTCTATGCTATCATGTTTGTTAGATTATGTATGTTTGAATTCCAAGTTAAATGTTGATCAATGATAAGGCCTAGAGTTTCATGATTGTTTTTTTATTTCTGAAGCCCCAGCACAAAGCTGTAGTGTAGTTTTTGTTGCATATTGTAGTTTCTGTCTTGTAGTGATGAGCATGGATTTTGTTTTGTTGGTGTTTATCAACATACTGCCATTTATTACTCCATTAATCAGATTATTTAAATAAATTTGAAGCGCTGCCTGTAGGTTATTGATGTCACAGTCACTACTGTAAATGGTGCAGTCATCAACAAAAAAGACCACATGAATGAAGTCATTAATAAAGATAGCAAAGAGAAGAGGACCAAGAATGCAACTTATAGGAATATCAGTATCAACCTTAGATGAATCAGATATTCTGTTTGTAAACCAAATTACTTGTCTGCCTGAGAGAAAAGACATAAATTTGGTCTGTGTGTAATTGCAGCTCTGTCACAAGAATCTCATGGTCAATCATACTGAAGGCTTTTTTAAAATCAACAAAGACAGGACCATACAATTTATCATTATTTATATCAGATAGCCAGTATTTAATCATTTTTGTTAGTGTTGTATGGCAGGAATGATTTGGTCTAAAAGCTGACTGTCTATCAGTAGAATGTTTTTCTACATGTGTAGTGTGGCAGTGTTAACTTGTGTATGTTTTACAAGAGGTTTGGAGTCAGAACAACAAATGTACAACTCAGAATTGAGTAAACTCATGAAATAAACCTAGTCAGCAAACAGAATTTATTAATATTATGAAACAAAACAAAAAAATTCTAGAAATGCAACGAAATTAAAACCAATAATTTGAAACTTTATGCACAGATTAATATAGCCAAATTAGAATAACAGTACAAAAAAAAAACTGAGTTGAAAAGTTCAACCTAATGAAGCATCCACTTTCTTGCTCTTGAAAGTGAAGACCTAGACCACAGATGTAAACCTCAGGTTAAAGATAATGTATGCTAATTCTTTACATCTTATCTACATTCTGATCCTGCAGGTTATAATCTATATACGAGGGGTGACTGATAAGTTTTTGGCATAAGGTACAAATACTTGAAACACACAGCTGATATTAGGTGTATTTGTAGATTAGGTAATGTACGATTAAACACGGGTTAGCGGGGTAGGGGTATCCCCTATCAAAGGAGAAGTAAGACATCAGTCTACTGGACACCCTTGGGCAAGGTGGAGTACCCGTATAGCCCCCCCATCAGGGTGACGTGAAGCCATGGGAGCAGGTGGTGGATAGAATGGGAGAGCAGCCAGCAGATAATGTTGGTTATGGTCACCATTCAATGATGGTAGGCAGATGATCTCAATGTAGGGACAATGGCTACAATCACTGACTAGTAAAGTCACTCCCCGGAAGGAAAGCAATGGTAAACTATCTTCTGAAAATATACCAAGAAACCCAAACAGCAACATGGAAAATCAAATAGGAAAAAGATCTGGTGGTGAGGCCCCTAGTCCAGACAGATATAATATTAACACTGGGGAAGAGTGTGAGACAGAGGTCAGTACTAGTAATTGTGATGATGGACAAAATCCTGACGGTGTTACTAAGGAAAACCCCTGCATTAAACTAAAAAGAAAAATAAGAGTAGGAACATGGAACGTAAGAAGTATGTATGAGGGAAAATATCAAATAATAAGTGATGAGATGAAAAGAACAGGGATACACATTGTGGGAATCTGTGAACATCGATGGAAAGGATCAGGACACTTCAAGAGCGAGAATGATAATATCTTTATATACTCTGGTGGAGAATTAGGAGGAAAGAATGGAGTGGCTTTTTACTTAGACAAATCAACATCAAAAGCATAACTAGGTTACAATCCAGTAAGTGATAGAATCCTCACAATCAGACTTAAGGGCACTCCTAGAAATGTAACAATCATCCAGATATATGCACCTACATCAGCAGCAGAAGAAGAGGAAGTAGAAGACTTTTATAACACACTGCAAACGAAGATAGACCAGGTACAGAAAAATGATATTGTATTAATAATGGGGGATTTTAATGCAAAGATTGGTACAGAAAGAACAGAAGATGAAGGACATGTTGTAGGGAAATTTAGCATATGACATAGAAATGAGGTAGGTGACAATCTAACGATTTTTTGCATGGAAAATGAGCTAATGATTGCTAACACACTTTTTAAACAACATCTAAGAAGACTTTACACATGGACATCACCTGATGGGAAAACCAAGAATCAAATAGATTACATTTTAGTGCAAAGAAGGTGGAGGTCAAGTATAACATCAGCAAAAACTTTACCAGGTGCTGATTGTGACACGGACCATGAGTTATTACTAGCAGACATGAAGATAAAGATAAAAAAGACAGTTGCAGGATCAAGACCACTCTGCTTTGATCTTACAAAAATACAAGAACAATATGGTATAGAAGTGAAGAACTGTTTCAAAATCCTGATGGCTGTTTAGGAGGAGATGACACCAGATGATTTGGCTACACAGGCCAAAGATATCTTAATAACAACAGCTAAAGACATGGTTCCAGTAAAGAAAACACAAAAAGAATGGATGGATTACAGCAGGCACACTAGAACTGACAAAACAAAGTAGAGATATGAAGATGTAATGGAAAGTGACAAACAACAACAAAGAGAAATATAAATCTTTAACAAATGAAGTATGAAGAAACATAAGAAAAGACAAAAAACAATACATATAAGATTGTTGTGAAAGAATAAAAGGACATCAGAAGTGTGGAAGAGATAGTGAAATGTTTAAAGAAATGAAGACACTGACGAGAAATGTCACACCTAAGCTAAATGTAATTTGTGACAAGATGGGGGATACCTTGACAGAGACAGAGAAAATTCTAGAAAGATGGAAGGAATATTGCAGAAGAATGTATGAAACAACTGACTGTGGAAACAGAAATGAACAGTGTGAATTATTATTGGAGGAGAAAGAACCCGAACTGACAACAGAAGAAGTTTTATAGGCAATAAAGAATCTGAGAAATGGTAAATCACCAGGATATGATGAGATAACAGCTGAATTTATTAAAGCAGGAGGAAAGGAATGTGCAACAATCTATCATGCACTATGAAAAAGATATGGCATTCAGGTATTTGGTTAAAAGAATGGAAAAGAACTATATTCATACCACTGCCAAAAAAGGGTAACCTGAAATTATGCACAAACTACAGAACTGTTGCCCTGATTAGTCATGCCAGTAAAATTCTATTAAAAGTCATAATGGGTAAGAAAATAGAACAATATGGTCCAAACTGGTTTCAGGCAAGAAATAGATCAAGAGATCATATATTCAATATAAGATTAATAATAGAGAAATGCAGAGAGTTTAATGTGAATCTATATTTAACCTTTATAGACTACTCAAAGGCATTTGATTGTGTACAACACTAGAAACTTTGGGAAATAATGGAAAAAATGGGATTTCCAACACATCTGATACGATTAACATCACTGCTGTATCTAGACCACCAAGCAGCAGTTAGAATAAATGGTGAAACAACAACTTGGTTTGAGATAAAACAAGGGGTCCATCAGGGGTGCATATTGTCGCCTTACTTATTTAACTTGTATACTGAAAATATAATGAGGAATGTTAGAGAAGATGTAGACAAAGAATATTATGATGCCATAACAATTGGAGGTTATGAAATACCAGAGATTAGATATGCTGATGACACAGTATTGCTGTCCACAACACAAAAAGGAATGGAAAAACTAATTATGTCAGTCCGTAAAAATAGTGAAGAGCAAAACCTCTATCGTAATGTGAAGAAAACTAAATTGATGACAACTGACGAAACAAACAAGGCATCTGATATATGTATCAACGAGGAAAAATTGGAAGAAGTGAAGAGTTTTGAATATCTTGGATCACTGCTAACTAATAATGGAGATACAATGAGGGAAATTAACAGGAGGACATCTATCGCTCTTCAGAAGGTAAAACAACTAAAGAATCTGTGGAGAGGAACAGACAGAACCACAAAAACAAGATTTTTAAGGGCATGCATCTTTCCCATCGCAAAGTATGCCTGTGAGACCTGGACACTTAACAAAACAGCTGAGAAACATATAAATGCCCTTGAATGTAAATGCTACAGAAGAGTTCTTCCAATATCATGGACACAAAAAAGAACTAATATATCTATGCTACAAGAACTTAATATTGAAGAAAGCTGGCTAGTAAAGACGATTAAAGAGAGAAAACTTAAATATTTTTGACACATTAAATGTCATCATAATCTAGAGAAAATCATCTTGGAAGACGATGGAAAAACAGAAAGAGAGGAAAACCAAGGCGAAGATGGCTGCAAGACATTGTTGATGATCTGCATATGGATGCATCAGCAGCAGGCCATCTTACTCACTACCGAGAGGCCTACAGGAGTTCTGTTAGGTAGGCAAAGTTCCGCAAGGGACATGCAAATGAATGAAAGATTAAAGACCAAGTTTCAAGAAATTAACTGTCACCAATTTTTTTTTTTTACAGGGTACTGAAGTGGTAAGGGGTCGCAGAAATTGAGAAAATGGATAAAATTTCTCATCGAGCAATCATCCGCAACCTCTGCATCAATGGCTTATCATCAAAGAAGATCCATGAGGATATGGTGGAGACTCTAGAGGAGAGTGCCCTTTCTTACAGCACAGTGAAGAAATGGGCAGCTTAATTCAAACATGGAAGTGAAAGTCAGGAAGATGATCCCCGTCCAGGAAGACCAAGAATGATAACCACCAATGAAACCACCGGCAGAATCCATGACATGATAATGGAGGATCAACGACTAACTGAGTGGTACACTGCTACTGAGTTGGGCATCTCCCAGAAATGTGTTCATGCCATTATTCACAATGATCTTCAAAGGACAAAGGACTCTGCTCGATGGGTCCCAAAACTTCTTGGAGCTGATCACAAATGACAGCGCCTCAACATGTCAAGAGATAATCTTGGCCATTTTTCTGCAGATCTTGAAAAGTTTCTTCAGCAATCTGTGACTAAGAAACCAAAGAACAGTCAAAAGCAATGGAAACATCATGGATCCCCTCCTCCAAAGAAAGCTAGGGTGGTTCTGTCTGCAGGTAAAGTGATGGCTCCCATCTTCTGGGATTCAGAAAGTGAGCTATTGGTAGAGTATCTTCAAAAGGGCAGAACAGTCACCGGGGCCTATTATGCTAATCTTGTGAAGCAAATGCGGGTCAAATTGAAGGCAAAGCATTGAGGGAAATTGATGAGAGGAGTCGTCCTTCATCAAGAAAATGCTCCAATTCACAAGTCGGAGGTGGAAATGGCTGCCATTCATGAATGTGGCTTCCAGCTTCTTGAACATCCTCATTACTGATTTGGCCCCTTCAGACTATTACCTGTTTACCAAACTCAAAAAGGAGCTCAGTGGTCGCAAATTTGCTTCAGATGATGACATCATTCATGCTGTAGACCACTTTCTACTAGCACAAGATGCTGACTTTTACAAAGAAGGGATCCATGTGCTCCAGGATCGCTGGACTAAGTGCATAAACTTGCAAGGGGACTATGCTGAGAAATAACACCAAAAGGTTGTCTATAAATATTCCGTTGTATCTTATGCCGAGAACTTATCAATCACCCCTCGTAGTTATCTAACTATGACTACCTTCATTATAATCTATACAGTCATCCAATTATGACCTCCTTTGTTACAATCTATATACAGTACTTTATCCAATTATGACCATCTTTGTTATAATCTATATACATATAATACATATAATATTTGCTATAATCTATATACAGTGGAGAATTTTAAGACTATATGGAATACCATCTAAAATTGTAACATCATTAGAGATCTCTACAACGAATATGTTTGTGCAGTCAAGACAGAAGAAGAAATGAGCTAATGGTTTCAGATTGAAACAGCCGTGAAAAAAAGGATGTATATTGTCTCCCTTGCTTTTTGGAATTGCCATAGACTTTATAATGAAAAGATGCTGTACAGGTAAAACCAGCATTGATTGGGTACATGGGACCCTAATGGAAGATCTTGATTTTGCAGATGACATAACTCTTATCAGTGACAATGTGAAATCAATGCAGGAAAAAGCAGATTCCCTGTTTTCCTTGTCTAGCAAAATAGGTCTTGAAATTAACAAAGGAAAAACAAAAATTATGAAATTTCTCATTAATCAAGACGGAAAAATATACATAAAAGGAACAGTTGTTGATGATTATTTTGAAAACAAATGCCTAAGGAAAATACTCGGTATAAAGTGGAATGAATTTAAGAACAATGCAGAGATAAAACAGATGATCAAACAACAACCTGTCTCATGGGTGATCAGAAAAAGAAGATGGACATATGTAGGCCATGTGATGAGAAGAAACAATCAGAGAATACCAAAACAAGCTATCAAGTAGAGCACAATAGGATTAAGAAAAAGAGGTCAACCATGTGAAACTCTAAAGAGGACATTGTTAAGAGATGCCAGTTTAGTGGGCATAACATCCCATGATGGAGTTGAAAGACTCGAGTCCTATGTGACGTTTAACAGCAAGGGAAGGATGTAAGATGTAAGATATACGGTACTTTATCCAATTATGATCACCTTCATTATAATCTATATAGTCATCCAATCTTTGTTATAATCTATCTTACATCCTTCCCGTGCCACTAAATGTCAAATAGGGCTTGCATGGTAGCCTCCCAAGATTTCCTGTTTTTGGTGAGCCTTTCAACCTCATCAATGGATGTCATTCCCACTAAACTGGCCTCTCTTAACAATGTCCTCTTTAGAGTTTCATGTGGTCAACCTCTTTTTCTTCAGCCTTTTGTGTTCCATTTGATAGCTTGTTCTGGGATTCTCTGGTGGTTTCTTCTCAGCAAATGACAGACATATGTCCATCTTCTTTTTCTGATCACCCATGAGACAGGTTGTTGTTTGCTCATCTGTCTTATCTCTGCGTTGTTCTTGAATTTGTTTCACTTTAAACCAAGTATTTTCCTTAGGCATTTGTTTTCAAAATAATCTAATTTGTTGTGTATTTTTTTAGTTGTTTTCCAGCTTTCACATGCATAAATGAGGGTGGATATTACATTTGAATTGAACAGTCTTAACTTGATTTTTGTGCTTTTGCAATTCTAATTCTAACTTCCTTCTTGGTGTCACCATCCTGGGCTATGTAGCTACTGGGGCATGCAAACTGGTTATCAGTTGTTCCTTCTAGGTATATTTTTCCTTTTTTATTAATGAGAAATTCATAATTTTTGTTTTGTTTTTGTTAAATTTAAGATCTATTTTACTACCCAAAGAAGACAGGGAATCTGTTTTTTCTTGCATTGATTTCACATTGTCACTGATAAGAGTTATGTCATCTGCAAAATCAAGATCTTCTAGTTGGATCCCATGTACCCAGTTAACACATGTTTTACCTGTGCAACATTTTTTCATTATGAAGTTTATGGCAATTCCAAAAAGGAAGGGAAATAATATATATCATTGTTTCATGCCTGTTTCAGTCTGAAACCATTCGCTCATTCCTTCCTCTGTGTTGACTGCACAAACAAATCCAATGTGGAGATCCCTAATGATGTTGACATTCTTAGATGGTATTCCATATAGTCTTAAAATTCTCGACAATGATTCTCTGTGTATGCTATCAAATGCCTTTTTAAAGTCTATGAAGTTCAGGATTAATGGTTTTTTTGCTTTTCAATATGTCCAAGTATTATTCTTAAAGATCTCATCAAGACAGGTTCTCCCGTTTCAAAATCTGCTTGTTCTTCTTTCACTGCACTATATCATTAATTCTATTCAGAATGACTTTGCAAAATACTTTTGACACAACTGATTGTTACTGCAGTCGCTAAGGTTGCCTTTTTTTTTTTTTTTGGAGGGGGAGGGGGGATTTTAACAATGATTCGGCAAAGAATTCTGCAAAGATCATATACTTTCTACTGATAAACATTACCAAAAATTTCTATGACTTACTCTTTCTGATTTTCTAGGGATCGCCTCCTTTCACCCCACTGCTCCTCCCAGGCAGCCTTCTCCTTCTCAAACTCTTTCCACTTCTCATCCAGCTCTTTCTGCTGCTGCTCCAGGCTTTTCTTCATCTGCTCAGCACGTTTCTGAAGCTGAAAACACAACATGATTCATGAAACCCTCACATACCAGAAACTGTCAGCCAGAGAAGCTGCTCATAAATCCTCATTAATCTTTATTAATCATCATAAATCTTCATTCATTGTAGAATGTCTGGAATAGAGGGAAAGATGTATGATAAAGGGTAGAATGTCAGACGGGCCTGCATGCCCAATTCTTAACCCTTTTGAAATAAAGATCAATCAATCAATCAATCAATCATTATAAAATAAGACCATTCACACACTAAATGACACTAACTTTACATAGAATATAGTACTCTATGGTGTATGACTGATGAGGACTGGGCATACATCCTACCTAAGCACATATAAATCAGCACAAAATAACTGAACTATGAAGTACTATTGGCAAGCCATTAGAGAACAAAGCGGTCAGAAAACTAATGCACTCACTGGACTGCAACAGAAAAATGCACTCATATCTCCATGAACTTACATCAGCCTCAGAATCTTTCAGTTTCTGCCGCTTCTCCTTGACCTTCATCTCAAAGACTTGCTCCATCTCTGCCTCCATCTTCTTCATCTTGTTGTTGTGCTCTTGTCTTTCTTCTGCCATCTGTGTCAATGGATCTCTATTTGTGGGGTATGAAAAAAAATACATTTTAAAATATGTGAAAATAAGCCTAAAAGTCTACACATTATCTTATACTGTCACTTATTATTTGAAAGTCTTAATTGTTTTTAAATAGATGTTGATAATATTAGCTAGTGAACTGAAGCCTATGGGTGGTCAATTTCATTGTCTCTCTGGCTGTCAGACTTACCAATATTATAATCCACGTAAACTCCATAAGAAATAGATATTAGTTTTGACAACGTACTCTAATAATGTAAAGAAAAATAATTTACTTAGTTAAAGATCCTGGTTTGACTTTTCCCTCAGCGGTTGTAGGAGCAAGCTTATTGTAGCGGAAGTTCTCATAGTGGACATTGTTTGTGACATCTTTCAGATCTTGCATATGTGTTCTGAAATTATAAGCAAAATAGAACCAGTAAATACATTAACTTCTCCACAGCCATAACTAAGAGTGATGTGAGCAGAGTTGTACTGAAATGAGAGAATTCAGCTCTGAAACAAGCTCAGCAGCACAATCTTCAAACTGCTTAACCTAAGACCTCTGCTGGCAAATATCTGCCAGTTTTATCTCACTTTATTCCTCACCTGGCAAAAATTACGAGTTCTTGGTTAAAACACTCATCTTCCCAGATAGTCACTGTGAGAAAAGTGCAAGGGAGGAGTGGAGTGTGAATCCAGACTGTTCAGGATGATAAATTTTCACTTTCATCAGAATCAAAACTTCTGACTTTACATAAGCCAGCACTTACAGAGCCCAGGAAGTGGGAATGTTAGAAATGAAATTACTCAGGTTAGGGTTAGCCAGACTAAGAACTCTGTAATTTTCTAACTAGTGAGTGGCGGTAAACATTTATCACGGAATACTGTGCTTAACATTTGTGCACCCTTACATACAAGCTTTATTTTACAGAATTATAAAAGGAGTCTAATAACAAATTAGTCATATTAAAACCAGACTGAAAAGCATTCACATGTCTGCATGTCTTATTTTAAAATAAAATGTTTAAGTTTAAAATACAAATGGAGAATCGAAAAGTAAGAGCAGCATACACTTTCTATATTGGTAATTGTGAACAGATGAAAATAACTGTTATATCACTTCTCCACACTGGCCCCCCCCCCCCCCCCCTGGTTGATGCACTTCCCTTAATGTTCCACTAGCCTCTTCATTCCTTTGAAGATTTTCAGCTGCTCCTGAATTGAGGGCTGCACTGCTTTCTTAACCTCTCATCAGAGGTCAACCTGTGACAATGCAGAGCCTCTTTAAGCAGACAAAAGAAGTGATCACTGCATAGTACCACATCAGGGTTGTATGGAGGATGAGGAAGATGTTCGAACTGCAGCTGTTGCATTACCTCCATCACTGTGGCCACTACATGGGGATGTGCATTACCATGGTGCAGTTCCCAGGCCAGATCAAGCTATGTTGATTACACTTGTTCTTCCCTCTTTAAACCTTTCTGCCCCTTCATAAACTTTTCACTGAGCCACGCTGTTTTCACTTCTGTACTGGTACAACTCTGTTCAAGCATAACTGTTCTTGGGAGCTACAACAGTGGTTTCCCCTTGTCTTCTGTCGATTTGTGTACTGACTCTCCATTAGCCCTTGGACTCCCTGTCCTACCTGCAAGGCAGTGGGAGCGAGAGGTTTTAAGGTGCCTCTTACGCGCCTGGTATTCCCTTAACTGAGCACATGAATAGAGGACTCCCATAATTTATTGCAAAATTAGCAAAAACATGCACGAACAAATCAGTGAACTCACAAAATGTATAAACTAGGAAAAAAGTAGGGACAGCTTTATTACTTAACAACTACTGCAGTGCTTCGTGTATAGTTGTATACTTATACACTAATTATAGTGAACTCACAGGCAGGAAGACAAAATATACCACAGGATGCCTGAAATCAAAAGAAGGTAAAATGTTAATGGGAAAAGAAGACATTGTGGACAGAATACATTGGTGAGCTATATGGAGAAGAAAGACCAGAACTGACACCAGATACTGAAAACTGTGATGGACCACCAATACTTGAAGATGAAATTATATATGCCATCATACACATGAAGAAAAGAAAAGCAACTGGGCCTGATAATATAACAATAGAAGAAATAGAGGTACTAGAAGAGATGGGAATAAAAATAATAACCAAGTTACTGAATGACATTTACAACAGTGGTTATATGCCCAGTGACCTGTTAAATCCACGTTTATAGCACTACCAAAGAAACCAGGTGCAAAGGAATGTGATGGCCACAGGACTATCAGCCTCTCATGTCACATAACAAAGCTACTTCTGAAAATTATTATGAGAAGAACAAGGAAAACGATCAAATGGAAACAAAATGGAAACAGCAGATGAACAGTTCAGATTTGTTTGAAGGAAAGGGAACACACAATGCCATTTATGCTTTACGAACACTAACAGAAATAACTTTAGAAGTACAGAAAGATCTCTACTTATGCTTCATTGATTACACCAAGGCATTCGACAAGGTGAAACATGATGAGATTATTAAAATGCTTTAAGACATAAACCTAGACGGCAAAGACCTGAAGATTGTAAAACATCTATACTGGCAGCAGGAAGCAGTGATTCGAGTTGAAAATAAAACTGGAAAATATCAATCAATAAAACAAGGAGTGCGACAGGGGTGTGTACTATCTCCAGACCTTTTTCTCTGTACAGCGAGAATATTCTAAGAATGATCATTACAGAAGCAGGTATAAAAGTAGGAGGATACAATATTAACAACCTTCGGTATGCTGATGACATTCGTACTGATAGCTGAGAACCAACAAGACCTGCAAAATCTCTTAGATAAAGTCGCCAAAGAAAGTGAACAGAAAGGCCTTATTTTGAACATCAAAAAGACAGAGACTATGGTTATATCTAAGAAACAGAATCCACCAAAATGCAGAATAAAATTAAATGGAACTATTCTAAAGCAGGTGCAGAAATTCAAATACCTTGGAGCTGTAATAACTTCAGATGGGAAATGCAAAACATAAATGAAGAATAGAACAGGCCAAGCAAAGACTGCATTTCAGAGAATGAGAAACATATTATGCAACACATCCTTATCAGTGAATGTTAGAAAATGAGTCCTAAAATGCTATATTGAACCTATCCTCTTATATGGATGTGAATCATGGACAATAGTCTCTACACAAAAGTCATTGGATGCAGCAGAAATGTGGTTTATTAGAAGAATGTTGCGAATCCCCTGGACAGCATAAATAACTAATGGAGAATGTTTGAGAAGAGCTGGAGATACAAAAAAAATCTTGTAAAAAAAATAAGAGAGAGACAATGTACTTTCATAGGACATGCAATGAGAAGAGGGGGCAATGAAAATATTATAACAACAGGAAAAACAGAGAGAAAATTAGAGCCAGGGGAAGACTGAGAGAAATGATATTGGAAAGTCTAACGAGATGGTGTGAGAGGAGATCACCAACTGAGCAGATGGCCTGCCAGTCAGCATGGCACCTGATGATGATGAAGATGACTGGTACAACATCCTGTGATGAATTTCAGCAGGTTTCACTCCCTCTGCCCAAAGAAATCTTACTACAGTACACTGTTCAACAATGGTGCTATCCTGCAGTGTCTGTATTTATCTGTATTTATGGCTTCCACTTGACTAAGGGCAGACCACTGCACTACCATCAGCCAATGTGAACATGCTGTACTGTGTAAGTTTCTATCCAGTGTGGTCACTGCATAATTTTCAAGATGCTTTTACTTTTTGATTCTCCCTCATATTTGATCTAATAACAACAAAGTAGAAAACTTACACTGCTAGTGTGTACAACTCAAATTGGTTAAAATTTACTAGAACACATTTTGATCTTGTGGTCCACACACAAAAAATGACAATATATTTTAATGATCTGACTTAGATTACCAGTTTACACTATTTTTCTCTAATGCTAGTAATATATCTTACATCTGACCTCCTTCCCGTGCCGTTAAACATCACACAGGGCTTGTATAGTTGTCTGTCAAGTTTTCCTGTTCTCGGCAAGTTTTTCAACTTCATCAAGGGATGTTATGCCCACTAAACTGGCTTCTCTTAACAATGTCCTCTTTAGAGTTTCACGTGGTCAACCTCTTTTTCTTTGGCCTGTTGTGCTCCACCTGATAGCTTGTTTTGGTATTCTCTGATTGTTTCTTCTCATCACATAATCTACATATGTCCATCTTCTTTTTCTGATCACCCATGAGACAGGTTGTTCATCTGTCTTATCTCTGTGTTGTTCTTGAAATATCACATTTGAATTGAATAATCTTAACTTGGTTCTTGTGGTTATAACTTTTGAATTCCATATGTTCTCAAGATTTTTGAAGGACAATGCCGCTTTTGCAATTCTAATTCTAACTTCCTTTTGGTCTATGTAGCTGCCAAGGTATGCAAATTGGTTTACTTCATCAAAAGCTGTTCCATATATGTATATTTTTCCGTCTTGATTAATGAGAAATTTCATAATTTTTGTTTTGTCTTTGTTAATTTCAAGACCTATTTTGCTAGCCGAGGAAGACAGGGAATCTGTTTTTTCCTGCATCGATTTCACATTGTCACTGATAAGAGTTATGTCATCTGCAAAATCAAGATCTTCTATTAGGGTACCATGTACCCAATCAATGCTGGTTTTACCTGTACAGCATCTTTTCATTATAAAGTCTATGGCAATTCCAAAAAGCAATGGAGGTAATATACATCCTTGTTTCACGGCTGTTTCAATCTGAAACCATTAGCTCATTCCTTCTTCTGTCTGACTGCACAAACATATCCTTTGTAGAGATATCTAATTCCATATATTCTTAAAATTCTCCACAATGAATCCCTGTGTATGCTATCAAATACCTTTTTAAAGTCTATGAAGTTCAGGATTAATGGTTTTTGCTTTTCAATATGTTCTTCAAGTATTATTCTCAAAGTAAAGATCTGGTCGAGATAGCTTCTCCTTTTTTGAAATCTTGCCTGTTCTTCTCTCATTGCAGTATCCATTACATCCTTAATTCTATTCAGAATCACTTTACAAAACACCTTTGACACAACTGATAGTAAAGTTACACTCTTCCAGTTATAGTAATATATGGATCTCTTTAAACTTTTTGTATTTCCATACAGTATGTTACTAGCAAATCCTGATGTTAAAGGAGCTGTTCAATGGTGTAGATGTTGCTCAGTTACGTATAGTATGTATTCTTGCTGTTTAACTCTTTTTTTCTTTATACTTTGTGACGCTCTGCGTGTCAATCCGGCACATGTTTTGCCTAGGTAACATGCAGTGTGATGGTCTCCAATGTTGAAGGTAATGAAAGTATGCTTTAAAATCTGGCCAATACAGTGGTACAACTTCCATCTGGAGAACATTCTCAACATGGGACGTGGGAGAATTTTGATTCATGGCCATTGTGTTTTAATTTTAACTGTTTTTTTCTAAGGTTATCGTCAGTAGATATTTTGTTTACAAATAAATACGGCATCCAGTGCTAGTTCCTCTCATCCAGAGCCACGTATGTACGTTTTACAAGCTCAAAATTTAATTGAAAAGTGACTAGACTGTGCTGAAGAGGGCACTGATGATAGCAATTTTGAGTTGTCAGACCCACGTGCTGCTGCTGATTCAAGTGATAAGGATGATGTGTCTTCTGGTCCAACAGCAAAATGTGCTAGGAGGGTAGCTGATGATACTACTCCTCAGCCTGTTACTAGTACTAGCTGTAATATCACATTAAGTAATGCTGTAGATTTTGTAATGCCAGGAGCCTGTACAAGTAGCACAGGTGATGACAATGGTGAGTGGAGATTAGTAGAAGAGGGAATGACAAGCTCTAGATTTGTGTTCAAACCTCTGCGTCAGTCTGGTGTTACAGATGGCTTGGATTTGAGTACAGTATTGGGCTCTTTTACCACCATCTTTACCAGCTGCATCAAGAGGTACTTGATAAAACAAATCAATGATTTTGTAAGAACGAAATGCATGCAAAACACTCCAAGCAGCCAGTTTTCAGTGTAAGGTAGGTGGAAGGATGTCACAGAGATGGAACTGGACAAATTTTGGCTGTTCTCATCAACATGGGCATGCAGAAAAAGCCCTATATAAAGGATTACTGGTCCCAAGCTCCTCATGTGTCAAGCCTGGTTTGGCCAGATGTTTAGTAGGCAAAGATTCCAGGATATTTATCACACCATGCTACATGCTGCACGAGATGAGGCTGAAGGAAAGGATAAAATAGAACCTTTCATAAATCTTGTACTTGACGAGAGTAGGAAAGCTTTCTATCCTTATGAAAACCTCAACCTGGATGAAATGGTGATAGGCTTCAAAGGTAGGTGGCAGTACAAGCAGTTTAATGCATATAAGCCAAAAAACTATCACATCAAGGCTTTTGGCCTATGTGATGTGGCTACTGGCTATGTGCTGAAACTCCTGTTCTATTTCGGCTCAAAGTTCTCATATAACCCTGAAGCAGACCCCAGCAGTGGGCAGGCCAAGAAAGTCTTCCAGACATTGCTTCAACCATTTGGTACAGGACACCATGTGTTTGCTGACAGATATTACACAACCAGAGAGTTGGTAGACTATCTGCTAGAACAGGAGACCTACACAGGACATCATGTGTTTGCTGAGAGATACTACACAACCAGAGAGTTGGTAGACTGTCTGCTAGAACAGGAGACCATGTGTTTGCTGACAGATACTACACAACCAGAAAGCTGGTAGACTGTCTGCTAGAACAGGAGACCATGTGTTTGCTGACAGATACTACACAACCAGAAAGCTGGTAGACTGTCTGCTAGAACAGGAGACCATGTGTTTGCTGAAAGATACCACACAACCAGAGAGTTGGTAGACTGTCTGCTAGAACAGGAGACCATGTGTTTGCTGACAGATACCACACAACCAGAGAGTTGGTAGACTGTCTGCTAGAACAGGAGACCATGCGTCTGCTGAAAGATACTACACAACCAGAGAGTTGGTAGACTGTCTGCTAGAACAGGAGACCATGTGTTTGCTGAAAGATACTACACAACCAGAGAGTTGGTAGACTGTCTGCTAGAACAGGAGACCATGTGTTTGCTGAAAGATACTACACAACCAGAGAGTTGGTAGACTGTCTGCTAGAACAGGAGACCATGTGTTTGCTGACAGATACCACACAACCAGAGAGTTGGTAGACTGTCTGCTAGAACAGGAGACCATGTGTCTGCTGAAAGATACTACACAACCAGAGAGTTGGTAGACTGTCTGCTAGAACAGGAGACCATGTGTTTGCTGAAAGATACTACACAACCAGAGAGTTGGTAGACTGTCTGCTAGAACAGGAGACCATGTGTTTGCTGAAAGATACCACACAACCAGAGAGCTGGTAGACTGTCTGCTAGAAGAGGAGACCTACTACACTGGCACTCTCAACCACAATAGAAAGACTTTCCACCGCAGTTCAAACAGCTGAAGTTGGACCATCTCCAAATGAAATGGTTTCTGAACAGCACTGACAGGATTCTGTGTATGGGTTTCAGAGATAAGAAAGCCAAGAAAGAGGTTTTAGCTGTGTCAACCAAAGCAGAGGTCAAGACCATAACAACCTACAAAGGGGTGGTCAAGCCTGCAGTTATTGACGGCTAATTGATGAATGGTTGTGATGTCATGGATCAGAGAATTGGATATTATGGCAACCATACCAGAAAATCCTGCAAATGGTGGAAGAAAGTATTCATGTGGCTACTGTAGATTGCCCAGATAAACAGCTATATATTGTACACATTTACCAGTAGTAAGAAGCTAGGACTGCATGATTTCAAGAGCAAGTTGCTATATTAGCTCACCGAAGCCAGAGTGAAACAACTGATGATAGAGAAATTCATACCATCACCAGTTCCAACCAAATCAGTAGCTGCACCAGTGAAATTCTCTGACTCTAGGCATCTCATTTTGTATCATAAAAATGATCTGATATGTGCCCACTGCAGTACACCGGCCAAGCCGAAGAGAACTCATTTCTACTGCTCAGGGTGTCCAAATCTTCCACATCTGCACCCTCAGTGCTTTGGTCAATACCACGTTAGTGCTTAGAATGTAAAATAAATTTAAATGTTGTAAATAGAATGCTTCCACTTTTCAAATTAAAAAAAAACACAATGGCCTGTGTTTTCCAGAAAATATTAGTCGCTGCCCACTTTTTTCATGTAAATTTTGGTGTTTTTAGTTTGCTGTAAATGCTTCATTAGTGTATGTTTTCATGTAAATTTTGGAGGATATGTGAAGAAAAGGTGTTTGTGTGCATTTTTATTCATATGGGATATAATGGACCAAGTAAAATGGATTAACTTGAGGGGTAAGTGAAAAGAAAAATGTTTCCAGTTTCTTCAATTTCCATTCTTTCTTCTCAGTTCTTAGGTATTTTTTTCTGTTCTATACTATTAATGCACTAACAATTTTATTAGAAAAACAAAATACAGTTTTTCCTGTTTAAATTAATGATAATATATCATACTACAAATCAGACTATGCCCTTGTCATTCTTTTAAAAGTAACAACCATCTCATTCACTCTATGAAATTTACCCACCTTGGTCATTTGGGGTAACCCCTCCCCCTCCCCCCAGTACACAAAGAATTAAATACTTGCTGAAGTTTCACAGTTTAAAGATGTGTTCATAAACTTTAGATATAGCACAATTAATTCCTGCTATTATTACCCTGAAACATTTTATGGCAAAGAATTGGCACAGAAGGAATAAATCTTATATACACACACACACATATATCTATACAGTGAGAGAGAGAAAGAGAGAGAGCAAGAATGTGTGTGAAAACAGAATGGAGGTCTATAACAACCATAGCATCAAACTCTGATGCAGAATTATGGCCAAACATATTCATACAGTGTACCATCAAACTGTTTACTCTTTCCATCACTGCCTATATAGGTAAGAAAAACTTTCATCACCTGATGACCATATTTCTGAGAGCAATGAAATCATTGTGTTCTAAGTTCTCCACCTCCACAATGCCCCAGGGATAGTGTCGACCTCTGACCCGCTTTCCTCCAACTTCTATAACCCTATTGCTGCCAACTACTCCAAAGGGAACACGATCCTGGGAGAATCATGCAGAAAAGTTAATCATCTGTTTAGTGTTCATACTTTTTATTCAATGCAACAAATACATAAAATATTAAGCTTAATATTTACACTCTTCATTCAATTCAATGCAACAAATAAATAAAATATTAGAATTCCTTTCTGAAAATAAATATTCCTATCAGAGAACAGTTCATGTGATGGTACAATGAAAAATGTCAAAAAAACGTAACTGTTTTAAAACTACTGCAAACATCTCAAATTTTAAAGCTTATTGGCCACTATTTAAATGAGAAAAATTTTTTATTCATTACTAAACTTGTATAATCCTTTATCTAACCAGACAAGCTCTCACCTGGAATCTCCAGGAAAGAGGAAACAAGGAAGACCTGGTGAAGGAGTCTTGAGGCAAAGATCAAAAAGACTGGTTACACCTGGAGACAGAAGAAACAGCCTAGGACAGAAATAAATGGAGAGCCCTTGTTGATGGCCTATGCCTCAGATAGGGGTAAAGAAAGCAAGGAAGGACATTTGTATACAGATGATGTGGACATGTCTGAGCTGGTGACAACGATAATTTGTACCACACATCCCTACTCTCTGAGTAAATTACATGAAGTTTCATGTAATAGCTCTTTCTACAGAAACAGCCTGTTAAACTGTAATGGCAGTGTGTGAGGGTGCAATAGTAGCCTGCCAATTATAATAACATGCTAAGATTGTTCTCTAATGCACACATGAAACCTTACCCGTAGTTTCTTCTGCACTTTTACATCCTCCTCATCTTCACAATCCGGGAATTCATAAATTCTGATCTTGTGCTGGGCTATTTCATTCAAGATCTATGGGAAAAGAATATGGGACAATGGAGCTATACAACATATTTTAACATAACAGATGGGAAATGCAGAACAGAAATTAGGAACAGAATAGGCCAACCAAAGACTGCAATTCAGAGAATGAGAAACATATTAATCAACACATCTTTATCAATGAATGTTAGAAAACGAGTCCTAAAATGCTATATTGAACCTATCTTGTAATATGGAAGTGAATCATGGACAATGGGCAGGTCTGCACAAAAATCATTGGAAGCAGCAGAAAATCATTGGAAGCAGCAGAAATGTGGTTTATCAGAAGAATGTTGCGAATCCCCTGGACAGCAAAAATAACTAATGAAGAATGTATGAGAAGAGCTGGAGAGACAAAAAAACCTTGTCAAAAAGATAAGAGAGAGAGACAATGTACTTTCATTGGACATGCAATGAGAAGAGAGGGCATTGAAAATATTATAACAACAGGACAAACAGAAGGAAGAAAATCAAGAGGAAGACCAAGAGAAATGATACTGGACAATCTGATGGGATGGTGTGAGAGGAGATCACCAACTGAGCTGGTGGCCTGCATGAAGGATTGTGTACTCTGGAGAAACATAATAGCCAACGCCAGTCGGCACGGCACCTGATGATGATGATGACGAAACATAACTTTGTCACATGATGACAACTGTCTTGTTAAAACAGAAATGAGTTAGACAGACCCACAGAAATTGATCAAACTAGACAAACAACTTTACCTTACTCCAATTCAAATCTTAACACACCTTTATAACAGTACAATTAGTATGGAAAAAAAATTTAGGAATGTTCTGTGGCTACATCTGTGCCAACCATTAGCATCAACAGTTATACAGATGTATATGAAGCAAGATGTAGACATATGCTGGCATGTGAAGATTAGGCTAGGCATGGTCTACTGCAGATATGTGCAAATTAACAAATGCTCTAATTTGTCTTAAATACCAAGTTTCTCACACTGATTTTCTGGATTATTTGCAATAAAATAAAATATAATGAAGCAGTCACTTTTCTGGCCATAAATGGAACAAAATGACAACTCCTTTATCTCCTTTGCCAACTAATGAGGTTTATATCGTTTATTCTGGTATGTCATTGGATTCTGATGCCTTTATTATCATTTTCTCACTACTCTTCACACTGTAAATCTCAAGAGATACTGTTTTCTGATCAGGCTTTCTAGTATCTGCTCCAGTCAGAACAACAGTTTTGATGCACGAACAGTTAGTGTTTAATTTTAATTCTCAATATTTACTTGTGGATGTTGTCAGTATGGCTTTGCTGATAGGGTACATCATACTCCTCCTGAGGTCAGCACAAATGCAACCACCTTTTAACACTTACTGTTTTTTTAAATTCTCTGCATTCATCTGGGGTAAGGGTATCTGCCTTGGCAATGAGAGGGATTATGTTGACTTTGTCATGTAATCTTTTCATAAACTCTACATCCAGCGGTTTCAGTCTGTGAAGGAAGACAATATTGTTAGAGACATTAAGAAACAAGAATTTACAGCACTTACTTTCTGTGATGCCATATCATTACATTTTGTTGGAAATGAGGAGGCTTGTGCAGTGTAAAGTGTTCAATAAAGTTATGTATGATTCTTACATCTTTCCCATGCTGCTACGTCACACAGGGCCCGCATGATAGTTTGCCAAGATTTCCTGTCTTCAGCGAGTTTTTCAATCTCATCAAGGGATGTTATGCCCACTGAACTGGCCTCTCTTAACAATGTCCTCTTTAGAGTTTCACGTGGTCAACCTCTTTTTCTTCAGCCTGTTGTGTTCCACTTGATAGCTTCTTTGGGGATCCCCTGATTGTTTCTTCTCATCATATGACCAACATATGTCCATCTTATTTTTCTGATCAATCATGAGACAGGTTGTTGTTTGCTCATCTGTCTTACCTCTGTGTTGTTCTTGAATTCAGAATGCATAAAATAGGAAAAAGTAGGAGCAGCTTTATTACTTAACGATTACAAAGTTGTGACGTTTCAGCGTGAGCCTTAATCATACAAAAACATACAGGATGAAGAAACAGAGAGAGGAGATAAAGTATAGATTCACATGAATACTATTAAAAAAAGAAATTTTTGTTTAAAAAGAGTACTTAGCTGTAAATTGTAAGGTGTGACTTGTCTGGCAGTGTGTGCCTGGAATTGATTTAGTAGAACGTGGGGACTGTTTAAATAGAGACTTGTGATATGTGGTCGGTGGGTTGTAACTGGGGGTGGTGGATGGGGAACCGGGGAGGGGAGAGAGAGTGATACAATATTGACCTAGCTGGGAGAAGTTGAAACAGATGATTGAGGAAGAGGGGTTGCAGAGGGATGCTGTGAGGAAGTTTGAAAAGTAAGAAGGGGTGGACTTAGTGGAGAGGGTGGACTTAGTGGAGAGGTACTATAATGATTGAAGAGAATGTTAAGTGTAGCTAAATAGCGAGTTTAACCCATGTGGCTCCAGCGTCCCATAATTTTGAATGCAGCATTTCTCAAGCGCCAGGTGGCTTGTGTCATCTGCATGACATTGTTTGATGGCTGTTACCAGAAAATCAGATCTGCCTCTGTGGTTGGGGCCATTGAAATGATTTGGGACTAGTTTCAAAGCATGTTCTTGAATCTGTTCCACTTTATACCGAATATTTTCCTTAGGCATTTGTTTTCAAAATATTCTAATTTATTGTCTATGTCTTTAGTTATTTTCCAGCTTTCACATGCATAAATGAGGGTGAATATTACATTTGAATTGAATAATCTTAACTTGGTTTTTGTGCTTATAACTTTTGAATGCCACAGGTTCTGGAGACTCTTGAAGGTCAATGCTGCTTTTGCAATTCGAATTTTATCTTCCCTTCTGATGTCACCATCCTGATCTATGTAGCTGCCAAGATATGCAAAACGGTTTACTTTTTCAACAGCTGTTCCTTCCAGATACCATCAAATTCATTGAGTCATTGTGCAAGAAGTGGAACTGTGCAGACTTCAAGTTATTTTGTGATCATGCCTGCATGCTGTAATAGTCTGTGCAATATTCATCCCAAGTTACAGAAATTGTGCAAAAAGTGATTATATTTTTTGTGAGGAATTCCAAATATCATCAAATTGTGTTTTAAATGTGGATATATACAGCTCTAATGGTAAGAAGAACACACTTTTATACTTTTAGCATGGAAATAATGTGTTATATTCACTTTTCCAACTATACTACATAAATACCACAAGAAATAATGTGTTATATTCACTTTTCCAACATAAATATCACAACACCCACACATTTAATTCAGCAGAACCGTAACATCCGTGTTTTCACATACAGTAGTGAATGAGTTAATGACATGCATTAGACAAAGAGCTCAGATGCTCTGTAGCCTACCCATGTCCTGTTGGAGCAATGAAATAGAGACAGCAGTGAACTCTGGTGTCAGCACTAGTTGTACGATTAACTCTGGACTCTGCATTCAGATACTCCTCGTATTTACTGTCAATGAAGTCAATGACTGGTGACCAACTGAAAACAGTTCAATTTGATATGAAAATGTTAGCATTTTGTAATGAACAAGAAAAAAAAATCAAGTGTTTTTTAAATGGGAAAAATGTTTCACTGTAGGTAATGAATTATATTGGCTTATTGCTTTTATGAAAATTCTCCTTAATCAAAATGGAAAAATACACATAGAAGGGACGGATATTGAAGAAGTCAATCAATTTGCATACCTTGGCAGCTACATAGACCAGGATGGTGACACCAGAAAGGAAGTTAGAATCAGAATTGCAAAAGCAGCATCGATCTTCAAGAATCTTGAGAACATTCAAAAGTTATAAGTACAAAAACCAAGTTAAGCACAAAAACCAAGTTAAGACTATTCAATTCAAATGTAATATCCACCCTCATTTACGCATGCGAAAGCTGGAAAACAAATAAAGAAACAGACAAGAAATTAGATTCTTTTGAAAACAAATGCCTAAGGAAAATACTCGGCATCAAGTGGAACAAATTCAAGAACAATGCAGAGATAAGACAGATGACTGAACAATAACCAGTCTCATGAGTGATCAGGAGAAGGAGATGGACATATGTTGGTCACTTGATGAGAAGAAATGATCAGAGAATTCCAAAACAAGCTATCAAGTGGAACACAACAGGCCAAAGAAAAAGAGGCAGACTGCGTGAAACTCTGAAGAGGACATTGTTAAGAGAGGCCAGTTTAGTGGGCATATAATCCCTTGATGAGGTTGAAAAGCTCGCTGAAAACAGGAAAATTTGGCAAACTACCATGCAAGCCCTATGTGACATGTAACAGCACAGGAAGGATATAAGATACTGTCACCTATGCTATCTGGGCAGCCATCTCTAGGGACCTCCAAGCCATTATCTTTACCACCTGGGGCATGTTGTTGGTCTATCAAGTTTAACTCATCGTTTCTATTCTATAATATAATTGTTTCTATAATTTCTCAGCCAATTATCATCTATTATTTCAGGCTTACCACACTACATCCAGGAGAATTTTGTCCCTGGCCCTCATACTAGAAGGATCTTTGACAACTATGTTCCAGGTTTTTTTCTATTTTTTTGCTGTGCATTTATCTATTATTTTGTTATTTCTGGTGTTGACAAAAGCATTCTGTCAAAATGTTTTATTGTTATACTTGTTCTTCATTTCTATACGCTCGCTCACCTGTCATTTCTGCGTTCTTTCCTTCCTCTTTCTACTTTTGTGAAAATCTTCTTAGACTGCACTTCTGAAGTTCAATAAATACCCAGTATATTTTGTCAGAACTGATTAGATTAACTGGATGGGATATGAGGTTACTTAATATTTCACTGAGATTTAATGGTTAACTTAAGTCCACTGTGATTTTCTCAGTGAGGAGCTTTCATATGAGCTGTCTTTAAAAACTAAAAACTTTCCACCAGCCAATCTTACTTAAAATTAAAATTATTTTTCATCACAACCAACATATTTTCTAACAACATTCTGATTATTGGTATAAATGTATTTCGAACATCAGAAGCTAAAATGTGCTGGCAAAATATTTTCTGAAAGTTGTTAAAACTATTTAAAACAAAAGTAGGAACAGTTTTATTAATTAATTAATGAGTTGTGACATTTCAGTTTACACCTTAATTATCATTCATTCATTCATTCATTTGCATGTCCCTTGCGGAACTTTGCCTCCCAAACAGCACTCCTGTAGGCCTCTCGGTTGTGAGCAAGATGGCCTGCTGCTGCGGCATCCATTTGCAGATCGTCAACTATGTCTTGCAGCCATCTTTGTTTTGGTCTTCCTCTTTTTCTTTTTCCCATTATGTATCCTTCCAATACGGTCTTCTCTAAATTATCATGACGTTTATTGTGTCCAAAATATTTAAGTTTTCTCTCTTTCATCCTCTTTACTAGCCAGCCTTCTTCAATATTAAGCTCTTGTAGTATAGATATATTTGTTCTTTTTTGTGTCCATGATATTTGGAGAACTCTTCTGTAGCATTTACATTCAAAGGCATTTATGTGTTTCTCAGCTGTTTTGTTAAGTGTCCAGGTCTCACAGGCATATGTTGCGATGGGAAAGATGCACCTTAATTATACACACACAAAAATACATGACAAATAAATATGGAAAGAAATAAAACATAAATTCACATGCATTTTTAATCTGTACACTTTATCATTGGATTTTTAAGCTTTGGTTTATTTTCCTTCTTTCAATACTTACAGTCTAATCATCTTCATTATTCAGGGTTAATTTCTGCCTTATGTTATAAGTAAAGGTTTTTATGCCCAGTTATACAACAATTAGCTTCAGTGTCATCTTCATGAGCAAAATTTCACTTACCAGTTACTATTGTCTACAGCATCTCCAAACCCTGGAGTGTCAACAACAGTAAGTCTCAGCTGAACTCCATTTTCTTTCAGTATGACTTGATTTGTGTCAACCTGTCAAAATATCTCATAGCATTTAATGCCTACAACAAAAATAATAATAATCATCACCATCACACAACTACTATCACTACCACCTCTTCAAGCATCTTTTTCTACTTTAACATGAATAAGTCTTACTTATAAGACTCCAGTTATGAAATTTTACTTTCCAGCTGAAGTTGTTCTGTCATTTATTACTATTATCATCATCTCATAATTTCCTCTTCCCAACACTTGACCATGCTAGTCTATTTGAGAGTTAAATCTCTGTTTCTACTTTGTAACATTCCAAACTGTTAAGGCTCCTTGCTGCAGATATGACCAATATGGCATGCTACATATACTTCCAGTGGTACTTCATACTAGTGAAACTTGGTTTTAATGCTTACTATGTTCTTCTAAAGAGCTTCTATTAATGTGTACTAGTTCATGGGTGGCATGGTTAACTGAGTGGTTAGGTGCTCTGTTTACTAATCCAGTGGTATCGGGTTCAAGTTCCAGCAGTGGAATTTTTTCTGGTACACACCAAAATGGCCAGCCTCTAAAAACATGTACCAGAGAAATCTGGGAAGGTAAATGCACCCATGTATGATGCTGACTACATCACACTTTCATGTGCTAAGGTAGTGGAAATACGGGCTTAACAATGCATCCCCAATATGTCTTCTAATGGAAATGGGAATTGTACCTTTTACCTTTAGTTCACTGTAACACCAGAAACTAGAATAAATCAGACTAATAGTGGATAAAGCTTGGTTCTTCTGATACTGATAACTTTAAAATATAAAACTCATTCATCCAGTATGTTTTCAGTTATATGTAAAGTACAGTATTTTACATATGTATTATGGATATCATGAGAAATTCTGTTTTTCAGCGACATTTTCGAGACCGACTCAAAAAATGAACTCACCGACCGACGCGACAAATGTGACTGCATGTTATTCAGGTAGTGGTAGGCCTGTTAGAAACAGTGCAAAGGCAGCTTTGAATTTATTTAAATGTATAGGTAACAGAAAGACCATAACTGAATCAAGTTCTCACATGGATGAACCTGTAGTTAGTTTATCTGCCTATAGTGACGGTGACAGGCATAGTGAAAGTGACTCTGACAATGGCCCTACGACTAGTTCTAGTTCTTTAGCTGGACCGAGCAACAGGATAAGTCCTCCACCTGTGAAACGACCTAGAACTATTGTTTCTGTGGCTCAGAGAGAAAATAACAATTCAGTATCTAACTGGAGAGATGCACAGGTGAATGAAGAGCTAGCAACTCCTAGCAGCAGTGATCCTGGCAGTGGTATTCTGTTAGATGTTGGCATGAGCGGACACCACTGGGGTTTTTCTTTGCACTATTTACAATAGATATTTTGGACAGTCTCATAGCCAGCATAAATGCTTATGCTGTTATGAAACATAGCCAAGCAGGTGATGGTAGTAATGATTCTGGAGGGACACCTATTGGCCGCCAAGTTCATGGCCACTAACATTTCCATGAGCATGCAACCTAAACCAAAACTCAGTGACTATTGGATCACCACAGGCCATCTGCAGTCACCATTTTTTAGGCAGATGTTTAGTAGGGATAAGTTTCTAATGATATACAGCACCATGCTGCATGTCGGTGAAGCTGATAGTAAAGGTAAAGCCAAAATTGAACCTTTTGTCAATCAGCTGGTCGCATCTTTTCAGGCAGCCTTTTACCCTTTCAGAGACGTAAGTATTGATGAAATGGTAATTGGCCACAAGGGACGCTGGTGTCACAAACAATATAACGCTTGCAAGCCAGCCAAATATGACATCAAGACGTTTGGCCTTTGTGACTCCATCACAGGTTATGTGTTCAACCTGGTGATATATTTTGGGAAGCAAACCTCCTATGACCCTGCCACTGCTGACAGTCCAAGTCATGCTGTGAAAGTTTTTCAGACACTTTTGCAGCCAGTGAAGGGTTCTCATCATATATTTGCAGACAGGTTTTATACCAGTCTTCCTCTGGTTGATTATCTGCTGTCAAAA
Source organism: Achatina immaculata (assembly GCA_009760885.1). Taxonomy (NCBI): domain Eukaryota; kingdom Metazoa; phylum Mollusca; class Gastropoda; order Stylommatophora; family Achatinidae; genus Lissachatina; species Lissachatina immaculata. The sequence goes on along the minus strand of CM019709.1, from coordinate 10,943,286 downwards.
GGTCACAATTACACTGGGACCTTGAATATCTGTCGTAAGGGCTTTCCTCCGCAGCTGAAAACTCAGACACTTGAGGAAAACAAGCCTGTTTACCATGTCAGAGATGATGGTAAGATTCTCTGTGTTTCCTGGACAAACAAAAAGTCAAAGAAGCCTGTTCATGTGGTTACAACACATGGAAAAGCTGTTACTATTCCTCTTATTGAAGGACAACGAGAGGTCCAGAAACCAGAGATCATTCACACATATAACATGTGTATGAATGGATGTGACAGAGCTGACCAAAAGGTTTCATACTATGGCATGCATTCTAGAAAGACAATAAAGTAGTGGAAGAAAATATTCAACTGGATTTTGGAAATAACACAGGTGAATGCTCACACTTTATATTTGCTTTCAGAGAACCCTGGCAGGAGTAACAAATCTCTGGTCTTCTTCAAGGACCAGCTTACTGAAGGTTTGGTATCCTTGGCAGACGGCAGCTTCATTGCAGAAGTTAGTATGCCTGCTCCCAGGCAAACGGGAGCAGCAGCACATCCCCTTATCTCAGAACGCTACCAAGGTGTTCATCTGACTGACATGAAAGATTTCCGTAAACGGTGTTTATACTGCTCGAGGCCAGATAAGAAAGTCCGCACCTATTACTACTGCACTACTGCACTACGTGCTCAGACAAACCTCATCTGTGTCCAAAGAATTGTTTCCGGCCGTATCATACGTCACATCGAGCATGATACCACTGCATTTTAGCACAAATACTTCATTTGCCTGTGCTTTCTACACTTACTGTCTGAGCCACCCTTGACATCTCTGTCTAACCTGACCATTTTTACTCTGTAGGTGACTGATTTCTTGACTGAAGACAGCAGAAGATTAGTGTTTTTGTACCTGTATTGTATATATTGACAGCAAAATTAATTTTTTTATACTTTTTTATCATGTAAATATACTGTGGACAGATCACATACTGACAGTTTTATACAAGCATTCACCTCAGCCGACAGCAGCTCTATAACGGCCCTTTTCAGGGCCATCCAAATTTTCAAGACTGGCAATTGCTCAGGAAAGAGGAGCCTTCACCTCAGCCGACAGCAGCTCTATAACGGCCCTTTTCAGGGCCATCCAAATTTTCACAATTGACATGCACAAGGGTTGCGCAAAATGAGTTCACATTGTTTTCTGTTGTGTTTGTGTTTTTGTTTGTAAGTCTGCAAATTTGTCCACAGTTTTTACACTTCATGTGAGGAATTCCATTTATCTTCATAGCGTGTTTTTCAATTGGATATTTACAGCTGTAATGGTAAGTAGAAAACAATTTTATTTGTGTGTCATAACTCTTTTTTGGGCTGAAAAGGGATACAGTGTATATTAGATGTGACTCATTTGGATTTCACAACAAAATGTGCCAAAGTTGGATTTATATTCAGTTGGAATATATTCAGATTGAGGGTAAGTTGAACATACTTTTTTTTTCCTCAGTCCTAAATAAGTTTTTTTTTTTTTTTGCTCACAAACTTTTCAGTTTTTTCTCAACAGTTCTCTTTCTTTGACAAATAACTACATTTATGAAATCCTCATTCATTTCTACTTATTTTGATATATGATACATTTATGTTGAACCCTGAATTAGTTTGTTAAAATTAATTTTAGAGAGGGACCCAAAAATTATCGCAACACCCGCTCGATAATATAACGTCCGCCTGTACGCCGGTAACGTCCGCGTTTTTTTTTTCCCGGGTGGAAAGAGTTAAAAGGAGAGTTGTCTAAGAATCCATACCTTGACTGTCTTCTGTATTCTTTGTGAGGGTCCCGGGTACTCAGCACTAAACAGATCAGTCAGAAACAATGAATTGATCAGCGTAGATTTTCCTAGGCCAGACTCACCTGTTCATGGAAAACAAACTCAGTGTTTCATGTATCAAAAATACATACACCGGGTCTTCCCTGATACAACCAGTGCAATACAGACCAAAACAGAAATGAACTTACCAAGGCACATGCCACCATATTATAAATTTAGAATAAAACAATGTGAGATCTCTTGAAGGCTTTCCTTAACCAGAACACATACTGAAAAGTAATGCTTCCTAATATTTTTTTACTTTAAAATGAGAAAAAGAAGCTCAGGAGCGTTATTCTTTACCAATGCACAATTACTGTTCCACTTCCTGCCCTGTCAACACACTGTTCCACTTCCTGCCCTGTCAACACACTGTTCCACTTCCTGCCCTGTCAACACACTGTTCCACTTCCTGCCCTGTCAACACACTGTTCCACCTCCTGCCCTGTCAACACACTGTTTCACTTCCTGCCCTGTCAACACACTGTTCCAGTCAACACACTGTTCCACTTCCTGCCCTGTCAACACACTGTTCCACTTCCTGCCCTGTCAACACACTGTTCCACTTCCTGCCCAGTCAACACACTGTTCCACCTCCTGCCCAGTCAACACACTGTTCCACTTTCTACCCAGACAACACACCCGTGCAAGTGTTCCACTAGTTTTGTGATACTGTCAGGACAGTACTGTGTTCAGGTGGATGGCAGGACTACAGCTTCACCTCAGTCTCCATAGAAACATCCAATCAAATGAATGTCTTCAGAGTACCTCTTCAGTTCAGGGAACAGTGCATGATCAAACACATAAAGTCAAGTTAGAGTTACATGACAGATGAGCCAACACATGAAGCCAAGTAAAGGTTAGATGATGCATTATCAAACACACTAAGCCAAGTCTCTAAATCTCCAGTTCTCTCACAATGTGTAGCTAAGCACTCTCATTTTAAGGTATAAAAGAGATGACAACTGCAGTAAAGCTGTTTTAGTACTGAAAATAGAAGGGTGTATGGTTCAGTTTTACAAAAAAGATAGAAAGAGTGAGGAAAGTGGCCAGAAACAAGAATGGCAGAAAGCAAGATGAGTACATATAAATGAAGAACATACAACAATCTAATATTTCAGCAAATGCTGAAATTCATGCCAGACTTTCAAGGAGAATGCCAAAAGGCTAAGGCTATATATTTTTCATAAATTTTTCAGATTTTTATCTGTTGTATTGATTTTAAATGTGAAAATTTTTTTAATAAAAAGGCTTTTGTTGAAATATTGGATTGTTGTACACCCTTCATTTATATTACTCATCTTACTTTCTGCCAGTCTTGTTTCCACCCACTTTCCTCATTCTTTCTATCTTTTTTGTAAAACTGTAACATACACTCATCAATTTTCATTTTGAGGTATGTTTAAAGTCTTCTCAATGTTTCACAGAAACTTTCATAATTTATTGCTATGATTTGATTATAAAATCTGAAAGCACCAAAATGTTTAACATTCATTTTTACTGTTAACTCTAGGAACTCACCTACAACCATCAAAGTGAATTCAAACCCACGTTTGACTGACTTCCGATACACCTGATTTGGCAGATTTGCAAACCCGACATATCCCTCCAACTCTTTGCGTGTCTCCGCTCCATATTTACGTTCCCGCTCTTTCTCCATTTCATTTGAAGCTGCTAGACTGTCTTCCTTCTTAATTAAACGCTCACGATCATGTCCTCCATATCGGTTGCCAGGGTCAAACTTTGTTGGACCATCACCCCCTGCCCGCTTGACTGCATTTATCTAAAGATATCAGAGATAATACTTTCTAAATTACACAGCATAAAGGCAATGGTGTTACACTGAAAGCCAACTTACTTCAATAACACAAGCAATAGAAATTTCTCAACTCAGTATAAATTCCATTCTTATCTTATATCTTATATCCTTCCCGTGCTGTTAAATGTCACATAGGGCTCGCAAAGTAGTTCGCCAATCTTTCCTGTCTTCGGCGAGTCTTTCAACCTCATCAATGGATTTTATGCCTGTTAATTTGGCCTCTCTTAATAATGTTCTCTTCAGAGTTTCACGTGGTCTGCCTCTTTTTCTTCGGCCTGTTGTGTTCCAACTGATAGCTTGTTTTGGGATTCTCTGATCATTTCTTCTCATCAAGTGACCAACATATGTCCATCTCCTTTTCCTGATCCCCCATGAGATTGGTTGTTGTTCAGTCATCTGTCCTATCTCTGCATTGTTCTTGAATTCATTCCACTTGATGCCGAGTATTTTCCTTAGGCATTTGTTTTCAAAAGAGTCTAATTTCTTTTCTATTTCTTTAGTTGTTTTCCAGCTTTCGCATGCATAAATGAGGGTGGATATTACATTTGAATTGAATAGTCTTAACTTGGTTTTTGTGCTTATAACTTTTGAAATCCATATGTTCTCAAGATTCTTGAAGACTGATGCTGCTTTTGCAATTCTGATCCTAACTTCCTTTCTAGTGTCACCATCCTGGTCTATAAATTCCATTACATAGCATGAAAAAAAAACCTTATCAATATTAATGAACTTAAAACTGAAGTAAAATTTCTGCAGAAGTTAAAAAAAAAGCAACTAATTTTCTATGTTAGTTATGCCCTTTCTGCATGTTTAATCTCTTAATCTTATTACCTTTCTTTCATATTACTGAAAAAAAATTCTCATTTTTATGATCAATAATAGACACAAAAAGTAAGACTAAGTTGTTAACAATATTAATGGACATGTCATAAATGTGAAATGATTAACAAAGTTTAAAGAGGTGCATGCATTAATTATTCACAAAGAAAATGAATGTAAAACTTAAATACAACACATAGACAAGACTTAAATACACATTTCTGTGTGACAAGAGAGCAAACACAGAAAAAAGAAATATCTATATTCATGCCTGGCCAGAGAATGGTGGCACATAGAATTGTTTTCCTTTTTTAAAATATTATTTCAGCAAGTGATAAGTCAAAAGTTGCATAAACTAAATATCCCTGACTATAGTATAAAAGCTGGTGCTAAATATCTTATCCGTCAGTCATTCATTTACATGTCCCTTGTGGAACTTTGCTTCCCTAACAGCTCTCCTGTAGGCATCTCAGTTGTAAGAAAGACGGCCTGCTGCTGATGCATCCGCTCACAAATCATCGACGACGTCTTGCAGCCATCTTCGTCTTGGTCTTTCTCTTTCTTTTTCCCATTACGTACCCTTCCAAGGCTGCCTTCTCTAAATTCTCATGTTTAATGTGTCCAAAATATCAAAATTTTATCTGTTTAATTTTCTTTACTAGCCAACCTTCTTCAATATTAAGTTCTTGTAGTATTATTATATTTGGGTTTTTTTTGTGTCCATGATATTTGAAATATTTATATTTTTGCTATATTCTATAGCATTTACATTCAAAGGCGTTTATGTGATTCTCAGCTATTTTGTTTAAGTGTCCAGGTCTCACAGGCATATGTTTCAATGGGAAAGATGCATGCTTTTAAAAATCTTATTTTTCTACCTGTCTTTCCCTATCCACAATTTCCTTGGTTGTTTTATTTTCTGAAGAATGATAGATGTCCTCCTTTTAATTTCCCTCATTGTATCTCCGTTATTGGAGCAGTAATAACTTCAGATGGGAAATGTGAAACAGAAATTAAGAACGGAACAGGCCAAGCAAAGATTGCATTTCAGAGAATGAGAAACATATTATGCAACACATCCTTATCAATGAATGTTAGAAAACGAGTCCTAAAATGCTATATTGAACCTATCTTGTTATATGGAAGTGAATCATGCACAAAAATCATTGGAAGCAGCAGAAATGTGGTTTATTAGAAGAATGTTGCGAATTCCCTGGACAGCAAAAATAACTAATGGAGAATGTTTGAGAAGGCCAAGAGGTACAAAAAAAATCTTGTAAAAAAAATAAGAGAGAGATAATGTACTTTCATAGGACATGCAATAAGAAGAGGAGGCATTGAAAATATTATAACAACAGGACAAATAGAGGGAAGAAGAGCCAGGGGAAGACCAAGAGAAATGATACTGGACAGTCTGACGGGATGGTGTGAGAGGAGATCACCAACTGAGCTGATGGCCTGCATGAAGGATCGTGTACTCTGGAGAAGCATAATAGCCAATGCCAGTCGGCACAGCACCTGAAGATGATGATCCTCATTATTAATTAGTAATGATCCACGATATTCAAAACTCTCCATCTCTTTACATTTTTCCTCACTGATACATATTTCAGCTGCCTTATTAGTTTTGATGGTTGTCATCAATTTAGTTTTCTTTGCATTAAGACAGAGGTTTTGCTCTTCGCTGTTCTTATGTGTTATGGAAAGAAATACTGTGTCATCAGCATATCTAATGTCTGATATTTCATAAACTCCAATTTTTATGGCATCGTAATATTCTTCGTCTACATCTTCTCTAACATTCCTCATTATATTTTCAGTACACAAGTTAAATAAGTAAGGCGACGGTATGCACCCCTGACGGACCTCTTGCTTTATGTCAAACCAAGTTGTTGTTTCAAAATTTATTCTTACTGCTGCCTGTTGGTCTAGATATAGCAGTAAAATTAATTGTATCACATGTGTTGGAAATCCCATTTTTTCCATTACTTCCCAAAGTTTCTGGTGTTGTACACAATCAAATGCCTTTGAATAGTCTATAAAAGGTAAATACAGGTTCACATTAAATTCTCTGCATTTCTCTATTATTAATCTTATATTGAATATATGACCTCTTGATCCTCTTTCTTGTCTAAAACCAGCTTGGACCATACTGATTTCTCCTACTTTCTTATTAAGTCTACCCATTATGATGTTTTAATAGAATTTTACTTACATGACTGATCAGGGCAACAGTTCTGTAGTCTGTGCATAATGTCAAGTTACCCTTTTTCAGTAGTGGTATGAGTACAGTTCTTTTCCGTTCTTTTGGCCAAATACCTGAATGCCATATCTTTTTTACATGGTGCATGACAGATTGTTGCTCCTGTTTTTTTTTCTTTCCTCCTGTTTTAATAAGCTCCGGTGTTATCTCATCACATCCTGGTAATTTATTATTTTTCAGATTCTTTATCGCCCATAAAACTTCTTCCAGTTGTTGGTTCAGGTTCTTTTGAAATCCTCCAATAATAATTCACATTGTTCATTTCTGCCCTCATAGTTTTTTAGCTAACACTAAAATGACATGTGAAAACAGTGCTCAGTGTTACAGGTTCTAAATGCCAACTCCTGTACCTGGCATGTGATTTTAAAAAAATGAAACTGTCTTGACTTACTTTATCCTCTTATATTTGCCACTACCAAATTTATTAAGTAGAAAGGAACTGTTGCTATCAAAAAATAAATGTAGACATCTTTAATTAAAACACTAGCACCATCTAGACCTGACTACTGCTACACTGTCATGGTGTAACGCATACAACCGACTATGAGTACTATAATGTTAAACTGTAGCCACTGTTATGCTCAAGACATGAATCAAAGAAATAATGAAATTCCAACACTCAACATGAGGTAAACAAGTAAACAAATATCATTCAGCAGTGGTGAACCAGTTTGTTAGCTACAACAGGAGTGCATGCTGGATGAATTCTGATCTATCAAATTGCAAAGAAATGAACTACTTATAAGACATACTCAACGTTTTACTAAACTGCCTACATTCAATGGCTAGTCTTATGCAATGAAAATGTTAAATGATTAAAGAAATGTTCCCCCCTAACACACAATGAGTGATTCAGAGAAGAAAGTATAAAAGAGGTAGTCAAACTCCAAGTGTCTGATGATGTGAGAACATGTCAAGAACAGCATGCCAAAACATCATCATAGGTAGGTTTAGTACCATGAAAAAGCTGATATTCAGTCCAAATAACAACCAAATATGGGCTTTAAATAGAAACAAATCACAGGAATGAATATGTAGATTGACAGACACTGATTATATGACTGACTTGATCTCACTGAAACTTCAATCTTAAATGAAGCCCAGATTTATCAAACTGATTTTAATATTTATTTTTTGTTATGTGTGTGTAAGGAGAGGGGGGGGGCAAAGGAGAGGGGGGGGGGCAAAGAAGAGGAGTGTTTACTTGCTTAAGATCCAGAGCAGTCTCTAGAAACAGGCTTTCTAGAGGCTCCATCACCACAGAAATAATATCAGACTATTGCTCACATTAAAGAAGTGTAAGATCAGACTACTGCTCACACTAAAGAAGTGTAAGAACGGACTATTGCTCACACTAAAGAAGTGTAAGATCAGACTATTGCTCACACTAAAGAAGTGTAAGATCAGACTATTGCTCACACTAAAGAAGTGTAAGATCAGACTACTGCTCACACTAAAGAAGTGTAAGATCAGACTATTGCTCACACTAAAGAAGTGTAAGATCAGACTAATGCTCACACTAAAGAAGTGTAAGATCAGACTACTGCTCACACTAAAGAAGTGTAAGATCAGACTACTGCTCACACTAAAGAAGTGTAAGATCAGACTATTGCTCACACTAAAGAAGTGTAAGATCAGACTACTGCTCACACTAAAGAAGTGTAAGATCAGACTATTGCTCACACTAAAGAAGTGTAAGATCAGACTACTGCTCACACTAAAGAAGTGTAAGATCAGACTACTGCTCACACTAAAGAAGTGTAAGAACAGACTATTGCTCACACTAAAGAAGTGTAAGATCAGACTATTGCTCACACTAAAGAAGTGTAAGATCAGACTACTGCTCACACTAAAGAAGTGTAAGATCAGACTATTGCTCACACTAAAGAAGTGTAAGATCAGACTATTGCTCACACTAAAGAAGTGTAAGAACGGACTATTGCTCACACTAAAGAAGTGTAATATTGGACTATTGCTCACACTAAAGAAGTGTAAGATCAGACTACTGCTCACACTAAAGAAGTGTAAGATCAGACTATTGCTCACACTAAAGAAGTGTAAGATCAGACTACTGCTCACACTAAAGAAGTGTAAGATCATACTATTGCTCACACTAAAGAAGTGTAAGATCAGACTACTGCTCACACTAAAGAAGTGTAAGATCGGACTATTGCTCACACTAAAGAAGTGTAAGATCAGACTATTGCTCACACTAAAGAAGTGTAAGATCAGACTATTGCTCACACTAAAGAAGTGTAAGATCAGACTACTGCTCACACTAAAGAAGTGTAAGAACAGACTATTGCTCACACTAAAGAAGTGTAAGAACAGACTACTGCTCACACTAAAGAAGTGTAAGATCTTGTCACTAGTGTTACTAGCAGGAGCATACAGAGGAAAGATGAAGCCTTGGTCACATCTGGTTTGCAGGCCTTCACAATTTTAACAGTCATACTGGCGTTCCCACATAACCAAAGTATTCTACGAATATTTGCCATCTAGAACAGCAGTTCCCAACCTCAGGTCACACCCAAGTTAGAGTCACATGGAGACATCGAGAAGTCTTGAGGTAAGATTGTAAGAAAATATGATATAAATGTTGGATTATTTACGAAGTGACATTATGCATAATTTTTTGTGATTAGTGGCAAAGTTATGTCAGTTGTTAATGCACTGAAATGGTGCTAGTCAATTAAAAAAAAATTTCAATAACTATTCTCTTTCACATGGGTCAAGGGTGGGGTACTAAGAACAGCATGCCAGCAACATCATCATAGGTAGGTTTAGTACCATGAAAAAGCTGATATTCAGTCCAAATAACAACCAAATATGGGCTTTAAATAGAAACAAATCACAGGAATGAATATGTAGATTGACAGACACTGATTATATGACTGACTTGATCTCACTGAAACTTCAATCTTAAATGAAGCCCAGATTTATCAAACTGATTTTAATATTTATTTTTTGTTATGTGTGTGTGAGGAGGGGGGGGGGCAAAGAAGAGGAGTGTTTACTTGCTTAAGATCCAGAGCAGTCTCTAGAAACAGGCTTTCTAGAGGCTCCATCACCACAGAAATAATATCAGACTATTGTTGGTTTAGGGTTGCTCAAAAAAGGTTGGGAACCACTGATCCAAAATATCAACCAAAAAAATTGTTTTTGGTAGTTTCAGAAAAAAAAATGTCAATTTTAATGTGTTCATCTCTCCCTCTCTCTGTTTATCTCCTAGTCATAAACTATGAACTTTTCCTCCTTACTGTCTACTTCACTTTGCTCACTTCTACAATTCCCTATTTCTGCTCATTTTCCTTCAACATTCTTGTTCTCATCTCTTCCTTCCCCTTCACAAAATCTACATCCTTTTCCTCTCTCTCACACACCCATCCAACCCATCTCCATCCCTTTGATTCCACACATCTGCTCAACTCTTTCTTTCATCTTTCATGTCAACACTCCCTCCCACCACTCAATTCTTTTGTTTGTTTGCCTTCTTCTTCACTGTCTTTGCTGCTTCATCTTTACCTTGCATACTGTCCTTCTGATACCATGCTTTTCTTCCTCTTGTCATTTTTTTCTCTTCTGGCTTATCCATCTCCTCCTTCATTCTCTACAATTTCCCCTGCCTTTATTGCTTCCAGTGATCTTTTCCCACTCTTCTACTTACAAGAAGCCCTGCACATCTCTATCAGCACCCAGCACATCAAACCTACATACTGAAAGTACATAAACTTAAAAAAAAAAAAGCTCTACCCTCAGAGTAATTTACACAGAACTTAACAGGGAACAACTTTCTATCAGCACTATCACACCACAGAAACGGCAAACATCTATGTATCAGCCAGTTAAACATCAAATGGTCTAGATATAGCAGTGAAATTAATTGTATCACATGTGTTGGAAATCCCATTTTTTCCATTACTTCCCAAAGTTTCTGGTGTTGTACACAATCAAATGCCTTTGAATAGTCTATAAAAGGTAAATACAGGTTCACATTAAATTCTCTGCATTTCTCTATTATTAATATTATATTAGGTGTTTGTGTGTAGAGGTGGTGGTGGTGGGGAGGGGGGAAAGAAACAGAAGAGAGAAGACAGAATGTACTTAAAGTTAATTCATGTGTTTCTGAATCTTCTTCGTATACAAGATGTCACTGCACAGAGGAATTTCAAATTTTTGACACTTGGAAATAAATATGGAGCTAGTCAATTAAAAAAAAATTTCAATAACTATTCTCTTTCACATGGGTCAAGGGTGGGGTACTAAGAACAGCATGCCAGCAACATCATCATAGGTAGGTTTAGTACCATGAAAAAGCTGATATTCAGTCCAAATAACAACCAAATATGGGCTTTAAATAGAAACAAATCACAGGAATGAATATGTAGATTGACAGACACTGATTATATGACTGACTTGATCTCACTGAAACTTCAATCTTAAATGAAGCCCAGATTTATCAAACTGATTTTAATATTTATTTTTTGTTATGTGTGTGTGAGGAGGGGGGGGGGCAAAGAAGAGGAGTGTTTACTTGCTTAAGATCCAGAGCAGTCTCTAGAAACAGGCTTTCTAGAGGCTCCATCACCACAGAAATAATATCAGACTATTGTTGGTTTAGGGTTGCTCAAAAAAGGTTGGGAACCACTGATCCAAAATATCAACCAAAAAAATTGTTTTTGGTAGTTTCAGAAAAAAAAATGTCAATTTTAATGTGTTCATCTCTCCCTCTCTCTGTTTATCTCCTAGTCATAAACTATGAACTTTTCCTCCTTACTGTCTACTTCACTTTGCTCACTTCTACAATTCCCTATTTCTGCTCATTTTCCTTCAACATTCTTGTTCTCATCTCTTCCTTCCCCTTCACAAAATCTACATCCTTTTCCTCTCTCTCACACACCCATCCAACCCATCTCCATCCCTTTGATTCCACACATCTGCTCAACTCTTTCTTTCATCTTTCATGTCAACACTCCCTCCCACCACTCAATTCTTTTGTTTGTTTGCCTTCTTCTTCACTGTCTTTGCTGCTTCATCTTTACCTTGCATACTGTCCTTCTGATACCATGCTTTTCTTCCTCTTGTCATTTTTTTCTCTTCTTCTGGCTTATCCATCTCCTCCTTCATTCTCTACAATTTCCCCTGCCTTTATTGCTTCCAGTGATCTTTTCCCACTCTTCTACTTACAAGAAGCCCTGCACATCTCTATCAGCACCCAGCACATCAAACCTACATACTGAAAGTACATAAACTTAAAAAAAAAAAAGCTCTACCCTCAGAGTAATTTACACAGAACTTAACAGGGAACAACTTTCTATCAGCACTATCACACCACAGAAACGGCAAACATCTATGTATCAGCCAGTTAAACATCAAATGGTCTAGATATAGCAGTGAAATTAATTGTATCACATGTGTTGGAAATCCCATTTTTTCCATTACTTCCCAAAGTTTCTGGTGTTGTACACAATCAAATGCCTTTGAATAGTCTATAAAAGGTAAATACAGGTTCACATTAAATTCTCTGCATTTCTCTATTATTAATATTATATTAGGTGTTTGTGTGTAGAGGTGGTGGTGGTGGGGAGGGGGGAAAGAAACAGAAGAGAGAAGACAGAATGTACTTAAAGTTAATTCATGTGTTTCTGAATCTTCTTCGTATACAAGATGTCACTGCACAGAGGAATTTCAAATTTTTGACACTTGGAAATAAATATGGAGCTGATAAAATTTTATAATGAATATTATGATGTCAAATACTTCAGCTATAAAAACCTTCATTATCAGAGAAAACATTACAAGAATCCCACTAAAGCACATTACAGACAATGGACAGCCAAGAAAACAAATGAAGATGTTCTAAGTAAGACTGGGCAAAGGAGAGAAATTATGGCAAAATTCACAACACCACACTTCAGATTTGTAGGATATGTTCTGTGTACAGGTAAACTGGAAACTTAGTGGCAATAGGAAAATTGAAAGGACAAAGGAAGACAAAGAAACAAGATACTTGATGGACTAAAAGAGTGGCATGGTGCACGGTCCAACACAAATCTTATAGAAAGAGCAAAGAATAGATGGTGAGGAAACCAATGATGGTCAATGCCTGACATGGACCACAGAAATAGGAGACTGACATATTAGTATCTTGTTTGTTGTTTTCTTGGACAGCCTATGTATATTTATATATTTAAACATGTACCATTTTTACAACATAAAATAAAACACCCAAAAAGATCACTACAGAAAACACTGCTTTTGCACACAAAAAAGTTTCAATGCAAGTGACATGACTGATTTGAAAAAAAAAACAATACCTGCATTTTAAATATAACAGGAAGGTAATACACAGATCAAATATCTGTGTTTCCAGTTCAAACCAATCTTAATAAAGATGGCTGGCATCACTTCAAACCAATCTTAATAAAGATGGTTGGCACCACTTCAAACCAATCTTAATAAAGATGGCTGGCACCACTTCAAACCAATCTTAATAAAGATGGCTGGCACCACTTCAAACCAATCTTAATAAAGATGGCTGGCACCACTTCAAACCAATCTTAATAAAGATGGCTGGCACCATTTCAAACCAATCTTAATAAAGATGGCTGGCAGCACAAGTAATGTACCCACAACTTATACTTATTACAGTTACTGCTGCAGTAAGTATTTGAAAAATTAGTTAGTACAAAATTTTGCTGACAATGAGACTGCTGTTACCAGAATGAGGTAAATAACTGTAAAAGCATTAAAAACACCATTCGGCAGATGATCACATGGGTTTACAAGAAAATCAACCAAGTGATTTTTATATTTTTAACTGCTGAGGTTAACAATCAAGTTATAAAATATATTCACTACACAAATCTATTATGAAAAATATCCTGTATACTATACATTCTCTAGGCTGGTGTCTATAACTATAGCTTATTACATCTGACAGATGCAGTTAAGCAGCCAGGAAATTACAGGTCACAAACTGGAAGCGTCACAAACGATCAGCCATGTAAAGTTAAAAAAAAATGTGAAACAAAGATTACGTTAGAATTTGTCAACAAATGCAGAAAAAAAGGACTGAGATAGAGAGACGGTGAGAAAAATATGCAACAAAGTGCAGTTAGGTGAAAAATATGGTCATTTCAATATACAACAAAAAAACATAGTTTTGATGCTGATCCAAGACCTGTACTTACAGTCTCAGCATTCTCTAGCTGCTGAAAGAAATGAAATCATGATTCAGTCTCTCACATGTTGGACACAATCAGGTAACATAAACATGGTGACAACAGTGTAAAGATTTAAAAAACACGCCAAGCAAAGAACAGTAGTGATAATGATGCTAGTACTTCCAGACAAGAGACTGACGTCTTGTTTCTCGCATGTTATTATGACTGAACTATTGTGACTGTTAGTGGACCTTACCTCACCTTCAATACTCTTATCTCATCTTATATCCTTCCCGTGCTGTTAAACATCAAATAGGGCTTGCAAGGTAGTATGCAAAGTTTTCTCATTTTCCGCGAGCTTTCAACCTCATCAAAGGATTTTATGCCTCCTAAATTTGGCCTCTCTTAACAATGTCCTCTTTAGAGTTACATGCAGTTGACCTCTTTTTTCTTCGGCCTGCTGTGTTCCACATGATAGCTTGATAGCCATCAATATTACAACCATTTAAATGACAATTTCATGCTGTGTGAAATCTTGCTTTATGTTGTGCATGTATGTAACTTTTTCTAAGAACTACTTGTTATTACATTTACAAAGACAAGTAGAAGCAACTTTCAACATTACTTATACAGCCCAAATGAGGATGAGAAGGTAAGTTTTCAAGGATTTTTCATTTAATGTTCTCTCAATTTCATGACATAATGTCAGTGTTTCTGACTATGACAATGACTGACAGTCCAAGAAATGTATTCTGAAGGTTAACCATCCTGTGAACTGAATCAGCTCACCCAGTCATCAGGTACAGACAGAATTCTGTAATGGTAAAACAGATCAGCAAATCACGCAGAAACTGGCAAAGTGATAGGAACATTGTACAAATAGTACAAACTGGCACTTCACTGACCAATATCATAAAAATGTGATAAATGAGTGGTATCAGCATTATAAAAGTGTGATAAGTGAGTGATATTAGCATTATAAAAATGTGATAACTGAGTGATATCAGCATCCTAAAAATGTGACAACTGAGTGATATCAGCATCATAAAAAATATGATAACTGAGTGATATTCTATCATAGTTTAACTATTTTTTTTTAGCTAGAGCTGAGTCACCCTGACCTGAAACAAATCACCATTTAATGTTATAAGACTAGTGCACTGATACCTAATATCTTTTCTCTCTCTTCCTTTCTGTACGTTTCTGCAACTGAAGAAGTAGGAATATCAAATAATTGACTTCTTATGAAATAAACCTTGCACTCAACTTTATCACAGTTACATTATTGTGAGTGGCATGTGGTACAATGAAAGAATACTAGCAGATCAGTAGAGAGAACTATTACATACCCACATTTACCCATTGTTGACAAAATCATTTCAGTAATGCATAAACAACAGTGAACAAACACATTTACAAGTAATTTAAAGTACTGCTCATGTTTCTACAGATTGCAGTAAGTGCCATCAAAGTGAAGACAATACAAACACTGATCCTGAGAACAGTCTGATAATGAAGGCAGTAACATAAAAATAAAATGTTAAGTGTTTCAGATGACAGATTAAAAATGTAAGTCAGTTCTTGTCTTACCTGATCTGTAACTGACACATGATTGCTCTCTGTAAATGTCTGATTATCCATGATTATCTTAGAGTCTCAATTAGATACTGCAAAGTATCTCTTTATGTAAATTTGCACAAAATCGTGATATTACATAGTGTTTACAATGCTGTTCTTGTATACACTATATGATTAACAGGAGGAGATCATACATAGCTTGTAGTTCAAGAAATACTTTTTCACAGTAATTCTCAATCAGATTTTATATTAAATACTGGAATAAGATTAGCAACTATTCTGTACAGTGCTCTTAAACATATGTTTACAATATTTCATCAGGGCTTGCATAAATTACACAAAACCACATCTGACATCAATATCTCACAAAATATCTAAGAAATTTTACACTATAGGTTTTTTTTTTACACACTCAGCCACACCACATAATTTACAACAGAAATCTATGACAAATACATGGGGCCGTGGTCGACATAAGCTTACTTTCTGTCAAGACAAAACCTGCGAGAAAAACTAAATGATGCAACAAGGGGGAGCCAGAAACTAGAAATAAATACTCTGTGAAAGTAAAAGATGTCTCAAGTTTTGCAGAATTAGGCAGCCACTCACAGAAAATTTTTAAAAAATAACCACACACACATACTTTAGAGATCGCAGTGAAATGAATCTTCTCAGAACACATGAAACATGATATCACTAATATTAGGAACAGCTCAAAAAGTGAGAAATTATACAAAGAAAATTCTACAAACTGCAATAGCAGGAAAAGAACACAAAGAAGTGAAAGAAAAAAAATATCTCTGGATTCAGAGTGGGTGTTGGTGATCATGCTCCTCCACATTCTCTGGTGCTTCCAAGCAGCTGAGTTACTTTCCCTTCCCTCTGTGCCACCTGTTCATCCCATCCCCTCCCTCTGTGCCACCTGTTCATCCCACTGAGATACATATCTTCTGACCCGGACATTCCAATCTTTCTTTTAGCACCCCCCCCCCAACCAACACACAGAGTTTTCAAGTGACTATCTGGGTGTATATTCTCATGACATATTCACATTTTTTTGTGTGCTTTCATATGGTTTTCATAAGTTTTATTATTTCTCTTACAACTTGTTTTATTTTTCCAGCCATCCAGGCTGTTGTATCCTCCAAAAAGTACACCTCTACTGCTTTCAGTTTGTTTCATCTGTTTGTGAATTGTCAAAGTATAAATTAATGCTGGTTACATATGCAATGTGGGTGTCTGAGTGGCAAAGTGGTTAGTGCACTGGTCTCTCATGGTGAAAGTTGGGGGTTCGATTCTGGCCAGAGGCACCCCAGTCACTCAGCTGTAAAAATGGGTACCCGACTTCTTCTGGAGTTGGGGAAGGAAAGGCAGCCAGGTGTGATACTGACCATATCACCCTCTAGTGTGCTGACAGGTCAAGGAAAATATGGGCATGGCAGGGTTACCCTCTTATACATGCAATGTAACACTTTCTCATCATTATTATGAACAATCTCTTATGAAGCTCTACTGCTTTATGTATTCTTCCTATTGTTTAGTTTATCTAAATACTGTGAAGAAGAACTGAATAAATATTCTATGTGGACTGAAATATTTATCATCATCAGGTGTGCTCCATGAACAGTTCCACTTGCATTTTAATATGCTTCTAGCCAGCCTATTCTTTTCCTATCCCCTGCTGTCTAAGAACTGCGTGATTAGTTTATCTTGATACTGCTCTCGGAAACTTTTTGTCCTGAATTTTGAATGATCATTCTCCTACCTGCGGTCTCCTCATGACAAGCTTTAAATGTCTGTTCTTGGTGGTGCTAATATGACCATTCCTCAGGATCCCTGTGTATAATTCTGTCTGGCCTTATATTTTACTTTTTCAAATGCCTGATAAGTACAGCAGACCAGAGATAACAGCACAATGTTCATTCTTTTACTGTTATGGTTGCTGTCTTATTTTCTTGACTTAGTAAACATTTTTTTCCTGTTAATGTTGTTCGTGTGTAATCAGACTTGTCTGGTCTGGTGCCAGTATCTTCCCTGTTTGTGTGGTGTCTGACTGCTTCATCGTTCTGCTTCTGGTCATGTAATGAGTGCTTCTTGTGCTGTTTCTGTCTACCCCAGACCCTGATTTCTTTAAGAGTTTTATCAGCAGTTTTTTCACACTGTTTTATAGACTCTGCTAACATGAAAGATAATAACTGAAATGGATAATACAAAAAAAAGAGGAAATGTTAAAAGACAAAAGCTTTCCACAAATTTAGAAATAATATTTAGAATACGCGCTCTCTCTCCCTACCTCATGCCCTATATATATATATCTCTCTCCTTACCTCCCTCCCGCCCTATCTCTCTCTCTCTCCCTACCTCCCTCCTGCTTGCGGATCCCCCTTCTCTCTCTATACCTTCCTCCCGCCCTATCTCTCTCTCTCTACCTCCCTCCCGCTTGTGGCCTCCCCCCCCTCTCTATATCTTCCTCCAATCCGCACGCCTCAGTGAAATGTCAACAGAAGTCTTAATCAGAGAAAGCTGACAAACTGATTTTAAAACAACCTAAACAGAAACACATGATCCTCGAAGTAACTGTAAAATGCACGACGTTATCTGCACATTATTATACGCTGATAGCAAACAACATATCAGATCATTTCCAACTCTTTTTTTTAGCTTAATAAACGTCTGGCATGCCATTTGCCGAATCCCCATGGCACGACCAATAACCACAGACCGTTAAGTACCTCAGATCTAGACACGCTTATCTTTTCTTACAAAATTAGGACGCGGAAAAATTTCAGCTACCACAGGTTGATGTTGGCAGCAGGAGACGGAGAGAAAGGAAAATGGGGTATAGGGGCATGTTTATGAACTAAAATCATAACGCCAAGCGTCAGTCAGCGCAGGAGTGGGGGCGGGGGGTGTAGAAATATGGTTCCGCCACAGAAGGGGAAAAAAAAAAGATTTCTTCGAACACGACAGACGCGTGTGCAACAAGAGCATCTGATGATGTTACACTTGAAGAAGATGAAGCGAGAACTGGCACGGCGCCACTCACAAGCTCTTGGGAACATTCGAGTCATCTGCACGACAGATGCGCTCACAACTTATCTCACACATTACATGACTTCTGACAGCAACATTACAAAGCTGTAAAATGCTTGCGCCCAGAAACTTGAGAATTCTGGCATGCATTCAGTTATACAGGTTACTGAACCAAAGACAATGGCGCTTGTGCTACAGTATCTGTCACTTTCATGGGTCACACTTAAAGACATCCATGAGCAGGTAAAACAAAAAAAAAATATCATACTAAAAACTGCCGTGCTGAAGTTGTAAGCAGCACACCAGATTCTGCACACAGCACACAGCTCTCGCTGTATATATCAAAATGCGGTGTAAACTGGGAAAAGTGCATGGCTTTCTCACGAGTGATGACTCACCCGTTCTCTCAGCCTTCCCTGCCCCCCCCCCCCCCCCCCCATCCACTGTCGCTAGCAAAAAGGTGAGGAGGCTGCGTAGGAAAATATTGAAGTTTTGTTTGAGGAAAAAGTGAGCAGGGAGAGGGTTGGAAGCAATGCTGATACCTGGTGCACAGCAGCACAAATATGCCCTGCAACCCAAACTTGTCTGCTAGAGGACAGCACCAACACAAAACTTTTGTTTTTAAAATCTGAGCATTTACATATTATATACAAGAATAATATGTGTGCGAGTGCATGCGACAATAATTATCATTAAATATGAACATAATATGACTGACTGATTAAACACATTTAAGCCTTTGACTACAACAAAGGAGATTTTAAAATGACAGATATCAGCTGATATTAAGACCAGTGTGAAACCCTTACTGTAGATGGTAACTGATTATATCAAGGTTTTCATTTCCAAGTACATGGAAACAGAACAAACGTCTTTCAATGTACAGCAGTGTTTCCCAAAGTGGACGATACCGCCCTCATGTGGATGCTGGAAATGTTCAGAGGGCAGTGAAAGAAAAAAGGGTCATTGGGGGGGGGGGGGGTGGAAGAAAAAGGGGACAGTAGGGGGACGTTAAAATAAAATTAGAAAATGCATTCCGATAAATCTGACAAAAATAGTGAAAATAATGCAGTAGGTGAGCTATAAATGTACTCGTTTATACTGTTAAATAAACTGGTTTGCTAGCTTAAGTTTTTAATTGTGTAATAAGTCATTGTACGAGCAGCACATAAGGGAGGACTTGGCCTGGCCTGCAGGCCGAACAAGCCTATGAAACATTGCTCTATAGGGATTAAGAACAACATCTTCATCTATATCATGCTAATAGCGATCCCCTCGTCTACATCAGCTTACCAAATACTCTTTTCTTTATATTGGGTTGTGAAAGAAAGAACCGCTTTCAACAAAATTAAAGTAACCAAAAGTTCTTCATAAACGTTAGGTTAAGAACAACTCCTTCATCAACATTATGTTAAGAAAGATTCCTAAACTCTGTAGATAGTTTCTACCGACAGAAGAAAACACACACGGGGACTCTTAACAAAATAAACGACTAAATGACGCGTTCCTCTATGCTCCTACTTTGTCCACAACAAACAACATATTCCAAGAACAGTTTATATCCAAAACTACAAGGCAGTCACAATACCATGTACATGCACGTCATCACTCCCTAGTAAGATTCTCAAAAACAGAAAATGAAGATTAATCTGCACACTGCTCTAACAAGCAACACATATATACAACTTTTTAAATCCACGAAAAAGTATACAGAAAACCGCATGTCTCTCCTAACTGTTAAACAATGGCACGCAATACACATGAAAAGAAGATCGGAGATACAGTCCTGTTTTAGGAAATGCTCCTATTAAATCTGACAAAGCTAATCTGCGCTGAGCCATGAAAACAAAACAGCACGTGAAGCACATTACACAACACTAGTACGGCGGCCTCCTACAGAAATATGACAAGAAGCTACTCATGAGCACTTTAATATTCCTGAGCTGCAGAGCTCCAGAACGCAGTCCTATTCCCTGCTGTAGCTCTGCCCTACTAATCAGTTTCACACATTCCTGCTTCCACAAGTCAGGTCCTCCTTAATGATTCACAGCTCAGCTCGTCCCCACATACACAAGCTGCCAGAGAAACAGGCCAACGCCGGGGAAAAAATACATTTGTCAAAAGAAAAAAAAATGTCCCAAAATAGCACTTTACCGATACATTTATCGACATTCTCAGCTTAGGAAGAAGCACCTTGGTCTGCTAATGATGACCAACATGTGAGAAACAAGAGATAACATTGGTAAGATGATGCCTCTCAATCTGGGAAAAGATAAGCAAATACCTTGAACACGCGCTGTCAATCCATGCAACAAGAACATTCTTTTTACAAAATTAACTTCACAGAAAAAGAAAATACGGGAATAACCTCTGTTCAGCCCTTTAACATGTACATATTTCTCAATAACAATATTTAATAACAAGTTGACTGCACAACAGTTATACACAACTCACTTTTGTTATTAATAAAAACTGGCCTAAGTTATACGGCAAAGCCCGCTTTAGTTATCCACAAATACCGGCCCAGCCCGCTTTAGTTATCCACACATACCGGCCCAGCCCGCTTTAGTTATCCACACATACCGGCGCACGTTATACGCCGCAGCCTGCGTTAGTTATCCACACACACCGACGCAGCCCCCTTTAGTTATCCACACATACCGGCCCAGCCCCCTTTAGTTATCCACACATACCGGCCCAGCCCGCTTTAGTTATCCACACATACCGGCCCAGCCCGCTTTAGTTATCCACACATACCGGCCCAGCCCGCTTTAGTTATCCACACATACCGGCCCAGCCCGCTTTAGTTATCCACACATACCGGCGCAGCTCGCTTTAGTTATCCACACATACCGGCCCAGCCCGCTTTAGTTATCCACACATACCGGCCCAGCCCGCTTTAGTTATCCACACATACCGGCCCAGCCCGCTTTAGTTATCCACACATACCGGCGCACGTTATACGCCGCAGCCTGCTTTAGTTATCCACACACACCGACGCAGCCCCCTTTAGTTATCCACACATACCAGGTGGTGGAACGAGAAAACATGATAAATGTTCACTGACAGGAGAAAAATGTTCGCGTAAACCGTTTATCTGACGAGAAGCTGGCTAAGCCAGTTAGAGCTAGTCAGTGTCTGGTATACGTCTGCCATGGGAGAGATGTATGTTTTGACACACGTTGCTTCACAATGTTGACGTGGAAGTGCCAGTACTTGCTACTATTCCTGGAGACATTAAACAGACAACGGAAAGCTCACATATCAAATAACACTGTATCAGTAATCTGTAAACAAAGACTCCTCGTGGTAATCTTTAGTCTTTTCTGAATCTTATCCTCAGTTATAAAACAATTAAAACTTTAAATCAGAAAAAAAGTCACACGTCACGTGGAGGAAGTGTGGACTTTGTGCCCCACAAACATTTGATGCACTGTGTTTGTCAGAGAGATACAGAGAGAGTAAGAGATAGAGTGTGTGAGTGACAAAGAATGAAAGGGAGAAAGAAATTAATGAAGGGTAAAAAAGCAATCCATTAAACAATCAATCAGTCATTTGCACGTCATTTGCCTCCTTAACTCTCAGCTGTAGGCCTCTCGGCTGTAAGCAAAATGGCCTGCTGCTGATGCATCCACTTGCATAATATCAATGATGTCTTGCGGTCATCTTCGCTTTTGTCTTCCTCTCTTTCTTTTTCCCATTATGTACCCTTCAAAGATGGCCTTCTCTAAATTATCATGACGTTTAATGTGTCAAAAATATTTAAGTTTTCTCTTTTTAATCCTCTTTACTAACCAACCTTCTTCAATATTAAGTTCTTGTAGTATGGATATATTTTTTCTGTGTCCTTGATTCCTGAATAACTCTTCTGTAGCAATTACATTCAAAGGCATTTATGTGTTTGTCAGCTGTTTTGTTAAGTGTCCACGTCTCACAGGCATATGTTGCGATGGGAAAGATGCAAGCCCTTAAAAATCTTATTTTTGTGGTTCTGTCTGTTCCTCTCCACAGCTTCTTTAGTTGTTTTATTTTTTGAAGAGCAATAAATGTCTTCCTTTTAATTTCCCTCACTGTATCTCCATTATTAATTAGTAATGATCCAAGATATTCAAAACTGGCCACCTCTTCCAATGTTTCCTCACTGATAGTTTGCGTAGATAACTAAAGCGAGCTGGAAACGCTCAATTTTCATATCTCTGACCAAGAATCGCGGTATAAAAATGTGTACCAACTATAGAACCGTCGCGCTTATAAGTCGTGCAAGCAAGATATTGCTACGAATCCTACTGAAAAGGATGGAGGGAAAAATAGAACAAGAAATACACGAAGTACAGGCGGGTTTCAGACCAGGTAAAGGCACAAGACATCATATACTAAACATGAGGAACATCATAGAAAAGTGTAGAGAGTTTAATGTAGACCTATACACCTAATTTGTAGACTACTTCAAAGCTGTTGACCTTGTACAACATCAACAGCTACGGTCTGTTATGAACTACACAGGTTTTCCCAGTCACCTGGTACACCTCATCGCCAAACTGTACCAGATCAGCAAGCAGCAGCGAGGGTAGATGGCGAAACATCGGGCTGGTCTGACGTATAAAAGGAAGTGAGATGTATCATTTCTCCACACCTGTTTAACATCTACACAGAAAACATAATGAGGAATGTAAGAGGAATAGGAAGTAACTAAACATGGCTCGTTCAACACCCGGGACCACCGGATTCTCTGATAATACTGTCCTTCTATCAAACAGTTCACAAGGACTGCAACAGTTGATTCTCTCAACCAAAAGACACAGCGAAGCTCAGAACCTCTTTTTAAACACCAACAAAACCAAAGTAATGACAACTGACAAAATGAGAAGCAAACCCAAAATTACACTGGACCATCAAGAGCTTGAAAACGTAAACAAATTAATTAAACAAATTCTAATATCTAGGTTCAATCATGACCACTAATGGCGACTGCTCGGTACAAATCAAAAGAAGAACTGCAGCTGCATCACAGAAACTAGCACGAATATAGAGCTTGTGGCAAGGTACCAACAAGAAAACAAAGTTATGTTTACTAAGAGCTTGTGTATTCCCAGTGGCAACATGCGGATGTGAAACACTGACACTTAACAAATCACTAGACAAGAGAATAACAGCATTTGAAATAAAATGTTATACAGAAGGGCACTTGGAATATCATGGACAGAACGAAAATCAAATAAAAAGATACTGATGCGATTATGTGTTGCAGAAAACTGGCTCGTTAACAGCATAAAAATTAGAAAGCTGAGATACTTCGGCAACATCAAGAGACACAATAACTTGGAGAGGTTGAAAGTAGAAGACACAGTGCCCGGCAAAAGAGAAAAGGAACGAGCTGGCCGCAGATGGACTCAGAACATCATGGAAAGTCTGAATGTGTCTCTGCAAGACGCTGGTCAACGTACTGCACCCTGGAAGGCTTTGAGAGGGATGACGTTCTGGAAAGGACACGTCACATGAATGAATGAATGATATATATTTCATCTGCTTTATTTGTTTTATCAGTTGTTATCAATTTAGTTTTCTTTGCCTTAAGATAAAAGATTTTGCTCTTCACTATTCTTACGGACTGACATAATTAGTTTTTCCATTCCTTTTTGTGTTGTGGACAGTAATACTGTGTCATCAGCATATCTGATCTCTGGTATTTCATAACCTCCAATTTGTCATAATAATATTCTTTGTCCATTAAACAGGGCTTGCCAAAGGCAAGAGCTACGAATCTGACAGTAAAATAATATGAATATATTGTTATAAAAATTTCCCTGACATCGCACGAGAACAGACAGCTCTTAAGTCAAAGCTTATTAACGTTCAGCAACAAATGTTGGAGGTGTTAATTATCTGCACGCGGTGAGGCAGACAGAAGCGACCGCCAGCTATACAGAACACGTATGTTGTTAGGAGAGGGAAACGGCTTTTAAATCAGCTAAACAGGGAAAAACGAACTACTTGATAATGGGAATGAGGAAGATATCAGAGCAATGTAAAAAAAAAAACAAGACACACAATTTATTAACAGAATGATCACAATTTATCCGTATTATGTAAAAATACGCAAATCAGTGTATGTAATAATACGCAAATCAGTTTCTGTTTAACACTTTATCCAGCGTATGATAGTCTGTATCTTCCAGGCACTGGGTAACTATATGAAATAATGTCTCTACCCATATTCTGTTAATTGAAGATGACCAGTTCTAACAGTTAATAGTTATCTCTACGTTAAGGAAAGCTTGAAAGAATAGTTACTGCATACATTAAATAGCTAAATAAAAGCCAGCGTTCATATTTTACCATGTTTAGTTGGTGCTTTTTCAGCATGACGTAAATTGAAGAAATCTTGTAACTTAACATTATTTTTATATGTATGAAAGTCAATGCAATCAGCAGAAATTACCCAAGAAATTAAGAAAATTACAGATTTACAGCATTCTGCCATGATATTATAAAAAATTGTCTAACACTGCTGATTATTCAGTATCAGACATCTCCATACAAACATGAGTACTGGTCTGTTATGCAGTTTCTTCTACTTTGTCAAAATGGCGGAGTCAATTAGGCTTAGGTTTTCTGATTCAAAGAGACACCTTAACTCTTAAAAAAAGTCCTTATTTTTTATCTGACAAAAGCATTACAGATTAGATGCCAAACATGCATACACCAGCTACTGTAGCAACATGCATAAAATGGTTGCCAACATGTCATACTCGCAGCCAGTTTCGTCGAATCACTGTGTACAAATTCCAGTAAAAACTTCATCAAGCAGTTAGCACTGGACAGGCAGAACACTGGCTCGACACATCACATTTTGTGTTTTAGCTAATACTTAGTCTGGCAGTATAGGCTAGAAAGCAACAACGGTCTCTCAAACAAGCTACGACAGTGATGTATACACAGCGCTCACAACACAAATATCACACCGGAAAAAAAGGAATACTACAAATCCTATGATAACATCACAGTTAACAACTATTAAGCTCATTCTGTATCCCACAACAAAACAGAAAAATCTGTAGTTAGAGGCCAGATTTAACCTTCTCACCAATACTACACTGCCTTACTCAAGGTGAACAGAAGCGTGTCTCACACCAGAATAGAAAAAAACGACAGAGAGAGTACAGACGGGGTTGAGGGGGGGGGCAGAGAGAGAAAGAGAGAGAGAGATTCTCTGCTTTCACTACGCTAGGTGAGATATGCAAAGTTGGAAGCTGGTTGTAAGTGCCAATCAATGGTTGAGCTTCATTCTTGGCAACGAAACACACGTAGAAACGCACTATCGTCAGTATCTTGTGGCAGGTCACTTGCACCCTTAGTGGACACTGGTGACCGTGCTCACGACACTGGGGACTTGGACCACAACTTAATTAACAAAATTCCTTCTCTCCCTGGTTTATATTTGTTCGCTCCGGATTGTGTTTGCTGAAGAAGAAAAGGAAAGCTGGTAACATCAATGTGTCGTGTAAAGCTTAAAGTCAATAACTTGTTGACGCTGACAAGTTTTATGTTCATCTCTCTCTCTCATTCTCTCTCTCTCTCTGCTCTCTTTTTGTATTTTGAATTCCAGGCTCTCAGTCTAAGCAACTGTATTTGATCTATTATGCACTGTGTGAGTCAGAGGTCTCTGGTCACGATCACTTGACCAGATAATGGTTGTACAAACACTTTTCATTCTGAACGACAGCTACAAAGAACGTGATAGCGGTTCTCACCATTTTTTTTAATGCGATCCTAAATCTGCAATGGTACTTGACTCAGGACTAATTAAAAGATTTTTTAAAATATGGAAATTCAACGAAAATTAACCAGTACTTTTTCGCTGGCTTTTAACACAGCGAAACTGCCAACTTTCACATAAATTATGCATAATATCACTTCCTAAATAATGCAGTTGTACTGTCCACAACACAAAAAGGAATGGAAAAACTAATTATGTCAGTCCGTAAGAACAGCGAAGAGCAAAACCTCTATCTTAACGTGAAGAAAACTAAATTGATGACAAATGACAAAACAAACAGGGCAGATGAAATATGTATCAATGAGGAAAAACTGGAAGAAGTGGAGAGTTCTGAATATCTTGGATCACTGCTAACTAATAATAGAGATACAATGAGGGAAATTAAAAGAAGGATATCTACTGCTCTTCAGAAAGTAAAACAACTAAAGATTACGTAGAGATAGAACCACAAAAATAAGATTTTTAAGGGCATGCATCTTTCCCATCGCAACATGTGCCTGTGAGACCTGGACACTTAACAAAACAGCTGAGATACACATTTGAATGTAAATGCTACACAAGAGTTCTTCAAATATCATGGACACAAAAAATAACAAATATATCCATACTACAAGAACTTAATATTGAAGAAAATAGGATTAAAGAGAGAAAACTTTAATATTTTGGACACATTAAATGTCATGATAATTTAGAGAAGGTCATCTTGGAAGGGTACATAATGGGAAAAGAAAGAGAGGAAGACCAAGGCGAAGACAGCTGCAAGACATCGTTGATAATCTGCAAAAGGATGCGTGAGCAGCAGGCCATCTTGCTCACAACCGAGAGGCCTACAGGAGAGGTGTTAGGGAGGCAAAGTTCCGCAAGGGACATGCAAATGAATGAATGAAATAATTCAACACTTAAAAAAAAAATGAAATACTCAAAGCGTTAAGGAAAAATAAACTAAAAACAATATTTCAATGACTAACAGCGAGTGTGACTGTTGTTATTTTAATATTTAAGTTTTAAAACATAACACAACAGGTCGGTCAGTCATTTGCATGTCCTTTTGGGAACTTTGCCTCCCTAACAGCTCTAAAACCAGCTTTGATCATATTGTCTTCTTCTATTTTCTTACGAACTCTACCCATTATGATTTTTAACAGAATTTTACTGGCATGACTAATCAGAGCAAGGGTTCTGTAGTTTGTGCATAATTTCAGGTTACCCGTTTTTTTTTGGCAGTGGTATGAATACAGTTCTATTCCATTATTTTTGCCAGATACAAAAGAATAGTATTTTCATAAAATCTTGTATATTTTAAAACTTATTATTTCCTTTGTTTTTAAAACTATTTACTTTATTATTTTTATTTTACATTTTTTCATAGTTTCTTCTCAGTGTAGAGGATGAAAAAATTAATGCTCAGTTGGGCGCTTGACTTGAGCTGAAAGTGAAAAATTGACATTTTTTGTTTTGTTTAGTTGTTTTTGTTTTGTTTTAATATAATCTAAGTTAAGGAGTAGATGCAACAAGGAGAAAATGGTGATCAATCTTATCAATGTATTTAATTTTTACTCACATCAGAACAACCTAAACAATCGTTTCTATATAAAAAAAAACAAACTCTTGCACAAGGTGGAAAATTGTGCTTTTAAAACCAAAGATCGTTCATATACTTGCATGTCCTTCATTAAACACTTCTTTAGCTTCAACACAGTTAAATTTGCAATTAATGTTCCTTTCAAGCTCTAGTTACATTAGCACAGGGGTCAAAGTGGTTGACTGAACGATGTTCGGATGTTGAAGGTTAACCACTGACCTCCAGTCACGTTTTGTCGTCACAAACGCTAATGGGCAAGAGACTGTTAGATGAAAGTAAACCAATCACAAGAGAAAAGGCACTGAGAACGTTCAGTGCTTCTTTCACGCGCTTCAATCCTCAAGTTTATCCTCTGTGTGTAATATTTTGTGTTTCATATGAAGACTTTAAAAGTAGAACTATTAAAATCCACCTTCACAGCTTTGCCAAAGATGTCAGGAGCCAAAATGTGGGAAGACTTCATGTCATAGCACAAAACTATTATTGAGAAGTATTATAAGAACTAAACCCAGAATAAAGATGGAAATAGGAAATATGCAATCTGGATTTGTGGAAGGAAAATGAACACATAATGCTATGCTATATTTGCACCAATGACTCTGATGAAAAGACGTAGATGAAAAGAAAGACTATGATTAATTGACTATACAAAAGCATTTGATAAAGTAAAGCATGACGAAATCATAAAAATGGCTTAGGATATAAACACTGATGGCACAGATCTAAGAATAATAATTTTAAAAAGCATGTATTGAAATCATCGGGGTAGAAAATATGACAGGTAAATATCAACCAATAAAGCAAGGAATTAGGCACGTCTATGTCCTCTCACCAGATCTGTTCTCACTGTTCAGTGAAAATATGATGGAAATAAAATATAAACCAGAAATTCGAGTTGGAGGCCACAATATGAATAATCTGTGATATGCAGATGATACAGTACTAACAGTCAGAAAAACGAAAAGAGACTACAGAAATTATTAGACAGAGTAGTGACAAAACGTGAGAAGAGTGAGACTCGCACTAAATAGCAAGAAAACAGAAACAATGGTCATATTACGAAAGAAAAACCCACCGTAAATGCAATGGTAAGGTACAGAAACAACCTTGAGGCAAGTGCATACATTTAAATATCTGAAGACTCGGGTAACATCAGACAGAAAATCCACATCTGAAATCAAGAATAGAATATGCCAAGCCAAAACAGCTTTTTCAACAAATGAGAAACATCTTGGACAATGCATCTGTCAATGAACATCAGAAAGAGGGTTCTAAAATGCTACACAGAGCCTGTCCTACTCTTTGGAAGTAAGCCATGGACAATCAATAGAAGCAACATAAACGTGGTTCATTAGAAGAATGTTAAGGATACCATGGACAGCTAAGCTGACAAACAGTGAATGCCTAACAAAAGTAAATGTAGATAGGAACCTAAAGAAATCCATAATTATCATTCACCGGACAGATAATGAAAAGAGGAGGGCTTGAAAACATAACAACAGAGACGATAAATGGGAAAAGAAGCAGAGGAAAACCAAGAGAAAAAAAAATCATGGACAGTCTAACGCGATGGCAACAAAGAAATCATCAACTGAACTGATGGAAACTAACAAGGAACGAGATCTGTGGAGAAGCAAGGCCGTCAACGCCTATATTTTAAACATGAAAAGATCTGAATTGCAGTTCAGTTTCACAGCCAGATATTACGGGCATTTGTGCACGAGAAATGCAAACAGCATGGACTAATCTCTACATGAAATAGACTGAAATGTAAAGATACCAGTCTCTATTGTGAAACTCTTCTTTAATGTTTAGAAAGCTCTGATGAATGGTGCTGCCAATGAAGTTTTCACACGACTTTACTCAAGCGCCGCTTGATATCACACGCTACCTTACTTCTCACAGCTACACAGACACCTTGATCATCTTCGTCATGATCATCTTCACCATGATCATCCTCACCATGATCATCCCAACCAAGATCACCCACATCATGATGGCCCTCACCAAGATCACCCTCATCACGGTCACTCTCACACGACATCTGATGCTCATCAGTATAACAATGGGGCTTTTTTACAACATTTCCTTATTTTAGATTTTCAGTTTCTAAGGTTCTCATCTCAGACTCGGCCGTGTTGTCTCTGAGCATCCCATTCAGCCTAGCTTGTCTGTGTGCCTGTGAGGATGTTTTTCTCCTACTGATGGTCATCTATGTGTTATAAATTGTATCACAAGACCATTTTTTACGTTTATGTACTTATTTAAGCTATTGAAAATATACATAAACTTGTAGTATAAAGAAGTGCTGTTATAGTCAGAACGGTATTTTGAATGTGGCATTTACTAAACATGTTTACGTCCACGTTCTATATAACTTCAGTGCTCATGAAATGCATAAAACAAGTAACACAAACAAAAGAGAGCCAGCAAACCAGAACAAACATTTTCATTCTATATCTAAGCTTTTAAAGAGGTTAAAAACAGCTTTATTTTTTAACAACGTGCAATTCGTTAATAAAAATAGCTGTTCCTACCATTTATAGTCTATTTATTTGTTATCAAAGCTTTACAGCAGTAGTTTTGTATATTTACGTGATATATCTGAAACGTGTTCATTTTTTATCGAGGACGTTAACATTCACTGAAGACAGTTAAAAAGCACGAACTCTTTAGACTCGCTTCAGCACACTATCGACATCCAATGCGCATGAAGACCTTCGACTTGCTATAGCAATACATTCAAGTCGGTAGAAAGCGAGTATAATTTCAGGGACTGTAACCGTGGATTTTTACATGAGACTTCGTTCACTTTCAGTTATTTCCCCCCACATGTTTAGAAACTCGTAAAAACGTCAATCAATAATTTTTAGATATGCGGATGATACGGGACTGATGACAGAAAACCAAAAACACCTACATAATCTAGTGAAGCGAATAAACGATGAAAGTAAAAAATACGGACTGGAATATAAATATCACCAAGACAAATGTCATGGTAATCGGCAGAGATGAAAGAAAGCCAGCAATAAATATAAAAATAAATGGACAATTACTTGAACAGGTTTTGAAAAGCTTCAGGTATTTGGGGCACATGATAACAGAAGATGAAAAATGTGAAACGGAAATTACTAAATGAATAGGTCTGGCCAAAAAATAACACCTTCAGCAGAATGGGGAAGATCCTTACATCAAAACAAATATCAAAGCAACTGAGATTATGTATCGTAAAATGCTACAAAATGTGGATATACAGAAGAATAGGGTGTATCCTATGGACAGAAAAGAAAACAAACAACGACAAGCTAAACCAACTAGAAGTGAAAAGAAAATTATTGAAACTTATGAAAATGAGACACATAAGACACTATGGGCATGTCAATAGGCACAATACTATACTGGAGACCCTTCATGAAGGCAAGATTGAAGGTAAAAGAACAAGAGGACGACAGCGATATAGATGGGTGGACAAACATCAAGAGATGGACAGGGACAGGCTTGTCCGAGAGTTCTAAGAAGACAAGAAACAGAGCAGAGTGGAGATTCATTGCAGCCAACGTTCTCATGGAGACGGCATGAAATGACGATGATGATGATGAAAATGTCAAAAGCACACCCAAGTAGCAGAAATTCTGAGATGAACTAACGAAGGTTGTATGATCGAGAACTCTGAACCTATCTGAATGTTAAGAAACGCATTCACTTTCTGAGATTGTCTTGATATATTATATGATAAATCAGCACGCAGTCAGCATACGTAAAATATCAACGTTATTATTCTTGTTGCAACATCACTCATGCTACAACATACTGAGACCACAAACTGGTTTTACACTTGTTTACGAAGTAACTGTTATTTGAAATCACTAACCACCCCCCCCCCCCCACTATATATACTGTTTATGCTCGTCTGATGCAACAATGTATAACAAAACTCTCAGATTTTCAATACATCAAATCTTTTTCTACACAGAAATGTCACATTCTCACTATATAGAATCCTGTTCACACTTTACAGACACCTGCTACCGACACACCTGGACACTGTCAACGACGCTGATTTTCTCAATCCAAGTTATTTCTGTTTTTTTGTTTTTTTATTGGCCCTAAAAATTACCTTTCAAACAGAGCTCCTATATATAAAAACAAAAATAAAACAAAAAAAAACAAAAAACGCATAGCTTATATAAGCTTCATTTTCTTTATGTTCATCATCATCATCATCAGGTGCCGTGCCGACTGGCGTTGGCTATTATGCTTCTCCTGAGTACCCGATCCTTCATGCAGGCCATCAGTTCAGTTGGTGATCTCCTCTCACACCATCCCGTCAGACTGTCCAGTATCATTTCTCTTGGTCTTCCTCTTGATCTTCTGCCTTCTATTTTTCCTGTTATAATATTTTCAATGCCCCCTCTTCTCATTGCATGTCCTATGAAAGTACACTGTCTCTCTCTTATCTTTCTGACAAGGTTTTTTGTCTCTCCAGCTCTTCTCATACATTCTTCATTAGTTATTTTTGCTGTCCAGGGGATTCGCAACATTCTTCTAATAAACCACATTTCTGCTGCTTCCAATGATTTTATGTTATGACACAAATTTTTTCCTGGGTATCTCAAACCAAACCAAAAATTGTCACCAAGACATCAGGTCCATGATTTAGCGTGAATTTTGCTAGTCTTGTGTATAGTCAGAACGCAGTAGCTGTCCTTGCTAATCATGCATTTTTTTACCATAACTCACACGTTGCGTTTATGGAAAAGTTCTGATTTTTGTGGTGAGCACAACTCACTTCCCACGCAAAATGAAACCCTATAAAAGGATGAGTTTACATAAACAAATTCAGATAATTTTCAACCAGACAATTATGTGCTGCAAGCAGGCGAAAGTTGAAGTTAGGTTGCCAGGCATTTAAACGTGTAGCAGAGTACTATCAGTCGACTTTGGCACCGTTCCAAGCCACTGGCTCAGCTAAAGACCAACACCGCAGTGGACGACCCAGGGTGACAACAGCAAGTGATTATAGCTTTATTCTGGCTCATCACCTCAGAAACAGGTTTACAACAGCTTCCTCAAGTGCCCAGTCACTGCTTGCAGGACGTCGTGTGTCTGAATAAACTGTCCGGAATAGACTGCATGAAACTGGACTGGTAACACGACGACCTCACTGAGGTCCTGTCTTAACGAGACGCCATCGCCAAAATCGTCTTGTCTGGGCCAACCAGCATCGGGCCTGGACAAATGACAATCAATGGAGACTTGCCTGGTTTAGTGATGAATCTTACTTTTTGTTGCACCGCCATGATATGCGGAGAAGGGTCTATGTCGGCCAAATGAACGTTTTGCCCAAAATTGCGTTGATGAAGCTTCGCCGCACGGTGGTGGAGGTGTAATGGTATGGGGAATGATCAATTTCAATGGAAGGAGTACACTGCTGCAAACTGAA
Source organism: Achatina immaculata (assembly GCA_009760885.1). Classification (NCBI taxonomy): domain Eukaryota; kingdom Metazoa; phylum Mollusca; class Gastropoda; order Stylommatophora; family Achatinidae; genus Lissachatina; species Lissachatina immaculata. The sequence goes on along the minus strand of CM019709.1, from coordinate 10,909,966 downwards.
GGAGGCTTGAATGCGCAACGATACGTCGACCCCATGTCCCTCCATTTTTAGCTGCGCAAAAGGTCTGTGTTTCAATAGGACAACGCCAGACTCCATTCTGCATGGTTCACCACACAGTTCTTGACTGCCAACAACACTCTCTATCCCTGTCTCCAGACATGAATCCGATCGAGCACCTATGGGATGAGCTACAAAGACGTGTTTGTCGCCGAAACGTTTCTCCAGCCAATCATCGTGATCTATGGCAGGCACTCCAGGAAGAGTGGGCAACCATCGCGCACATCAGACATCTGATCGCATCTATGCCCAGGAGATGCCAGTTGCTGATCGATGCAAGCGGAGGCCACACACCATACTAACTTGAGAACCCCTGGGACTAATAAATTCCCGTCAAACACATGCAAGAAACTATCAAGTGAGTGTTTAAACCCTTAGGTATTATTGTGTGCAATGAAACATTTTATTCAGTCAAATTAAAAAGCTATAGAATATGAAAGTGTTGGCTAAAATTGGGTCATCAGTAGTTATACGTTTCTTTTTTTGGATATATATATATATATATCTCAGAGCGGGTGAAAGATTAGCAGCAAATAAAGGGACGCAATCATTGGAAAGCAATATATATGAAATATTTCATATATTTTAAAATGTTTACGTCCCATGATTTATCGTTTTTTTTTTTTGACTTGCCCTCCAAGTTTTACTTTCTCTTTCTACATATTATTTCAGTCACGGTTTTATGCACACAGAGAAAAAAAAAAATCTGTATCACTGACATAAGAAGCAATATCTCATCTAAGGTAAATCAATTAGTCTAAAAGTGGTTCAATTAAATAACATTTTTTCCACATGGAAATTTATATCTATGAACGTTGCTTTTTTTGCATATTCTGTACGTTCTAAATGACAAAGCTGTATTACCTCCTGTCAAATGTTATAAGAGAGAGAGAGAGAGAGAGAGAGAGGAGAGAGAGAGAGAAAGTGAGGCAGAGAATGAGAGACGACAAAGAGAAAGACAGGAGGAAAAGAGAGAGAGAAAGTGAGGCAGAGAATAAGAGACGACAAAGAGAAAGAGAGAGAGAGAGAAGAGGAGGAAGAGAGAGAGAGAAAAAGTGAGGCAGAGAATGAGAGACGACAAAGAGAAAGAGAGTGAGGAGGAAGAAAGAGAGTGAGGAGGAAGAGAGAGAGAGAGAAAGTGAGGCAGAGTATGAGAGACGATAAAGAGAAAGAGAGAGAGAGGAGGAAGAAAATGAATGAATGAATGAATAATCTTTATTTTTCAAGGGTAAAGAATTGGGCACGCAGGCCCGTCTTACATTCTGCCCTTCATCACTCCATCTTTCATTCTTCCCACACACTTGATTTTGTACAAATATACAAATTAAATTAGGAAAAAAACATATCAAAAGAGTGTAAGATTTAACTACTACATTCAAAGTAAAAGAGAAAAAGTAATTAACCTAATAAAATAGCACTCACGCACACATACATACGCAGAAATATACATAAACAAAAATACATTGTAAATACAGATCTTCTAACATATGTTTTTAAACAGACATTAAAATAATTTCTAACAATATCTAACAAGTTGCTTTTCTAACTATGTCATTTTAGTACTTGATGGTTGGCGAGTGACGTGTTGAGAGAGTGCTGGTTATTTTATGGAGGCATATAATTACAAGCAAGTAAATAATGAAACAGGTTTGAGTTAAAGGATGAAGTATTACCAATGGATTTTAAATGGCAGGGCAGAGTATGCAAGGCTTTTCTTGTACAGATCAATCCTGGGTTTAGGAAGAAGACAGTTTTTTTAAACGCTGGCTATGTTTAGTATTATACGTAAACAGTGACCACAAATAAGGCGGAGCATTGTGCGACAGAATTCTCTGAACAAACTTAACTTTGTTAAAAATGATTCTATTTTTAAGGGGTAGAATTTTGAGTTGTTTGTGTTGATCTATAGTCTGTACTTGGTGTCTGTCACAAATAAGATTTAATGCTCGCTTGTGAAGTGCGTGGAGCCTTTTTGTGTTTGAGACTGAGCATCCATCCCAGATTGTGGAACAGTAATCTAAGTGTGTTTGTATGTGTGATATGTAGAATATCTTTCTTGTAACACAATAATTAGTGTATAAGTATACAACTATACACGAAGCACTGCAGTAAAGCTGTGATACCAGAATGTATAAAATAGGATAAAGAGAGAAAACAGTGTGAGAGTGAGGAGTTTGAGAGAGACAGAGAGAGATAAATCTTCATAAATGTACACCTAGCCTATGTATGCAGGAAAGCATGGCATTAAACTAAATAAAAACAGTTATCAGCATACGTCAGATAAGCGGTCTGAGAAACGTAGGCATAAATCGCGGAAAGATGGTGAGATGAGAAGTGCCACGGCTCTGATAAAACAAGGTCAGTAAAGAACACCGCTTTGAAGATAAGGTTCCCTCGGAGAACTGAAGAAAGAGCTGTGAAAACATGGCTGTGAATTTCATGTTAAAACAGCTCAGGACTGAACACATTTATTCACATACTAGAGACGTACACTGTTCTTATAAACACCAGCACAAACTACTGATAATTATGAGAAGTGCCAATGATCTCGCGTAGGTAGAATTTTAATGTAGCTTTATATACATTTTTAAGTATAACATAGACATATAAATGTTATGATTTGTATAAATTATTAGCAATGACTATAGAAGACTGGCTTGTCTGTTGATTTAAGCAACACGTTTCAATGGGTTACATTCTTCATAGAAATACATCAGCATAGGACTGGACTGAAAACTTAACAAAAACATACTTTATTACACTCATGCTGCGAATACACACGCAGGAAACTCCGAGACAGCAAAACAACCCGCCAGATCATGAGAGGAAGTACAACTCCTTAGACTAGAGTTTCAGCCCTTTAAACTCACGTCACTCTCGGTGGACCTCCTGGTATATGGTTCCCTGAGGTCTGTAAGCTGGGCTTTTTTTTTTCCTCGTTCTTACTTTCGATTCCCGGAATTGAACCACCGACTCCAGTGTGATAAAGAATCTTGAAACATGTCTTAGCTCCTGTGCCACAGACAGGGCCGGTGTTAGAAGTAATAAAAAGCTTCAACTGTGTATTAAGCATGGTCGACACTCACCACGATAATATTACTGCTGTTTCTAAGTGGCCTTTCTTATTCTTGAGCGCCCTTTTTTGCCCATTGCATGCATGTTTATACTGATGATGAATCTTCGTGTGTCCACGTCTACAACTGCTGTCAGGTCAGCCTTAACTCCTGCTAGTTGCTTTAATATGCCTGACCAGATCACTGTACATCTCAGCTTTCAATGTGTGTTGCTGGTCTATTTTATTTTCATATGAGACCGAAAGCTTGATCATTATTAGGTCCTGCTTTACAGCTAAGTACACTACAATGCCTCAGTACTTCTGATGATGTTGTAGATTCTATTCTTCCTGACAAATCCACTAGAACATCTAAACATTTAATGTTGTCTATCTAAGATGGTAAAGGGATGTCCACAATACATTCTATTACATGGTAGTAAACGTAAACGTTTTAAACTACGGCTAAGATATCTCGGCCAAACCGAGGACTTGGTGAGTCACATGTGACAAATCAAAGCTAGAAAAAAAAACTACTCACAAAAAAAAAAAACTTGTCCCGGTGAAATCCAGATAGGAAGAATGGTGAAAGAAAGAAAAAAGCATAAGAAATATAATACGAAATTTTTCAAATAAGACTATGTGTTTTAAACTTGCAAATAAGATAATGACCATTCCCAGTCGCAACTTACGCAGAAAAACAAAAGCATGGAGCCTCACAAGTACAAAATAACACGTTTCACAGAATTCCCGCAAAGTCAGTTCATTAAACAAGAAAATCAAACACAGTGAGACAACAACATCTTTCTCCATCTTTCCATCAACTTATTCACTCCAATGTTTATCGCTATACATCCAGATATGTACAGTTTTCCAGGGCAACCCTGAACAGGGCTATGCAAAATAATAATTCGTCAGTCGTTTACATGTCCCTTGCGGAACTTTGCCTCCCTAACAGCACTCCTGTAGGCTTCTTGGTTGTGAGCAAGATGCCCTCCTGCTGCCCATTTACAGATCATCAACGATGTCTTGCAGCCATCTTCGCCTTGGTCTTCCTCTCTTTCTTTTTTCTATTATGTACCCTTCCAAGACGGTTTTCTATAAATTATCATGTCGTTTAATATGTCCAAAATATTTAAGTTTTCTCTGTTTAATCTTCCTTACTAGCCAATCTTCTTCAATATTAAGTTCTTGTTGTATGGAATTTTGTTCTTTTGTGTACTCCATGATATCTGAGGGACTCTTCTGTAGCATTTTTCAATGGCATTTGTGTGTTTCTCAGCTGTTTTGTTAAGTGTCCAGGTCTCACATGCATATGTTGCGATGGGAAAGATACATGACCTTCAAATCTTATTTTTGTACTTCTTATAACTGTATATACAATGTCAGAATGTAAGACAGATAACTCCTCTGACAACTGGAAAAATTAATATAAAAAGGTTATCTTCTAAAAGAGTTAGCTGTTTGTGAGTAGAGTCCACTCGCGTTGTCTCAATTTTCAAGTGCGATTCATGGGTCACGGATAAGGAATGACACAGAAAGATGAGATGAGAGAGAAATCATATGACTGAGTTGTGTTCTGTGTATCGTCTGGACAAGACGTAGATTTAGGTTGTTAGAAATGTAGTTGTTAACTAATAAGTTGTAGAATAATGTGTGGTGGGATGCTCTGATCGCGACAAACGTCTGCCGGGAACATATGTCGTGGAACTGTAAATTACGTCCAGTCTTGTGTTCACGGAGTTTCTTGATGCCTTGTCGTCCTCGTCATATCGCTCATCGACTCATCATCACTCCGTGCATCATTAAAGTCACTTCAAATTATAAAATTGCTGTTTCTCTATTACTATTGCCACTGAGAGAGGATGAACCTACCTGGGAGCAAGTAAGTCTGCGAAGTGAATAAAAAACGGACGCATAACAACATAGAACAGTCGTGAATTAAAATGAGATAAAAGCTAACAGTAATGTAAGAAAGAACATTACTACAGTGGACAATAGTGAAATTTACAGAGAGATGAATAACTATAAGCAACAAGTTTACATCTACACATCATAACTATAAGCAGACGAGTAGAAGATAGAATCACAGAGGAATCTGCTTCATTCAATTTCAGCTGCCTTATTTCTTTTGTCAGTTGTCATCAATTTAGTTTTCTTCGAATTAAGATAGAGGTTTTGCTCTTCGCTATTCTTACGGACTGACATTCCAGACCAAGCAGTTCTCAGCATAAGAAAACGTGAGAAGAGAATATATCATTTGGCAAAAACAAAGTTAACAGAACCATACTGCATCCGTAATTATTTCTCTTATAAAATTGAAAAGAGAGAAAAAAACAATCGGAAATAACTTAAGATGTTACAATGCTTGACTTCAATAGCATCTATCTTTATAATTTTACTCTGTCTGTTGGTCTATTGTCCTATACACATATGTCATACATCTCATTTTACGAGGGGTGATTGATAAGTTCTCGGCATAAGGTACAAATACTTGAAACGCACAGTTGATATTAGGTGCATTTGTAATCAGGTTAATGAAATAATTAAACACCAAGTTTCAAGAAATTAACTGTCACCAATTTTTTTACAGCCTACTGAAGTGGTAAGGGGTGGTAGAAACTGAGGAAATGGATATAATTTTTTATCGAGCAGTCATCCGCTACCTCTGTATCAAGGGCTTATCATCGAAGGAGATCCACGAGGATACGTTAGAGACTCTAGGGGAGAGTGCCCCTTCTGACAGCACAGTGAAGAAATGGGCAGTTCATTTCAAACATGGAAGGGAGTGTCTGGAAGATGATCCCCGTCCAGGAAGACCAAGAACGATAACCACCAATGAAACCACCACCAGAATCCATGACATGATAATGGAGGATCGACGACTAACTGGGCAGTACATTGCTACTGAGTTGGGCATCTCCCAGGAACGTGTTCATGCCATTAATCACAATGATCTTCAAATGACAAAGGTCTCTGCTCGATGGATCCCGAAATTTCTTGGAGCTGATCACAAACGACTGCGTCTTAACATGTCAAGAGACAATCTTGGCTATATTTCTGCAGATCCTGAAAAGTTTCTTCAGCAATCTTTGACTACAGATGTGACTTGGGGTCATCATTTTCAACCAGAAAACAAAGAACAGTCAAAGCAGTGGAAACATCATGGATCCCCACCCCCAAAGAAAGGTAGGGTGGTTCTGTCTGCAGTTAAAGTGATGGCTTCCATCTTTTGGGATTCAGAAGGCGTGCTATTGGTAGACTATCTTCAAAAGGGCAGAACGGTCATCGGGGCCTATTACGCTAACTTTGTGAAGCAACTGCGGGTCAAACTGAAGGAAAAGCGTTGAGGGAAATTGACGAGAGGAGTCATCTTTCATCAAGACAATGCTCCAGTTCACAAGTCGGCGGTGGCAATGGCTGCCATTCATGAATGCGGCTTCCAGCTTCTTGAACATCCTCCTTATTCTCCAGATTTGGCCCCTTCGGAATATTACCTGTTTATCAAACTCAAAAAGGAGCTCAGTGGTCGCAAATTTGCTTCAGATGATGACGTCATTCATGCTGTTGACCACTTTCTACTGGCACAAGATGCTGACTTTTACAAAGAAAGGATCCGTATGCTCTATGATCGCTGGACTAAGTGCATAAACTTGCAAGGGGACTATGTTGAGAAATAAGCAAAAAAGGTTGTCTACAAATAATAGGTTGTACCTTATGCCGAGAACTTATCAATCACCCTTCGTATAACGCACTCGCGAACAATGCAAAAACACCATGTTTCCTTTCGCGACGACCTAAAAGGGGCAGTTAGTAGCACAGTAGCAGACTGAAATTTCCGGTATACTGTGATTTTTAACCGTATGGTTAAAAAGGTTTTTGAGAAAAAATCGTTACTGGCTTGTAAAGAAATGTTGTTGTTAGCGTCAGTAAATGCCCATGTTTTGAAAGAAATCTTGAAGTATCGTCCATTTTATGGTCAATGAAACATTTTTGGAGGAGATTCTGTCCATGTTAATCATGGCAGAAGGAAGAGGCAGGATGGGGAGACGTGTGTGTCGCTCCCGTAGGTATGTGAATAGCACAGGAAATCTAACAGTGGGACGTTAAATCTGACGGATGCAATTCGCTCCGGCAGCCCTGACATTACGAACATGACTGACGCTAACGCTGAAGTGGTACAAATGACACGGTAAAACTGGCCAGTAACAATCAATGAGGTGGCTGGAGGACTGACGGTTAGTCATGGCTCAGCGCACCATACCATTTATGAAAATTATCCCCAAGATGGGTACCAAAAAACTCACCCCTAACGTCATGATGATGTTTGTGGAACTCTCTGTGATGTTTTGACGCTGGGTTTCTACGACTGGAGACGAATGTTGGCCACGCTATTTCCAGCTTTTGATACAAATCGAGCCAGCAAGGAGTAGCAACATTCTTCTTCGCCGAAACCAAAGAACTTTACAACTCTGTCCACAGGAAACTGATACTCACCCTTTTCTGGGATGTACAGACCCACTAGTGGAACATTAAATGCCCAAAGAAACCATTATCAACAGCAAAGCATATTATGATCTGCTTGGAAACCGCCTGAAACTTGCAATCAGGTCAGAATGTCGCAGTTTTCTCAGTTCTACTGTGCTGTTACAGCACGACAACGCTCAGCCTTATAAAGCACACACACCAGCTCAACAAATTACTAATCTGTGTTTGGAGTATCTTCCACATTCTGTATATTCACCCGACCTCACACCATGTGATTATCATGTATCTGGAAATCTCAGTGATGAAGAGGAAGGTAGGAAGAAGCTCTGTACAGAGGAATAAATTAAAGAGCCCGTTCCGAGTTGGCTACGGGGCCAGTCATAAGATTTTTTCTCTCGAGGAATCTAGGCGTTACTGAAGCCGTGGTAGATCTGTATTGAACATTGTGGGTACTATGTTGAAAGCTGAGAAGATTACGATTACTGTTTTTACTCAGGCAGCTTGTACAAATAAATACATATACAAAAAGCCACTGCAGTATACACTGCAGCCAGTGTTTCCCAGATTACTAAGACAAACTGTAGCATTCTTCACAGATATCCAAGCTGACGTCTGAAAGTGTTCCATGAAGAAGAAATTTCTCAGATTACAGGGCAGGTGGCACAGCGAGGGCGATTGCACTGTCCTGTCCAAAACAAAACAAAATCGTTGCACTCACCAAAACTATCCTTTCACGCGACACAAAAAACTCATGTGCGAATTCCGTAACGGAATATATGCCAATGTGTGAAAAAAAAGTGTAGGACAGCATACTGAGGATATTGGTCTCAGACTACGTGATCGCACTCAAAAACATCTCTGTTACATCTCCTAGAACGTATATCTCAACTATTTAAACGGCATCAACCATAGAGCTAAATCGAATTCTCAAGTGGGAGTCATTAATCAATGTCATTCTGAAGACTGGAGTTGCTTGCCCTCTCGAAAACCGCTTCATACAGGAATATGGGAGTCTGGAACTACGTGGACAGAGCTCTAAATTCAGCTTTACTTAACCTTCTACCTTCCCACATTCATAATCTGAACACCACATTCCCTCCCTTTTAAGCTCTCATCTACTCTTTCCTTCACCATGCTATAACTTCACATCCTTTACCCTAAATACTACTCGTATATTCACTGAATATATTCTGCCCTTCTTATCTCGACTTTCAAACCACTGTATCCCTCTTCCTTTGACAAACTTTCTCCAGCCCCTACTTATTTCCAACCAATCAGATTGGTCACACAGTTTTCATATAAGGATCTGCAACGCTTTACAACAAGTCTCTCCGAGGCAGCTTTAAACAAACCAATAGATAAGTAACAATCAATTTTTAACATTTTTATGTGTTATACACCATACACATAAATTTTTACTTTCTCTTCTTTTCCTGTTTCGTCCTGTATGATTAAGAACGAAACGCTACAACTGTGTAATTCGTTAATGAATAAAGCTGTTTCTACCTTTTTAAAAGTCTAATTATTAGTGAAAATCAAATGTTCATTTTGTACTCCGCCCTTTTCGATACGTTTCTGCTTACATATACTTAAACACATCACTAATCTACAAATATAAGTTGTGCTGTCCACAAAATGTGCTACACAGTTCTTTACACTCAGCATATCTCCGTGACAGAAACTCCACAAGCCTAGCCTGCAGATAAGAAAAGATGAACGAAGGATGACATGAAGGTGATGTACTCCTCTACTCTTGGAGTAATATGGAATGTCAGGATAGTCTGGGGGAATTTATCCCTAAGGAGATCTTTCGGAGAGGCACATAGCTATACAACGTTGTATTTTTCATTACTTGTGTCCCTGAACAAAATATCATTTAACGTTTGTATTAACATTAATATTCTTCTTTTATGAACCTCATGTGCCATAGTTTACCAGCTACTGTTAAGTGTATAAAAAACTGATAACAAAATAACATAAGGGAAATAAACAGTGCAAGACTCCAGCTAGAAAGGAACAAAGAAACTTCGTGTAATAACCATGGCTCTTGACGCTGAGATAACAACAAAAAAGTACGCGGCCCAGGTGAGGAAAAGCTGAGAAAGCATACCGCGGACAGACACAATGAAAGCGTAAATTCTTGGCATGCCAACCACACGTACGCTAGCGGCAATGAGAAACTAATCTATATATATAATATAACACGTGTATATGAAATGATCAGCTTAACCTCCAACAACCAAAATCATACAATATACAAAGAAAAATACATTTACATCCAAACTGCTAGGGAGACACAACTTGAGTTTTCTGTGACTAAAAAAACAAAAAAGCCAATTCTTATCATGGCTCACCTCCTCACTATACGCGTGGTGAGAGGAGAGGTATGAATCTCTCTCCAACCAAACAATTACACAATTACTTCACAGGAAGTGATCTAAGACTAAGAGTAAAGCAAAGTTAAATATTTCTAGCACTTCATCATACAGGGATGATTAAAGATGAATCATACAATGATGATTAAAGATGACCATGCTTGATATTATGAGAATGTGATTATGGGAAGTGATATTACGATACTAATGATGACGAATATAGCTATATTATAGCACGCGTTCCCACCAGGTGCTGAGTTTTTTTTTAAACTAACAGAAAGAGGGAAATGTATAAAGATAATAGACATTTGGTGAAAAGATAGATGATGATGATGATGACAGATAACAGCCACAAATGAAGATCAGGGAATGGAAACTATAACAAACAAAAAAAAATGATAGTCTGGATAAGACAGTCCTCTCCATGTACACAATCTTTAAAGCTATATGACTCTTGTGTGTGATAAGAGTGAGCAGGCTGGGAGATAAGTTCTCTGATTATTACCACAACTTATTACATGTGGTTTATGATATTATGATAAAGTCGGCCAACGTTTCTTCTATGTTTCAAAAAGCTTTTTAATACAAAATTATAATAATGTTTAAAGGTTTTATTTAACTGCTGTCTTTAGTGTTATGATTACATATTAATGAAGAAGTGTTCTCTAATTAATACTGTCTTATAATTCTGCCTCTTGAATCGATGGATGCTTTGCAAGAATCACTGACTCTCTGTATCTTTTATACAACGATAAAAGGAGGTGGCCGCGACAACATTTGACTTCTTACTAGCAATTATTCATCGTATTATACTCAAATCTTAGTTAAACATTTTCAGACGTTATCTTCACACACGTCACAATTTCTGTGGTTTTGGAAAAACTTCGCAAGTATTACAAGATTCACTTGACCAAGTCTGCTGAATCCATTTAATTCTGACAAATAAGATGCAGCTGGAGATAAAATTCGTTGGTTTCGTAGTTAACACACATAATCATTGTTGACAAATTCAAAGTCTAGCCTTATTTTATAACAAACCGTGACCGGAAATGCCTATCTCTACACTGCACTAGATCAACACCTGAATAACTCTATCTCCTGAATATCTGTTGTCCATCTGTTCTATCTGTCGTTGCTCCCCTATCTATCTTTGTATTCTTCTTTTATCTCCTCTTCCTATCTTCTCTTTCTCAAAACTGCATGTCTGGCTTAATATCGTAAGTCAGTTGTCTAATAGGGTACACCTCTAGATCTTTCTATTGGTCAGCTGGTTGACTACATGCTGATTGGACTTCGGGATGAGTAAATCTCCTATCCTTGGTCATTTTATTGGTCCGCTGCGCTATTCAAGTGTCCAAATTGCGTCTTAAGATTAGCACCTGTCAGTAAGTCTGTTGCGTCAAATCCGTCTATTCAATTTTCTCGCGTTGGGTCAACTTTTCATATCCAGTATCAGGTGTTTGCGATACCTGTCGTGGATTATTAGTCCATATCTGTTTACACAGTGTCCGTCTGTCAGTCTCCATACGTACTATTGTTATCTGAGTAAATCTCTTAGTCCGTATCCGTACTCACTGTCAGTGTCTAGTATTTCTAAGTATCTACATAATCCTATCGTAATACTACTAACACCGTGGGAGTGTTCCCCTCCTACTGGCTCTCAAATTTTCCATCGTTTCTTATCTATTTTCTACTTATCAATAAATATAATATATATACTTATCACAAATATAATAAAAATGCTAATAGTAATAATAATAGTAATAATAATATTAATAATCATAATTATAATACTATCCTAATATATAAGGCTATAATAGTACTACAATCATAACTCACAAGGCACTATGCTACAAAAATCACATTAACCCGTTAAATATTACGCAGAACTTATACTTAGAATAAAGCGCATTTTTTTCCCTAAATCATCCTTCTCTTTTAAAAAAAAAATACTTGTATTACCTTCGTTATCTATTTCTGTAATGGCTATTTTAAAGAAAAATCAAGAACACTTTTGAAAGGACATGTTGTTCATCCCCCGTGCATTCATTATTTTATTCACACGAGACAGATAGAGCAGATAGAGAGAGCTACACACAGTTAACATCGGAAAGTCACAAAAAGTCAAGTAACATACACAGTTTGTCTACAGTCAAGACTGGAAGTAACAGAGTTAACAGAAAACTCCACAAATCAGTGGCTTTACATATGAAAGTCACCAAGAAATCAGTTAAATCTTCACTGAAAAAAATATATAAGTTATTTGATGACAAGTGCTCTAGCATCTGCTTCATATTTATAAGAGTAAGTGAGAGAGAAAACGTGAGGTCTCACAACTATACAATATATACAAGGTAAAGTGTAGCACAATAAATCATGTCACACGTGTGCGTGTCAGGCCAGCCGTCTAGCTAGCTACTACAAGATAACACACGCAACAATAAACCAATCTTCTATCAATCTGACACCTACGAGACTTTTGCAGATTAGAAAAAGAATCTAATTTAACTGCTTTCAATCAAACACAAACAACACAACATTACTCCTGGTTGATGTTTATCATTTAGACAATGTTCGTAATAGATGTAAGAAACGTGACCCTCTGACGCAGCAGCGAAACAAGAAAACGTTTCCGAAGTTTCTTATGAACACAAAGAATAGTGTTCAAGTACGATGTCTCCAGAATTTCTAACAATTAACGTACTTTTTCGAAGTTACCTACAGTAATTCTTTCATTACGTGCCATGTTGCTGAGATAGTTTTCTCTCTCTCTCTTTTTTTTTTCCTTATTAGTAAGATTTCTAATTTATGTCTTCTCATAACACGTTCACGAATTTTTTTCATGATCTTTTTATTATGAATATGAATAGTTTCTCTTATTCTGCAACTTCTTTTGGGACATCTTCAATTGTCTTTTTAGAGCTGGTCTGGGTTTTTTCTGGATCTTTCTCCTCAGTCAAATCTTCTAATTTTCTTTTCATCTGTTTGTTCAATGTCCAGGTCTGTTTGTTTATCTATTTGTTCAGCCTATAAACATGGAGAATATGGTTACTTATGTAAAATGCGACGGATGGCTCCTTGTAGTCAGTGGTCTAGCTTTTCTGCTCTCAAAAGCTGCTCGAAAAGTCTGAATGCAGACTTACAGACATGCATAATGGTTATTTTTTTTTAAAATATTTATTTGGAATTCAAAATTTCCCACATTTTTTTGTATGAACAAATGGGTTTCCGTACCTACTGTGTTAGTTTCCTGCCTGCGTCGATGTTTTCAATACGCCCTCAAAACTTCATGTCGCTCACTCATGTCAGTTACAATGTGCTAGAATGATTTCTATTATTTATGACAAATAATACATGGTTACTTCTGCTTTAGGTCCCAGTGTGAGAGTAACCGTATATGCATGTGAATAAGCTTGTCTAAATTTCTGACTATAAATCACTCGCCTGTAGTGCTAGCAGCAGTAATACACATAATCTAACCACGGGCTAATATGCCTTTGGAACACGACTAATATTTCCTGGACAATCCACCTGTCTTTTCTTTTTTTTCCCATTTTCTTCTTCAGTTTTCTCCATTCTTGCAATAACTTTCACTTACTAAAGAATATACAACCATTAAACAACCTCTAAACAACCACTTACATTTAAGCGTGACTAACGGGTCACACTGCTCTTCTATCGACGTTTTCCCATTCCGTCAAACTATCCCTCATAATCAATTTCAGTCGGACCTCTTCTCAGCTGACTCATCATAAGCCCTAGATTATAGATGTTATCAGGAGGAGGGGAGAATCGATACCCTTTTTGGGCGTGAGAACTAAATGATGGGAGTACAAGACTTTGAATTATTTTCCATTAAACTGTTGTTAGATTTTTGTTCTTTCAGCTTTTATGTTCTTAGTTTCTTATATGTAATGTGCTACCAAGTTATTGGTGTCTTTTAAAGTCATACTAGGACCTAATATGACTGATAGTGACGGCACAAAAGGTATGAGGGAATACTGGAAATTTCATTGGGATCTGCAATAGTTAAAAAGTTTAAAATCCTTGCCACTGATAGAAGCAGCCTTACTTTCTGCTAGTAAAACATAGACCTGAAACTTCAAATATTATAGTTAATGGTCAGATGTTGCTAACTGATTTTCTGTTTAACTATATACAAATTAGCTTGTTCATAATATGTTGTTATTTATAATCTATATCATTTGTTTCACCCCGAAGTATGTTGTTACTTATAATCTATATCATCTGCTTAACCCCCTCCCCCAAGTATGTTGTTACTTATAATCAATATTATCTCTTAACCCGAAAGTATGTTGTCACTTATAATCAATAGTATCTACTTAACTCCAAAGTATATTGTTAATCTCCAGAGTCAGCCTAATACCAAAGTACGTTTTCACTTATAAACTATATCATCGACTTAACCCCAGAGTATGATGCTGCCATCTCCGGAGTCAGCGTAATACCAAAGTATGTTTTTAATCTGTGACATCGCTTTAATCCCACAGTATGTTGTTGTTACTTATAATCTACAACTAAGTATTTTGTTATAAATTCTTTACGTTTTTTAATCTCAAAATTGATGCTATTTATAATCTACGTCATCAATTTAACCCAACTGTATGCTATACTAAGAATATTTTGGCCAAACACCGTAAGGAATAACATCTTGTTGGCAGAAACGCAGATGAAGCCACTGACAGTTTTCATTACAGAAAGACGCTGGCGATGGTTGGGGCATGTGCTCCGGATGACTGATGACTCACTACCAAAATAGCACTAAGAAGGGCGCCACAGGGGAACAGAAGTAAGGGTAGACCAAAGAAGACATGGAGAAGAACAACAGCGCGGAAAAAAAGGGCAAAGGACAGGCGTTTGTGGAAAACCTTTGTGGAATCCCCATGTGTCTTGGGCATTTAAGGTTCAGAGAGACAGAGAGAGAGAGAGGGTATGCTGTACTACACAAATTGCCCAGTGTCACATTAAGTCACAGACTTCTGATATATAAATCGTCACCATTGCTGTTAGCATTCTTTGCATACTAAATGATTGGGCATCATGTCTAGATTTGAGCAAACAGCAAATGTTCTTGATTAGTTCATATTTTGTGAGGGGGTGGGGGAGGTGAGGGGGGATTTCAACACTTTTCTGTGATTACTGGACATGGGTAACATCCTGCACATTAAAACAGACAATATAACTACATATACTCCAAAGACAATAGAAAGGGACACAAACTATATACATGTCTCAAAACCAGGAAAAAAATGGATCATATAAAGTTTTCATCCCATACACAAAACTACTGTGTTTATGAATGTCTCATATCACGTATACAAACAGTACAGCTAAAATGATGTGAAGAAACATTTCTTAAACGAAGAAAATTCTACACAAAAAAAGTTCACATGTTTACACATGGCTGATACATACAGTTGATCCCACTGCTGGCGACTGCCTCTCGCTAGCCTCCTTGTTGCTGTCTGACAATGACAGTACTGACACATTCTTTTCAGGTATGGGTGGTCTCTGTGCTGGAAGCCCTCCTGCTGGTGATGGAGTGATGGACATGGGGCTACTTGCAGGATGACTGCTGATGACTTGTGGCGGTGAAGGGGACCTCTCCCCATAGACTGACCCAGCTGAGCTTTTGTCTGACTTCTGACTGGCAATGTTGGCCATGTTTTTGTTATCTGGTTTTTCTGGCAGCTTTGGCTTCTCAGTTTCATCCTTACGGAAACTAGAACGTAACAGACGCGTTCGTTCTGCAACAGACGGTGGTTTCTCTGGAAGGGGTGGGGCTGGTCCTCGAGATGCTTGAGGCAGTGAAGAAGGCACGTGATCCGACATATCAAAGGCACTAGATTTCAGGACAGTTGTACCAACTGCTCAACACAACAATATCAATTTTGTTTGTTTATACCAATAAAAAAATGGTTAATGATTGCCAGTGGTACAAGGTCAGCCAGATTCCAAATCAGTTTGCTTAAGTCACAGAAGTTAATCTTAACGCTCATGTAAATAAACTAAAAAATGAACTGTCTTCAAGTGTACACAAGCTGTAGTCTTCTGAAATTATCTATACAAATATTGTATCTCAGTACCAAGTAACTGATGAAAATAAAGGAACAACGATGTACCACAACAGAATATTTAGTTAGGACTGTAAATTCACTTAGAAATGGAAACTGACAATCAACAGCGCCAGAACAGCTTCACCACATAATTCGAAGAAGGTGTAAAGACATCAAAATTATTCTACATTAGCGGTAAATTATTTACTGACGAGTATCAGTTGTTTCTACTAACACTAATATTCATACACTGAGTGTTTTAACTGATAAACAGTAGAAGCAACTTACTGCATACTTCACAACGCATGTCTATGATTAAGATGGATTTAGAAAAACATCACAGTCAAGTACTAGATCATAAATACTAGCACAATGTCACCGGTCTCCGAATCTACCTGCTGAAAAATAACAGCCATGCGTGCTCACTAAACGCACCAAGAGCAATAACGGAAATATTTATTTTACCACATGGATACAGAACAAAATAGCTGAGAACAACTAAACAGAATCGCCCTTCTGCAGCTGAAAATAATAGGATCTTGAAACGAACATTATGACATTTACTGTGATGTATTCTCACCAAAACTGACTAATACATTAATGATTAATCGAGAAATCTCTAAGAACATGCAGCTGTAAGGTTGTGTCAAACTCAACCACCAGTCACTAAAAGACGTCAAAACTTTACCCTCATTCACTTTATATTTCAGAAATAATTCTGAACACTTTGTGACTGGCACTACGATTATATTTACGACATACTAGTTCACAAGGACCATCCAGAACATTGCCTTCTGAAGATTTACCCAAAGATTTATTGTAAATGCAAAAAAATCATAGTCTGCTTAAGACAAACATAGCAGACATTCTGCGAACAGGAAGCTTTTCTAACTCACTGATCTGAACAGACGCTTCTAAATATTTCGGGAACTATAAAACAAACACCGCTTGAGCTGCTTACATTCATGTGAGAATGAACAGCAGAACAGTTGCAGCGAGCAGGCAATATCCTGTAATAAGGGCAGTTTTTACATTTTTTTGACTAACTGATTAATGACGAATAACTAGCAGGAGAGAGAGTGAGTGTGCGTGTGTGATGTCGGCTGGTGAGCCTTGACTCAGACTCCGCCCAGCAAGCCACCGCCTGTCCTTTACTGTATAGCAAAGTGAGCGCTCAAACACCGGAACACAAATATAACAGGAAAAATACAATGATGGAAAAGAATCAATCACCAAAACAAAGTTCTGTCGTCTCCACTAGCTGTTAGCAATACAAGATTCCTGCCAGTTCCAAAGGCGCATACACACACACGTGTAAACACACGCCGGCTACGAGAGTAATAGTCGAAGCCATAAATTCATTGAATACTTGCCACGGAGCTGAGACTCCTACAACAAACGTCTAAAATGTATACAAGAACATTGACGCTACAGATTCATTAATAATACACATTTTCATCATGTTCATAAAAAGAAAAGAGAAAAAGAAAAAAGAGAATAACACCATTACTTTTATCCGCGCAACCAAACATCTCTAAGTGCTCATATCAAATTTAAACACGGCGGATATGCAGAAGCATAACGCTGAACTTACGGTTAAGTTTCCATTCACAAATTTAGTGCCGATAACAAATTGTCGAACCAGACTGAGGAAAAATTATATTACGAGTACAACCGAAGTTTAACAAAGAAAGAGAGTTTCATGTAACCAACACAATCAGAATCTAACAGTTATTCATCGATTCCAACTAAGGTATTGCAAGAATCGATACTCAGTGTGAGCGCTACACGTGAAATCTCTTTTCTGAGGTCAGGCATGCTACGCACAAAGCGGCGTGTGCGCTCGACGGTGTGATGAATGACCTCTGACCTTGCCGCGGCAGGAAACTCAACTCATAAGAAACGTGCACTGGGCGAGACAGCTGTTTAATACAGCAGGCCTGTCGTGAAGGCCTGATTAAAAACTGAGTAGCTGCGCTTTTCAAACCTTTTCTTTGGTCTAACCAGGAAAGTTCGGACTTAGAGCTGAGCATTAGTTCAAAACTTCTTGTTGTTGTTGCTTTTTTTTACGAGCTGGGCATTTGTTTTTGTTTGTTTGTCTGATAAGAAATCCCGCCTTCTTCATTTTCTTCTTCTTCTTCTTCTTTCAATTACTTGATGGAGATTTTCAAGGGCGCTTTGTGGCTTCTCTTGTCCGGATATTGCCTAACACATGAAGGGGTGCGCAACTATTTTTTTTCTTTGTCACAAGCGTGACGAATGAAAAGTAAACTTCACAGCGCTATAAAAGACAGGTGAAAAATTGTTGCATAATCAAGATTAATAAAACACATATACTTTCAGTTAGTTACCTAAGATTATAAAAAAAAAGATGTTGGATTAAAGAAAAAAAAGTATAAAGAAAAATGTAAAGTAAAATTCTTATTTCTGAAGAAAGTGTAGAAATATTGGCTACTTGTTAAAATGTAGGTATTTGTTGTAGGTTTTACCACGTATCATCTTGTTGAAGAGATCCTCTCATGTCAATCAGTGTTGGATCTGCATGGCCGGGGGCACTAATAACAAGCAATAGTTGTGCTGCAAGGTCCAGTTTCACTTCGTTTGCGTCTTCTACTTTCAAGTCTGATACTCGACTGATTACTCAGCAATGAATGCTGCATCTTTTCACAAAGTCCACATGACTCAAGTCTTTCGTAACTTCTTCCCAGACCTTGCGAATGATAAAAATCTCCAACTGATGACTCACATATATCTTTATATCTCAGTCTGGGTCTACCATGTGGCCTTCTTCCCGTCGTAAGTTCGCCATACAAAACCTTCTTAGGAATATGACTATCATCTACTCTTGTTACATGTTCCAGTTATCCCTCTCTTCTGATGCTTCTTGTTGTCATCAGTGACGGAAGTTTAACACGCTTAAGACCTTAGAGCTGGTTACTTTATCTCGCCACTTCATGTTCATTATTCTGCGAAGGCACCGAATACAGAAACTTAAGGGGTTTTTTTTGCTGTTTTTTTTTCCCTCGTGCCTTACAATTATGCCCACGTTCCAGATCCATTTAAGACAGCGCTAAGTACCGGGTCTGATAAATCAAAACCTTTTGTCTACAGTGTTAACTTTCGGTTGCTTCATACACTTTCCTTTAGTCTGCCAAAAAGCTGTAGCTGCCATTCCCATGTGTGTATTGATTTCTTCACCCCAGGGAGAAGGTGGATCAACAATATTAAGTAACTATATATATATATATATATATATATATATATAGGAAACGGTATTTTTTATTTACAGTCAAAGCTCTAAACAAATTATTACAGATTAACAAAGAAATTTAAAGCCAAAGAGAGAGAGAAAGAGAGAGAGAGAGAGAGAGATAAACAAACAAACAAACAATGCAATATGTCCCCACATTAGATCTCTTTTCTTCACAACAACTTAGTCTAAAATGTATTTTAACTGAAGTGAGTGAACACATCTTTAGAATTTAAGAACAAAGTCAATATACAGAGGTATAGTTTATCTGTGGTCAATGCTTACCCGACACGAAAAGCTTCTTTAAGCGAATTACACGAGACATTGTGAAAGACATACGAGGGGTGATTGATAAGTTCTCGGATTATTTGTGGACAACTTTTTTGGCTTATTTCTCAACACAGTCCCCTTGCAAGTTTATGCTCTTAGTCCAGCAATCCTGGAGCATACGGATCCCTTCTTTGTAAAAGTCAGCATCTTGTGCCAGTAGAAAGTGGTCTACAGCATGAATGACGTCAGCATCTGAAGAAATTTGCGACCAATGAACTCCTTTTGAGTTTGGTAAACAGGTAATAGTCCGAAGGGGCCAAATCTGAGGAATAAAGAGCATGTTCAAGAAGCTGGAAGCCGCATTATGAATGCCAGCCATTGCCATCGCCGACTTGTGATCTGAAGCATTGTCTTGATGAAAAATGACTCCTCTCGTCAATTTCCCTCCACGCATTTCCTTCAATTTGACCCGCAGTTGCCTCACATGATTAGCGTAATAGGCCCCGATGACCATTCTGCTCTTTTGAAGATAACCTACCAATAGCACACTTCTGAATCCCAAAAGATGGAAGCCATCACTTTACCTGCAGACAGAACCACTCCTGCTATCTTTGGATTTGGAGATACCTGATGTTTCCACTGGTTTGACTGTTCTTTGCTTTCTGGTTGAAAATGATGAACTCAAGTCCCATCCATAGTCAAAAAGTGCTGAAGAAACTTTTCAGGATCTGCAGAAAAATTGTCAAGATTGTCTCTTGACATGTTGAGACGCTGTCGTTTGTGATCAGCTCTAAGAAGTTTCGGGACCCATTGAGCAGAGCCCTTTGTCATTTGAAGATCATTGTGAATAATGGCATGAACACGTTCTTGGGAGATGCCCAACTCAACAGCAATGTACAGCTCAGTTAGTTGTAGATCCTCCATTATCATGTCATGGATTCTGCCGGTGGTTTCATTAGTGGTTACCGTTCTTGGTCTTCCTGGACAGGGATCATCTTCCAGACTCTCCCTTCCATGTTTGAATTGAACTGCCCATTTCTTCACTGTGCTGTAAGAAGAGGCACTCTCCCCTTGAGTCTCCATATCCTAATGGATCTCCTTCGATGATAAGCCCTTTATGCAGAGGTAACGAATGACTTCTCGACGAGACATTTTATCGATTTTCTCAATTTCTGCCACCCCATACTGCTTCAGCAGCATGTAAAAAATTGCAGTTAATTTCTTGAAACTTGGTGTTTAATCTTACATTAACATGATCTACAAAAGCATATAATACTAACTGTGTGTTTCAAGTATTTGTACCTTATGCCGAGAACTTATCAATAACCCCCTCGTAGTAAAGACTTATACAGCGTCCGGCATAAAGCATAGCTTGATTTTTAAAATGGAAAATAAATAAGAGCTATACATGTTTTTTGGTTCAAAAAAAAAAAGTGAAATGAAATTCATGGGCGTTCCTAACAGCTGATTGCCGAGGGCTACTCAGCAATGCGTTGCGGACTTCTTGAATTCGTTCAGGTGTCTGTTGAGTTCTTGGACGAACCGTAGACTTAATTAGCGGTTTCCTTACATTTTCTGACCCACCTCAAAATTGTTTTGTCCTCCGATCGGGAACATTATCACGGTGATGCAATTCAAAATGGCGACGAAACTTTCGTTGTACAGTAATAGACGATTCTCCACTTTTAAAATAAGTTTCAACGGTGAATGCGCGATGTTGTGTTTGCCAAGAAGCCACTATTAAAAATGACCGATTGTCTGCTTCATCTCTAACGTCATGTTATTTTTCACACGTATTCAGTTTCTGCGCACTACGTCAGTTAAATCCATCTATCCTGTACTTTAGTTAAAGAACACAAAAAGAATTAGAATACAGTAGGCATTATAAGAAGATGCAAGGTGGACACAGAGGAACAGACTGGACCAGTAGAGATGAAGCAAAAATAAAACTGAGGATCATCTCTGTGAATGATGAAGAAGGGACAAGACAAAAACAATTACAGAAAACAGACAAGGAAAAAAAAACATTCCTACGAAAATACGAGGGGTGTTCAGAAAGTAATGCACCACATCGTTTTTCTCAGAGCTGTTTATTCAAAAAGCATGAAATTTATACACAATATATACGGATATGTCATGTAAACAGTGGTATTATTCAACATAATCCCCATCAACTTGTACGGCCAGCGCGAAACAAGTGCATGTATTCCTAGCACATACCAAATTATCTCTTAATTATGTAGCCATTTCATCGCTGCATGAATCACTCCTTCGTCATCTTCAAATCTTACACCTCGGAGTGCATCTTTAAGTGGACCAAAAAGATGGAAATCAGAGGGTGCCAAATCGAGACTATAGGGTAGATGGGGTAGTACAGTCCAACCCAATTTGGTGATTGATTCCCGTGTTGCCAGACTTGTGTGAGGGTGCGCATTGTCGTGAAGAAGAAGGTCTGTTGGATTCTTGTGCGGCCGAACTCTGCGAAAACGTTGATTGAGTTTCTCCAATGTCTTAAAGTAAGCTTGCGGATTGATGTCTCTCCTCTTGGCATAACATCCACAAGAATGACACCTTCAATGTCCCAAAAGACAGCGATCATGACCTTTTCAGCTGAAGGAGTTGTCTTGAATTTCTTTCTTCGTGGTGAATGCGGATGATACCACTCCACTGACTGTCTTTTTGTCTCAGGTTCAAAATGATGTGCCCAGGTTTCATCAACTGTTATGATCTTAGCCAAAAGGTTGTTTCCCCAGCAAGGAAACGCCCTAACAATTCAGAAGAAATTGCTTTCCTTTGCAATCGATGATCACTTGTGAGATTTCGAGGAACCTATCTTGCGGAAACCTTAGAAAATCCGAGAACTTTTATAACTGCATCTGCACTACCATCGCTGACGGACAACTTTAAGGCCAATTTTTGAGTAGTGATACGCATAACAGTAAGAATGCCCTCAGCGCATTTCAACATTTATGCCTTGGTGGCTGTGGCAGGATGTCCACAGCGCGGCCGATCATGCAACTCCTTATCTCCACTTATTGATTCTTTGACTCTCTGAACCCTGCGACTGACTGTACTCCTGTCGACTGCAAAACTTCCATACACATGACACAGACGCTTGTAAATGTTCAAAACAGTTTTCTTCTCTGCAACGAGAAATTCTATCACAATTCGCTGCTTATACCGCAAGTTGCTAACACGCTCCATTTCAACGGTTAGGGCAGCCAGATTCTTTGGCCGGTTGCGGTGCAATTTGGTTGACACAATCGGAACATGCCATATTTAAAGCGTGCAAAATGTCATGCTTCCATCTTCATTATTAACTAAAAAAAAAAAAAAACGATGTTGTGCATTACATTCTGAAAGCCCTTCGTAAGTTTACACTGTCTTTGGACTGGGCGAGAAGGTGGAATCTAGGATATGTTGATAAGGGACATTAATAGACTAGACAGACAGATACCCACATATATTTGTTTACAGCAAAAGGAAGAAACTGATCTTGAAGAAATAGGTTAATAATGACAAGTTACATATGATATAAAGCAGCACTTCATGAAAGAGCAGAAATTGCCGACAACAAAGAAGTGACGCACCCGATAAACAAGTAGCAAATCTGGCTACCAACTTATCGCTTGTTAATTAAAATTAATTCTAGTGAGATCCAGTTTACATAACGTGACGAAGTTGTGAAACATGCTGGGAGCAAGTAAGAAAATATCCACACCGTTACCCTACACGTCATACACGAGACATTTACAGGCAAACAACCGTCATCACATACGATATACAACATAAAACTTGCATATTAAATAAAATGGGAGTACAGAACATGGGAAATACAAGTTCACGACCCTCAAATCAGTTGATATTATACATCAAAAATAAAAAATAATACAACAGATGTAGTTACTCAATCTCATAACTTCGCTATCCGACAAGCTTATCATGTTACATAACAAAACTCATAAATACTAGCTATGGAAGTTAACAAACAACATTGTTTCACATGGATTTACACTTCTAGTAATTACATTTCTAAAAAAAAAACATCCATTAGAAAGTACAAACTAAAATAATCCTGAAATTATCTTAGGACGTGTGTATGTGCAACTGAATGATATAACTGGAAATTTCTACGGGAGAACGAAATAAAATAAATATCACAGTATTTATTTATTTATTTTTCCACTGAATCAGTACAAGTCATACAGGCGAATACCAAATAAGCAGATCTGAGAATGAACATTTTCCTCTACATGACAATAAACGTAAGCCGATAAAGTCAATAATAACAATGAAGATGATAATAAAAACTATGATAACAAACAAAGAAGACTTACCGACGCTGTTGAACAAATGCCCATAACCAGTATATGAAAAGAGAGTGATATAAAACAGCATTATTCATGCGAAATGAATAAGTAAAAATCGCAAAAAAAAAATTACAAAACCTGTACAAAATATGAACATACAGTATATAAAATACACAACATAATGAAAAAATTGCACGCGGGCACAAGTTAAATAGTTTTTGTATTTCTAATATATATGTTACTTGTTCGTTTTAGACCTAAAAGAAACTTTCTTTCTCCAAAAGGAAAATTTCAGGAAGTATTAACATTAACTTGACGAAAAAAACTGCCATCAGTATTACCAGATGTTAGTGAATGTCTGACTCCAGTTTGAGCGACGTCTGGAATTTCTACTTAGATCTGAGATAAGAAAGTCTTACAGTCACAAGCCACATTCCAACTGTGTTCCTCACAACTGTATAAAATATTTACTCCTTCTATGAGAAGACATCCTGTGCGTCCTCCAATGTTCTTTTCTGTTTCATAAGTAACCGACAGTTACAACTGTCACATGAGGAAATAAGCATTAACGTTGATGTCTGCTTATGGGAAGATAAGATGTACATATGGGGGGGGGGGGGTGACTGATAAGTTCTCGGCACAAGGTACAGATACTTGAAACACACAGTTGATGCATTTATAGATCAGGTTAATGTAAGATTAAACACCAAGTTTCAAGAAATTAACTGCAACCAATTTTTTGAAAAGCTACTGAAGTGGCAAGGGTGGCAGAAATTGAGAAAATGGATACAATTTCTCATCCAGCAGTCATTCGTTACCTCTGTATCAAGGGCTTACCACTAAAGAAGATCCACGAGGATATGGTGGAGACTCTAGGGGAGAGTGCCCCTTCTTACAGCACAGTGAAGAAATGGATAGCTCAATTCAAATATGGAATGGAGAGTCTGGAAGATGATCCCCGTCCAGGAAGACCAAGAAAGGTAACCACCGATGAAACCATTGGCAGAATCCATGACATGATAATGGAGGATCGACAACTAACTGAGCGCTACATTGCTGTTGAGTTGGGCATCTCCCAGGAAAGTATTCATGCCATTATTCACAATGATTTTCAAATGACAAAGGTCTCTGCTCGATTGGTCCCGAAACTTCTTAGAGCTGATCACAAACGACAGCGTCTCAACATGTCAAGAGACAATCTTGGCCATTTTTCTGCTGGTCCTGAAAAGTTTCTTCAGCACTTTTTGACTATAGATGAGACTTGGGTTCATCATTTTCAACCAGAAAGCAAAGAACAGTCAAACCAGTGGAAACATCATGGATCTCCACCTCCAAAGATAGCAAGGGTGGTTCTGTCTGCAGGTAAAGTGATGGCTTCCACCTTTTGGGATTCAGAAGTGTGCTATTGGTATATCTTCAAAAGGGCAGAATGGTCACCGGGACCTATTACGTTAATCTTGTGCAGCAACTGCGGGTCAAACTGAAGGAAATGCGTGGAGGGAAATTGACGAGAGGAGTCATTTTTCATCAAGACAATGCTTCAGATCACAAGTCGGCGATGGCAATGGCTGCCATTCATGAATGCGGCTTCCAGCTTCTTGAACATCCTCAGATTTGGCTCCTTCGGACTATTACCTGTTTACCAAACTCAAAAAGGAACTCAGTGGTCGTAAATTTCTTCAGATGATGACGTCATTCATGCTGCAGACCACTTTCCACTGGCATAAGATGCTGACTTTACAAAGAAGGGATCCGTATGCTCCAGGATCGCTGGACTAAGTGAAGACACATGCAAGGGGACTATGTTGAGAAATAACCTAAAAAAGTAGTCCACAAATAATCCGAGTTACCTTATGCCGAGAACTTATCAATCACCCCTCGTATGCGCAATACAATTCTAAATATAAGAAAACGGTTTTTCGGCATTTTGTGCCCGTCTTACAAGGAGTTAAAAAAATGAGATAAGTAATTTTTCAAGTTTTAATCTGGTGTACTATTTTTGTATGTGATCCTTGAAAATGGCTTTTACCAAAATATTGGATTGTTGTATCTTCCTCATTTATACGTGCTCATCTTACTTTCTGTTATCTTATTCCTGCCAACTTTACTCACTCTGTCTGTCTTTTTTTGTAAAACTGAACCGTACACCTCATTCTGTCTTTATTACTAGAACAAGTTTTATCGCAGTTGTCATTTCTCTTATCTCTCGCAATGGAAGAAACAGAAGTCGACACAAAGAGTGTTGAAGCAACTGAAATGTGCCATTAAAAAAAAAGATTATTAAAATATTCCCCCGGGTAATTAAAACAGCTAATAATAAAAGATTCAAAACGTCAGTGAGAAAACAGCAATTAATATTACAGAAGTAAGCAGCATTCACTGAACATATAACAAGGAACATAAGTGAGGGAGAGATACAATGGAGGATCGGCAGAGCACAGCCACGAGAAAATACATTCCACTGCCTCACACCGTCTGATAAAAAGTTCCTTTCGAAAGAAATCATTTAGGATCAAGACATCTCAAGAGATATGAAGACATATCAAGAGACACGAATAAGAAACAGCGCCCAGCAATCCGCCACGTGATAGTTAACATCGTTTACAGCTGAAGATTATTCCCTCCATCAGGGTACGGGTGCAGAGAGGGGACAACACGCGAGAAGAAGAAATCTATAACAAGTCATGGCCAGTGCTACTGTCTGTTCACACTCAGTTCAGGCTGACAGACAAAACGCTTCGAGCCCTCCTCAACAGGGAACTATGACGTCACAAGTGACTCATTCAGCATCCGAACTGATGAGTTTAGTGAAGTTCATCTTTCGCTAGGACATGATGATATCGTAAAATCATTAGGTTACGGCTACTCTGTGACAGCAAAGCTGACACTCGCTGCGCACTGCCCGTGTCTAAAAATTCCGAACACAGAAAAGTAACAACAGTTTAGATGAATACACACAGCATTAGATATTGGTACTTGCATGTTAGATGCAGTTGAGGGAAAAAAATGAAATAGGTTACAACAAACACTCAGAAATGCAGAATATAATTTCAAGGGGGAAAAATCATAAATAATGGCACCTATAATTCAGAAAAAAAACAGTAAAACTCAGAAATGTAAAAAGTTCATTTACTATTATTCCAAACAAAATATTGAGTCATATGACTCAACAAAGCAGCTTTCAGAAAAAAAGCATGCAGGAGGTGAGATGGAGGAGTAAATGAAAAACAGCACAACGATGATGTAGAACTGACACACCAGCAGTGAGACCAGAAACAGCTTGTCAAAGTGAAATGAAAAACAGAAATATGGTAGTACTAGAGACTAAACCAAGAAGCCTTCAATATCTCTCTCTCTCTCTCTATATATATATATATATATATATATATATATTAGCCATCATAATTTGTTATCTTTCGCACTGGAGGTGATTTGTGGTTCTTTATATAAGCCATGTGTCTGATAGTCAAATTTGGAGGAGTAAAACAAAAAGATCAGACTACGGCTTCATTGCATTCGGGACAACCCCATATATGCTCCGCCGCATGCCGCAGCATCTATCCAAAATGTTTTTGCTAATGGTTCCTGTCAAATGTTGGTTGTTTACGATGCGTTTTCTGTCATACAGTTCGGATTTCCTGCTAGCACCTTTACTTTGTTTTAGCTCCAGCAATCTTTTCACAGCTACATTGTTCGTCAATTATCGCTCTTCATTTTCCCGCAGTCTGTCTAGTACAGCCCTGGCAAATGTTCCCCCTTGTCCATTGACACACAATAATTAGTATATAAGTATACAATATACACGAAGCACTGCAGTAAGGCTGTGAGACAAAAATGTATAAAATTGCCATGTACTCCTGGGTGCCCTAGACAGTAAAGCCACGTTAGGCTTGTCACTGCTGACTGGCTTAACAGATGACCCCATTCTATGCGAAGCAAATTCTTCTCAATCTTACAGAGAAGATTCTCTATGAATCCATCACAATGACACCACTAAAATACAATCTGATTGTGAATGACTTTCTCATCATCATCATCATCATCAGGTGCCGTGCCGCCTGGCGTTGGCTATTATGCTTCTCCAGAGTACATGATCCTTCATGCAGGACATCAGCTGAGTTGGTGATCTCCTCTCACACCATCCCGTCAGACTGTCCAGTATCATTTCTCTTGGTCTTCCTCTTGATCTTCTTCCTTCTATTTTTCCTGTTATAATATTTTCAATGCCCCCTCTTCTCATTGTATGTCCTACGAAAGTACATCGTCTCTCTCTTATTTTTTTTACAAGATTGTTTGTCTCTCCAGCTCTTCTCATACATTTTTCATTAGTTATTTTTGCTGTCCAGGGAATTCGCAACATTCTTCTGATAAACCACATTTCTGCTGCTTCAAATGATTTTTGTGCAGACCTGCCTATTGTCCATGATTCTTAGACTTTCTAATCTAATCTAATCTAATCATGACAATCAATCATGAATGGCTTTCACATTCTCAATTTTGAAAACATTTGGCCAGACCATGTAAATTAAATTTTTAACTGGAGGGAATGATAAGGAACAGGTGCTGATAATACAGTTCAGGATCAGTGAAAAAACAGATATGACTAAACATCAACATCACTCATATGTATTTATACTGGACAGGAAATTTCACTGCCTTTAAAAAAACAATGGTAAATCAGGATTTAAAAGTAAGAATACTAACAGACATCTGAAACTATTACATGACATTATTAGAAACACATGCACATGGATCCACTGAAAACAACAAACTCAACAAGAGCACAAATTCATGATCAGATTTTGCATGATCTGAAATGAAAATTATATCATGATCAGATGACTATGGCAAGACCAGTTTGAAAATTTTTACTTATGAAATGTACAGGTTTGTGTGTAAGGATACCACAATATACCAGCATCAATCTTCAAGAATCTTGAGAACATATGGAATTCAAAAGTTATAAGCACAAAAACCAAGTTAAGACTATTCAATTCAAATGTAATATCCACCCTCATTTATGCATGCGAAAGCTGGAAAACAACTAAAGAAATAGAAAAGAAATTAGACTCTTTTGAAAACAAATGCCTAAGGAAAATACTCGGCATCAAGTGGAATGAATTCAAGAACAATGCAGAGATAAGACAGATGACTGAACAACAACCAGTCTCACGGGTGATCAGGAAAAGGAGATGGACATATGTTGGTCACTTGATGAGAAGAAATGATCAGAGAATCCCAAAACAAGCTATCAAGTGGAACACAACAGGCCGAAGAAAAAGGGGCAGACCGCGTGAAACTCTGAAGAGGACATTATTAAGAGAGGCCAAGTTAACAGGCATAAAATCCTTTGTTGAGGTTGAAAGACTCGCCGAAGACAGGAAAAATTGGCGAACTACTTTGCGAGCCCTATGTGACGTCTAACGGCACGGGAAGGATATAAGATATAAGATACCACAATATCTAATGACATGAGAAATTTAAATAATGAATAAAAGACATAAAATTCTCTATCATTGGAAGGATCTGTTTCTAAATGTACATCACAAATCTTTTTTTCTTTTCCCACTATGTATGGAATGTCAGTCTAAGAGGCATGATTTTAAATATATATTTTTTTAATTGCTAAAACAAAAAAGGAAGGAAAAAGAAAAAAAAACTGTCATTAAGCTGCTGAAAAATCTCAAGCTATAAATAAGGTATGTTAAGAAGTAATTATGAAACTTTCCATATTCCGTAAGATTAGATCTGTTGCTGTGAAAAATAGGTGTAAAAAACAAAAGCAGCAATATAAAGTTTCGATTCTTGAAGAAAGAAGATGTGTAATATCCTTGTTAGAGCAGAAGTTAATTCTTTAGATTACAAATATTAAATTAAATAAGGCGTGCCTCTTTGATATGTAGTTCAATAAACTTTGTATTCTACTCTGTTCTACCATATCTGATGGGTTACAACCAGCTTCATTAACAGTCTCTGGATCATAAATGTGGTGATAATACTTTGGAGCAAAATTAAAATAATGATGAACCATTCATTCATTCATTTCCATGTCCCTTGCGGAATTCTGCCTCCTTAACAGCTCTCCTGTAGGTTCTGACCAAAATGGCCTGCTGCTGATGCATCCATTCCCAGATCGTTAACGATGTCTTGCAGCCATCTTCACCTTCATCTTCCTCTCTTTCTTTTTCCCATTATGTACCCTTCCAAGATGGTCTCCTAGATTATCATGACGTTTAATGTGTCCAAAATATTTAAGTTTTCTCTCTTCAATCTTCTTTACTAGCCAGCCTTCTTCAATATTAAGTTCTTGTAGTATGGATATATTTGTTCTTTTTTTGTGTCCATGATATTTGAAGAACTCTTCTGTATCATTTACATTCAAAGGGCATTTATGTGTTTCTCAGCTGTTTTGTTAAGTGTCCAGGTCTCACAGGCAAATGTTGCAATGGGAAAGATGCATCCCCTTAAAAATCTTATTTTTGTGGTTCTGTCTGTTCCACTCCACAGATTCTTTAGTTGTTTTACTTTCTGAGGTGCGATAGATGTCCTCCTTTTAATTTCCCTCATTGTATCTCCATTATTAGTTAGTAGTGATCCAAGATATTCAAAACTCTCCACTTCTTCCAGTTTTTCCTCACTGATACATATTTCAGCTGCCTTGTTTTGTCAGTTGTCATCAATTTCATTTTCTTCACATTAAGATAGAGGTTTTGCTCTTTGCTGTTCTTACAGACTGACATAATTAGTTTTTCCATTCCTTTTTGTGTTGTGGACAGTAATACTGTGTCATCAGCATACTAATCTCTGGTATTTCATAACCTCCAATTGTTATGGCATCGTAATAATCTTTGTCTACATCTTCTCTAACATTCCTCATTATATTTTCAGTATACAATTTAAATAAGTTGTCTACATCATTTCTAACAGTTCTCATTATATTTTCAGTATACAAGTTAAATAAGTAAGGCAACAATATGCACCCCGATGAACCCCTTATTTTATGTCAAACCAAGTTGTTTCACCATTTATTCTCACTGGTGCTTCTTGGTCTAGATACAGTAGTGATATTAACTGTATCACATATGTTGGAAATCCTATTTTTTCCAATATTTCCTAAAGTTTCTGGTGTTGTACACAAGCAAATGCCTTTGAATAATCACAATTATTATTATACCATAATTTAAATTATTGTGCAAAATGTCTGATATAACACAGAAAAGCTAAAAGCTGTATTTTCATCTGTGGCATTTTTAATTGCCTCTTTTACACCAATCCAATGGATTAAGAAATCTTAAATGTTAAAATTCCTATGAAAACTATACACCAAAGAGTCTTGTTTGTAATTAAAAGCGAAGTTTTTGTTAAAAAAATTAATTTACTAAAAATGTCAGTACTTTAGAGAAATGAAAACTTGCTCCGGATGTGTCAAAGAGAAAAGTTCAATGTCCCTCAGCCAGATTCAAGGAACTGTAAAGTTAATTCTTGGCAGAAAATGCAGCTAGAAAATCGGACGGCCAGATATTACATGAGACCAATCTCTACAACTTATAAAGAAGCACTGCAATGGTCAGGATTGCATACAGTGATGAAGTGTACAGAAAATATAGGAAGCCACAGAGAGGAACAAACATGGATTATACCATTGTTCAAATAAAAAATCATCATGAAAATATAAATCCACTTTTTTTTTCAGTTTAGTTATGTGACATCTGTTTATAACTGGTAAAATGTTCCTATTATTACCAGGTTAACAATAGCAGGAATCTTTACAAACCATGTTCTTCACCAATAGCTTGTCAGTTACTGCTACAATTGGTGGCCACAAGAATAATCCTCATGCCAAGAAATGGTACAGGTGGTGTAAGAGAAGATGCCAAAACATTTCTTCAATATCTGCTACAGATGCAAATGAAAGAAAATGAAGAGTATCAAAAGGTGAATGTCTTCATAGGAAAGACAAGTGATAATCTTTCACTTGAAATAGTCATAGTAAATTCATAAACAATGTAAATTAAAGATAGATATGACTGATGTGTACTACTGAGGCAGGAGCAAAATGATCGCTCACAAAAGTTATACATTTCTTCTATACACAAGGCCCTAGGCAGAAAGACAGTGCATAAATTTCTCTGTACACTGGAGTCTAGTAAAAATAGAAGGCAAATACCAGTACTGACTGAGAATAAAATATGTGACAATTTCAGCAACTTTCTTAAAACATATTCAAGTTTAAGTGTTGGAATTATAGAATACAATAAGAACTGGGAAGCTGTCCATGATTACTCTTCTTTGTCTCCTGCTGCCTCTTTTCCCACTTATCTTTTCTGTTATGATCTTTCCAAGACCTCCTCTTCTCATTACTATGTCATCATGATGACTATCACTTTCTCATGGATTTAATTAGGTTCCTTTCTACGTTTGTTTTTTGTTAGAGATTTCTTATTTGTCATATTAAGATATTATGAAACGAAATACCTTTGTTAATATCCTTAGCGTATTCTCAGCTGAAATATCCTTGTCAATATCTTTAAAGTATTCTCAGCTGAAATATCCTTGTCAATATCTTTAAAGTATTCTCAGCTGAAATATCCTTGTCAATATCTTTAAAGTATTCTCAGCTGAAATATCCTTGTCAATATCTTTAAAGTATTCTCAGCTGAAATATCCTTGTCAATATCTTTAAAGTATTCTTAGCTGAAATATCCTTCTCAATAAAAAGTATTCTCAAATGAAATACCCCTGTCAATGTCCTTATGAATTGCTTTAACTGAACTGGGAATTATGATACTGCAGCACAGGGATGTATAACTCAGTCCTCTGGCCATTTTACTGCATTATTTCTTGCGGGTCACATCCTTCCTACATTACCAGGGCAAAAAAATAGCATTCCCCAGCAGACTCTGTTCTCTGTCTGATTCACATATTAATGCTGTAACAATCCTAACATTTTACTTCATTATTTTCTTATTAACCTTTCAAAATATATTTTGGAGTAATATAAAATGAGTCATGTTACCAAAATACTATTAAGAATCATTTCACGAGAATATGAAATAAGATAAAAACTAAAATCGCTGAAGAACAATACAGTTTTGTTGAAGGAAAAAGCACAAGTAATGAAAATTTTATATTAAGAACTATAACAGAATGATCTCTGGAGGTAAACTAAGGTATATACAAGTGCTTTATTGATTACATGAAAGCTTTTGATAGAGATATGAAGAAGAGATAAAAATGGTAGAAAAACTTAATATAGACGGTAAAGATATGAGAATTATTAAGAATATGTACTGGAAGCAAACAGCAGCAATAAAGAGTGAATGATAACATAGGCGAGTACCAGGATACAAAATTCAGTATAAGACAAGGGTGTGTACTGTCACCTGATATATTCTCATTGTACAGTGAAAACATCGTAACAGGAATTAAAAGTTTGAAAGGAATTAAAACAGGAGGTTATAATATCACTGTTCTAATAGCATAAAGTGAAAGCAATTTGTAGAAAACTATGAACAAAATTATGGAAAAGAGGAATAAAAGAGGCCTAGAGCTAAACAGTAACATATTACATGAGACCAATCAAATAAGGGTAACATCAAAAAAAGAATACCAAAGTACACAATCCTTTCAAAGGGGAAAACACTAGCACAAGTAAATAAATTCAGTTACCTTGTAACAACAATAACAGCTGATGGCAAATGCACAAATGAAATATAATCATGAAAAGGTTAGGCAAAGGCAGTTTTTAATGACATGAGAAGATACTAACTAAAAAGATGTTCTTAAGTGAGGAAAAGAGTGTTGCAGTGTTATACAGAACCAATATTGTTATATGGTTGTGAAACTTTCACAGTTAATGAAAAGATGACAAAGAAACTGGAAGCAAAAGAGATATGAGGAAGATGCTGCAAGTACCCTGAAAAGACAGAGAAACTAATGAAAAGGTCCTCAAAGAAGTTTCAGAACAAGAAAAGTTAATTAAAATTATAAGAAACAACCGTCAAAATTTCTAGGACATGCCATGAGAAGACAGAAGTTAGAGAATTTAGTAATGACTGGAAATTCAAAGGAAAATGCAAAAGAGGAACGTTATGAGAAGAATATCTTAGTGGACTGATCAAAAGACTGGAAAAAAGAAAAGCATCTGAACTGAACACAAAACACCAAGGACTGCACAAAAGTGGGAACCATGGCCGCCAAAGCTATCCAACACAACACATAATAATAACAGCTAAATGAGACCTTGTTTCTCAAGAAGCTGCCAGGCCACAAAAACAAATCCAGTCACACCAGGCAGCCAGTTTGACACCCCTGCTGTACCAGACCTGTTACATTTTAACAAAACACAGACCTGATATACATTTCAAACATAAACTAATTCTGTCACATTTGATACATTCATAGACTCGATTTTTAATATATTATCAGCAGTTTGTCTTTTACAAGCAGTAAAACTGAAACATAAGAACCAGACAAAATATTTTATTCATATCAAGAGACATAATACAATACTGAAAAGATGAAAATATGAAGGAAATAGAGCTACAGATTAGTGGACAACACTTGAAAAAAAAAAAAGAAACATAGACTGGAGTCAGCCTGGCTAGTTACACTGTGAAAACAAGGATAGAGCAAGTTGGAGGACCATTGCAGCAAAGTTTCATGGGATGATGATGATGATAACTGAAACAACCAGCAACATCTCTAATACAGTGTACAACTACTCTTGTGAATTAACTTTTAATAAAAGTTTAAATTCACCCTGCCATATACAAGTTTAAACATTACCATACATCAAAGTGTCTCTTTACTTGTAACAGTTATTTAAACTAGATCTTGCTGTTCCAGTATTACTCATTACCTGTGAGACTTTGGCAATAAATAAATAGAAGGAACAGAAAAGAGAAGCAACAGAGATGTAGTTTTTCAAATGGGTACAAAATATACCCCGAATGGCTTTTTAAAAAAATTATGAAGAAGTCATATGACTGTCTGCAGTATGCAAAAACTAGTTAAAACAATAAATAAATAAACGTTGTGAGAAGACAAGTTAGAAAACCTGATAGTTACTAGAAAACTAACAGGAAGAAAAGGCGATACAACCCTACTATAAAATATCTGAATTGGCTGACCAAGTGACCCTGAAGATGAAAAGCAACAGAACTGACTGAAAACAACAAGAAGAGCACAGAAATGTGAAGTAACTACCGGCACCGCATATAATGAATGAATGAATGAATGAACGAATGAATGAACTAGACCTGTTACGTAGCAGCAATAAATTAAAACTCCATGTGAAAGTTACCAAGCTCACTTACAGAGTTTCATATGTGTGCACACACTTTTAACTGTTGTATTCTATCTTGCTCCCCGCACAAAGCTAGCGGTATGACACTCAAGGAATCGTTTCTGAAACATGACGGTCTCTCATTTGACCAGACCTCAGCTGCACCGGATATAATCAATAACTGTCTCATCCGGCAGGTGAAAAGAGACAAAGCATTACTGATTATCGTAAAATGTACAATCACTTATGCTTTACGTTACAGATACTGAAATGCATTATTAGTTCATCACTGTTAAATGATTAACAAAACAAACATGAACCTACCCATAGCAGACGTTGGAAGCGATGCTGTTTCCTGTCTCTATGTCTGCTATGCCAGATTTTTCTTGCACTGATAGGCCAAGAAGATTAATGTATTATCAAGCGTTCCTGTCTGTGTGTAAGTGTGTGAGAATGTGTGTGACAGAAAAATTTAACAATTAAATCATGCATATCACAAAAATGACAGAAAAATCGTTTTTAGTATGGTGTAAACACATTCAAAGCTCTTAATTTCAGGTTAAAGGCGGAATCAGCTTATTGTAACAGGCTGACTGCAAAAACCGAATGTATTATTATTATTAACATTTGTTAAGACACAATAATTAGTGTATAGGAAGAAAATTTTAGTGTATAGGAATAAAATTCATGTGTGAATGTATACTTTGTCCCCTTTCTCTGATTCTTCGTCCCGTTCGTTTTTGTTTGATGAAGGCTCGCGCCGAAACGTCACAACTTTGTAATCGTTATATAATAAAGCTGTTCTACATTTTTTCCTGGTTTATACATTGTTGTACGCCAATAG
Source organism: Achatina immaculata (assembly GCA_009760885.1). NCBI lineage: Eukaryota > Metazoa > Mollusca > Gastropoda > Stylommatophora > Achatinidae > Lissachatina > Lissachatina immaculata. Next base: position 10,873,956 of record CM019709.1, on the reverse strand, counting down.
TGGTAAATTTCCCGTCACTAGCATTGAAGTCTAAATCGTGGTAAATTTTAATGTTCTTCAATCCTTGTTCTCTCTTTTCCGTTCTTTCATTTTCCATAGTTATCAATATAACTTCTTCAATCTCCTTGAAGCTGCTAGATTTTTTTTTGCAGCCGATGCAGTGAAGATCATGAGGTACAGCATCGTATCGGCTTGGAAGAGGGTTATAGCAGCTACTTTTTTTCAGTCCCTGAGTGCAGGAGGTGTGCAATACTTCTTTAGCAAACTCCGCCACCATCGGGACTATAGCGATGTCTTCCAGTTACCCAGGCTAGGCCTGTTACTGGAGTGGGGGGGGGTACCAAGGGAGAGGTGGGATAGGGTCTTGGTCAGTTATGGTTCGCCAGCTCTGACCATAGCATGTCAGCTACGGGTCGCTGACTGTCAAAACGGACGATCTGACAGTCAGCGACCCATGAACCATGGTTTGCGAACGATAGCCAACCAAGACTCTAATCTACTTCTACGTTGCTATCCTCAGTGACGGGCCTAGCCTTGCAATCAAGAAAGGGATCGCCGTAGTTCCCAAGGCGATAGAATCTTGTAAAGTCAAGGTCGCCAAGAGGAATTATGTAAGACAGCGCAGATGAAGGAGCCACCCATGCAAACGATGGACCGATGGTACAGCAGAGTCCCTGAACATCGTGGTGTAAGAAGCCAACAGGCGAACCATTGGGAGACAATTGCACTTAACAGTAAATGAGGAAGGACAAGACAAGACACGGCGCAAAACTATTTTCTCATTTACATATATATTTGAGATTGTTACTGGACAGTGTTGCAGAATTCAAGATTCCCGACCGTCTATAGTTGGCAGTAGAAGCCTTTTTGAAATGTCTTTTTGCATTGTTGATCAAAGGATGTGTTATTAAAGGCAATTAGTGGAACGTGGACTGAGTCTTTACATATTCATTAGCAAGTGTTGCATTAATCACTGACTATAACGTGTTGCAAGTTAACGGCTCCGTCCACAATCTCATCATCATCATCATCCGATGTGGTGAAGATGTTGAGGCATGACAGTGTGTCAGACACGGTGTGAGTTACGGCGGCTATTTTGTAAGTGACTGCGTGGAACTAAAAAGCAGGGGCTGTAAGAACTTTTTACTATTATCTATAGTAGCAACTTCTCTGTTTTCAACTTTTTGGTTTCTTTAATCTGTAGTAGCAACTTCCCTGTTTTCAACTTTCTGGTTTCTTTAGTCTGTAGTAGCAACTTCCCTGTTTTCAACTTTCTGGTTTCTTTAGTCTGTAGTAGCAACTTCCCTGTTTTCAACTTTCTGGTTTCTTTAATCTGTAGTAGCAACTTCCCTGTTTTCAACTTTCTGGTTTCTTTAGTCTGTAGTAGCAACTTCTCTGTTTTCAGCTTTTTTTAAAATGTGTAGTAGCAACTTCCCTGTTTTCAACTTTTTGGTTTCTTTAATCTGCAGTAGCAACTTCCCTGTTTTCAACTTTTTGGTTTCTTTAACCTGTAGTAGTACTTTCCCTGTTTTCAACTTTTTGGTTTCTTTAATCTGGTTTCGGCTGAACTTCCTGTTTTGTGTGTGCCTGGAATGCAGAGTCATTGCCGTTCTTGACAAATGTAATGAACAGTTTACTCGAGTAAAAACATTCAAGACGACTTACTGGAGAAAATAAAGAATTGTACATTACATATGAACTAGCAGGCAAAGCGTGACCCACAGACTATTTGTTTGAAATATATACATTATATATATTTCTAAAGCAACACCTACATACTGCAGAACTGGAAGAGGAAAAAGAAAGAAAATCTAGTGAAGAAAACTTGTTTCTATAAACAGAAACGGTAACACTAAAACCGGCAATTTCGTTACATGCTAAAAGGTTTTGCATCTTGAGAGAAAAATGTAGCTACTTCGCATCAAATTAAAGTAATGCCTTTGATCATCAGCTTTGGTATAAAATTTTTTTTAAAAAAGGCTTGTATGAAGAGTCTGAGGTCTACAAGAAATCTTTAAACCAAGTTTCTCAGCCGTTTTCTTTTCATGACTCCTTTCTTGTATCAGCATTTTTTTTCTATGACCCAGTGATAGCGTTAACCGGCAACTGCTGGTAAATTATCGATAATTATCTGGTTTTAAAAAAAAGAGAGAGAGAAACTGGAAGTTTTCGAGGCTGTCGGTTACCATAACTGGTTTATATTATCAAAAACTTAGCAAAAAACATCCAGCGAAATCGATTGGAGGCTACTCAGACCAGTAGGATGATGATGATGCTCTTTTTTTGCACAGAGAAGAATCAGCCAGTTTCTGAGGTCGGTACAGCATGTGAGCATCATGTAGACAGCAGATCTCGCAGAAAATAAGGTAACAACAATTTCAAGTCAACATTTAATTACCGCTGATGTTTGCAAAGAGTGTTTCATTTTACATGATGAACAAAAATCAAAAACATATATATGGCACCGAATATTGCGTTGAACCCCCCCCCCCCCCCCCCCCCCAGTATTTCGGAAAGCACTTCACGCAAAGTGAAGGACAACTATAAGTGTACTGGTTTCATAAAATCCTAACTCCATCACTGCTGTAGTCTTCTCCAAGCCGTTATAATAGAAGCATTATCACTTGTATAACTAGTGGTACTCACATACAGGATCTCAGAGAGTAATTTTCTAAGTCGGCGCAAAACTCTCTTATTAAGCCCCCTTCCCCCCCCCCCCCTATTTTTTTCATCCACTACGCTACGCCCTCCCACCTATCCCCACTCTTCATACCTCCCAGGGCCCATCCTTAAAAGGGTGGGGGGGGGGGAATCCTTTTCTCAAAGCAATTTATCGGCTGGGCCCCCATACAACTCTCCTAGGACCTGCTCTTGTGTTCTACAAGTTTTGCAAACTTCCTTCATACACACTCCTCGAAAGTGTGATTTTCTGCCAATATATTGGATATTTGAATTGTTGGTTTTAGTCTAGTAACACAATAGTACACGAAATAATGATCGAAAATATGTTATTGATTTCCGAATAAACATATAAAGTCCTCCATTACGCCATATTGAGTCGTGTTGTATGCGTTGTGGTTAAATGAATGGACATTTGTGTTGAACAGACGTTTACTCTGTATTTCATTTCACATTTAAAAATTACATGAATGAAATCTCTACGCGTTTCAACAATCTCAAAATACTGTTTGCCGAATCTTTGGTAGGGCTGTTAGTGGGAAGATATGAGAGCCGAACTGGAAGATAAAACAGAAGCAAGCTTGAAGAAAAACTGTGCAACAAAAACATAGGTTTTTATAGACTGTACAGAAATGTATTTTTGAGTCATTCAAGTCAAAGTAAAGCTACATGGTTGAAACATCATGGTTCTGAAGCCACTGCCATTCTGTGGACGATTTAAAGGCCCAAAAATACTTATATTCACACCGATCTTTTCGGGAGGATAGCTCGTAAACTTCTCAACACAGTTTTTCTTTTTTTTTTCTTTTTCCTTCTGAGATCAAGTGCTAACACCCTTGGCATTCATGTTGTACGCAAAACTTTACTGGAATTTTTTTTTGTTATTTTTGTTGGTTTACTGTTATATCACTAGAGGAGCCATTTGTCTCTGGTACAGATGAAGTTTCTCTCACTAACGTCATCGTCATGTATAAATTCAGACGTTGCTGCATTCTCTTTGGGATTTAGTAACTACTTTGGCGAATACTAAAAAGACTGAAGCTATCTTATCGCTCTTTCAAATATTTACTGCGTCAAACATAATGTTGCACAGTTATGTGTGCATAATTTCATTTATTGATTTATTTTAAAGGACGAACTAAGCAATGCATTATTAAAGTAATTATAAGCTAAAGTTGGACTTTTATCTCAATATAGCCAGTGAAAGTAATCATGCCCAGTGTTTGGACGAGTTCTTGTTCCTTCTGTGTATATCCTTACAGATCTTGAAACAAATGTTAACTGATGTATCCATATTGTACCTCACCTGCAAGCATTTTAAGGCTGCCTTCTTTAATTAAATATTTTACACTGTGTTCACATTCAGTGCGTCACCGATCAGTGTATCAACATTCAGTGCATTGCCGATCAGTGTGTCAACATTCAGTGCATCGCCGATCAGTGCGTCAACATTTAGTGCATTGCCGATCAGTGTGTCAACATTTAGTGCATTGCCGATCAGTGTGTCAACATTCAGTGGATCGCCGATCAGTGCGTCAACATTCAGTGCATTGCCGATCAGTGTGTCAACATTTAGTGCATTGCCGATCAGTGCGTCAACATTTAGTGCATTGCCGATCAGTGTGTCAACATTTAGTGCATTGCCGATCAGTGCGTCAACATTCAGTGGATCGCCGATCAGTGTGTCAGTATTCAGTGTGGAGAAAAATGATAATAACAACAAGGAGTTTTTAAAATTTATTAAGACATCACATGAGATCTATAAGATGTTTAAGAGTAAAGAGTGCGCAAATGTACAGTAAAGTTCATAAATACAGTTTACATAAGAATTTTACTACAAAAATGTATACTCAAACACCGGTCAGGTTGTAAATGCATGATACGTGCAGATGTATCAACATTTCGGGCATGAAATACATGCGTAAACCTGGAAGCTGTCATTACCAAGATGTTAGCTTAGCTACAGCCAACAAAAAAAGTAGAATAATAAAACCATTTCTACTTAACATTGTTAAATAGTTTTTCTTCAGTTTACCACGACTTCACAGTTCAAAGTCCAAAATTCAGACTCCGGCTGTACATTAATATATTTTTGAGCCAAAGTAAAACAACCCCATAATGCTCCGCCGCATGCCGCAGCATACATCTAAGAATAAGTTTGCTAATAGTTCCTGTCAAATGTTAGTTTTCATCCGTTTGGTTACCACGACTTCATTATTAACTGTCTTTGTTTTTTACATATTTTATCACGTTAGCCTACGCCGCTGGGTATTATTATTTAATTCATGTGCTTATCTTGTCTTCGAAATTTTCGTGACCATTTTTACATTGCTTTCACCGTAAAGATGAATTGTTTCCAAGTTCTTTCCTTTAAAAAAGTCACAGATGCAATATACATGTGCATCACTGTGTTATAAAAGTAATATAACTTATAAAAAGCAATATAACTAGACTATTCAAAAGAATGACAGTATAGTATATATGCCTGGAACTCTCTAGTCTCGCCTGCGTTTCACTTCTATCAATTTATCAATTTTATCAAGTAATCAATATTCCAGAAAAAGACTAACGGCGAATACAATATAAAAAAGAAGAGAATGTAGGCCGGGCATATCAATGGCTAGCAAGATGGTCGCCTGGCTACAAGGTTTGTTGTGGCAGCCGAACAAAAACTATTTAGGGACTTGTCACGCGAGCCCTGCAACAATCATTACCCGAGGCTCTAATATTATACTTGTGAGGCTGTGCAGGCACAAGCTTACGTAGAACAATATAAGTGTGTTTAGAACCACATATTTCTGACTGTTTTGTTATACGCATCGAAAAGAATTTTTATAATTATTGCTTCTTTTACATATTTTTATTTTGTTACAGTGCGCCTGTGATTTTAAAAACTTGAAAAAAAAAACTGTTTCATGGTGGATATATGACATTTGCACGTACATCTATGATTTCCCACTGAACGTGAAGCTAAACTTCACCTATTGGAAGTACATGTTTAACACAGTGAATACCTGGTAACACTGAAACGTGTCACATTCTTAGGCGGGAGATTTGCCTTGTCGACATTCGAGGTGTGATTCCATTTTGTGAGTTGTGTTGAATTTGTCTTCACATAATTATACTTATGACCTTATGACAGAAGAAAAGCAAAAATGTTTCTTCTTAAAACATGCAGTAATTAGCAATTTGACCTAGCACTTCTCCAATTTATTTCTTTTCTTCTCAAATAGCAAGGAAAGTTACCAGTAAAAGATAGAAACAATGAAATGATTATAAAAAACAGCAATAACAACATCCAAGTAAATCATCAAGTATGACTTTATCAAGTATAACAGAAAAACAAAACAAACATAAATACACGAAAGAAACCTGAACACAGACTTCGGCCACAGACAAAGGTGGAAACAGGAGGGAGAGATTCAGCAGACAGTGGAATACAGTCAGCCAGAAGCTAACACAACAGCAAACTAGACCAGGAAAAGGATTCAAGGTAGAGCATAGTAAATAAAACGAAAAAGAATTCTACAGAGAAAACTAAAAGAAGTAATACAAGCAGCTGAGTTCAGGCATCCAACCAGAAGAGGCCCTATTATTAGGAGAGCATTATTAACCCTTGCTATCCCGCGGAACGGATGAAAAAATATAATAAAGAAAGTGGGAAAAGAGATGGGAAATTAAAAGGAACAAAGGTATGAAAACAATGATAGTTAAACAAATGAAAAGGTTATTCAGAGAAAGCTGGTATGCGTGTATGGTTCAATTTTATAAAAGAAAAAATAGAAGAAAGAGTGAGCAAAGTTGGCAAAAACAAGAATGCAGAAAGTAAGAAGAGCATATATAGATTAAGAACATACAACAATCCAATATTTCGGCAAAAGTCTTTTTCGAGAATCACATAAAAAAACAACACAACAGATTAAGAATAACACGAAAAACAGACTAAAAGTTAAAACATTTAGATTTTCTGGTCTCCTTCCAAGAAAGACGAGGACAAAATGCTTTTGCTGAAATACTGAATTGTTGTATATTTATGTTGTGCCCACTTTCTCAATCTTTCTATTTTTTTTTTTAAACTGAACCACACGCCCCTATCTTCCTTCATTACTAGAACCAGTTTTATCGCAGTCGTCATTTCTGTTATCTTTCACAGAAAGCTGAAATGAGAATTCAGACCAACAGGATGTAGACACTCAGTCTGGAAGATAACGCGCTGTTCCATAGCATGCTCATCGGAAGAATAAGAATATAATTAAAATCTTCTCGAAAATGAGTATTTCTTCTTGGTGTAGATTGTTTGAATCGTAAATTGAAATTCATACACTCGACATCAACGTTTCTAGGAAAGGAATATTTAATCTACTATAAACGATGCGACATATTTATGATCATAGTGAAAGTATGCGCAATTTTACGCTGTTCATGAGAAGAGAAAGTGCCAACAAAGTTCTGGTGCATAGGTGTAAAAAGTTAACTGTGAAATAAGCACGCCGGTACAGTTAGATCAATAAAGGTTTACAGTTTTAGAATGTTCACGAAAGAGGAAATGGATAGTGTTCATGCTTTATTCAATAACTAGCTGATTACCCGGCGTTGCCTGGCGATTTATTTATCCCAATCTTCTATTAGACAGGAAAAGGAATGAATTCTATCTATAATGTAAAATCGAAGTAATTTTATTTACAGGTATTTAAGTATGAGTAAAGTCTTTTACAAATTCACTATAATATTAATTTAACTAAACATTTGATTATAAACAACATTTTTAATTTCATCTCCTGGAGCAAGAATAAATAAAATCTTGTGTGGACCCACCCTTGAGTAAGCAACTTAAAGTTGTCCATGGGAGAAACATGGCGATCTCAAATCCATTCCACAGTACTTAATAGACTGCCACTGTGACGCGTTGATCGTGATCGAGTACGCAAGTCTCACTGGAAATTGCAATCTCTTAAAGTTAAAAGGGAGATCCATCGGAATGAGCGATATCCGTGGGATAAAAACTGTTTCACCTTCTCCCTTTCGTGTTAAGATAGTCGCTTCAGTTACATTTCCCAGCATCTTCTTTACATACAGCCTTGTGCCGTTACAAAATTTTGGCGGGTCGAAGTTTCGTAGTAAAATAATTGGAGATACCACTTTAAGTAAAAGACAATGTGGTTGCCATCCAGCCGGATCAAGTGAGTTTAGGAACTCTGGTCGGAAATTCACGACCTCATCGGCATCTACTACGGTATCGAAAGACTTGTATTCAGTGACCACGCCTGGTAACATGGCAAGTATTTGATTGTTTATTTCATGGACATCTTCATTTTTATCAGCAAGAATGACCCTCTTTATGGACATCTTCATTTTTATCAGCAAGAATGACCCTCTCTCGCAACCAGTTCAAATTGTGATAGTTTTGAAAAACAGCCGGATAGACTGCGTCTATTAGCTCTGCGACGGACGACAGGAGATTACAAAAATCGGATGGCAATTTTATCTTGCCAGAAGACTTGACTGCTAATCTATCTTCTGGAGATCTCCAGTAGTTAGTGTGAGAAAATTTGAGCACTCTCATCCTCCAGATGTAGTCTCATGTTTTGCTTTAAAGTTATCTTTCGCACATGTCTCCATATAATGAATATTTTAAATACGCGTGGATCTCATCGGCCGGTGTTGACTTTGGGATGACGGGCAGAGTTTGACGAAAGTCTCCACAGAGGAGTACCTCAGCTACTCCCATTAAGTCGTCGTTTCCTCTCAGATCTCTCAGAGTGATGTTAAGGGAGTCGAGAGCTTTCTTGTGAGCCATGGTGCATTCATCCCAAAGGATTAATTTACATGTCTTGAGCATCTGCACCCGACCACTTACCTTGCTTATCTTACAGGTAGGATTTTCCTGCCTGGTGATGTCAAGTGGCAACTTAAGTGCAGAGTGGCCTGTCCTCCCTTCCTCCATTAACGTCGCCGCAATTCCTAAGGAGACGATAGCGAGAGCAACTTCTTCCTTGATACCTGATTTCGGTCAGAATTAAATTAGTTAAAAATTTTTTCCCTGTGCCCCTAGAATCATCAAGAAAAATGATACCACCTTGTTGTTTTGCTACTTGATCCATGATAATTTGGTATGTTCTTTCTGATCTTGATTTAGAAGTGGCTTCTCGTCCTAGGCGTATGCACTCAGCTCTTCGACGTTGTAGTTATTTTCTCGTATGTAATCTGCGTGAAGTACGTCTTAATTTTAGCTACCATGACCCAGAGGGGCCCACCCCCTTTAGAGTATCAGGAGTTTAATAGGGCTGAAACACTTGTCTGAGGGGGTACTTCTTCTGATGATCTGAAGGAGTTGTGTTGTTGTTCCGCTTTCTACAGTAGAGTTTCCTGCATACATAACATAAACATAAGGAAAAAATGTTAAATTAAAATTATGACTTACTTACATCCGTGTAGAAATATAAAACTCTTCACAGAAATAAAAAAAGTATTAATAAATGAATCTATTATAGAATACATTCAAAAGCTAATATAAACATAAAGAAAAAAAGTTAAAATTATGAAGTACTTAAATCCGTGTAGAAATATAAAACTTCACAGAATTTAAAAAAAAGGATTAATGAACTTGAATTCAAAATACACACTCTCACTGTCAAATAAAGTAGGAAACACTTATACAATCAACTAAAAGAGTGAAATGAAACTGTCACATTACCTGAAATATAATACACTGGAAGATGTGCCGAGTTAGCTTACTTTATATACGACCATCTAAGATTCGGATGGGTGCTGGAATTTTCTCAAACACCATGAGTCCAAGACCGGAGCATAATGATTTCTACAAATTTCCAAAGGATTCTACAGAGTTCTACTCATTTCAACGCTATCCGGCACGGCACACAACCCGAGGCAGGCACTGTGCAGAAATATAGCGGGAGTTACATCCCTTAGTTCACTGGGCTATTTTTACTGTCGGTCGTTTTCGATTATTTTAAATGTTACCCCTGTCCCACCCCATCCCTAGAGGTGGTAGGGGTGTCTTGCCCCCCCCCCCCCCCCCCCAAGAGTATTTTTTTCCAGATTGTAAGTCATATGCGTACCGAATTTGGTTGAAATTGCTCCAGGCGTTCCAGATTTGTGCTAGAACATACACATATCCATTTATATATATATATATATATATATATATATATATATATATATTCTTTTACTTTCTCGGGGCATTTCTCTTCCATGTGATATTTTGGTTCAGCAAGTAAGTAACCAAATAATCTTGTAGACATCGCTAGATTCACTCATATTCATTTCTTGTATTCACTACTTTAGGGAGTCTTTAAGTGGCTGCATCATCAGTCTGAAGTGGCGCAATGAAAGGCATTCTCAAAGAAAACATAAAGAACAAAGAAACAGAGCCCCAGAAACAAACGACTATTTCAGAACAGAATAAGACAGAGAAGAAAGCTGGGAGAAAGACTGCCGTTATTAAAAGAGTGTAAGACCTCAAAGTGTTCTTGTTAAAGAGTTGTTTTTTTTAAAATTTTGTAGCTAATGTGTTCTCATTATTTATTAATTATGAAGAATTTCCCATTTGGTACTCTTCGTTCTTTCAGCAGCCCCGATTGCCTTATGCATTCAGACATCTGCTGTCCTGGCAGAATGGAGTTTATCAAATCAATATTTTCCGGGGATTTCTTTGGCATCTTTGCCCAAAGCTAGTAGAGAATGGTCTCCTTTCCACTTTACAGACTTTAGATAGTTTTAATTGTTCTCAGTTTGTGCTCCTCCACATGTATCTCCGTTAACCAGTAAATGAACGCCGTGTTCTGTATCTTGCCCTTGGTTAGCGAAACTTCCTCACTTTTTGCGTGGAGACTTGTTCAGCGTTAATTTGAGGGGTGATGTAATTTAGCATTTTTCATGGATTACAAAAATAACTAAAACTGGTCATGGAAATTTGGATGAAACGATTACGACGCAAATAAAGACAGAGAAATAAGAAACACATATGGAAAAGGTCAAGGTTCCTGACTCTTTAATTTATTCTATAGCATAACTGATATCAATGCTGTTTTGTGTCTTTCCATGGACGTTGTAAATTTTACTTATTTTGTGAACGTAGTTTCAGTTGTAGTCATGGTAACAACGGCCAAATTTATTCTTTAAAAAAACCTGCAAAATTCATACAATTAATCTTTTTTTTTAATAATAAGAAATAATAAGAATGATTTTTAAAGTATGACTCCTGAACGAGTCATTATTATATACTCGTAAGTCGTAAGCTAATTTAGTTATATGAAGAGTAATATAGATAACTTGCTAACCTAAAGTACAACTAACCCAGCGACTAAATCATTAAGCCGGCGTTTCATTATTCCGTGCAGCCGTTTGTTGTTTACTGAAGTGTCCAAAATGACATGGGTGTGTTATAGCTAAACTAATTGTCCAATTTAGAGTTCACTCATTCGCAATGCACGCAACCATTTTCACGTTGTCTGTCCTGGATTCATGATAAATGATGCAAAGACAGACTGTGGAAGCTATTACTTTAGAAAAACACATTTATAATCATGAACATGTAAGACAGCGTATCTGAAATTGAAGAACCGACAAAAGCAATACTTCTACCAACAGAAAGCAAGGGACTGGACTAGTGGCCAGAAGTGGAGATTTTATCGGTAGACTTGGAACATTGCTAGTCATGATTGTCACAACTATCAACACTGGAACTATTACAGTGACCAGCTTTATCGAGGGTGTGTACTGGAAGGGAGGCGTTCATGCATTCTTGCTGGTATTTCTACACTTACCAGTAATCGGAGTTATGATATGGTTAATGTGCAAAGCTAAGGTAAGTGTCGTAATTATGTTTTTTTTCCTCTTTCTCTCTCTCCTCCTCCTTCCCCCCCCCCCCCCCTCTCTTCTATCTCTCTCTCTCTCTCTCTCTCTCTCTCTCTCTCTCTCTCTCTCTTTAGTTATTCTACTGCTCATCTTTGGAACACCCTCACATCCTGTATAAAAATATAAATTATACTCCTTCCTACAAATACAAACTTTCCTAATATCTATTTGATGTCGACTACATACCTCACTGAATCATAAAACTTAAAAGTTATCTTAGACTGCTCTTACAGACACTGAATACAGTTAATTTTTTTTATTCTGAATAGTCCCGAAATATTTGTTTAGTAAATAGTCGTTTATATATGTATGTAGTTACTTCTGTACTGAGTGAATGGATAAGAGCGAAACGTAAATGTTATATTTTATGTCTTCAGCTTCAATGTTAATTATGTTTGTTACATGAACAACATATTTGTAGAATGTCTGGAATAGAGTGAAAGATTTATGATAAAGGGCAGAATGCCATACGGGTCTGCGTGCCCAATTCTTAACACTTTTGAGATAAAGATCAACCAGTTAATCTCTCTCTCTCTCTCTCTCTCTCTCTCTCACTCACTCACTTACTCTTATCCCTTCAGTCCTCAAGACATACGAGGCTGCTGGTAGCAAGAGACTTCCACGTGTGTTGTTCCTTCTCTATCTTATTTGATGTCTCCCATGTCAGTCTTTTTGTTTACCATCATTTTCTCTGCTGTACGTTTCCATGTCTCTTATCAACATTCCTCAGGGATCCAGTTTCCTGGCTAACTTCGCTCCTCTTACCGACATTTTAGATTTATCTTGCTGTCTGTGACAGTGACGAGGTCGCTGACCCTATCACTAACCTCCTTAGTTACCTCTTACGACATGCATGGAGGGTAGCAAAAGCTGGATTCTTCACTCCCCAGACTACCGTCCCAAACCCGCAGACTCACGGGCGAGTAATTATGTTGGCATAATAAAACAATCATTGGAGGTTTCAGCCTAAACCGAGTGATCCACTTTTACACCCTCGTACGCAAGCACACCCACACAACTAAATCAAAACACTAAAATATATTTAAGGACATTAACTGCCTATTTCAGTTTTTAAAAATGTACATCATATGTGAACAATTAACTTATAATGTCATAAATATTCAATGCATTTAATGTTCATTGACATGTAGAATCTTGAGACACAACTAAATAACAAAGTCAAGAATGTGAACTAGAAATAAATACTATGAGTGTCATACAGAAAGTCGTGAGCAAACATTTTTTAAACATCAGAATTTATAGATAGGGAAAATATAAACGTATCATCCTAAGCTGCATCCTTTGCACTTCATATAGAGGTCACATTACGTCACCATCATGTGTCACATGGCCACGCGGAGCAGAAACAAAATGGCGGGTGCTGAAGTTTCGTTTCGTCAACGTGCTGTTATTGAGTTCCTCGTTAAAGAGGAATTCCCCGCTCCTGAAATTATCAAAGACTTCAAATTGCTTATGGAGATGTGTGTATGGGTGCTAGCAGTGTTAGGAGGTGGGTGAAACATTTCAAAAATGGAAACACGAGCATCCAAAATGTGCTTCGCAGCGGTCGCCCTCGAGCTGCCTTCACTGAACGCAACGTGGAAAGGGCTGACGTCATCATTAAAGAAGACAGACATGTAACAGTATCAGAAATCGCTGTAAATCTTGGAATAGGAGACAATGCAGTACAGGAAATGATTGAAACCCTAGGCTATAGAAAAGTTTGTGCCAGCTGGGTCCTACAGGATAGAACGTCCGGAAAGCAGTGCGTCTGTGCCGTCGGTCAGCTGGAACGGAATTCTGCCGGGAGTGTATTTTCAAACTTGCAGAGCTATGGGGAAAATGTGTGCAGAGAAATGGAGATTATGTTGAAAAGTGAAGAAAAGTTTGCAGTTTAAGGTGATATATTTATATTTTCTCTATCTGTAAATTCTGATAAAAAAATCTTTTGCTCACGACTATCGGTATGAGCCTCGTAGAAAGAAAAAAAAGGTCATGGTGATCTCTAGGGAAGAACAAAAACCACATATAAATATAATCGGAGACACAATAGAACAAATTAGAAAATTCACATATTTGGGACATATGGGTAGAGGGCACAAGATGATGACGAATACTACGCTTGAGTATAGGTATACATATATGTTCAGATTACCTCTGTAAGCGACACAAAAGAAGGAGGGGAAAAATCCAAATAATGGGTTGCAGGTAACTACATTCTGTTTAGTGTTACATTGTTAGTAACACTAGTAATGTGTTATTAGATATTGTAGTGTCTTCTGTAGTGTGATATTCAGTCATCTTTTGCTGGGTTTCGTTCATTATATAATTCTAACCAATCGAAGTGAATTATCTAGTAATAAATAAAGTTATCTTAGCTTGCAATGTTTAACGTACACTTCTAGATCTCATAAAATGAACAATGATATAAATCTCTCCTACTAAAAGTGACAGAAATACTTCATATTCCAAGTTTAGCTGCTGAGTTTTAAAATGTGTAACAGTAAGATATAAATTAAAGGAATGAGCAAAATTCTTCAAGCGTCATATCTGATCACAGAGGTCATAAATCAAAGTTATATAGAATATTTAAGGAAGTGAGGGAAGTTCAGAGCAAAATTGCACTTGTCAGAAACTACCCATGTTTTTCTAAGTATGTGAGCATTTACGAGGAAACTACAGTAAGTCTAATACAATACTAATCTGTTAAAGCGTTTTTAAGAATCTGTATCTCATTTTGTAATAGTAAAATCTGAAAATCTACTTGCATTTTCAGCTTTAATCTTATGAAGCACCCTGACATGCTCATCACTGATATCGGAAAAAAACCGCTTTATTTTAGAGCAAGACAGTTTATCAGTAGTTCATGGTTGATGCTAGTTGACAATGTGATAGCCTCACTCTCTTTCTCTCTCTCTCTTTCTCTCTCTCTCTCTCTTTCTGTCTTTCTTTCTCTCAACCACACACACACACACACACTGTCTCAACAATTGCATATGTTAATCGTTAAGTTCAGGATATTTTTGTCATTTCTCATAATCAGGGAATGAGCTACGAATTTTTGTTCTATCTCTTTTCATATATCTAAGATTCGTCTGATACTCTTCAGTGTAACATCTTCACTGTGAATTCATGGCGCCAGAGCTTCTGTTATAATTTGCTCTGTGTAGGTTCATTCATTCATTGACCTAAGTTTCGTAGTCTGTAATGTGTGTATGTATGTATGTATGTATGTATGTATGTGTGTATGTATGAATGAATAAATCGTTGAATGAAAGCATCGATGTTATTTTCTTCGAATTTATCATTTCCGAGTTTACTTGAGGTATTTAACAACTTCTGAGTTCTCATGAAGTGTAGAAGGAATACTATTTGCCACGCCTCACTTTTCTCTCGACGAACAGTGATTACTCTCTCAGACTAACAACTTTTTATCTGTTGAAACGCTCATTTCTGACTTCTGTATCGTTTACAGGTGCAAGCCATCTACAGGAAAGTTCGGCCATCAAAACCAGGGGAGGCAATAACCATCACAGACGTCGATGGCGAGGCTGTGGTTCACGAGGAGACAGTGGTTGTACAAGAAACTGAAATTGACAAGAACAAACAAGAAAAAACAGTTTCTAAGAAAGTTTCAGGGAAAATGAAGAAAAAAGATCTGGAGACAAAGGCTGTGAGACGAACAAATGCTGTAGGACAGATAAACAAAGCGTTTGATCTTACCACGTGATACTCGTGACAGCATTTATTTCCGTTCCTGACGCAGTGACAGCATTTGTTTCCGTTCCTGACGCAGTGACAGCATTTATTTCCGTTCCTGACGCAGTGACAGCATTTATTTCCGTTCCTGACGCAGTGACAGCATTTATTTCCGTTCCTGACGCAGTGACAGCATTTATTTCCGTTCCTGACGCAGTGACAGCATTTGTTTCCGTTCCTGACGCAGCGACATCATTTGCTTCTGTTGGTGACGCAGCGACATCATTTGTTTTCTGCGGCCGAAGCAGTGACAGCATTTGTTTCCGTTTGCTGAATCAGTAGTGACACTATTTCTTTTCTTGCCCTTGCCCGAAGAATATTTATCCATAGCTGAAATATTTAACACATGCTTTTTGGAACGCTGAATCAAATTCAAAGCCTGTATATAAAAACATTCAGTGTTTGTCCTTTACAACATCTTATTTTATTGACATTTCAATCATTTATCTGCGGTAAAAGACAATCAGTAGGTTATGGGTGTTCAGATTACACATGTTCGTGGAATTTAATGGCCACTATGAAAATTTTGCTATAATTTATTTTAAGTACTAAAATTAGCAGACCATAAATATAAAGAGTATAAGAACTGGAATATTTGAAACATTTGAAAGCTTCACTATTAGCCGGAAGTCATGGTGATGTGTTAAATATGTTCTGTCTTTGCTATCTAACACACTTTTCCAGTGGCTGCATGAAACGGGAGTATCTACTGTCACACTTTGCTCAAAACAATGTAAATTCAAATATCTCATCACCATCATCATCATCATCATCATTGGTTTCTATACTTCTCGACGTGTTTGTTGTAAATTATCATGAAAGTTTCTACTACTCGTTGTCAACCTGTTCTCGTGTTGTTATATTTCTGCTCCTTTTTTTAATGCATTTATAATGGCATACACAAATCATACCAAGCAAAACACATCTGATTTTTCTTTTTCAGTCCCTGATATTTCAAGGATTCTGCACATTAACATAATTTCTTCACCAGCTTGTGCAAAGCTAGTACAAATGTTTTTCACACTTGAGAACGAATAGATAGCGTCTTTAAAATGGCAAAATGTGTGAATATTACACTATCCACAGATACCTCCTCCATCTCATATACCTATAAACATATATTCAGTGACGTCTATTAATTCCACGTTATAAATGTACTTATTCTGTAAGTTATTAACATCTGGTGTGTTGCATTTATTTATGTAAATAAAAACGTTTGTTCACATCAACATTTGATCAAGAAAAAAAACTCGTGATTTTTTTGTTGTTGTTGCTAGTTTTGTATAGTGATTGAAATGGTAGACTGTTCTCACTGTTTCTCTAACGTGCTACAGCGGTAAACTGTTTTCACTGTTTCTCTAACGTGCTAATGCGGTAGACTGTTTTCACTGTTTCTCTAACGTGCTAATGCGGTAGACTGTTTTCACTGTTTCTCTAACGTGCTACAGCGGTAAACTGTTTTCACTGTTTCTCTAACGTGCTACAGCGGTAGACTGTTTTCACTGTTTCTCTAACGTGCTAATGCGGTAGACTGTTTTCACTGTTTCTCTAACGTGCTAATGCGGTAGACTGTTTTCACTGTTTCTCTAACGTGCTACAGCGGTAGACTGTTTTCACTGTTTCTCTAACGTGCTAATGCGGTAGACTGTTTTCACTGTTTCTCTAACGTGCTACAGCGGTAGACTGTTTTCACTGTTTCTCTAACGTGCTACAGCGTCGAGCCTGTCTCAGATCTTGGTTGCCCCACCGATTGTAGCTAGTTATCTTTTCCTTAACGCAAGTGACGTTCTAAAGCTAATCCTTAGCATCAGATCTGTTTCAGAATCAAGATTTTCCACAGAAAACTTACACATTCAAACATGGTACAGGGTGAAAGGTAAACTTCCCGTTTCCATGCCATTAAGGCATATTAGGGGAAACAGTGTTAGGCTCGTATTTTCCATGACTTTCGGCACATGAAAGTGTGATGTTGGTAAGGGGTGGTGCACACAAAACCAACCACAGCTACGAAATAGTGTCCAGCGCGGAAGTATAAAACATGACATGAAAATACAGGTTGCAGAAAAGTTCGAAAAACTTTAAATTATCTCTGGTTCTACGATTTCTTGGTAATACTAGAGTCATCTCTCTCTTGCGTACTAATAGCTATCTGGTATAAGTTCGTATATACAAATACAGTATAAACAGAACAACTGCAATAGAGCTATGGTAAGAAATATACATTAACAAAAAGTAGGAGCAACTTTATTTATTAACAAGCACACAGTTGTGATGTTTCAGTTTTTACCTTACTCATACAGAATTATACAGGACGAAGAAGTAGGAAAAGAAAAGAAAGTCAAGCTTTACATTTATGATATATAACACAAATTGGGGGGGGGGGTGGAAGTAGATTAATTATCTCAAGACTTAATGGAGAGCTTCTAACGTATTCCCCCACCCAACGCAAACACACACACACACCATCCCAAACAAATCCCGTAAATGCACTTTTTCTGACCATTAAATTTCAATGAAAAATTCCGTAGATTAAAAGTATTTTAATACTCTCTTATTGTGTTCTCTAAGATATCCTACATTATCATCGTTCAAGAACAAATATATCAAGGATGAAAGAAAGACAGTAACTTGCTGTGTACCAATCTCAATCTAGATGCCGTACTAAAGGCTAAACTGTAGAACCTCTACAATGAATCATCATCACACAAAACACTACTTACTGAAACTCTTACACACTACTTTTAGCCTGGTTTTAAAAAAGGTGATCATGCTATAGAAGTAATTAGTGAATGTCGTGTTATTACCCATATTTTATTTCACCTGTATCAGAAGGTAATGTGGTCATCGTCACACTTGACCGGTTCCAGAAGGAGCTAATTATCCATTTCAACAGCCTGTTTGACTGGGGTATCTTCTACTGGACTGGAACCGCCCACATTCGCCGTGACAGACAAGTGCACTAATACAAACTGGTGGTAAGATCAAATTACAATCACCTGTATTTAGCAAGAGTTCTGAAAGTTTCAGAGCAGGTCCAGCTGAAATCTCCGTAGAATATTTCACCATACTCAAGTATGCCCAGTACTTCCCAGTTTTCGCCTGTCAGTGCCTCTTCTTTGTAAAAAAAAACAAACTAACTTCTTCCATTTATTACTTGTGTTGTTAATCTACATATCACATATCTCTTTGTATATCATTTACCATTCATGCTACTGATGGTGGAAGGAACAGAAAAGCTATTTATTTCTATCTCTGTCTTTGTACAAATATTCTGTTTTACGTTTCGCTTTCATCACGTTTATCGTCTAATCGATAATCGGCGACAAAAAATACACCCACATTTGAAAGGGAAATGTAGGTCATGCGTAGCACTGACACATAGAAAAGTCGCCTAGTTACCGAGTTCATTATGTCTGCTGAATAAGTGTGCAAACTTTCCATGCGCCTGCCGTTTGAGACTGCCTATAATCTTCGGCTCCACTTCTCCAGTATTTGTGAAACTGTTTACACATGTGTCAGAAGCAAAACATCTATACTTGTACAAGACTGTAACTTAAGGTTATCACAATTTCCAATGTATTTAATACACACGATTGGATATGTTTCTGTTGATTCTTTCGCTGTACCAGCTAAGGCAACTAATGCTGACAAATCTAGAAGATTTTTAAAATAACATTTTCTTAATTTCTGGCGAGCCAGTCAGTGTGCAGTGTTCACCTGTTACTTAGGATAAACTCTTCGTTCTGGAAACATTATCAGTTGTTTAGTGTTGATCTATTTCACGGAATGGACGAGGAGTAGGCCTCTACAAGCTGAGTGAACGTGACGTCATTTCTACACTTTTGTGATAGTAAAGTCAGTGTACAACTAACTAGACTTTCCTGGAAGTGTTTGTCCAGCTAACAGCACATGGGGACCAGATGATACAAAAATTCAGTGGAACTTCACCCTTGAGAGCTTGAGGTATGGATCATATTAGGTGACTTCTCAGTTCTGTTCTTCACTGAACCTTATACAGTGGTACCTCGGGTCACGAACTTAATTCGTTCTTTGATTCTATTCGAGAGCCGAAATGTTCGCGAACCGAAACAATTTTTCCCATTGAAATTAATGCAAATCCAATTAATCCGTTCGCCCGCCCCAGAAATATATTGTTATTTTACTTTCTAAAATGTATGTGTGGCAAAAATATATAACATAAAATATACAGTAAAACTTTACCTTTGTGGTTGATAGTTGCTGGCATAGGTACATGGTAGAGGAGGAGGAGGAGGAAGAAGACTACTCCTTCGAAGGAGAGTCCCATTCCATAATAACGTTGGGCAACCGTGGAGGTATCCAAAGTAACAATAATTTTTCTACTTCTTCTAACACTTCAGACCTTTGCTTCGTTAACATAGCCACTCCTTTAGCCACATCAGCCGTCTTTACCGCATCTTTGTTCTACAGATCGTAGATTTAACCATGCTGTACTGCTTGGCGAGATCAGACACACGAAACCATTTAGTTAGTTTAGTTATTATTTCCTTCTTCGTTTCTACTGTAATACGCTTAGGGCTTCTTTACACCACTGTCACTAACGCTTTTCACTTTCTTGGGAGCCATAATGAGGGTTAATTTAATGCAAAGAACAAAACAATTGTATCAAGAACAACGCAACGACAGACAATGTTCTCAGCGCCCAAACCTGAGTACAACTGATGCTGTTCGCAAGCCGAAAAGGTGCGTTCGTGCACCGATACATTGTTCGCCGGTCGAATCAAAATTTGTTAGGAAAAATTTGTCATGGCATGTTCAGTGGTGGAACGGCCTCTAGACATAATATAGTGGATATATGAATAAACAGCAGTAGACCAAAACAAGTGCCTGCTGTCACGTGGGTCAGCCTGCTTAGATAAAGGCTAGCCAAGAAAACAGTATACACACCCAGCGGAAGGCACAGGGAAACCAATACGATCCCGTCATTCCGTTGTCAAATCATTCTTCATTAAATTATGAATAAGATTAACGGGGTAAATGAGTGCTCAGATGGAGCAGTCTCACCCCGTTAGACTCTTCATGCACATGCATGTAACTTTTTACATACGTCCCCGTTTCTCTTTGTACTTATTGATGAATGTTATTATTCCTTACTGATTGCCTTGGTTTTTGTCCTTTAAATGTTTATTTCCAGTCAATAAATAATGTCTTCTAATTTATTAATAGTCCATTATGCGTACGAAGAAGAAGAAGATTAATAGTCCAGAAGTAATTTGTAGATGATAGAATGTAGACACACGATGTAATGGCAAATATTTGAATGAATGAACAAATAGTATTTCTTTTCTCTATTCATCATTTTGCATATCACATAACAATTTATATTTTCACAATTACACGACTATACATGTAAGTAAATTATAGTTTTTGCTGGATTCATTCATTGCTCCACTTGTACTGACTTCCACAGTGAGGTCTCTGAGTGGATGTGTCACATTACATGCAATGAAGAACGACAAAGCAGAACCCTCCAAACAACCGTCAGCTCCCTCACAGAATGGGGTGAATACAAAAACAGGAAAAAAGACGGCAGTTATTAAAGGAATGTGAGTCTTTCTGTTGTATCTATCTTAACATTATATTTGAAACTGTTTCACCTTCTACGAGATTTATATTTTCCAGAATTTCTAAAACAAAAGATGTGCACATTATAATAACTAAAAGCGAACTTTTCCTATGAAGGCATTAGTGCTCATTTGACAGAACTGTAAACGCTTCAATGTAATCCCCTCTACGAGCGATACACTGTTTCCGACATTTCTTACTTTGTTAGAATGCTTCCTGCAATGTACTTTCTGTCATGGTGCGAGGTTCTCTTTTCGCAGTTTCCTGAATCTCTTCTATGGTTGGAAAACAATGTCTTATCAAAGTGGTTTTTAATTTGTGAAATAGGACAAAGTCTGCTGGAGTCCGTAGAACAGGACACAAAAAATGTCTATGTTGTGGCAGATAACTGCTGATGAGGAGCAAGGAGTGTGCTGGAGCGACTGTCGGGGTGCAACATCCAAGTCTGGTTTTCCTACAATTCAGGTCTTTTTATGTGCATAGCATTCCTCAAGCGCGCTAAAATTTCCTGGTACAACTATTTTTTTTACCATCTGATCAAATGGTACAAATTCGTAGTGGACAATGCCGTTGAAATAAAGAAACAATACAACCAACAACACATTGATCTTTGACCTACTCATGCGTACTCTTTTTTGTTCGAGGAGACCTTCCCCCCCCCCCCCCTCATACACACACACACTGTGAAGACTACATCTTGCTTTCAACATCATTGCCATAAACCCACGTCTCATGTCCTGTTCTGCACCCAGTCCTGATGGCGTCCGGTATGGATATCTCAAAGAAGTTGAGGACATCGTTGTAAAGCGGACGACAGAATTTTACAACCAGAGTTTGAAGACTGGTGTATATACCTGATGAGTGGCTTCACAGTTACTTGACTCATTTGCCAAAAATAGGAAAAGACAATACAAAACTTGGTGGATATCGAATTATTACATTACAAAACGTATATGGCAAGGTAATTGAGAGGATTATAGCTAGGCGACTATTACTAGAGACTAGCGGGCTA
Organism: Achatina immaculata; assembly: GCA_009760885.1. Classification (NCBI taxonomy): domain Eukaryota; kingdom Metazoa; phylum Mollusca; class Gastropoda; order Stylommatophora; family Achatinidae; genus Lissachatina; species Lissachatina immaculata. The sequence goes on along the minus strand of CM019709.1, from coordinate 10,852,025 downwards.
CTACCAGATTCACTAGGAAGCTATCGTTCAATATGAAGGATTTCAGAGAAAAGACGAACATGTAATTGTGGCACTTGATCTTGAGGATGCATACAACAGAGTGGATTATACAGTGTTGTTGATACTTCTGATGGTGTTTGGGGTAGATGCAAGATTGGTTCGACGGATAGCTTCAATGCTGTTGAGGCGATCGGTTGCCTTAAGATACAGAACATGGATCTCAGAGCCCAGAACCATTGCTATGGGTCTGCCTCAGGGGTCTCCCGTGTCTCCTATACTATTCAATGTATATTCTACTGGCATTGTTCTGTAAATTGAAAATGGTGTGTGTAGAACACTGACCTACACTGGTGATATATGAACATATGAGCATGGGAGATGTAGAGGGGAATTAGTCTCAAGAATGTATAGCAGGATGGACCAGACAACAAGCTAGTATGAGGATAACAATGCGGTGATAAACCCAGAAAAAAACTAGCATCCTGTGGTGCTCATTAAATAACAGAATTCTAGGATCTGCATTTCCGATTGCCAAGGCCAAGATATTAAGAGAACATCTTGCATGAGGTATCTATGGATCACATTTTATTGTTCATTGTCCTTTGCACACCATGTGGACCATGCAGTATAGAGAGCCAGGAAAGGGTTGGGAGCGGCTGGGTTAATGGCCACAGAACACTCTCTTTTTGTGATGCATGTGCTGGTACCTTTATGATTGGAATATGTTCTTGGCCTGCTCACCCTTTCCATAAAATAGTATGGTATAGTATGGCATGTGCCAAGACACGGCACTAATTAAAGTACTTCGCAACTGTGTAAAGCCGCCACCCAAGCGATAAACTGTACTACTTTTTCTTCTTTTACCTACTGATTATATCTGAGGAATTTGTAATGTGTAAGTGAGAATGAACAAATCTCAACAGTTTGAGAACCACTAACACTCAAATTGATAATAACAATTACACATATAAGTGAGGATGTAGCAATAAATTGAGTAAACAGATGAATAATCCAACTCCTCTCCCGACGAGAACTAGTTCGCCATGACGGTGATGACTGGTTATGAGTACAGGACCGACCTCAGTTAACAAATCTAACAGAAGGGCCGTGATTGTCCAGAGTGGGAGCATGAAGCAGTTGAACTTTTGGTTCAAGATCTCGTCCAGCATCATTGTTGCTCGTTTGACACGGTAATACATACAGATGGCTCGGTGACTAGGAACAGCAAAAGTGGTTGGGGTTTTGTTGCCTGCCGGAATGGAAGAGTCGTGGCACAGGATTCGGGAGCCTTTGAAGTCACCACATCAACCATGTGAATGGAAATTTAGGCTGTGTCGGCAGCAATGGAGTGGTGTATTTTAAATCAGTAAAGGCAGATCACGTACAAATAAGCAAAACTTTGGTCGCGGGAACGGAAACGTACACATATTTGTTGCTTTAACTTTGCATAGTTAAATCGAAACTAGAATGCAGATAAACACATTATACACACTTTACCCAACAGCGCGCAAAAAAAACCTCCAAAATTCAGTCCCAAAACCCCAATGCATTATACAAAACTATATAGTATAAGACTAGTCTTATGTAGGTGCACGGCACAAAAGAAGAATAGCAGCCACAGATCTTCGAGGAGAGAATATTAGGCTGATAAGTTGTGAAGATGAAGAACACAGGCTAGCTACACATGCAGCAGTACGAGTAACATGAGACATGGAGAAAACTCTCGCGTGGGGAGTGAAGGGAGTGTAAGATTTGGCGCCCAGCGACCCACAGTTAATCCGACCAAGACCCTGTAGCTTCTCTTCGTTGGTACCCCCAGAAATAGGCCCAGCCTAGCCATTAGGGCAGAGATCTCTTTAGCCCCAAAGAAGGTGAAGTTCGCTAAAGAAGTACAGCACTGGCCTCCCCCACTTTTCAACTCCATTCATGAAATGGGAAACAAACTGCCCCAACCCACTTCACAGTTCGACACGATGATGCGACTTAAAATCTTCACCACATCAGCTGCAAAGAACATCGTCCTGATAGTGGCAGGAGATTGGGAAAAAAAAGCAACAATGTGAGACGTAATGGTTTGAAAGACTTAAGGACATTTAATTTTTCTTACTTCTTAATCTTTTTTCTGCCAGCAGTTGCCTCACATAATCCGTCAGCTCCGCAACTTAAGTCGAGTCGACTTGAGTCAGTGCTCTGCTACTGCTTATTTTTTCTAATCTGGTCTAGATAAGTTTTAATACTAGAATTTTGTAACTTCAGATCGACGATAGTTGTATACAGTTCATAGCTTTCTGTTATTAATGCTATTATCATTTATGCACTTTACACCACATCATAACTTCTGCTTCATAGACTACTGTAAAGCATTCGATAAAGTGAGACACACAGAAGTTATAAGAATCCTGGAAGGCATCAACATAGATGGGAAAGATCTGAAACTCATTAAAAAAACATATACTGGCAGCGATCAGCAGCAGTGAAGGTTGAGAACCAAATAGGAGCATTCCAAGACATAAAATTGAGGGTGAGACAAGGATGTGTTCTATCTCCTGACCTCTTCTCCTTGTACAGCGAAAACATAATGAGAAATACAGAGAGCTTGCCAGGAATATCAATTGGCAGATACAACCATAACAACTTAACATATGCAGACGACACATTCTGATTGCTAAAAGTGAAGGGGAGCTACAGGCTCTTCTGGACATCGTGGTTCGTGAAAATAAAAGTAAAGGTCTCAGCCTGAATAAAACGAAGACTGAAGTGATGGTCATCTCAAAGAAAAGAATACCACCAAAATGTAGCATTACCATCGATGGCATAGAACTGAAACAAGTTGATAGATTCAAGTACTTAGGAACGATTATAACAGCTGATGGGAAATGTCACAATGAAATAAAAAGCACACGTGCTCAGGCCAAGTCAGCATTCCAGAAAATGAGACACATCTTGTGCAACAGATCCATATCAATGGAAACAAGATTCCGAGTACTTAAATGTTACATCGAACCAATTTTGTTTTATGGATGTGAAGCATGGTCCATGAATAAGAGCGTACAGCGAGAAATGGAGGCCATGGAAGTGTGGTTCATAAGAAGGATGTTGAAGGTACCATGGACATCTAAGAAAACCAACGAAGAAGTCTGAAAAGAGGCTGGAGTTAAAAGGTAAATTATAGCAAAAGATCAGAGGCAGACAAACGAGATTTGTAGAACATTTTCTGAGAAGAGGAAATTTGGAACACACTGTTGCAAGTGGAAAAATTGAGGGAAGAAGACACAGAGGAAGACAGAGAGAGAAGTTGCTGGATGGGCTGTCAATGTGGCTAGGAAGAAAGTCACCGGCGGATCTCATAATCAAGTTTAAAGACGGAATTGTGGAGAGAAATGATCGCCTACGCCGCACGGCACGGCACTTCATTGATATTTTCTGCTACCATGGCAACATTTAATCTAATTAAGCTATGTCAGTGTCTACCCTGGCAGATGTTAATCTCGTTTATGCGTAAATATCATCAAATACTGCACGTGACGACGTGACTTAAAATAGGAAAGACAGTATGAGCAACATTATAAGAAAGGATGACATCAAAATGGACAGAAGAATAAGATCAAATGTTCATTATTAATGATTACTAGTTGTGCCTTTCTTTATTTAAACGTTGTTTTGACCTTTTCGAAAATGCTGAATGTAATGGATAATAATATCAGAATAATTTGAAACAAAAACTTTATACTACTTAAGTGCTACACGTCAGTCAATTCTTAAATGAATAAATAAATGGTTGCTAAAGTTTGGTTACCGAAATGTTATTTATCATAGATACCACATTATTCTGTACATATCTAAACATTTGACTTACACAAAAGGCAGTTATAACAATGAACAGAAAAAGCCACAATGACTGCCAGGATATGTAATATGACAGTTAGAACACCAGTCAAGAACTGTCTCTGCTCCACAGAAAGCAAGGATTTGGGCAAGTGTCCAGAAGCGATGAATACATCAGTCGAGTGGCAACACTGCTAGTCATGATTGTGACAACCATCAATACTGCCACTTTGATGGTGACAAGCTTCATCCAGGGAAATTACTGGCAGGGTGGTGTTCAGGCATTTTTGCTTGTCTTTCTTCACTTACCAGTGATCGGAATCCTCACCTGGCTCTTGTGCAAAGCAAGGGTAATGTCTGATAAGTTAAAGCTTGATCCTAGATTAGGTGTCGTACAAACGAAACATTGTATCATCACATTTTTTATTGTAAAATAGGTTTTACTAGTCATCTGATGTACTGCCGTGTCAGAATTTGTATAACCCCAGATCAGGTAACTCGGTACCAGCGTTTAGAGGACATTGTAGAGGGCACTGTAGTTTTTACATGCAGAAAATATGTTTCAGAAACCTTTGATGCTGTCTCATACTTATTGTTATCAGTCTCATTCTTCTTGTGTTTTTACCTTATGTCTATCTCAATAAAATTCATATTGTAACAGTGAATATTTTAAAATGAAAACTTTGGCACGCCTGTTTGTCCTTTCATTTTAAAATCCTGCGTATGTTATAGTTAACTCTTCTTGTAGACAGGAAAGAGACTGAGTGAAAAAAAATCTGGAGGTATGAAAACTGTCCTCTGTCTGACACAAATATGAAGATATGAAAATTCTCCTCTCTCTGACACAAATATGGAGATATGAAAACTGTCCTCTCTCTGACACAAATATGGAGATATGAAAACTCTCCTCTGTCTGACACAAATATGAAGATATGAAAACTCTCCTCTGTCTGACACAAATATGGAGATATGAAAACTCTCCTCTGTCTGACACAAATATGAAGATATGAAAACTCTCCTCTGTCTGACACAAATATGGAGATATGAAAACTCTCCTCTGTCTGACACAAATATGAAGATATGAAAACTCTCCTCTGTCTGACACAAATATGAAGATATGAAAACTCTCCTCTGTCTGACACAAATATGAAGATATGAAAACTCTCCTCTGTCTGACACAAATATGAAGATATGAAAACTCTCCTCTGTCTGACACAAATATGGAGATATGAAAACTCTCCTCTGTCTGACACAAATATGAAGATATGAAAACTCTCCTCTGTCTGACACAAATATGGAGATATGAAAACTCTCCTCTGTCTGACACAAATATGAAGATATGAAAATTCTCCTCTCTTTGACACAAATATGGAGATATGAAAACTGTCCTCTCTCTGACACAAATATGGAGATATGAAAACTGTCCTCTCTTTGACACAAATATGGAGATATGAAAACTGTCCTCTCTCTGACACAAATATGGAGGCAGGAAAACTCTCATCTCTTTGATACAAATATGGAGATATGAAAACTCTCCTCTCTCTGACACAAATATGGAGGCAGGAAAACTCTCATCTCTTTGATACAAATATGGAGATATGAAAACTCTCCTCTCTCTGACACAAATATGGAGGTATGAAAATTCTCCTCGCTCTGAAACAAATATGGAGGTATGAAAACTCTCCTCTCTCTGACACAAATCTGGAGACAGGAAAATTCTCCTCTCTCTAACACAAATCTGGAGGCAGGAAAACTCTCCTCTCTCTGATACAAATCTGGAGACAGGAAAATCTTTCTCAGACTCTTTCTTGTGTTCAGTCCACACCCATTAATGTTGCAAGTGACAGATAATATTCTACTTAGTTTTTGTAGCTTCCTACTGGAAAAAATGTTCATCAAATTCAGCATAGATAGGTATTCCACACACTCAACATCAACAACTGAAAGTTGAACAATAAAATATAAGTTACGCGAACCTTATATTGTTATCATTAGGTGTATTATTTATTAAACTTTGACATTTTCACAAATTCCTCGCTCACAGGTGCAAGCTGTTTATAGCAAAATCAGACCATTAAAACCAGGGGAGGCAACCACAGGCGCTGATGATGAAGCGGTGATGTATAATGAGTTAGGAGAGATGCAGAAAACAGCGAGCGACAAGAACAAAGAAAAGAAAACAAACTTGAAGAACAAAATTTCAGAACAAATCAAGCAACTGGAGCTACAGGCGAAGGCAGCGAGACGTGGAAACGCTACAGGACAGACCAAAAAAGCATTCATCTTTTGATTTGACCAAGTTCAAGGCAGGCAGGGAAAAAATGATTTCTGTATCCGAAACAGTAACATTGCTTAAGTTAATTCATGGAATATTGTATAATATAACGATTTTGTGTGTTATATTTTATGAAATAATGAATGCTGCTCAAAGCACAAGAGTGATACAAGGACATAACAACTGTATTTTTAAAAAATTATTTCTTTTTGTTACTGGCAGTTTGTTTTAGGCGGACAAGATTACTAGTAATTATTTAGAGTAAAAGATGATGTCTCCTTTTACGAGTGCTCGTTTTACGTGAACTTGTTTACCGCCTGCAGAGATTTTCATGTTGGACTATTTTCCTTCAGACATAAGTAGGGCAGAAATATGGAGATTGCAAAACTTGGAGATTAACCATGATATCTTGGTTGTAAGAAATTTCATTTTAATACATTACAATGAATACATTCTGTCAGTTTTTTTTCATACATCTACGGCTTTAGTTGCATTTAACACTCATAAACATATGAACGCTTTTGCTTGATTAATTTTTGCTTTTAATATGTCGTCATTTTTATCATCAGCAAATCTTGTTCCGAGTATATTATCATTATCATCATCAGTGAATATCATTTAAAAACATCGTCATCAGTGAACATTATGTCAAATATTAATAATTTTATCATTATGAGCAAATATGGTTTAGAACGTATCATTATTGTTATCATCAGTGAATATTATTTCAGCAATGCTCTCATTAACTTCGTAGAGTGGGTTATGTACCTTGGAGGTAGGGGCAAGTCACAACACGGGAGCGCGGGAAAATGGTCATTTGTGAGTATCGGGTTACTTAATTAATTGTCCTTGCTCAGGGAAAGCCAAGGTAGGAGGAATCATTTGTCATTGTATCCTCCTGGCGTTGATTGACGCAGATCAGACATACACTGTTAACATCCGTGCAAGGGGTAAGATCTTGACTATATGAAAGCCATACAGACCTGCCTGTCATCATTGTATGGACCTTCTGTAAACAAGCAGGGATTCGTTGTTGTTCTAACGCCAGGAGCTAAACTAGACCATCTAATGGTAATGCTTGGGCAGTGTACATAGTGTATGTATATGCTGGAGGTATAAGTTGCGCCTTTTCTCGTATGAGTGATTTTCTCTTTTTGTAAACTTGTAGTGTTCAAATGTTTTATAATTTATCGAGATATGTACTGTAAATGTGAGTTACCTTTGTAATGTATTTCAGCTGAGGCAAGACCTTCGGTTGTATCTACTGTTTCAGTTATTTATTTATTATTATTAGTTATTTATTTGACAATAAATTGTAATGATTTTCCTCTTTGCGAGACAACGTAGAGACGAGAGAATTTTTGTTGATTTTTCCTTGTCGTTCAATGCAATGACAATTTATGATATGTTATATGTACTAGGACCGGCCGCGTGTCAGAATGTTGTGCTGTCACGCTGAATTATATGTATATGTGTACTGTAATTTCAAAGTTGAAAGACGAGGGGAAAAGCTATGACTGCGTGTAGTGTTTAAAGGTTCATGGTCAGTCAATTAAGAGCAGACATTTGGAAGTGAAGTGACATAAGCTGATATCTAAAGCTGGTAGATGTTTGCATTGAGTATGTGATGGCTTGTTGGAACTAGAGGAAAATTATGATGTCGCTGTTGGAATTAGGGGAAAATTGTGATGTCGCTGTTGGGTTTTGGTCAATGTGATTTCTGATTGTTGTGATGGTCTAGTTATGTTTTCAATGAATCACGTGAGAGCCTTAATAAACTGATCTGATGTTTTGTTGTTCTTCTTCGTACGCACTGTCTGTCTATATCTGTAGTCCTGCCTCTTGGATAAATTTTACTGTTTTTTGTAATTCATGTACGGAACCATAGAGCGTATCTTCATTGGTAGTTTGATTGGGCCAGTAATTACTTCTCAGTGTCTCGTAGTTGATGCAGTTTTGGAGGATATGTTCCACAGTTTCTGGCACTTGGGCACATGTACAAAAAGTAGTAGTACCAACCTTCAACTTTGTATACATATAACTTCGGAGTCGGTTGTGTCCTATTCGGAGACTGAAAATAGTGACTGTTCCTTTTTGTTTAGCATGTGATAGTCATCATGTGGTGGTGTTTGTAGCTTCCTGTAGTTTTTTATGATGCTTTTCTTCTGATTATAGGTGACTGGTATGTCTGGTTGCTCCATTTTAATGCTCCCTTTGGCCAAACGATCGGCTTTCTCATTGCTTGGTATCCAACAGTGGAATGGAATCCACTGCAAGGTGACTGTGTTGTAAGCCAATTTTTGACAAGGTATCCTTAAGATCTGGCAGCGTGTTGCACTGAAGAGCTTCCAGTAATGATCTTGCATCTGTGAGAATTACTACGGGGCATGTATCAGTTCTGGAGTCTGATAGTTTTTCAACCGCAGCAATAATTGCCCTAACTTCTGCATCATAGTTGTTGCAGTATTTTCCAGTGGGTATGGAAATCTTGTCAGTGGTGTTTTCTTTTTCGGATATTCAATATGTGCTCCTGCCCCTCCATTCTTTATGGCATTGTGTATACACAGGTATCCAGCTGTCACATGGATATTTGTCATCTCGCACACAGTGTGGCTGTTGATCTTACACGACTGCTTTGCATCTCACCATTCTGCACACCTTTCAATTCAGTTTGAATAGTTATTTGTGTACAATCTGCTTCTTTCCATGGAATGGAGCGACTACAGTTGGAAGGTCTGGTATCAGCTTATGGATATGCTTGGCCTGATGAATGAAGCTGCTTCTTTTAAGCCGTCTTAGTGCCAAGTTATTGAATCTCTCCTTCAGGGGATGACTTACAGAGCTGAGGAATTTCTCTCCCTAGGTCATGACCTTTGTATCTCTACGTTCTTATAGTGCTTGAACACCAACTATTTTCTGCATTTCTACTACTGGTGTGGACCTCATGGCTCCTGTGATAATCCGTAGTGACTGATTTTGTACTTTGTCTAGATTATGTAGCATAGTGTTTAATGCTGTGCACCAAGCTGTTGACCCATATTCTAAATGTGGTAGAATACTTTGCTGATATACATTCTTGAGGATTCTTTCACTAGCTCCCCATGTGGTTCCACTCAATTTTCTTAATATGGCTAGTTTTATTCTGACTTTTGCTTCTGCACTACTGATGTGTTGCTTCCAGGTCAGTTTGGAGTCAAGAGTCAGTCTTAAGTAAGTGGGTTGGTTGTCTATCCTTAAGGATATTTCATTTACAAAGATCTTACCTGCTTTCTGTTTAGATGAGAGAATGAACAAAGTGGTACTTGATTTCTCCATGTTTATACTTACACACCATTTGTTTGTCCATGATGTCAAGATGTCTGCTGCTCTTTGGAGTCTCTATGTAGCAACTGTCGCGTATTCATCTGTACACTACATGACCTCATCATCTGCATACAGTGCCGCTTTGATTCTGTAGGGAAGTTCCTTGACCAGGTCGTTAATGAATACCAGGAATAGTGGTACACCATGTCGCAGCAGTACTTTCTGGCTTTTTTGTCCCATCTATTACTACTCTAGCTCTTCTATTGTGTAAATAGGACTTTATCCAGTTGTACAGTCTTCCGTTCACATTGCAGTTTCTTAGTTTTCACCGCATACCTATTTCCATACTTTATCATGCTGCTAGTACAAGGTTTTTTTCTTGAAATGCATCCTCAGTCTCTTGAGAGAGATAGGTCACTTGATCTTCTGTACTGTAGTACTTAGCCTAAATCCTGCTTGTTGTGGAACAAGAAGGTTTTCACTTTCTAGGTACCATTTTAGCCTCAGGTCAATGATGCGTTCCATCATTTTGCATAGGCAGCTAGTGAGACTGATTGGCCTGTAGCTGGAGGCAGTATCACTGTTTTTCCCTGGCTTTAGCAGTGGTACCATGCTTGCTTCCTTCTAGATTTGAGGTAACTTACCTGTGCTCTAGCACATATTGAAAATATCCAACAGCTTTCCCATTGCTGCCATTCCCAGGTTCTTGATCATTTCATTGGACACTCCATCTGGTCCTGGTGATTTTCTTGATTTCAGTTTACTGACTGCTATGTCTAACTCACTGCGTGTGATTGGTGCATCCATCCACGACCTCCACTTTTCTGCCTTGTTCCTCTTCTTTCTGTGCGTCAATGGAGACGGTATGCTTTCTCTGGATGGATATCAATGTTGCAGTCTTGTGCAAACATGCAAGCAAAGTGATCTGCTACCTGCAAGAGTTTTCCCATCCTCTATAATTGTAATCTTTGTACTTCTTCCAGTGCTCTCATCGTTTAACTGTTTGATTAGTTTCCACAGTTTCCTTCCATCCTTTTCAAAGTTTAGGGACTCTGTTTTCTCTCTCCAACTTTCCCGTCTGGCTTGCAGCTTGGCACTTTGTAATTTGGCCTTAGCATGTTGGTAACTGTTGTGGTGCTCTTGGCATGGTACATTTTCTGCTTGCTTTTGAGCTTTTTCTACGCCATCATGGAATTTTCCCAGCTCACTAGATCAGTATGGTTTATAGTCCCTGCGAGCTCCTCTGGGAATGATTTCACGGGCGGCCTGAAGGATACAAGCATTGAATTCCTTAACTATGCTGTTAGTATCCGTATCTACTATAGACAGCTGTCCCACCAGGATACCTGTACGATGTCCGTACATTGTCCAGTTTGCTTTTTATAGTTCCATCTGGGGAGAGGGCTACTGGTGTTAAGGAGTTCATTGTCTATTGTCAGGAAGACTGGTCGATGGTCGCTACCTCCAAGTTGTTTTCCAACTTCACGTGTAATGTTCCTCTTCAGGTCTGGAGAGTGGAATGCCAGATCTGTTGTTGAGGTTGTATGCCAAGCCCTTGAGTAAAATGTTGGGGGATCCATTGGCTGGTTGATCAGGAGAAGTCCATTATCATCCTGCCAGCTCTCAACTTCCTCTCCTCTCTTGTCTATGCTCTGTGAATGGCTGTTAAAATCTCCACAGACCATCATCTCTCTTTATGTGGGATTGTTTCTAGAGCAAGTGAGCAGTCATTTGGACAGTAATAGTTAAGGAGATGGAAGTCTGTGTTAATGGTTTTTAAATGGATCATCTGGTATTCGGCTTCTTCCATGTACACTCCCACCTGACATGCACTGATGTTATTCTTAAGAAGTGTGAGTACTCATCATTTTCTTCTGTCCTGTCGGTCTGATCTGAAGCACTGGTAGCCTCTGATTTTAAAGGCAACATCTTTGGTTAGGTGTGTATCTTGTATGCAGCATATACTTACCTGCTCTGCAAAGAGTATGATCTTTAGTTCCACCTTTTTTGCTATAGCCATCTCTAACACTACTGACAATCTCCCCATTCCACTGCATTATTTTAAGTTCTTGCTTTTTGGCAGCTTTCTGCTGTTGTACCTTTTGGTCAGTAGCTCTACTCTCATGTCTCCTGGCTCCACAAGACGAATTGAGAGGACCTCCAGTAGCACTGGGTGGACCCTTTCGAGGCAGAGGGCCCGGCACTACACCTGCCTGGTTAGTCTTCACTGGGCGAGCACCATGTTTGAAAACTGCAGATAGATACATTTCATTAGTAATAATGCGTGGTACCCCGATTTTTGCGATGCGCCTTTTGTCTGGGTACCTCCGACTTCAGCACCTTTCCTTGCTAGGGCAGACTGTGGTTTTACTCGGACTGCCATGAAGACAGTGATGTAGGCTGGCCTGGCCAAAACTTTGTTTTCCAGCCTCTGGTGGCCGTGGTTAAACCCCTTCTCTACGTCAGATCCAGACGTCTTTGAGACAATTCCACAGAGACACTCCGACATTTTGTAGGAATCTGATGAATGTCTCAACGATATCCATTCCCCGCCATCTATAGTCTGCTGGCTCTGTTTTGTTTACATTATTTTAATAGCCATTGTTGTAAAGACACATAGGCTTGTCACGTCCTGGATTCATTGGTTTCACACTAGATTTTCCTCATCCCCGCTGGCGATCTCATTGTCCTCATCCATCCACGAACCTGACATTACATTTTACAAAAATAACAATTACAATTAGTGTTGATTGCTTTAGGTTTCTGGGCTACAGAAGTAGGTCAGAGTTTTTAAGCAAACAGATCTATGTTCCCTATCTTACAAAGACTATGTTAAGATAAGTGTGTTCTTAACACAGTTCTTCCCAGGGGGATGTTTTGTTAAAATGGGTTACTAGTCACTACGAAAGAAGAGTGTTATGTGTGTGTGAGAGAGAGAAAGAGAGAAAGATAGAAAGAGGGAGAAATAGAGAGAGAGGGAGAAACAGAGAGAAACAGAGAGAGGGAGAAAGAGAGAAAGAGGGAGAAAGAGAGAAAGAGAGAGAGGGAGATAGAGAGAGAGACATTTAGATCTCCTAAACAATCAGCGCTGAGCAAAAAATAAGGAACCTACAAGAGGAAAGTCGCGAAACAACGTAAAACAAAGGCAAGGTTAAAAACGTAGCGTGAAGTACGAGGGGGTGATTGATAAGTTCTCGGCATAAGGTACAAATACTTGGAAACGCACAGTTAATATCAGGTGCATTTGTAGATCAGGTTAATGTAAGATTAAATACTAAGTTTCAAGAAATTAACTGCAACCAATTTTTTTTACAGGCTATTGAAGTGGTAAGGGGTGGCAGAAATTGGGAAAATGTATACACTTTCTCATCGAGCAGTCATCCGCTACCTCTGCATCAGGGGCTTATCATCGAAGGAAATCCATGAGGATATGATAGAGACTCTAGGGGAGAGTGCCCCTTCTTACAGCACAGTGAAGAAATGGGCAGCTCAATTAAAATATAGAATGGAGAGTCTGGAAGATGATCCCCGTCCAGGAAGACCAAGAACGTTAACAACCGATGAAACCACTGGCAGAATCCATGACTTGATAAGAGAGGATCGACGACTAACTGAGCGGTACATTGCTACTAATGTGGGCATCTCCCAGGAACGTGTTCATGCCATTATTCACAATGATCTTCAAATGACAAAGGCTCGATGGGTCCCGAAACTTCTTAGAGCTGATCACAAACGGCAGTGTCTCAGCATGTCAAGAGAAAATCTTGACCATTTTTCTACAGATGCTGAAAAGTTTCTTCAGCAGTTTGTGACTATGGATGAGACTTAGGTTCATCATTTTCAACCAGACATGAAAGAACAGTCGAAGCAGTGTAAACATCCTGGATCCCCACCTCCAAAGAAAGCAAGGGTGATTATGTCTGCAAGCAAAGTGATAGCTTCCATCTTTTTGGATTCAGAAGATGTGCTATTGGTAGACTATCTTCAAAAGGGCAGAACGGTCACCGGAGCCTATTACGCTAATCTTGTGAAGCAACTGCGGGTTAAACTGAAGGAAAAACGTGGAGGGAAATTGACGAGAGGGGTCATCTTTCAGCAAGACAGTGCTCCAGTTCACAAGTCGGTGGTGGCAATGGCTGCCATTTATGAACGCGGCTTCCAGCTTCTTGAACATCCTCCTTATTCCCAGATTTGGCCCCTTAGGACTATTACCTGTTTAACAAACTCAAAAAGAAGCTCAGTGGTCGCAAATTTGCTTCATGCTGTAGACTACTTTTTACTGGCACAAAATGCTGACAAAGAAGGGATCTATATGCTCCAGGATCGCTGGACTAAGTGTATAAACATACAAGGGGACTATGTTGAGAAATAACCCCCAAAAAAGTAGTTCACAAATAATCCGTTGTACCTTATGCCGAGAACTTATCAATCACCCCTCGTACTAGAGGTTAGTGCTAAACGATCTAGCAAGGAACTAAAAGATGTGTATGTTATAACTGGATAAACGATCTGGTAAAGAACCAAAAGATGTACATTTTATAGCTGGATATAAAATGTTGTGTACAATTCTGTGTCCGCTGAATGAGCAGCTACAGCTTCATTAGTTTCTGTGTACGTTATCTCAGAGATTACACTTTGATACATCCGTTACTCTCACGCTGTGGGCACAAACGTAAAGTTTTTGTTATTTTTAACCAGTTACCAGATCTTGGTAGTCTTTTATATGATATTCTACAGTCGTTCTTAGTTAAATTTTTTTAATGCGTTATCATTTTATGAAATTCCCAGAAGTATCATCTCTAGTGTTACTATTCGAAAGTTTCATTATAATTAATATGTGAGTCACGGGCGTGCGTGGTCCATGACCAAGTATTACTTGTAACTAAAAACAATGTATACAGAGTAACTTCCAAATAAAATATGCCAAACATGCACACTGTAATGATGAACTGTCGTTCAAATTGGATGCATCAGCAGCAAGGCATCTTGCCCACAACCGAGAGGCCTACAGGAGTGCTGTTTGGGACGCAAAGTTCCTCAAGGGACATGCCAATGAATGAATGAATGTCGTTCAGATGGTTGTGATTCTATCTATCCTATGTTAATCGTGTATATGATATAACGAGATGAACTCCTTATGTCCGCTTTTACAGCGGGCTCATTTCAGTACTACCTGATACTTGCCTCGGCGTCGGTTCTTTTACATGTCATTCTCGTTGTTATCGTTGTTGAAAACAAGACCATTATTGTTTGTTTCCGATAGAGGAATATAGCATATCTTTCAACATTAACGAAACTTTCACACAAATGAATTATTATTTGTGCGCTGGCTTGTTGTCAGTCTATAATTTCCTTATTACTAGGAGTACTGAGAGTAGTATTGGCAACCCTCGATTTACGCTAGGGGATGTGTTACAAGAGGATTTAGCGTAATCGGAATCCGCGTAAAGTGAAACTTACTCTCATATTCTGTTGCACTGGCTATATGATTTTCTCATGATGTTAGTCGCAATGGAAGGAAGTAAATTCATACTTATAAACACATTAGAACTAGTATTACCACTTTCTAAGGTCATCATCATCTTAAGTCCATTTATCTTGCACCATGATGGAGGTAAGTAACATTTTAGCATTACATTCTCTTCCACTCGTTTTCGCTGCACTTCTCTTACAAGTTTGCTTATAATTATCTGCACATTCAATTCTTGAACAAAAAAGCAGAACATTTATCAAGCCTTTACGTCTAAACTTCTTTCATGTGACTGCTATGGAATGTTTCTCTTTATAATTGTTATTCAAAATCAGCGATATAAGATAAAGGTAAAGCTACGAGCTGTGAACCAGCTTCACTGCTCACTGTCAAAGCATGACTGCCTATTAAGCAGTTGACCAGAAACTGCCAACTAGTGTCGCCATCAGTGCGAACTCCGTAGCTAGCGGTGTCATTCCTAGACCTTCCCAGAGCGTTAATCATGAAACCTGTTTCTTCTGGAGGCTGGGTGAACCCCGGGAGCTTTCTGTGAGCCACGGTTTGACTGTCACTCAGTGATATAAGAATTACAAGAAGCAATGCTCGAGCAGACGTTTTCTGACAGGCCGGCCCCGGGGTCAACCTAGCCTCAAAAAACGGGTCCCTGTGGCTTCCCTAGCAAAACAAAATCGGCAAGGATAAGTGCTGGCATTCCTATCTCAAACGCTGTAGTAGCCTAGAAGTGTAAAGACATTAACACTTCACATCCCTACGTCACGCAGGTGCCACGGAACATGGACACATAAGAAGCAATACGAGAAAAAGTGTTAAACCTTATAAATAATATATTATTTTTTTACCTTCGAATGCCAAAATCGACGCTATTCTTAATCTGCACACATCGAACAATACCTATATCGATCTTTGACTAAAGCTATAGAAACGTACAATTTGCTTAAGTCAAAAAGAAACCAACAACGCTAACTTTACGAAGTCACAACTTTCACAGACATAGCTTCTTCTAAGCCACAGCTAAATGTATCGTTGTGTTTTCTTCTATTTTTTTCTTCTTTGTTATTTATCGTTCATGTAAATGCATATTAGATCTTCTTTCCTAAATTTCTTTGTCCCGTATGTTTTTCTTTGATTAAGGTGTAAACCGAAAAGTTATAACTATGTGTGCCTGTTAGCTAATAAAGTTGCTCCTATTTTGGTTTTAAATAGTTTTAACACATTAAGATATGACAAGTCCGTTGGGATTCGTCAGAGCATTTTGTATATCATTTGAAGATGTTGGAAACTGCATTAATATTCCATGATGTTCTTTGATGCTGATACGAGTATATAAATTCATGCCAATGATTGTGGAAAAAACACTAATGACTATGAGGTTTTTTTATATGTGAAATTATAATAAATGTTGCAGATAATCTACGTATAATGTGTCATAATGATGCAACGTAATTAGAAAAATTGTAAAGTGTACATAGCTGATGACATGATAGTTTAAAACGAATTTTGGGAGTTAGCTTGGTAGTGATATTGAGCATGCTTGCCCTTACTTTTATACTAACCTTCAATAACATTGTTGCACTACTTTGTGCCATGATTTTCCTTTCCGTCATTTCCCACATTTCCATAAGTAGAACATGCTGCCGTAGAAAAGCCGTCAGTGTAAGTTTGTAAACAGTGTAAACAGCCTGTTGTCAGTGTGTAAGTTTGTAAACAGCGTAAACAGCCTGTTGTCAGGGGCCGGGTCAATAGGTTGGGAACACTATTTAGTATACAGGTTGTTGCAAAGATATTTTCCAGTGAGTTCGGGATATGTCTCGGTGGGCGAGCCATCGTGTGGTTTTGTGGATGTGGTTGGTTCTTGATATTGAAGTATATGTGGTGTTATTGCTCCCTGCATTGATTATGTTGAAACTGTATGTGATATGTGGCTTTTGGCTATGGCCCCATCGAGCGCTCCTGACTCAGTTAGGTCGGCTGTGTATGAGTTTGGTTATTAGAGATGATTTAGTAAAGAGGATAGTATATCTGCTGGGTGCACCCATAGGTATGTATGGCAAGGCTGTAGTATGAGTTGGGATGGTCTTAATATATATTTATATACAGCTGATATGGGTTGACATACAATAGTGCTTTTAGTCTATGTTGATAACATGGTATGATTCATTATGTATGAGACTTTGAACGATGGTTCATTTATGCATATTCTTTTGCCATGATTTTGATGTAGTTGTTACTACATGTAGTACATATGTAATGTTGAGTTTTGATATGATGCTTATTAACAGTTGTTCATAATAAGGAGGAACGGCTTGCTACATTCTAGTGTTTATGATAAAGGTGTTATAAGGGCCTTCACTGCTTTGATAATGCTTTACTTGTGTGTGATTTTAATATTTATTGCATTGCTGAATATATATTATATATTCATTTATATATGTATATTTATTTATTTATTTATTGCTGAAATTTCTTATGACAACGAAGGTTGATTGATTGAGGATTACTGACTTACATATTTTGGTTCAGTGATGAATTGCTATGCCATTGCTTTCTATGTTTTAAACAAATATATTCTGTGATCCTTATGTGTGTAATGTGGTTGAACCGTTATTGGTATTGTGTGTGTTCATGATGAGTGTCTTGACATTTGTCATAAACTTATTTTATTAGTTGGTTTTTTTTTACACATTGAGGTATTTGTTTTATAATTGATATGAGAAATGATGAGAAAGCAGAGTGGACGTACTATCTGTAGGCTGAACTGGTGGCTAACAAGGATCCAGGAATGGGGGGGGGGGAGAGTGGTTATGGTCAGATTTTCTTCATAATTAAGCTTGGGGGCACACTTCGCTACACCATTGGAAGATTTAAATACTTAATTACCACTGTCATAAGTCCCTCACTCCCATCACTCTCTTCCTTATAAATTTGCGTATATAATGTGTTACTAAGCTTAAATTACGACACTGCCCCGGTTTCCATTATAAGTGTTGGTAGGAGAGTGGGTGATGGCAAGATGGTGACCAATCACCTCCAGGGGAAATAACCAAGAGTAAATGAGAAGGTCAGAGAGCCAATGGAAGTACCAGTTTCAGATCATGGACCTTGAGACAAAGTGGATTAGATGTAGGAAAGTAAAACTTTCTCCTTATAGTCAGACAAATGGAGTTACTATTATGTTTTGCGAAATTTTTTTTTTTAGGTACAGAAAAAGGAAACGATTCTGACATTATCCAAAAGTGTATTACTTTTACCCCACCGAGTAGCTTGTGTAACAAATAAAGGCCTTATATGATGTAAAATAAGTTATGACTCATAATGACACTAAGGATAGCTTTTAGCACATACCATCAAGTTAAGTTTCAGGACGAAGAATGAAGCAGTGCATAGTATAATTAAATGTATCCTTTTACTTTTAGATCGATGGTAGTGCTACATTTTGGTGGTATTTTTTTCTTTGAGATGACCATCACTTCAGTCTTCTTTTTGTTCAGGCTGAGACCTTTACTTTTAAGTTCACGAACCACGAATACAATCAAAATTGTAGCATTACCATCGATGGCACAAATCTGAAACAAGTTGATAAATTCAAGTACTTAGGAAGAATTACAACAGCTGATGGGAAATGTCACAATGAAATAAAAAGCACACGTGCTTAGGCCAAATCAGCATTCCAGACAACGAGACACATCTTGTGCAACAGATTCATATCAATGGAAACAAGATTCCAAGTACTTAAATGTTACATCGAGTCAATTCTGTTTTATGGGTGTGAAGCATGGTCCATGAATAAGAGGGTACAGCGAAAAATGGAGGCCATAGAAATGCGATGTATAAAAAAGATGTTGAAGGTACCATGGACGGCTAAGAAAACCAATGAAGAAGTCTTAAGAGAGGCTGGAATTAAAAAGCACATTATAGCAAAAATCAGAGGCAGACAAGTGAGATTTATAGGAGATTTCATGAGAAGAGGAAAATTGGAACACACTACGGCAACTGGAAAAATTGAGGAAGACAGAGAGAGAAGTTACTGGATGGGCCGTCAGTGTGGCTAGGAAGAAAGTCACCGGCGGATCTCATAATCAAGTCTAAGACAGGGAACTGTGGAGAGAAATGATCGCCTAATGACACTTAAAACATTTAATCAGACAGAACAGTCTATTTCATCTCCTCGTATGTCTTTAACTTGTGTTAACTGAAGGACTCTTATTCCCTGCTTGTATTGGCTCAGTCAACTTTTGAATCCCGAGGACATACAGAAAAATGGGATCATGTTCCACGGATAGAAAAGAAAACAAACAATTAAGCCCTAAATCAGCTGAAAATGAAATGAGAAATGATGAAAAATACTAGAACTAGACAGTTAAAATATTTCGACCAATGGCAAAAAGCGTAAAACAAGAATGGCATCCATTCTCAAGGAAAAGGTTCAAGGAAAGAAAGAAAAGGAGAAAGGACGATCAAGGAAGCAAACAGATGGACAAGCATTAAGAGGAGGACAGGATTCATTATGGCTGGATGTACTATGTAAGTAACGGACAAAGAAAGTTGAAGATCCACTCCAAATATCCTTCTTTGAGGAGAGGCCACAAGATGATAGTAAATAAATATTTTGTTTTTCAGTATATCTTCTTATCGTTCTCATCCACGTACTTTTTGTTTTTCACTGTTTCTTCTTATCGCTCTCATCTATTCTCATTTATATGCTTTGCTTTCAGTATTTCTTCTTATCGTTGTTATCCAGGGAGCTCTGGTAATGAATAAAGGTAAAAAAGTGTAACTGTTACCAACAACAGTTTGGTTCAGAATCTGGTAATGTGGGTTATGGCACTTTGGTTTGGCTGTTTGCACACGGAATTGTCATAAACAAAGGACTAATTTGATCAAGTACCCCAGCTGAGCCATGAACGAAGTGTGCCACTGACTGTCTGGAACTGTGGTAAACATAACGTTATTTTACAGCTTAAGAACAACCTATTCGTTTGTCGTTGTAAAGAATAGTGTAAAAAATAGGACGCTATAGTCAAGGAGAGCTGTTGGTCATTGTAAAGAATAATATAAAAAATAGGAAGCTATAGTCAAGGAGAGCTGTTGGTCATTGCAAAGAATAGTATAAAGAAATAGGACGCTATAGTCAAGGAGAGCCGTTGGTCGTTGTAAAGAATAATATATAATATAAAAAATAGGAAGCTATAGTCAAGGAGAGCCGTTGGTCATTGCAAAGAATAGTATAAAAATAGGAAGCTATAGTCAAGGAGAGCCCTTGGTCGTTGTAAAGAATAGTATTAAAAATAGGACGTTATAGTCAAGGAGAGCCGTTGGTCGTTGTAAAGAACAGTATGAAAAAATAGGACGCTGTAGCGAAGGAGAGCTGGCAGCATCAAACCTGTATATAAATTAACTCCCCAGGGATGTGTTGCCGTGCAACATACATGAATCTCTGAGTGTAGTGCTCCTTTGGTTCACTGATACACGAAAGTAGAATCTCAAAAGATGTTAATATATGTTGCACCATAAGGTGACATGAATCGCAAACGCTGGACTCTAAAACAGCTCTGTCATTGTTAGTTTCCAACATGCTGCATGTT
Source organism: Achatina immaculata (assembly GCA_009760885.1). Taxonomy (NCBI): domain Eukaryota; kingdom Metazoa; phylum Mollusca; class Gastropoda; order Stylommatophora; family Achatinidae; genus Lissachatina; species Lissachatina immaculata. The sequence continues at coordinate 10,831,549 of CM019709.1, read as the reverse complement.
CCGCACAATGCACGTCACAAACTGCGAAACAAGAAAACCCAGATATCAGTCACTGATCGTGACTAGCTGTGGGAACAGATCAAGATACGGTTATCTCTGTTTTGTCCTCACAGAAGCTGAAGAGTGCTCGGAGATCCGTGGCCCAGCTTGGACATAGTGCCAGCAGTCTTACGTATTGTATATATTGTTTAAATATAACCAGCGACTGCAATGTTTATCGCTGCACAACAACTGCTGCACAAAATGAAATATGTTATTTTACAAATATTTGTTCAAACTCTGCAATTTTAGCCCTCTCTGGGGTTTAGTGGCCCAAATAATGAAGACTAAATGATTTGTATAAAATCAGCCTGAGTCTTAAACTAGGATTTACGTAGACATATGCAGACAACAATGCAAACAATAACCCACCTAAAAGAGACGCCAATGTACGGTGATAGGCTTACAGCTTCCAGTAAACAATTATATCTAGCAAAATCAAGAATGGATCGAAAGATCCGTTACTCTGACAGCTGTAGAGTTCTGTTCTAAATTACAGTAGTTGATCTTAAGTATGCACACGTTCCACAATTTTGGAATATTAAAAAAAAACTGTTTAAAATCTAAAAGTTGTCCATTTTTACGGCCTTTTCCGCATTCAGAGGCATATTATGAGCAGATTATTAACACAGATAAACAGAAATAAATATTATTCAAGTGAGAAAAAAATCACATGGTCACGTTTCATTCATTCATTCATTCATTTGCTTGTCCCTTGCGGAACTTTGCCTCCCAAACAGCACTCCTGTAGGCCTCTCGGTTGTGAGCAAGATGGCCTGCTGCTGATGCATCCATTTGCAGATCGCCAACGATGTCTTGCAACCATCTTCGTTTTGGTCTTCCTCTTTTTCTTTTTCCCATTATGTATCCTTCCAATACGGTCTTCTCTAAATTATCATGACGTTTAATGTGTCCAAAATATTTGAGTTTTCTCTCTTTAATCCTCTTTACTAGCCAGCCAGCCTTCAATATTCAGCTCTTGTAGTATAGATATATTTGTTCTTTTTTGTGTCCATGATATTTGGAGAACTCTTCTGTAGCATTTACATTCAAAGGCATTTATGTGTTTCTCAGCTGTTTTGTTAAGTGTCCACGTCTCACAGGCATATGTTGCGATGGGAAAGATGCATGCCCTTAAAAATCTTATTTTTATAGTTCTGTCTGTTCCTCTCCACAGATTCTTTAGTTTTACTTTCTGAAGAGCGATAGATGTCCTCCTTTTAATTCCCCTCATTGTATCTCCATTATTAGTCATGGTCACGAAGACACAGAAATTATTCATCTGCCTGTAGTATTGAAAAATCAGTATTTATTATTTCACGGAAACTAAACGTGTGTTCATAATGATGCATGCACGTGGTATGAATCAATTAATACAAGAAATTAAATTTGTACCTTTTTTTTTACTTTGTTGAATGTTTCGGATAGACTGGACGCTGGGAGATGAGTAGAAACAGCCTACGTGTCTTCTTTGAAATCCAGGTTATCTAATTTTACTCTTTTGTCTCCTCCCATCACACTGTTTCCTGCATGTCTGTTCTGTACTTCAACTTTTTGTCTTTTGTCTCCTCTCATCATAATTTCTTCCTCCAAGTTTATTCTGATGAGGGAAACAAGACCAAGGGTTAGACCAAGACAGAGATGGAAAGACAACATAAAAGAGGATATAAAAGAAATTGGTATCACCAGCTGGAGAGAGAAGATTAGGAATAGAGAGGAATGGAGGCGGACTTAATCTGCAGCAATGAGCATTAATGGGATAGAAAGCTGAAGAAGATGTTTATTCTGTACATCGACTTTTGTTCTTTAGAGACTTGTGCTAGGAGAATAATGGGGGTAGGCGAGATCACGTTTAAATACGCAGATCACGTTGAATGCATCAAGTGCCCCGTAGGTTAGAATCTGTTTTCTTGTGTGTTCCATCTGCTGTGTGCAGTTGACTGTTTCCTTATATGCTCCATCGGCTGTATCCTGTTGTCTGCTTACTTATGTGTTCCATTTGCTGTGTCCTGTTGTCTGTTTCCTTATGTGTACCATCTGCTGTGTCCTGTTGTCTGTTTCCTTATGTGTTCCATCTGCTGTGTCCTGTTGTCTGTTTCCTTATGTGTACCATCTGCTGTGTCCTGTTGCCTGTTTCCTTATGTGTTCCATCTGCTGTGTCCTGTAGTTTGTTTCCTTATGTATTCCAAAATGTCATCAATAATTTTCTGCTGCTGTGCATAAATAAATTGTGGAAATATTTTTTTATCTTTAATGTACGTGCTCAAAATAATCTTTCTATTAAACTGGTTTATCCTGTCCGATACATAAGGAAGTGTTAGAATCGCTAGTACGCGGCTTCATGGACTGAAAGTAGAAAGTTCTATCCCCGCTATATGAAGTATAAAATGACTCTACCGTGATGCCTTTGGAGTCGCTTGCAAAGCATGATGACCGTAATTGGTGCTTAGGCATGACTGACAAGGAGTGTCTGACGCTTTATAAAAAGGTTCCTAGCAAGATAAATCTAGAGTGGGAGATGCCCAGGGAACAGCTGATAGCGATGATGACTATACAGTAAGAGATCCCTAAAGAGAAGCTGCTAGCCAGGATGACTGTACAGTGATTTATGACCAGGATAGTGACTGCTAGGCAGTAATGATTCTAGAGTGAGTGTTGCTAAACTAGAGTGGAAGATAACTAGGTAGGAGCGACTCTAGAGTAAAACTTGCCGCAAGCACCAACAAGTCTAGAATAGGTCCTACCTGGGATGTGATGCTGTCTGCTACAGTAGCATTTCCAGATCGGAGAGAATAACCATTTTTTATAAATAGGAAACAACGAGGCTTTCGTACAGTAAAGTAAGAAAGCATAGTTTTGTAGGATTAGACTTCGAAAAATTACCTGGGATTCGAACACGGACTCCGGTAGGACGAGCAGCCGTCTAGCCACAGGAGAACAGCGTACTAACGAACTGAGCCATCTCAGACCCCCACCCCCAAAAGGTGTTTTGAAAGCTAAGTCATTAGTACTTGTTCAGACAAGTGGTTGAACAAGTACTAATGACTTAGCTCAGTTCAGATGTGAACTCTCTTAATGGATATTGTGTGAACCACTTTCGTGGCTAGACTGCTGTTCGTCCTACCGGAGTCCGTGTTCGAATCCCAAGTAATTCTCTTCTGTTTTTTCTTTCTTTCACGTCTCATTAAAGTACTTTGTCTACGATTTTTTTCGAGGTCTAATCCTATAAAATTGTATTCTCTTACTTTACCGGAGAGAACAACCATACACTCGAAAGTGGACAGCACCCACACATCTTGGTCAGCCCTCTATAAAACCATCCATTTCTATAAGGGTACAAACCTTTGACGTTCGATGTTTTCTCTAGAAGAACTGCGGCCTTTCAGACATCTGTCTAGATCCATCTCAGCAATTATTCTTATTTTACAAGCATGTCTACAAAGCATATTGTTGTTTTCGTTGGATTTGAAGACTTTCGTGGAGGAAAAAGTTAAAATTTGTAAACTTCTTTTTCCGATTTTCTTCACAAGAATTCTGACACCAGCAGCTAGTTTATGGAAATTCTGTTATATATTGTTTATAAAAATGTATCTACAAAAATACAGAAGTTTATTCTATCATCTACAAAGATATGGGTCTGTTATCACAGCAGTAACCCTTCATACCCATTTATTTCAAAAGTCGAATTTAATTTGCTTGGAGACTCTCCTGCTTTTTGTAAGCCATTAAATGTAACTTTTGCACGCTCTTGTGTTCTATTTGATCTGTGCATTCACGAACAGTAATTTAATGTTTGATTTAATGACATACAGAACTTTATTTCCTATAGACAATGATTTGTAAACTTTTTTAATGAGTCGCTTGTATAATAAATCTTTAACATCGGATATTAAAAGGGTTAAATAGTACACAGGAAGACTACTTCAAGAATCAGCTCCAAATAGTGCCTTGTTAAAGATAAGCCATTGTTTACTTACGTGAGATATTATGAAAAAAATTACCTTTTAATGAGACCAGAATAATGCGCCCGGTTATAGTCCGATATTAATTTGCACCTGTGCTGCAGCAACAGATAAAACACTTGGGTATATAAGGTGAGGAATGACCACCAATATTCCATTGCCCATCTACACAAACTTTGTCAGGTATAGGTAAGATCGGCTACAAAGACAAGAGCCCAGACTGGATTTTAATAGAGGATGTAACCGTTTTTGCGAGTACTGAAGATAATACAGAATAACTGTTACATAAATCAGTTCAGTTAAGAGGATTTTTGGTAATATATTTAGTCTACATGCTCGTATTTAGTGGAGAAACGAGAAAACGTGAAAGGTATCAGTGATTTTAAGGCAGTTGCGAATAACGATGTTCTAGTTTTCTGTCTGAACATTTTATGTGCAAGAAACGGAGTCTTGTTTTACTGATAAAAATAAACTTGAAATGGCTGAAAAAGGCATGGATGTAGTTCATAAGTGATATTTTTAATTAAAACAGTAGCAAACATAATGAACCATGACAGCGTATATGGCTTCAGACAAGAAACTGGTGATCCACTGCACAAACAGGTGAAGAAGAATCTGACTAGCAGATTCCCTGTCCTACAAACAATTAACTATAGGGGTACACTGAGCTACTAATGATGAAAACAATATTCAAGTCAACATAAGTCGCAACATCTGCCACGTTTCCATGTGTGATAAGTATTTAAGTCAACATAAGTCGCAACATCTGCCACGTTTTCATGTGTGATAAGTATTTAAGTCAACATAAGTCGCAACATCTGCCACGTTTCCATGTGTAATAAGTATTTAAGTCAACACCATATCCATTAAGGTTACTTAATGACAGATACCACGTAAAAACTGACCAAGACGTAAAAATATAAACTGGTTGCAGTATTCAAGGGTTTAGTTCCTGGAATGACTCCACCTTCAAGTCAGCTAGCAGCTGTTTACAGTTATATATATATATATATATATATATATATATATATATATATATATATCAGCGACGGCATAACATACGAAGGGTGACTGATAAGTTCTCGGCATAAGGTGCACATACTTGAAACATACAGTTGATATTAGGTGCATTTGTGGATAAAGTTAATGTAAAATTAAACACCAAGTTTCAAGAAATTAATTGCAACCATTTTTTTACAGGAGTGCTAAGGGGTGGCAGAAATTAATAAAATGTATACAATTTCGCATCGAGCAGTCATTCTCTACATCTGCATCAAGGGCTTATCATAGAAGGAGATCCATGAGGATATGGTAGAGACTCTAGGAGAGAGTGCCTCTTCTTACAGCACAGTGAACAAACGGGCAGCTCAATTAAAATATGGAATGGAGAGTCTGGAAGATGATCCCCGTCCAGGAAGACCAAGAAAGGTAACCACCAATGAAACCAGCGGCAGAATTCATGACTTGATAATGGAGGATCGACAACTAACTGAGAGGTACATTGCTACTAATGTGGGCATCTCCCAGGAACGTGTTCATGCCATTATTCACAATGATCTGCAAGTAACAAAGGTCTCTGCTCGATGGGTCTCGAAACGTCTTGGAGCTGATCACAAACGACAGCGTCTCAACATATCAAGAGACATTCTTGGCCATTTTTCTGCAGATCCTGAAAAGTTTCTTCAGCAGTTTGTGACTATGAATGAGATTTGTGTTCATCATTTTCAACCAGAAATCAAAGAACAGTCAAAACAGTGGAAACATCATGGATCCCCGTCTACAAAAAAAGCAAGGGTATTTCTGTGTGCAGGCAAAGTGATGGCTTCCATCGTTTTGGATTCAGAAGGTGTGCTATTGGTAGACTATCTTCAAAAGGGTAAGAACGGTCACCGGGGCATATTACACTAATCTTGTGAAGCAACTGCGGGTCAAATTGAAGGAAAAGCGTCGAGGGAAATTCATCAAGACAATGCTCCAGTTCACAAGTCGGCGGTGGCAATGGCTGGCATCCATGAATGCGGCTTCCAGCTTCTTGAACATCCTCCTTATTCTCCAGATTTGGCCCCATCTGAATATTACCTGTTTACCAAACTCAAAAAGGAGCTCAGTGGTCGCAGATTTGCTTCAGATGATGTAGACCACTTTCTACTACCACAAGATGCTGACTTTTACAAAGAGGGGATCCGTATGCTCCAGGATCGCTGGACTAAGTGCACAAACTTGCAAGGGGACTATGTTGAGAGATAACCCAAAAAAGTCCACAAATAATTCGTTGTACCTTAAGCCAAGAACTTATCAATCACCCCCGTACATTTTCTAACTGTAGTTATTTATTTTTATTTTAAAACATACAAAGTTGATGTGACAATTTTCTATCGGATCACAGGCATCCACATATAAGCTGAGGTCAAGGTCTTACTCCATCTGGCAGATCTGCCACAATGGCTTCCAGTTTTGAGCAGTTTTGTGGGAATTCGCCGTTTTGGGTAAGTTTAGAAAAGAAAATAGCAAAATTAATCATCATCATCATCTCTCTTTCTCTCTGACCTCGCCTTTTCTCTTTTTTCTTTTTTTCTCTCTGACCCCTGACTCTGTCTTACACACACACACACTTATGTCTTACACACATACACGTTTCTACTCGTTCCTAAGAACTTTTAATGTCTGAAAGCTAAGATGTCATGACACTTCCCAATTTAGAATTTTTATAAATCTAACTGTGTTCTGGCGATTCAGTGTGTATCATTATCACTAAAATCACAATTTTCGTTATTATCTTTATCACTATTATTATCGTCTTATAATATATAGTCCTACCCATAATAGTTATTTCTGAATTCTCCTGCATGTCTAGATATCTTATTTCTTTTGTATGTAGGATTGTCTGATTTCACTTGTATGTAGAGTTGCCTAATTTCTCTTGTAGCACGCTTGTCTTATTTCTCTTGTATGCAGGCTTGCCTTATTTCTCTTCTATGCACGTTTGTCTTATTTCTCTTGTATGCCAGTTCATCCGTAATGTCATGTTTTGGACTAGGTGAGTTGCGCTTTCGCTTTGGACATTGTCGACTGAGATGAGTCTTAGTTTTGTGTTGCATGCTTTACTTTAAAGGTGTATGGTGTAGTTTTACAAGGCAGCAGAGGAAGTGAGTAAGTGAGAAAAAACGAATAGAAAGTATGAGAGTAAGATGAGAACGTATAACATTAAAATACATACAACATCCAATATTTCGGCGTGAGCCTTTTTCGAGGATTACATAAACAAACAAAACACAAAAATTAAAAACTTATCTTAGTGGCATCCTCCTAAGTAGGAAACACAATAATGCGTGCCCCATTGACGAGGCATAGAAACCACGGCGGGGGGGGGGGGGGGCACAAAGAATAGCAGATGAAGTCAATCGAAAATAAGAGGCGGGGAAAGCGAGAGAAACAGGTGGGGTGGGGGAAAGGGAAGGGCAATAAACATATGTAAGCCGTTGGAGAAGCAGGTGTCAGGTGGGGGGAAGGGGAAGCGGAGAGATAATGAATGAAGAACTGCAGGAACGAACAGAATGGGCCATAAACAACTGTAGACCGCTAGAGACGCAAATCGTGGTGGGGAGGGGCGAGGGAAGCAGGGAGATAATATGAAACTGGTGAATGAAGGACAATATCCGGAGTGGCTATAAATACCTATAGGCCGCCAGAGAAGAAGAGAAGGTGGCGGTAGAGAGGGGAAGGGAAGCTTGGAGAAAAAAAACAAGAAAGTAGACCATAAATCGCAGAAAAAAAGTAGAAAATTCAATGGGTTTTATTTTTAAATGTTTTATTTTATTTTCATTTAATTCTTAGTGTTTCGATGACTTGTTTAAAAGTTGTTCAGTGTCTACAATCCTTCACAAACAACAGAAATGTCTGAAGAAGGGAAACCACTTGGTCATTATTCGGCCGGGGGAAAAAAGTTTATGTATGAAATTTTGTCATCTTCAGAACGAGACACTGCTGTTTGGAGGGTCTTACCCGCAGTTCACGGAATGTTTCAGACATGTAGCTCTGACCTGGATTCCTTGCCTGTTGTTTCTGGTCGCGTCGCCCTTCTACATCGCATACCTCCTCAGCCGAAGAAAGCGTCCATCATTACCTGCTTCTTGTCTCCACGTCTCGAAAATGGTAAAGTCTAGGCATTCAAACAATGTCCTAGTTGTGTTATCATAATCTTCTACTAAAACTCTCATATTTTGTTCATTGTGTGCAGGCATTTTACTTTAAGCAGATCCTAAAATGAATGCTTGTTATTGTGAATGAAAATATATTGTCTGTAAATGACATGTCAGTATTTCATAAATAGCCGGAGTGTTACAATACAGCTATAGAGCTTTCTTATATCTTGCATGTTCACGTGGGACTTTCAAATGATCATTTACACACACATAAAAAGCTCGTTTTACGCGCTCATCTTAATAGTTATATAAGGTAACCAGGACGTGTATGTTTTTCATAATTGTTAAAACATAATACAGTAGAAAATCAGCATGTCTTTATTAGCTGTTGCCATTTTTCTAATTGTTTAAACTGCGTTAAAAATCTTGTAAAAAATACGAGAAATAATGTACTTTCGCAGCACATATAATGAGAAGAGGGGGCATTGAAAATATTGTAACAACAGGAATAAATAAAAGGGAAGAAGAGTCCTGGTAAGACCGAAAGACATGATACTGGATAGTTTGCCGAGTTGGTGTGAGAGGAGGTCACTAAATGAACTGTGATGGCCTACATGAAGGATCAGGTACTATGGGGAAATATAATAGCCAACACCAGTCGGCACGGTACCTGATGATGATGATGATGATTATGATTATATTTTATGCCTATTTAGATGTAAATATAATGAGCCTGTCTCTTATGATATGCACGGTAAATGTACGTAATGCAAATCTCTACTTTCACAGAGAACTAGTGACACTATACAACAGAGTCACCTTCATCATCTCAGCTTATCACTAGCCATTTTTACTACACCCATATTCTGCTCAGCCCTTTACGGCCTCAGATATTAGATCTAGAAAGGAAATAAGGGAAACGTTATTTGGATACCTTCTGAATGTGGAGATATCAGAAGATACTTTATCCAGACAACAGGGATGCGGATCTAGCATGATCAAGAGATATGCACCCTCATAAATAAATGTCAGGAAGATAATTATGTATGTACAACATCTTGATTATGAACTGATGGCTTAGTTTCCGTCTTCGCTGCCTTCGCAGAGTAATGAACATCGGGTGGTAAGACAAAGTAATGAACATCAGGTGGGAAGACAAAGTAATGAATATCAGGTGGTAAGACAAAGTAATGAACATCAGGTGGGAAGATAAAGTAATGAACATCAGGTGGTAAGACAAAGTAATGAACATCAGGTGGTAAGACAAAGTAATGAACATCAGGTGGTAAGACAAAGTAATGAATATCAGGTGGTAAGACAAAGTAATGAACATCAGGTGGGAAGACAAAGTAATGAACATCAGGTGGTAAGACAAAGTAATGAACATCAGGTGGTAAGACAAAGTAATGAACATCAGGTGGTAAGACAAAGTAATGAACATCAGGTGGTAAGACAAAGTAATGAATATCAGGTGGTAAGACAAAGTAATGAACATCAGGTGGTAAGACAAAGTAACAAACTCTGAGATCCTGCAGTGTTAGTGTATCTTCCACTAGAAGAACATATCTTAAAACGTCTGGTTTAATTGTCATCTCATGTCAGTTCTGACTTAATTGATATAACGATATAATCATATAATCATAGCTTTTCCTTTCAGATCTTCTCTTTTGCTCTCGTTGTCGTGACCGCGGTAGTTCTCATTTCCAAAGGCACCGACAGCTTGCAGGAGGACATAACAGATGCTCTGTATGTCTCAGAGGGGCTGAAAGCGACATGTTTCGTAAGTCTGATGTTGTCATTATTTTCTTTTATTTCAATACATAGCGTCTAGTAGAGTTCACATGCTACTGTTGCAGTGCGTGGTAGAGTTAACATGCTACTGTAGGCAATGCCTGGTAGAGTTCACATGCTACTGTAGGCAGTGCCTGGTAGAGTTCACATGCTACTGTAGGCAGTGCCTGGTAGAGTTCACATGCTACTGTAGGCAGTGCCTGGTAGAATTCACATGCTGCCTACTACCGATGCATGTAAAACCCACTGTCTTGTCGATGGCTCGGCAGCGTCTAAGATTACAAGTACTTATACTAGAAAAAAAAATGAAATAAAAATCCAGAGGCAGAAACCCCAGGACAGTTGAAAGCGATGTTCCGTAGTCTGCGCTTCTGACATATGGGGAAAGGAGAAGGATGGAGTGTTATAGGAAAAGGGGGATAGGAGATGGTTTCAAAACACTGTTCAGCAAGATACAAGACGAATTATAGTTAATTGTAGCTAGTCTCTCTAAAATCTGAGAACGATGAACCTATTATAAACAAGCAGTTGGAAAAGTTGTGTGAATACTACTCAGTGGTCTAATGTGAGAAAAACCAACAAGAATCCAAACTTTGAAATTCACATGGACATCATATGATGGCTGAACGGGATAAACAAACACATTATTCGGGAACTTTCCGTGCCCGTGCACTGTATACACACCTACCACGCCCCTTGCCAACGTAATAACGCTGTACAAAGAAGACTGGGCGACTGTGGAAAATAAAAAAAAAAAAAAGATTCCGTCCGCAAAATCTGGCTGATAAAAGCATTGGCCAAAGTTATCTTGGAGCACCTACAGAAACTGTCAGAGCAGGACGAGACGATCAACCAGTGGCATGCTCTTAAGTCTTGTACAGATGCAAGAAAAATGTTGAGAAAAATATACACACCTAAGTACTGGTTTTATCAATCTCACAAAGGAACTTGACATTATCAGTAGATGAGAATTGTATAAAGTATTAGCGAGCGTTTGGTGTCCACCATTAGAGCGGAAGTTAACTGCACCAGTCAGCGAGAATAAGAAGGTCAACACACGAATTTTATGACAGCATGTCTGACAGTTCTGAGTTCTAGTCTGGACTTAGATGTAGTCTTTATCTTATTTGATATATACTTTGCTGTTCTCTTGAACTGCACATTCAGCTATGTCAGTGGTGATGTGTTCGTTCACGTTCAACTACCTTCACAATTTTTTTTAAAGCGGTGGAGAGATGTCGTGACAAAGCAATATTTGAGAGATGCTAAGATAGTTATAAGCACAAAAACCAAGTTAAGATTATTCAATTCAAATGTAGTATCCACTCTCATTTATGCATGCGAAAGATGGAAAACAACTTTAAAAAATAGACACGAAATTAGACAAAAAACAAATGCCCAAAGAAAATACTCGGTACAAAGTGGAACGAATTCAAGAACAACGGAGAGATAAGAGAGATGAACAAACTACAACCTATCTCAAGGGTGATCAGAAAAAAGGAGATGGACATATGTCGGTCATGTGATGAGAAGGAACAATCCGAGGATCCCCAAGTAAGCTATTAAGTCGAACACAACAGGCCGAAGAAAAAGAGGTCGATCACGTGAAACTCTAAAGAGGACATTGTTAAGCGAGACCAATTCAGTGGGCATAACATTCCTTGAAGAGGTTGAAAAACTCTCCGAAGAAAGGAAATCTTGGCGGACTACCACGAGAGCCCTATGTGACGTAGCGGCACGGGAAGGGTGTAAGATGTAAGAAGATAGCGACGCTGTACACAAATCACAGCGGTAAGGGTCACTGCAACAACTATGCAGACAGATAGAAACTTACCACAGAAGATTTGTTTATATGCACAATCTTTTCAATTTTTAAAAATAGTTAACATGTGTTAATAACATTCACAGAAAATTAATTCGTATAATGAATGTATAAAATGTTTGATTCCCAGCTGTTGTCCTTGGTGCTGATACAAATTGAGCGTATCAAGGGCATTACTATATCTCCTCTACAATGGTCTTACTGGCTACTGATGCTAATAGCTTCCATTGTGAACTTCTACACTTATATTATCCAGCAGGTAAGTTTTGCTGATGGATAAGATTGCTGCTCCGTGGTGCTGCTGCTGGTTGTTGTTTTAATAAAGAGAACTAGCGGATGGGGGGGGGAGCTTTCTATGTGCTAAATGTGGATGAAAATGTATGATGCATGGTACTGGTAAAGTAAACATTGTACGTGTGAGGTAAAGTATAACAAAATCAAAGATGCTTTCAAGTTACAAAATAATAAGATTTGCTGCTGACTAAAAATAGTGTGAAATTTCAGTTGCAAAATAACTGATTGCTCTAAGAAATGTCCACTTTAGTACAAACTAAAAAAAAACTTTTTTTTAATACGAAGAAAACTAAATTGATGACAACTGACAAAACAAATAAGTCAGCTGAAATATGTATCAATGAGGAAAAATTGTAAGAGGTGGAGAGTTTTGAATATTTTGGATCACTACTAACTAATAATGGAGATACAATGAGGGAAACTAAAAGGAGGACATCTATCGCTCTTCAAAAAGTAAAACAACTAAATAAGCTGTGGAGAGGAACAGACAGAACTACAAAAATAAGATTTTTAAGGGTACGCATCTTTCCCATCACAACATATGCCTGTGAGACCTGGACACTTAAAACAGCTGAGAAACACATAAATGCCTTTGAATGTAACTGCTATAGAAGAGTTCTTCAAATATCATTGACAGAAAAAAAGAACAAATATATCCATACTACAAGAACGTAATATTGAAGAAGGCGAGCTAGTAAAGAGAATTAAAGAGAAAACTTAAATATTTTGGACATGTTAAACATCATGATAAAATAGAGAAGACCGTATTGGAAGGATACATATTGGGAAAAAGAAAGAAAGGAAGACCAAGGCGAAGATTGCTGCAAGACATCGTTGATAATCTGCAAATGGATGCATCAGCAGCAAGGCATCTTGCTTACAACCAAGAAACCTACAGGAGAGCTGTTAGAGAGGCAAAGCCCGCAAGGGATATGCAAATGACTGACTGACTGACTGAGTACAAACTTTCGCAAAAATATCATGAAACGAAGACTTTACATGAAACACATGCATGCCTTTCTACACTGAATATCCCGTACCACAAGAAGATCCGTTTTCACAGAAACGTCTAATTGTAGTAAATTTGATTAGCTTTCCCCTGTCAGTCAAAGATTCATCACGTTTCTACAGTGTTTCACTGCTGCACAAAACCAAGCAACATAATATATACTTAGCAGTGTTCCTGGTGGTACATAATGTTAATAACGATGAAATTTCATTCTTCAAAATACAATCCAGAACTTTTGATGGTCTTCTGCAATCGCTCACCAACGCAGAGGTATTTTGTAGTATCACTCGGAAGACTTTGAGACTAAGAAATCTCTCACGACGGCTTCGGCTTCTTCCAGTGAACTGAATTCCCGCCCTTGAAAGAAGTGTGCCATCGCGTGGAACAGATGGTAGTTAGAGGGTGCAAAACTGGGACTGTACGGTGGATGGGGCAGGATCTTGATTTGCTCCAATTCCGTGAGTTGTGCAGGGACCACGTTGGAAGTGTGCGCTGGCGAGTTTTCGTGTTGGAGAAGTGCCCTCTTCCTGGTGATGAGTAATGGGTATCGAGTGCGAGGAACGTGCAGCCGCCGTTTGTTGTTCAGCGCACAGATTACTGCCAACCCAGCCACTAAGTGCAATCAATTCCCAGTGCAGGGGAATGCATCTTTTTTCTTTTCGAACAGGCCTCGTCGGACAACCGAGTTATTAGGTACCTGTGTTGGGAACATCCGCTTTTCATCCCCAGTGACGATATGAAACCTTCTATCACACGAGTTTGCCAAGAGTTAGTGACAGACGTCAACACGTCTCTGCGGTTGCTGGGGACGAGATCGTGGGGGTCACATCGAGCCTGCCTGCTGCTGAAGCGCACCTCACGCAAATGACGAACTTTGGTGATTTGAGAAGAGCCCTGCTGGGTTGACAAGCGCTAAGTACTGGCAATGTCTTCAACAGTCTGGCGCAGGGCTTAGTCGTTGGTGATTGAGGGGCATCCTGACATGGACTTGTCTTTGGTGTCGGTGTCCACAGACTTGAACATTTGTAACTGTTTCCTTACAATGCTGTCATCAAGTGTTCCTCCCCCTTCCACACTGCAAATTTCACAGTCAGCTGCAGAGGTATTCGTCCTTCCTTCCAAAATGCCTCAGGAGGATGCGAAAGACAACCTTGCTGTACGCCATATTCCTTCTGCTGATCACTTATCTCGCGATTCACTGCCTAAAAATGGGCACTCATGCTTTCAGAAAAGACGCAACACATGACGTCAGCTTGACGCTACAAATGTCAGAACAGCGTATAAGACGGGAACCTTGACCGAAATTAGGGTATCGAAGAACGCGAGGAATGTTTGAATCACCGCAATATATATCAGAGATGTGTTTCATACATTTTAAAACACATTACCTCACTTTCTCATGACATCCATGAAACCTAACTCATGACAGCCTTATGATAGTTGATTCCATGACAATGGCTGAGCAATAACCTCCACCACTTGGACAGTTCTTATTCGTGATTTTTTAATTACCTTTTCATGAGAGAAAAATTAGTAGGCGAAACAGTAGATTATTACTTTTTTTTTCTTTCAGAATAAAACTGTCAGCATTCCTGAATAAATTAGTTCATTTTCACTCTCGTACCAGGTACAAAACTCGGACCTGCTAATCTTCACCTGCTTCTACGTTTACTATGGTCTCATTGTGCTTCAACTCCTAACATTCTCATTCGTGGAAAAGAGGAAAGAAGGCTACCAAGATTTGTCCAAGACATCGGTAAGTCTTCCACGAGTTCGTTCACGTTTTCCTGTGCACAGGTGGATCGTGACAAGTTCTTCACTTTAGTCAAACGGAATATTTTTTTCCTATGTCTTTGTTCTCAGTGCTGGGATTCCTTGACCACATATGCATATAATATCTTACTTCATATATTTTTTACCCTCTTATATATGTTCTCGTTTATAAATAATATGATGTTATAAGTTACTTCTGAAAAACAACTTATCGTTAAAAGCTGGTCACCGTGTTACTTAATCTCCCATTCAAAATTATCTTTAATCTGCTTGTCAGATTCTATTTAATCTCCCTGTCACCATTTCTTTTTTAATTTGCCGGTCAGTATTTTGTTTAGTTTCTTGTCTTGTCTTGTCTTGTCCTTCCTCATTTACTGCTAGGTGTAGAGATGAAGTGCAATTGTCTCATAATGGCTCGCCTGTTGGCTTCGTACAATGAGATGTTCAGGGACTCTGCTATACCATCCGTCTATCGTTTGCATGGGCGGCCCCTTCCTCTGCCTTTGTGTGGTCTGTAAAACATTGCTCTCTGTGGTACACATTCTGTTGGTAGTCGTGATACATGACCGAACCATTTTATTTGCTGTTTAGTAACATACGAAATGTTTTGGTGGATATAAGTGGATATTTGACTAAATATACAAATATGCACAGTGTTACAATTATTTAAAACAAAAATTGAAAAAGTAGAAACAGCTTTATTAGTTAACGGGCGCACAGTTTTAATGTTTTCATTATACAAAAACATACAGAAAAAAGAAATGGGGAAAGAAGAGAAAATACAAAGTAGCATGCATGATATACAACAAAAAGACGGAAAAAATAGAAAAAAGTGAACTATTTATTGTGACTTGCAAGAAGCTGTGTTTGAGAGTTCTCGTGGTAGAATATTGTGAATGTTTAAATGAAGACTTGTGGTGTGATAGGTTGGTAATAAAAAGGACATAAAAATGTTTAATTTTTCTGGTTTGGGTGGAGAAAGCAGAAAGGAGAGAGGGATATAAAATGGTAAGTAACCCGAGAAAGGGTTGGCTAATGTGGCTGGGTTGAAGGTTGGTAATCTAATACAGTGAGGGTTCTGGTTTTTGGAATATCAGTTACAGGTGACGAAAGAGTAGAAGTTAATAGAGAAGGAATATGATCGTGGAGAAAGACAATGTTAAGAATAGCTGAGTTCAAACCGTGTGATTCCAGCGTCCCATATTCCTGTATGTAGTGATTATTGAGTGCCAGTAGTCTTCCGTCATCAGAGTGACATTGTTTAATGGATGGTAACAGAAAGTCAGACTTGTCTCTGTGGTTGGCGCCGTTGAAATGATTAAAGACTGGACTCAGAAGCATCCTGGGAGATATTAAAAAAGATGTTTCTGAATGCGGTCTCACGTAATCTGAGACCAGCCTCTCCAATATAAGTTATATGCACTTTTTTGTACACAGTGCCACATATTTTATTTAATTTCACAGTCAGCATTCTATTGCCTATAGAAATATTACAATGGCTTCCTTAGACAAGAAAGAACCAATGTGCTCCCATATACGATCATACTTCACCGTTATTTAAGATGTTCATCAAACACTTGTCATGTGCATAGCAGGAAATCAGGAAAATTATATTAGTACCCTTCCCCATGGGAGGTAAAGTGCAGGACCATGTACATAATGAAGCATTACTATTTCCACCATGATAGTCATTATCCTCATCGTCACCATTATCGACATTTGTATTTTGAGAGCAGTAAGATGGAAAAGTATATTTCAACTCATATTATCTCGTAAAACATTGCAATACATGAAGAAATGGTGTGACATGCAGTCATAAACGTTAACACTGATTCTGAGAATCAGATTTTCTTTTAGTAATTCAAAATTTGCTATTATGAAGTCTAGCTAAGGGAGACCCAATCAGAAAATAAAGTGGTACCTACCAGCAACACACTTCTGCAACAAAAGTAAGTAAAAAAGTAAAGGTAACCCTGTCATGCCTTAGAGGCACATAGGGATATGGTGTTAGTGCCCATATTTTTCCTTGACCTGTCAGCACACTAGAGGGCGATATGGTCAGTATCACGCCTGGCTGCCTTTTCCTTCCCCAACTCCAGAAGAAGTCGGGTACCCATTTCTACAGCTGGGTGACTGGGATGCCGCCAGCCGGATTCGAACCCCCGACATTCGCCATGAGAGACCAGTCTGCAACAAAAAGGATGTATAAAATGACTACAGTTCTCATTATTCCAACATCCCAGCAATGTTTGATCTAGTCATAAACTGAACTTAACATTTCTCTGTCCTTTGTCAGATTTGTCATGCCAGCATCCCACATCGAGCACATATTTTGTTACCAATTTAATACAAAGCCTATAATTTATTCAACTGACATGTTAAGAATTCTCTTCATAAATTGAACTTTGATATTAGAAAGCGGGAAATTTACAGCAAATTCGAAAAGAAAGATAACAAATGAATCTGTAAATAAGTTTAAAATTATTCCGGATAAGAAACGGTCTAGAAGTTGTAATAATAAGTCAAATGATCAATTAAGCCAAGAGGAAATTCCAGTAATAACAACAGACAACTTTAAAGGAAACACACCCAAACCATTTACAGAGAATACGACAAGATTTACACATAACTCAACAGCTCCAGCATAATAAGAGATGAAAAGCTGGAATAGAAAAAAAACACGATATACTTTGCTTAAAATATATGATATAGAACAGAAGTATGGGCCAGTATGTGATGTTATCAAAATACAAAATATAGATAAGACTAGCCACTCTATGTGAAAATAAATTAAACTTGGAGCAAAACACAATAAGAGGATGAACAGCTACAGATCTTTAGGAACAGAATGTTAAGAATAATTCTTGGGCCTAGAAAACACATAAAGATAGTGGAGAATGGCTGGTCATAAGGAACTGAGAACTACATAATTTGTTCACATCATCACTTGTCACTTCGTGTTGAAAGAAGATACAAGCTGGTACATCAAGCTGGTCAGGACATGAGGAAACAATGAAAGAGAACAAACAAAATCGCACTCATTCAAAGGAGAGCAAACAAAAGGCCAAATCTGAAAGAAAAAAAGTCTACATGACAGACATGTTAGCAACTTCAGCTGATGAGGTGAATGAGAGTTATCTATCTTCAGTAAAATGTTGTAATCTGTGCGGGAAGAGAAGTTCCTCTTACTTGACCTGGTTTATATGCGTGAGCGTTCAGCCCCAGAGAGAGAGAGAGAGAGAGAGAGAGAGGAAACAAGTAAAGAATGTGAATTTTAATAAGAGCATGGACACTGGGAGTGTTACAAAACTAACTATAAACGAATATTTTTTTTCCTTCAGAATCCAAGTCCAGAAATAAATGCATCAATTCCCAGCAGGCTCACCTATCAGTGGCTCACCAGGTATAGCAGATACAACCTATACAGGGAGAGTGTCTGTAGTGTATACGTACGGGTGTTTATTGCATGTATATGTATAATATATATAAAATTTTCATGTCAAGTGCGGAACTTTTTTTATGGAGTTATAAAGCAATCTCTGTGAGAGCATATCTAACCTCGTTGCGCTACCTGCAGGAACACGCAAGTTTCAGATCCACTCTAACACTTCCTTCTGTCTTGTTTTCAAGGTATACTTGAAGATACAGATACGCTTTACCGTGCTTTATCTTTATAACGTTTTCTTCATACTATATGTGTTGGTATTTTAAGAACGTGCGTTGTATTTGCGCTCTTCGTATCTGCGTGTCTCATTATGGCAATTATCGTAATATTTCATACTTTTAAATTATTATATTGAACTTGAGGATATGAATAGTCACAAATGGGCCTCAACTGTGACAATGGCAGGAGGAATCACTCGTCGCTCACTATAAATAAAAAGCTAGAAATGACTAATCTTAGTGAAAAGTCATGTGGAACCTCGAGATATGCCTTATGTGCCAAATAGTTAACCATATTCTTTCTGCACTGGAGAAGTTCTTCAATGAAATTATAAGTTTTGCTTCAGTGAACACAAAAATGATGTTTTAAAAAGAGGAAGACAGCCTTACAAATGATATGGAGAAAGTTTAAATAGCCTGGATGGAAGATCAAACTACCCACAGTCTACCTTAGAGCAAGACCCTAGCTCTTCAATTCTTTGATATTTGATTCTCTGAATGTTGATATTTAATTCGCTGCAGACTTGCACGATGAAATGTTATATTTTGATATAGTAATTTTAATGGTATAGTCTTATTTTGTTCTCAGTCAGTCTATTGCGCACATGGTAGACAAGTGTAAACATGATTTTAGACTTCGAAATTTTGTTAAAGTAAAAAAAAAGCCTGACTCTTATTATTATGATACTTTTGCGATGGTCTGGAAATGAAACCGCAGTATATACGAAGCCTGTATTTATTCTTTTCATCGATATTTTCTCTCATTCTCTTTTATTCCTCTCTCCCCTACATCCAATCCGCTGATTGTTAAATGTTCTCAAGGTTTTATGTACTTTTATTTATTTCTCTCTAACCTTTTCTTGTATTTCTGTTCTCATGTTTTCTCCGGATATCCCCATCTCTATTTTATTCCCTCTTTCACCTATTTCAGCTCTTTCCTCTCCCTTTTGCTGCATATTTAAACTCTTTACTCCTTCTTTTCTTCTCTCTTTTATCTCTCTCCTATTTCTATTTTTTTCTCTCGTTTACCTCTTTCTTGTCTCTATTCTTCTCTTTCCTCTCTCTTTTCTTTTGTTTTTCGCCTCTTTCTTCTCTTCTTTGTAATTATTTTACTTTTGTCTTGAATTTTTAGTAATCGTCCTCCCAACTTTTCATTATTCTCATCCCCTCCTATAAAAATAAGAGTCTTTGTCTTCCACTTCTGGATATCTTTTGCTATACTACCAAGCAACTGCCACCTTCCTGTGGTTCTGTTGTTTCAACAGACTGGTTGTGAAAGGTTACAGGACAACCCTGTCTGAAGATGACGTCTACGACCTGGTACCTTCTGATGTCAGCGACGCTAATATTCCTTACTTTGAGAAAATTTACAACCAGGAGAAAGCACGCGCTGAAGCTTACAACAAAAAGATAAGGTATTGCTTTTATATCTGTGATGTATAATCTTTGTATGTTAAGTTGCTCTTCTGTCTGTCTGATGTTGAGCGCTTTCAGTCTGCGCTTGTTGCGTTCCTTATGTCAAACTGAAGAGCGGTGAAGACGCTGTCCTGTGAGGCAATCAGCGACCCATAGCTGATATGTTAACGTTAACGAACCATAGCTGATATGTTAACGTTAGCGAACCATAGCTGATATGTTAACGTTAGCGACCCATAGCTGATATGTTAACGTTAGCGACCCATAGCTGATATGTTAACGTTAGCGAACCATAGCTGATATGTTAACGTTAGCGAACCATAGCTGATATGTTAACGTTAGCGAACCATAGCTGATATGTTAACGTTAGCGAACCATAGCTGATATGTTAACGTTAGCGACCCATAGCTGATATGTTAACGTTAGCGAACCATAGCTGATATGTTAACGTTAGCGACCCATAGCTGATATGTTAACGTTAGCGAACCATAGCTGACCAAGACCCTGTACCATTTTTGTGTTAGCACCCCAAGTAACAGGCCTAGCCTGGCTAACGGGGTAGGGACGCCATAGTCCCCATGGTGATGGAGTCTGGTAAAGTAGCATTGCATGCCATCCGCTTTTCAGCTGTACTCCGGGACTGAAAAAGTAACTGCCATAACCCGCCCCCACGACGATGCTATGCCTCAACACCTCCACAGCATCGGCTGCAAAGAACACCAGCTCCCAGTTACAGAGAGACTGTGCAAGTGCAAGCAAATGTAAAAATGATGGAATCGTTTTATCGTTGACAAATTTTGCTTGGGAGTAAAGCTGATGATTTTAGTTAGTTATTTTTTTACTTGGTTTGTTATTACACAGTAGACTTCTCTACTCGTGCGCGAGAGCGAGCACACACACACTCAACGGCTGACAATGTAGAAATTATCATCTACCCAACATCTCAAATTCTTATATGGGCATACGTGATGATTTATATAGAAAAAATGAACTGGAAGAGAAGAGTCTCTTGTATGTAGAATGAGAAACACTAGAGATGCAGTTTTGGACGAAAGAGTAACGTTAACTCGAAAAGGCAGAATAATAAATAAATAATTATATCACATTTACAGAACACGTAAAACAGAAAATACTTGAAGGGAATAATAGTTAAAATTCTGTAAGTGATGAGGTGACGTGACGGCATTTAATTCTGCTTTTTTTCATGTTGAGATTATCTCAGTTAATTCTTTGTATAAGAAAATGTTAAATGACAGGAGCTTTTAATTAATTAATGTTTTAAAAAAAATAAATGTTGCAATCAATAAAACATTTCAAAACAATACACTGAACGAGAGATGTCTGAACAAGCTACCTTCCTGTGTGAAGATTAAACACCACGAAGTAGAGAAACGATAATCACAACTTAATCATGATATGCCATGACGAAGGGGGTGATAATTATAACTTCATGACGGCATCTGATGACGGAGACGATGATAATAATTTGATGGTGACCACGACTAAATTTTTAAAAAGGGTATAATTCCCGTTTCTATGCCATTAAGGAATAACGAGGATACGATGTTAGTCTCGTGTTTCAAAGAACATCGACACATGAAAGTGTCATGTGGTTAGTATCAGTGTCATGTGGTTAGTATCAGTGTGATGTGGTGATATGGTTAGTATCAGTGTGATGTGGTGATGTGGTTAGTATCAATGTGATGTGGTGATGTGGTTGGTATCAATGTGATGTGGTGATGTGGTTAGTATCAGTGTGATGTGGTGATGTGGTTAGTATCAGTGTGATGTGGTGATGTGGTTGGTATCAGTGTGATGTGGTGATGTGGTTAGTATCAGTGTGATGTGGTGATGTGGTTGGTATCAGTGTGATGTGGTGATGTGGTTAGTATCAGTGTGATGTGGTGATGTGGTTGGTATCAGTGTGATGTGGTGATGTGGTTAGTATCAGTGTGATGTGGTGATGTGGTTAGTATCAGTGTGATGTGGTGATGTGGTTAATATCAGTGTGATGTGGTGATGTGGTTAGTATCAGTGTGATGTGGTGATGTGGTTGGTATCAGTGTGATGTGGTGATGTGGTTAGTATCAGTGTGATGTGGTTGGTATCAGTGTGATGTGGTGATGTGGTGATGTGGTTAGTATCAGTGTGATGTGGTGATGTGGTTGGTATCAGTGTGATGTGGTGATGTGGTTAGTATCAGTGTGATGTGGTGATGTGGTTAGTATCAGTGTGATGTGGTGAGTATCAGTGTGATGTGGTGAGTATCAGTGTGATGTGGTGATGTGGTTAGTATCAGTGTGATGTGGTGATGTGGTTAATATCAGTGTGATGTGGTGATGTGGTTAGTATCAGTGTGATGTGGTGATGTGGTTGGTATCAGTGTGATGTGGTGATGTGGTTAGTATCAGTGTGATGTGGTTGGTATCAGTGTGATGTGGCGATGTGGTGATGTGGTTAGTATCAGTGTGATGTGGTGATGTGGTTGGTATCAGTGTGATGTGGTGATGTGGTTAGTATCAGTGTGATGTGGTGATGTGGTTAGTATCAGTGTGATGTGGTGAGTATCAGTGTGATGTGGTGAGTATCAGTGTGATGTGGTGATGTGGTTAGTATCAGTGTGATGTGGTGATGTGGTTAATATCAGTGTGATGTGGTGATGTGGTTAGTATCAGTGTGATGTGGTGATGTGGTTGGTATCAGTGTGATGTGGTGATGTGGTTAGTATCAGTGTGATGTGGTTGGTATCAGTGTGATGTGGCGATGTGGTGATGTGGTTAGTATCAGTGTGATGTGGTGATGTGGTTGGTATCAGTGTGATGTGGTGATGTGGTTAGTATCAGTGTGATGTGATGAGTATCAGTGTGATGTGGTGAGTATCAGTGTGATGTGGTTAGTATCAGTGTGATCTGGTAAGTATCAGTGTGATGTGGTAAGTATCAGTGTGATGTGGTAGGTATCAGTGTGATGTGGTGAGTATCAGTGTGATGTGGTAAGTATCAGTGTGATGTGGTAAGTATCAGTGTGATGTGGTGATATGGTTAACACGCTGGCCACATTTACCTTGCCAGATTTCTCTGGTGCCCATTTTTAAAGGCTGGTTGGACCGCGAGGCCTTTTGGTAATAACTAAAATGTAATTTGAAAATAACGAATCTGAGTAAAAGTAATAAAACAGTTGTACTTAATTGTCATGTATTCCAAGAAGGAGGATATCTATTTTTATCGCTGTAAGTGAGGAGAAGAAACATCAGATATCAGAACAGGAAGGAATGAAACGATCAATAAGTAGTGCAGAAAAGCCAAGTGGCATACCTCTCCAAAGATCAAAACTGACATCAGTGAAGGAGCAACCACGTCACTCTAACCGGCACATGATAGTGATGTTAGATCGTTTTGAGGCAAATAGAAAACGCCGTGTATTCAGCTCTCGTTGTTTGTGCCAAGTTGACAAAAATCAATCAACCAATCAAGTGCCATGCCGAGTGACGTTGGCGATCATTTCTCTCCACAATTCCCTGTCTTTTGAGTTGAATGTAAGTTCCGCCGGGGACTTTCTTCCTAGCCACATGGTTTAGGACATATTTAATCTAAGTGCCGTACCGCGTGGCTTAGGCGATCATTTCTCTCCACAATTCCCTGTCTTTAGACTTGATTATGAGATCCACCGGTGATTTTCTTCTTAGCCATACTGACAGCCTCTCTCTGTCTTCCCCTGTCTCTTCTTCCCTAAATTTGTCCAGTTGCCACAACGTGTTCCACTTTTCATCTTCTCAGAAAATGTCCTACAAATCTCGCCCGTCTGCCTCTGATCTTTACTTTAATTTGCCTTTTAACTTCAGCCTCCCTTAAGACTTCTTCATTGCTTTTCTTGGCTGTCCATGATACCTTCAACATCTTTCTTATAAACCACATTTCCATGGCCTCATAACATTGTTAGAATGAAGCAGACAACTATTATTATCATTCGTTCAAGTAAGATCTTCTGTTCACTAAAACATGTTTGAAGTACTTCACATACCAAGTATGTGTGATTGTGTGTGACATGTAAGTAGCCAGTATGCAGCTAATTGAATTCTCACAGTTTGTTATAAAACTTAATTCCCAGACTAACTCTGTGCAAACAGAGAGACGTATTTAAAACGCAAGCGTAGAGACTTAACTGGATTTTATAACTTTTTTCTAAGAAACGGAGGAGAACACAGTGGAATAATAACTTTCCTCATTCATCTTAACAATAACAAAAAGAAAACCGTGAATAGCCGTCTCAAAATCACGTGCAGCTTCTTTATATTAAAGCCACTTCTCTCATTTTTTCATGCAGACCAAAAGTTGATTCGTCCACGTACAAGACGTTTGGACCCAACAATTTCTCCAACGAAAAGACTCCCCTAATCAAAAGCCAGGAGAAAGGTGCGCTTGAGCAAAAATTTACGAATGGCCCGAAAAATCCACATCCAGAAGGTGGACATGACGAGGTCAAAAAACCAAAATCTCCTTTCAAGCAACCATCATTGCTCAAAGTTCTCTTCATGACTGCAGGTCCACTTCTTATTTCAGCTCAGGTAGTTTTGTTTATGTCTCACGTAATTTGATGTTTATTTCTCATGTAATTTTATACTTACCTGTTATGTAATTTGAAGTTTACGTCTCCCGTAATTTGGTGTTTATTTCTCATGTAATTTGATATATATGTCTCACGTAATTTGATGTTTATGTCTCACGTAATTTGATGTTTATGTATCATGTACTTTTATATTTACTTGTTATGTAATTTGATGTTTATTTCTCATGTACTTTTATATTTACTTGTTATGTAATTTGATGTTTATCTCTCATGTAATTATATATTTACCTGTCACGTAATTTGATGTTAATGTCTCATGTAATTTGATGTTTATTTCACATTTACTTTGATGTTTTATCTCTCAAGTAATTTGATCGCTATCTTCAGTATTATTTCTGGTCAGATATATTGGTTTACTTTTCTCTAGTAATGCCATATTAGCTGCATTTAATCCAATACTTAAATGGGCCAGCAATGGCCGGTGACAGTAGACACTGCTAGATTGGTTACTAAACGGTACAATATAAGCCGTGGAGATTTGCTGATGTCATTCGTCCACTTTTTCTTTCCTGTTCCATTTCTAATAATAGCAATGATTTACACTTTATTTCTTCTCCTACAATGAAAGAGAAATCGTTATACAGTGTAAGATGTGGACGATCTAAGAGAGGAGGGCTGAGAGTCGCAGAGAGAATAAATTGCTGAAAAACTCAATGAACAACTACTAGAGTTTTGAAAGAAAGAAAGAAGTTTTGTATAGGTCTACGATTTTTGTGTTAATTCATTCTTATATATATATATATATATATATATATATATATATATCTTTGGTGTGTGTGTATCAGTTCCTGTCTCCAACTCTGCTTTACAAAATGTCTCTAATTTTCTGTTTATTATCCTATCTGTCCATGTTACACACTCCATACTGCTTTCTCTTGCATACCTTTCACTTGTCTACAATATTCTTCCTCCACAGTTTTACGACTTTATCTATCTCTCCACATGTAAGAAAATCACGAACATACTGTAACGCAGAGCAGTTGTAAACATCTGTTGAAATTATTCCAGATGTTAGTATTCCTGTACATTCAGTTGTATTTTATTTTTCAACAGATCATCAAGACTCTCATGGACTTACTTACTTTTGCAACTCCTAAGATTACTGAGTGAGCGAGTACCTTCATGTGTTTCTGTACAGTAAATTTGGACATATTTATTTCATATTTCAATGCAGAAAGTCGAGCACATGTCAGTATTATTATTATTATTACTATTTTTGGCCACTATTCACAGATGGACCTTTATAGTAGAATAGCTGTAAGAATTCCTGTTAACTGTGAAAACGTGTTTACAGAGCAAATATAAAAATATGTATAGAAATGGTTTAGAAATCACCCGTCATATTAATCCATCTGATGAATAAATTCGTTTAAAAGATTTGTTTGTTTTTTAAAAGATAACATTTTTCTAGTCAGTTGCTTCCCACGTGATTCGTCTCATCTGCCATAAGGGTAGGGAATGTGTCCGAAAAATTTAAGAATGATGCAGAAATAATAAATAATAGTATTATTACTAACTAGAAACAGAATAATCTTACCTCATGACATAAATATTTACATAAAATAATAAAAGAAAGCTGATTGTAAGACACATTCGAGTTATAGAAGAAGATTGTGGTTGAATTTAAGTACTGTAGCTGTCATATTTCGTGAAGGTTAAAAAAACAAAATTATATTATTTACCAGCTCATTTTACATCACCCATTTCTTAGTTTCAGAAGAAGCAGACAATTAGAACTGTCTGCATCTATGTTCAACAAATATTAGCAAACTGTCAGTCTGTTCCAGCTGGGAAAATTATCAATAAATATATGTCATAGTTGTAATGGAGTATTTAGACACTTTATAGAAACCACGTTTACAACTGTAATTTTGATTAAATTTATTTTAAAAATAAAACATGAATAACTGAAAACTGAAGCCCTGTTCCTACACATTAAACAGTTTAGTCTTCTTTCCCAGGGCGCTACTGAACTACGTGTCCAGACGGGATGTGGAGCAGGAGTGGAAAGGCTACACTCTAGCCTGCTCTTATTTCGTGGTGCAGCTCATTGTGTCAATAGGTTCAAACCAAGCCCTTTTACTGTCCAAGCGTATGGGCATGCGAGTTAAGGCTGTCCTCATCTCTGCAGTTTACAAGAAGGTTAGATTTTTACTCGTATAAATTTAGCAGTGAGTTCTGAGGTAGAATCAATATTATCTTAGTGCAAAATTTTCAGTTTTAAATTATGCTTATGGAATTATCGAAGAAAATCCTGCCTTTGAAATAACTAAAACAGTTCAAAGATAAAACGGGCATCACATACCGGGAAAATCAACGTCAAAATTGAGAACAGATGCAATGAAGCAATTCAAATCATCGAGCAAACAAATTTAGTGAAGAACAAATGCGTCATATTTAGAAAATACTAAGAATGATAGGAAATGATTATCGTTGATAATCTGGAAATAGATGCAGCAGCAGCAGGGCATGTTGCTTACAATCGAGAGGCCTACAGGAGAGCTGTTAGGGAGGCAAAGTTCCGCAACGGACTTACAAATGACTGACTGACTGATAGGAAATAAAGGTCGCACACGCAGGAGATGGATGGAGAAGATAGCATACCTTAAATATCCCCTCATACGAAGTCAGCCACCGAGCTTTAACAAGAAGTCTATCTGCCCTTTCAACATTGATAGGTACTTGACAGGACAAGACAGGCTAGCAGTATCCATGACGATGGATAGTTCTAGTAACTCTTATTTAGCGCAATCTGTGGTCACCAAAATCACCAGATACTAGTGGAGAGTAAGCGATGTCTGATGTTCCTTGCTGACACAAGCAAAAAACCACACAGACCAACCACGTTATAGATGGGCTACAGGAAATACTACATTTACAGACATGTGCAGGAGGTATACGTCGATATAAAGATTGCAAACATATACAATTACAGAGTCATACAGACAAAAATATGAAGACAGACCTGAAGATATAGGCAGACACATTCAACCAGAAATGTTTCTTTTGATTTTAGTCTTTGACTATAACAAGCACGGATGATAACACCACGTCCGGCGAGATCGTAAATCTGATGTCTGTTGACTGTCAGAGAATGGAAGATGTGTGTCTTAACCTCTACCTGATGTTTTCTATGCCCTTCCAGGTAAGTGTCATTACTAGAACCATCGATCGTTATTCACAAAAAGACAGGACTCCTGTAAAATTATAAACATTACTCTGGAATTGAAAGAAGCGGATATTAAAAACTTTTCAGCAGAAATTACCACGTCATATGTATTCTGTTCCTTTTCCAAAGAATCGTAACATTTAAGATTAAAGACATAATTATCATCTCTGGAAAAAAGAAATA
The DNA here is from genome assembly GCA_009760885.1 of Achatina immaculata. Lineage (NCBI taxonomy): Eukaryota > Metazoa > Mollusca > Gastropoda > Stylommatophora > Achatinidae > Lissachatina > Lissachatina immaculata. The sequence goes on along the minus strand of CM019709.1, from coordinate 10,803,660 downwards.
AAGTTCACGAAAACTACCAGCAATTCATAATTCACGGTATAATATATGCAAATTACAGTTCATCAAAAATTATCAACAAATTTGCATGCTTGCATACTACACCGTGAAACAAATCTCGGGAAGTTAATAATAATAATAATCTAAAGGATTTTCTGGGTAATTTTGTCCCTGCTCCTACGCCAGCGACTGAGAGATCACAAGGAAGAAAACGTAAAATAATTTTCTCCCCTGTTTCGAACAGCAGGTACTGTATTTTCTGATTATAGATTAACGTAGTTTGTCTTTCACTTCATCTTATTTAAATGATTGATTCTATGTTGTGTCTCAGGCTTGCTCTTCTACTTAGAAAATCTTGCATAAATTGAACGTGAAATGTAAATTTTCATCTTTCCGTAGCTTTTGCCACTGGTAAGAGGAAATAATAATAATAATACTTCACACAGCACTAAGAGAGTGCTACGATGTAGGCCAGAGAGCTCGGCAACAGTGGTAAATAACAACCACATCAAAAACTCATCTACCGCTAATAAAAATCGTACATTTGTTACTAATTATATATTTGTTATCTGATCATGGTAATATTGTTTTATATTGAAGTTACAGAAGTATCAGATTTGTTTTTAACAGACTAGCAGGCAGGAACTGGCATTGGAAGATATGATTTAGTACAGATTTTCATTTATACAGTCAGCAGAAGGTTAACAGATTTGACACTTCTGTATATCATAACAAGCTGGAATAAAAATGCGATCTAAGATTCCATAAGTTAGCATAAGAAAATATCAACCTTAATTTAAAAAGAAAACATCGCCAAAAACCACATGAGAGATACAGACAAAACTTTCATAAATCGAGTATTAGTAAGTTAAATCTATATTTCATCATCATCATCATCATCATCATCGCCTTTCACTCCCTTGATAGCAAAGGCCACAGATAAAGGCTCTCCAGTCATCTCTGTTCTTGGAATTATTATCTGCTTCCTTCCATGTGCATCCCTTGTCTCTGAGCACTGTCATAATTTCTCTTCTCTAAGTAAGTCTAGGTCTTCCTCGTGTTCTGTTTCCTTGAGGATTACATGTCAGTGCTTGTCTTGCTATGCAGGTGTCGGGTTTCTTCAGAGTGTGGCCAATCCACCTCCACTTCCTAGACATGATTTGTAGGTTCATAGGTTCTTGTCTTGCTCTTTCCCAGACCTCCTCGTTCCCGATCTTGTCCTGCCATTTAATGTTTAAAATCCTCCTCAAGTAGTAGCTCATGAATGTTTGTATCCTCTGTTGTATTGTCTTGATCATAACCCATGTCTCTGAACCATATAGTAAGACAGTCTTTACATTTGTTTGAAAAGCCTAAGTTTGTTTCTTGTTTTGATGTTCTTAGATGATCATATTTTGTTAAGTTGGATAAATGCTGTCCTGGCCTTGGTTATTCTAGCTTTAACATCTTTTTTTTCCGCTAGCACGTATTTATCAACTATGCTGCCTAAATATGTGAAACACTCTACTTCCTCAGTCTATACCTCGAGGCAATTCATTTATTGCCAGTGCTAAACTCCACCGTCAGCAAATACAATGCCAGCCCAAAATAAACATTTACACTAACATTTCTCTTATCGTCACCAGCTTGCCTTGGCTTTGTACCTGCTGTACGACCAGCTGAACGTGGCAGTGTTCGCAGGCCTGGCTGTTATGCTGTTAGCAGTTCCAGTTAATGCCGTCATTGGAGTGTTTTTGAAGAAGTTCCAGATCCAACAGATGATGCTTAAAGATCAAAGAATGAAAATCATGACAGAGGTTCTAAGCGGTATGAAGGTACTCACAAACAGTGCCCAGATACTGAATGTAACTGTGCGCGTTTTTATCTCATATTTATGAGACGAAACAAATTTGTTATATGCGACTTTATATATTTTTAAGACTGTGTCATTTCTGCTGCCTCCCTCCCCCAAAGCTCGGGACTGGATCTTGGGACTGTGGGATATGTTGTTGCGTTGTTCTAATTTAATATTCTCACATGATCTTTTCTCCCTTTTGTGAAGAAGTGTGAGCAACTGGAAATCAAGTTTCATATTCAAAGTTATCAAATTATACGAATACAACTCTCGACATTCCCGTTACCTCAACAGTTTGATACAAAAATGTATGATGTGGAACCATTGCTTACATAATGTATAAACTAGGAAAAAAAGTAGGAGCAGCTTTATTACACTGCCTAAAAAAGTTGTTTAATAATATTTTCGGTGACACCGAGATAAAAGATGATAATGATATAATAATACTACATCTATCGCTGCAAATGTTTATGTTCATTGTCTGCTGTGTTAAGCGGTTTTCCATGTTAATAGCTGTCAAAATCCAAAATCCTGTCCCAAAACACCAAAATAACAATCTACAAAACTATAATAAGACCAAGTGTCATGAAACTTGGAGTATAAAAAGAAAGATGAACAACAACTGCAGATCTTTGAGAACAAGATCCAATGAAGAATCTTTGGGCCCATAAAGGATACCAACAGTGGAGAATGGAGAGTTAGAAAGAACACTGAACTGAACAGCTTATTTAAATCCCAAAGAATTCTAAATGTCTTGAAACTGAACAGATTACACTGATTGGGTCATGTAGAAAGAATGGAAGAGAACAAACGAAAATGATGTATGCACAAGAGATGAATGAAACAAACGAAGGTGTAGACCAAGACAAAGATGGAAAGACAACATGGAAGAGGATATAAAAGAAATTGATGTCACCAACTGGAGAAAAAAAATTAGAAATAGAGAGGGATGGAGGCGAACTATCTACAACAATCAGCCTTAATGCCTTGGAAAGCTGAAGAAGAAGAAGAAGTCACTGGAAAAGACAGCTACATACGACGGTGTCTAAATTACTCTCTAGTGTACTGGTAGGTCACGGAAATTACAACCACTAACACCATACTCCCTATATACTATACTTCAATGGCTTCGATACAGTTAGTTTAGGGGAGTTTTTTAAATACAGGAAGGCGTTAAAGGCCAGATAGAATATTGATTACAATACATGAAAATAGTCACATATTTAATAATACAAGTATTAGTTCCAGAAATGCGATAACAAAAATAATTAATATTTACAAAGATATTTCACACATTCACATATTCATGGAACTTTATAGTTGATTTTTAAATGTACACCTCAAGCAGGTTATTATTAACAATTTATCTAACACTGCAGGTCCTGAAGCTTTACGCGTGGGAGGGATCATTTCAGCAGAAAATTGAGGCCATTCGAAAAATGGAACTGGACGTCATCAAGAAATTTGCTTACATTATCGGAGCCATGATCTTCATGTTTAATTGTATGCCTTACTTGGTAAGTTAACTACCGAGTTTTTTTTTTAATTACCTCAGAAATGATTTCTTATAAAATAAGAATAAATACCAATATAAATGATTGCTCAGGTATTTCTGGTAAGGCATACAAATTGACTTACACAGTGTCAAATGGACCATAAAGCGAGTAAGCTTGATTCGTGTGCTGTGACATCGTAACACACCATACAAATTTCAAGCTGACGTTTATGTCCCACTTAAGGTGATGGGCTCCCTTGGCTTAAATTCTGCCCTCAAACCATGGCTGGCCCAGCAAGCCGGCGGTGGATCTCTTGACCCGCTCATAGAAAACGCAGGAAGAATAGACGGACGTAAACTTCTGTTAAACGACTCGGAAACGTTGAACTTCAAAGAGACAGAAAAGCGATTCTTAAAGTATGCACTATCAGCATGATAACCAGATGCGAACTGACGCCCGAACGCTTGCCTCTACTCTATAAATGGCTGCTAATGTAATATGATGCAACATCAACACTTAGTTGTGCAATATTCTGAAGTTATGACGCATTCGACTGAAATTTCATAAAAACAACAAAACTTAAGACTTAAACCTTTGCAAATGACTGTACTTTTATTAATTTTATAACACTATAGCATTACTTTCAATAAACAAAATATCATATTTCTGAAATGTCAAAGTCTCAAAATAATAATAAAAAAGTGCCAAATTAAGCTTGTCATGACTTGTGTGTTGATTTTATATTACATTTAACATATAATGTATGCAGGAGGAACTCACAGCAACATTTATCACAATAACTTTCCCTTTTCTAAAAAAATGTGAATAAATTAAATTTAGCTTATAAAGTACAAAATGCCTTTCTCAAGCTAACGTGGACTGTATTATTTTTCCAGGTACAGCTAACAGCGTTTGCCGTGTATATTGCCATATCTGAAGAGAGATATCTGAACCCACAAGTAGCTTTCGTTTCTCTCCAACTTTTTAATATGCTCAATATTCCACTGACCATCCTGCCTTTGTTTATTCCAACCGTTGTCCAGGTATGTACCATCTTCTTCTGCAGCCAGTACTCTTGTACACAAAATACTGCAGTCGATATTTATATATCCATACTACAAGAACATAGTATTGAAGAAGGCTAGCTAGTAAAGAGGATTAAAGAGAGAAAACTTAAATATTTTGGACACATTAAACGTCATCATAATCTAGAGAAGACCGTCTTGGAAGGATACATAATGGGAAAAAGAAAGAGAGGAAGACCAAGGCAAAGATGGCTGCAAGACATCGTTGATAATCTGCAAATGGATGCATCAGCAGCAGGCCATCTTGCTCACAACCGAGAGGCCTACAGGAGTGCTGTTTGGGACGCAAAGTTCCGCAAGGGACATGCAAATGGATGAATGAATGGATATTTTAGTAAAAGAGTTAAGATGTACCAAATGTATCATAATAATCTTCTGTCATCATCATCATCATCATCAGTGTTATTTATCAGAATGTAATGCTGTGATTATGTCTCCTGGCAGAACATCTGTGACAATGACTGGCATTGTTAAATTATATTTCTAATTCATTATTAACATTATTCCTAGCCTTAGATCTGATGCCTCTTCGTTAGTCATATTCTCCACAACTGTTCAGGTTGAAATAGTTTTGACTGGTTCACTAACAAGAGAATGAACTCCAGTAATCAGTGAGTCAGTTGTAATTTCTAGTCATCTCCCCTGACTGTAGTATGATCGTGCTTGCGCTAATTCTTGTAACACACAAACTGATATTGAGTGGTTTTATTGCTGTGTGACAAGGCAATGCAAAATTTAACACAGTACTAGCAGACAGTGTAAAACGAAATCTATAGAACTAATGAGGTATAAATCATGAAAGAACGTGAACTACAAAAGACTAACAGTAGCCAGCGAGCGACAATAGTTCCCAACAGTGAGATAAACCGGTGCTTTTGATGATGATAATGATGATGATGATGTCCATTCAGATGTCCGGATATTTCAGAGACTAGAACTTCTCATTTCTTGTTCTCATTTCTCATGTTCTCAGGCCGGAGTGTCCATCACCAGAATCTCAAACTACCTTTGTCGGGAGGACATCAAACCCGATGTTATCAAAATAGATTATCAAGCAGGTGAGTGTCTGACAATTCATGTTTTCTTATACCTGTGTATTGACTTTTGAGTGGAATTTTACTTGATACAAGCACCTGTCACTCCAGAAATATCACACATGCCTAGGTTTTAAAATCCGGGCACAAAAAAGACTGATTTCAGTCTTTTTAGATCGTGCTAACATCACAATGTGACTCATAAAGGTCTTATCATGTGTTACTGTTATATCACGATGTGATTGTCATGAAGGTCTTACAAATTGTTATTGTTACATCACAATGTGGCTGTCATGAAGATCTTGCCATTTGTTATTATTGCTATCACGATGTGACTGTTATGAAGGTCTTATTCATGTGTTACTGTTGTATATCACAATGTGACTTCATGAAGGTTTTACCAGGTTACAAGATGTGTCCTGTAAGTAATGAGACTTATTTTATTCAGCCAATCAGCAGGGCCGGGGGCGGATTCTCCCAGCCTGAAGGTTAGTGGAGGATGTTAGGTAAAGGGTCGGTATCTCGGTATTTGGCTCTGAGCTTTCACAGAGTGCAGATCACCTGCAAAGTGAACAGCTGTTTAAGCCTCGCGTAACGACGATCAAAATGCAGAAGTGTCGAGCAGCGATAAAGTTTTGTGTTAAACTTGAAAAGTCCGCGACCGAGACGCTTGCTATGACACAGAAGGCCTACGTGAATGATTCTTTATCGAAAGTGATAACCGGTGATGAAACGTGGGTCTTTGAGTACGACCCGGAGACGAAAATACAGAGCTCTGAGTGGCACACTACCGGGTCTCCTGGATCAAAGAAGGCTCGAATGTGCACATCTTAGATGAAATCGATGTTCATTGTCTTTTTTTACTCTAAAGGTGTTGTTTATAAGGAGTTCGTACCACCCGGACAAATGGTCAACGCAGCATTTTACGTGGAAGTGCTTAAACGTCTGAAGAACAGAGTCCGCCCGGAGATCGCCAACACCTGGTTCTTCATCACGACAATGCGCCGAGCCATGCGTCGCTGCTAGTGAGAGAGTTTCTGGTGAAACAAACCGTGGCAACGCTGTGCCAACCTTCCTACAGCCCGGACTTGGCTCTAGCTGACTTCTTTGTGTTTCCTAGGCTCAAATTAAGCTTGAAAGCCCACCATTTTGGGACTGTTAATGACGTGCAACATGCCGTGACGAGTGCTTTGAAGGAGATCCTTGTTCAAGACTTCCAGGCTAAGATACATGACAGAACCGCTGCCAACGGTGTATTGATGGTCAAAGATTTTTTTTTAGGAATGTTAAGTATATGTAAAGCAGATCTTGAACAAATCGAATTTTATGGCGTCAGTTTCATTACTTACTGGTCACACCTTGAATATCACTATGTGACTGTCATGAAGGTCTTACCATTTGTTATTGTTGCTATCACGATGTGACACTCATGAAGGTCTTACCATTTGTTATTGTTGCTATCACGATGTGACACTCATGAAGGTCTTACCATTTGTTATTGTTGCTATCACGATGTGACACTCATGAAGGTCTTACCATTTGTTATTGTTGCTATCACGATGTGACACTCATGAAGGTCTTACCATTTGTTATTGTTGCTATCACGATGTGACACTCATGAAGGTCTTACCATTTGTTATTGTTGCTATCATGATTAAACCGTCATGAAGATGAGTGTATGTGTGTGTATAAGTGATAGCGTCACCTCACAAGAACAATAAAAGGCATATTTGACATTATAACAAATAATAACATAACAATAAACTTTAATTGATACAACGAAAACAGTACAGTAGCTCAACTCTAGTTAATGATTATCCTCATACTATCATATTGTAATATATTCACAGAGAACGCAGTCACTATTTCTGATGGAGAGTTCACTTGGGATAAAGAACAACCTTTGTCCACCTTGAGAAAGTATATCAGTTTCCATTCTTTCAGTTTATGAATGAAAATGATCACCATATTCGTCGTAACCGTCATTTTCACTTATTGATGGAATAATATGAGCCTGCAAACATTGTTCAAATTTATTTTCCAAACTTTGTAGCTAGGTTTCATGTTGGTTTTATTTTCTATCTGAAGCTAAGATTTATGTTTTGCTATTTTAACCATTTCGAATCCTTTCACTAACACACGCTTTCGGTGCTCGGAGATGGGAAGTAACTCAATAATAATTTAGACTGCGTTTGTGTTTACGTAGCAGCAATATGTGTGGCAATAATGTATGTATGAGAGGTGTAGCAATGTGTGTATGAGAAGTGTGACAGGAATGTATGTATGAGAAGTGTCCTAGAGACAGAGAACTATAACATGAAAGTAATGTAAAAGCAACAGAAAATAATACCGCCAATATCTCCACTGACAATATTATCACAGGCGGCAACATTATATTTTAATTTATTAGACTATTTCGTTATTCTCTGCAATTCATAATTCTTCTTAATCTTTTGATAAAACAAACTTTATGTAAGTTTTTTTTTTAAATATAGTCATTTGTTTGTTGAATATTGTTATTTGTTTCTTAAACATTGTCATTTGTTTAATATGTCGCTTCTAGAGAGAGTTCATAACACTGAAACGTGACTTTTGGAGGATAAAGTACAGTAATGTTATAAATATCACAAAAACATATCGGTTCATCAATACACGGTGTCACGCAATCCCGCTTCCGAGACCCACCAAGAATACAGGCTAAAGCACTGTGATACTCTGAACCCATTGTGGTCCTTTCGTGGAACTCGTGTGGTCTATTTTGGACCACACAGGGGACCACGGGACCTAACGAGGACCACATGCGTGAATTCAGTAGGTTCACAGTGCAGTTTTTGGTGGTAGAAGTGAACGAAGAAGAAGAAGAAGAATCAATACGTTCCTGCATTGCCGACTGCAGGTTATCCTTACAACAGATGCGCTAAAATAAAAAAATGTACTAATATACAGTACACGTGCTTTTCTGATTTTCAATTTGTCTGCTTAGTTATACATATTGCCATAGAATTCTGGTCTTTGTAATCTGTATTTTTTTACCCCCAAAACTCAACATGTTTTTTAAAAACTGTTTCTCTTCAGAATAAACCTAGAAATCAAGCAGGGCAGTTTGATTGGTATCGTGGGCAGCGTCGGGTGCGGCAAGTCGTCGCTGTTGTCCGCCATCTTGGGAGAGATGCAGAAGATCAAAGGCACAGTCACAATAAATGTAGGTCGCCAACTGACACATGCTGCTAGAATAATCGGCGGAAAAAATGTCATTTTTTTAACTGAAGCTGCTGGAACACTGGATATTTCTGACAAGAAAGTGGTACAGAAGGTTGGAATGTCGAATGCTGTTGGGAAGCTAGAACAGAGTCACATATGCACCATCATTTTTAAATAAGAAGATGCTAGTCTAAGAAAAACTGAAGATATCAGTCATAAACAGCGCCGTGACAGCTTCCCAGTGTGCTTTAGGGAGACAGGAATTAAGGCCATTTTTCCTTCTTGCACCTGACAGAAAAAGCAGAATACCTTGATCATGATTCTAACCTGCGATTCTAAAATAAAAAATCAGGTGCTCCAGCTCTTGGCTACATGGCTGTCTAAACTAGGTCAACTTCTTAATTTTTTTCTGGTACTTTTGTGCGGAGTATTTCCTCCTTTCAGTTCATTTGTGAAGTTAAAGTATTTAATTTAGTAATAACTGTATGTTGTGAAAATACTGTCTATTGAAGACCAGTATGTTATTTTTTTCATTTCCACTGAAGTATGACAGTTATTACAGCATGTTTGCTACAGAAAAGTGTGACAGTTATTGCAACATTTCTGCTATGGAAAAGTGTAAAGGTTATTACAGCATGTTTGCTATAGAAAAATATGACAGTTATTGCAATATGTTTGCTATCATCATCATCATGTGCCGTGCCGACTGGCGTTGGCTATTATGCTTCTCCAGAGTACCCGATCCTTCATGCAGGCCATGAGTTCAGTTGGTGATCTCCTCTCACACCATCCCGTCAGACTGTCCAGTATCATTTCTCTTGGTCTTCCTCTTGATCTTCTTCCTTCTATTTTTCCTGTTGTTATAATATTTTCAATGCCCCTTCTTCTCATTGCATGTCCTATGAAAGTACATAGTCTCTCTCTTATCTTTTTGACAAGGTTTTTTGTCTCTCCAGCTCTTCTCATACATTCTTCATTAGTTATTTTTGCTGTCCAGGGGATTCGCAACATTCTTCTAATAAACCACATTTCTGCTGCTTCCAATGATTTTTGTGCAGACTTGCCTATTGACCATGATTCACTTCCATATAATAAGATAGGTTCAATATAGCATTTTAGGACTTGTTTTCTAACATTCATTGATAAAGATGTGTTAGCTAATATGTCTCATTCTCTGAAATGCAGTCTTTGCTTGGCCTATTCTGTTCCTAATTTCTGTTCTGCATTTCCCATCTGAAGTTATTACTGCTCCAAGGTATTTGAATTTCTGCACCTGCTTTAGAATAGTTCAATATGTTTGCTATAGACTGTGGATTGTTATAATCTCTGATGATAAGAAATAACTGAAGTCATGTGCTCATTTGCCAGAGTTCCATAGCTTACGTCCCGCAAGAAGCATGGATCCAAAATGCTACTCTCAGAGACAACATTCTGTTTGGTTCAGAGTTCAGTCGCAGAAAATACGAAAAGGTCATCAACGCATGCGCACTAAAGTCAGATCTGGAAATCCTTCAGGCAGGGGACAGAACTGAAATCGGCGAGAAGGTAACATACACGCAAGTCTAACCTCCCATAAACGTGACGAACTGTTATTTTTTCCTGGTTAGCTGAGTGGTTAGGAGCTCGGTTTACTAATCCAGTGGATCCCAGCAGTGGGATTTATCTGGTACACACCAAAAAGACCCTGGGTCCACCCAGCTTCTTAAAATGGATATATATCTGGGAAGATAAATGCAGCCACGCATGATACAGACCACATCACACTTTCTTGTACCGAAGGTGGTGGAAGTGTAGACCTAACACCGTATCCCCAAAATGCCTTAATGGCACGGAAACGGGGATTTTAATTATTTATTGATTTATTTTTACTTTTTTCGCTTACTGTGCTATGAACGGCTTTCCTATTTACATTATGTTGAAAGAAGACAGAAACCTGTGTTAACTTCATCAGAGATATATACAATTATAATGAAGCTCTTTTTTCTGTTCCAGGGAATAAATATTTCTGGGGGCCAGAAACAAAGAGTGTCTCTAGCTAGAGCAGTTTACAGTGATAGCAACATCTACCTTCTGGACGATCCTCTCAGCGCTGTCGACAGCCACGTAGGGAAGCACATTTTCACCGAAGTGATTGGGCCAAAAGGTGTCTTGAAGAATAAGGTCTGTCAGAATGTTCTGGGCATGTGACACTGAGAGATATTGTAATTCTACCCAATTCTTATTTCTGAACTATGTAATCTTTCAACACGATGCTACATTTATATGATATTTATTATATCAGCATACAACAGTACCAAAGCAATACAAAGGTTGTTATGCAGCAGCTAAAAGAATAGTCCTTATGATACTTACAAATTACTGCAGCAGTTACATACACATAGTACATTCACACAAAACATAAACACACATACATATAACTATGTACATATCAAAATTTATAGTACACTAACTATTTGTATATGTTTCTTTTTCTTTCATAGACAGTCATGATACCCCACTGCTATATGTCCTACACCAGTCATGATACTCCACTGCTATATGTCATATACTAGTCATGATACTCAGTGCTATATGCCCCATACCAGTCATGATACTCCACTGCTATATGTCCTAGCATTAACAACTTAACTTAACAGCTTAAAATATGCAGACCACACAGTCCTGATTGCTAAAAGTGAAGGGAAGCTACAGGTTCTTCTGGACATCGTGGTTCGTGAAAGTAAAAATAAAGGTCTCACCCTGAATAAAAAGAAGACTGAAGTAATGGTCATCTCAAGGAAAAGAATGCCACCAAAATGTATCATTACCATCGATGGCACAAATCTGAAACAAGTTGATAGATTCAAGTACTAAGGAACGATTATAACAACTGATGGGAAATGTCACAATGAAATAATAAGCAGATGTGCTCAGGCCAAGTCAGCATTCCAGACAATGAGACACATCTTGTGCAACAGATCCATATAAACAGAAACAAGATTACAAGCACTTAAATGTTACATCGAGCCAATTTTATTTTATGGATCTGAAGCGTGGTCCATGAATAAGAGAGTACAGTGAGAAAAGGAGACCATGGAAATGTGGTTCATAAGAAGGATGTTGAAGGTACCATGGACATCTAAGAAAACCAACGTAGAAGTCTTAAGAGAGGCTGGAGTTAAAAGACAAATTTACAGCAAAGATCAGAGGCAGATATTGCTATATGTCCCAGACCAGTCATGTTACTCTACTGCTATATGTCCCAGACCAGTCATGTTACTCTAATGCTATATGTCCCAGATCAGTCAAAGACTATCTTGATACTCAGCTGCTCTCCGTCCCAGGCTCTCACTGGAAGATTAAAGTTTATGTAAATATTTGAATATTATATTTCTCTCTCTCTCTCTCTCTTTCTTTCTTTCTCTCCCCTCTCAATATTTCTTCTTTAGCAGTTTGAATTCAAAGCTACAGTTTTAAAAAACAAACTTTGCCAGTTGAGGCGTTCTAAATGTCTTTTTGTTCTCAAAGTTCGTGGTCTTCATAGCACAATGGGAAACTTACATGAACTAACATTTCAACACTAATAATTTATGTCTAAAAAGCAACAAACAGAAACCATTGTACTTGTTTTAATAACAACATGCCATCTATCTGAAACCAGCAGGTACAAAAAATCATGTCAAAAATAATTATAGCTCTTGTGGCTTTAGGAGTAAATTGTGTTAAGTTCTCTGAAGAGCAAGATCGTCTTATTTCACCCAGACCCGGCTACTGGTCACACATGGCGTCCACTGGCTACCCATGGTAGAGACCATCATTGTCATGAGCAATGGGCGGATTAGTGAAGTGGGAACATACGACGAGCTCTTGTCAAGAGATGGAGCATTTGCTCAGTTCCTGCGAGAGCACATTCAAGAGGACTTGGCGTCTGAGACAGAGAATGAAGCAGATCCTGAAGGTTAGAAATACATTTTTTTTGTTAAGAATATGGACATTTATTTACCTGTATTTGTAGTTGCACGAAGTCCCTGTAACTGCGAGCTGTTGTTCTTTGCAGCCGATGCAGTAGAGATGTTGAGGCACAGCATCGTATCGGCGTGGGAGCGGGTTATGTTGGCTACTTTTTCAGTCCCGGAGTACAGCTAAAAAGCAAGGGGTGTGTAATGCTTCTTTAGCAGACTCCACCACCATGTGGACTGTGACGATCCCTGCCCCGTTAGCCAGGCTAGGTCTGTTACTGGGGGTACCACGGGGAAGTGGGACTGGGTCTTGATCAGCCATGGGTCGCTGATTACTTTATCTGGCGTCTTCATGCCCCGACATTTATTTAAAGCAGATATGACGCGGACGAAAGAGTTCACTTTTGCTTTTAGCATTTTTGGTGTTACAAGGTGTATGTCTGAAAGTACATATAATCTGTCAGTTGTTGCTGTATAATTCAGTCGTTTAAATAGAAATCTAATCTGTAATTCAGTGTTATAACTACTAGCTGTTGCTATAAATCAGTTGTTCTAACGATACATTAAACCTCAGCTACAAAGAAGTAAAAAAAAAGAGTTTCAAGTTTGGTGAAATTTGAAATACAGTATCAATGTTATCACTGTTGCTGTGATAAATAAATCTGTTCATTCTTGTGTCAGTGTTGTTCAGTTAAGAAAAACATGCATTTGTTAATGAGTATGATTACTCATTCATTTATTTGCATGTCCCTTGCGGAACTTTGCCTCCATTTTTTTGTCATGATTACTAGAGACAGCTTAATAGAAGATGTGTATCCAGCATAGTTTGTGAATCAACAGACATGCCATGTCCAAAATTAACATGTAACACTGCAGCACATACATAGGTGTTGGTAGTCATAACAATCCTTTGTGGACGAAAGTGATGTGGTGTTAAGTCCCCATATTTTCCTTGACCTGTCAGCACAATAGTCAGTCATCACACCTGGCCTCTTATCCTACCTCACCTGCAGGAGTATAAAACAAAACTGCTGGGTCGACTCCAGTCGGAGCCAAACCATCATCATTACCCATGACCCATCTGTGTCCCTTAGCATTCGGCGTGCCATACTGGTGTGAAGTGTTAGCGTTTTCACAAATCTAGGTCATACAGCGCTTGAGGTAGGGATGCCAACACCTGCAGCACTTGAGGTAGGGATGCCAACACCAGCCCTCTTTGTCTTTATTTTCCTAAGGAAAATTCAGTATCCATTTTTCGAGGCTGGGTGAACCCAAGTTCTGGTCAGTCATAAAAATCTCCCCCCGGGGCCGAGTGCGAAATCGAACCGGGGACCTTGAGATCGACAAGCGCGTGCACTAACTCCTACACCACGACGCCACCATGATAGGCGATTGTAATTATCTTGGATGTGCATAGCCTTTTTCAGATAGTTACTTTTACATCGATTATGAAAAAATTAAGATTTCAACTTGATGACGTAAATATGATTATTTTACACACTGTTATTGATCATTGTAAGTCGTCAGATCTGTAAAGAAACAATGTACTGGCGTGTTTCAGTTCAAGAAATTAAGAAGTCAATAATTCAAAGATTGGAATCTGTATCCGGTCAGTTTCTGGATGCACCTGAAGACAAAGACAGGTAAGTAGATAAACGAGGTTACAACTTACATTCACAAGAATCAAACATCCAAGGTTCAAGCAAGGTTTATTGTTTGGTATTATTATTTCATATACATGTGGATACTTTCTGCTTTCTCTATAATTTCTCTTTCTGCTTTCTTTACCATTTCTCTTTCTTCTTTCTCTATCACTTCTCTTTCTGCTTTTTTCTATCATTTCACTTTCTGCTGTCTCTATCATTTCTCTTTCTGCTTTTTTTTCTATCATTTCTCTTTCTGCTTTCTCTGTCATTTCTCTTTCTGGTTTCTCTATCATTTCACTTTCTGCTTTCTCTATCATTTTTCTTTTTGCTTTGATCATTCGACTGTGGTAAAAACATAAATAATACCCTTAGCTCTTATATCTCTTTCTTCTTCGTCTTCTTCTTCTTCTTCAGCTTTCCGAGACATTAAGGCTCATTGCTGCAGATAAAGTTCGCCTCTGTTCCGCTCTATTCCTAATCTTCTCTCTCCAGTTGGTGACACCAATTTCTTTTATATCATCTCTTGTGCATACATCGTTTTCGTTTGTCTTGTTCTGCTCTTATGTCCGTGGAATATTAATATTCTATATTAATTAAAAGTGTCAGATAAACCCAGTTCAGTATTCACACACACTCGAAAATCCAACCATTCATTCATTTGCATATCCCTTGCGGAACTTTGCGTCACAAACAGTACTCCTGTAGGCCTCTCGGTTGTGAGCAAGATGGCCTGCTGCTGCTACGTCCATTTGCAGATCGTCAACGATTTCTTGCAGCCATCTTCGTTTTGGTCTTCCTCTTTTTCTTTTTCCCATTATGTATTCTTCCAATATGGTCTTCTTTAAATTATCATGACGTTTAATGTGTCCAAAATATTTAAGTTTTCTCTCTTTAATTCTCTTTACTAGCCAGCCTTCTTCAATATTAAGCTCTTGTAATATAGATATATTTGTTCTTTTTTGTATCCACGATATTTGGTAGAACTCTTCTGTAGCATTTACATTCAAAGGCATTTAGAAAATCCAATGGGGAAATGTAAATTGTTGACACATAATCAGAAGAATTTGTCTGATTATTATAATTTTAATTTGTGGTTTATTTTCTCTGTCTTATCGGATATTGTGAGCTGGTGTTCAGCATTAGCTCACGTGTGATGTACTCTAATAGATTCGATATTCACCGCACTCTTTTGCTCTTGTTAACAAGAAAAATATTATTAGTTCGAGTTTGATGTTTCCATTGCGTGCTACAGGCAGCTATTCCTTGACATTAAATTGTTCTTCAGTTGGACATGTCTTTCTACGAACAGGAAACCTGGAGGTTTGAGAAGCAGACAATCGTCAGTGAGCAGACAATCGTCAGTGAGCAAGGAGAATAAAACAAGGCAAGCCCAGTCTCAGGCAGACTACAGGCACGCGAGAGAACAGACGAGCGAGTTCCTGGAATCAGCCACCAACTACGTTAGTGAGGTGGAGTCGTCCCTACAGCTCCCTGGAAGGAGGGTCTCTACGGGTCCGTCTGTTGCTGGCGCAAGACTCATTGAGACCGAGCTCGGAGTAGTGGGGAAAGTAAGAAACTTGTGGTCATTCACGTGCTATTCATCACACGCAAAATCAGTACTCACGTTTACCATAATGGGCATATATATATATATATATATATATATATATATATATATATATATATATATATCTGTCTGACTGGCTGTCAGTCATATCTTATCTTATATATTTTATATCCTTCCTATGCTGTTAAACGTCACATAGGGCTCGCAAGGTAGTTCGCTAATTTTTCCTGTCTTCGGCAAGTCTTTCAACATCATCAAGGGATTTTATACCTATTAATTTGCCCTCTCTTAACAATGTCCTCTTTAGAGTTTCACGTGGTCTGCCTATTTTTCTTTGTCAGTCATGTCATACAGGAAGAAATTTTTAAAAATTGGTATCTCTTATGTAGTTTATTTGTTCATTCATTCATTCCTTTGCTTGTCCCTTGCGGAACTTTGCCTCTCAAACAGCACTCCTGTAGGCCTCTCGGTTGTGAGCAAGATGGCCTGCTGCTGATGCATCCATTTCCAGATCATCAACGATGTCTTGCAGCCATCTTCGTTTCGGTCTTCCTCTTTTTCTTTTTCCCATTATGTATCCTTCCAATACGGTCTTCTCTAAAGTATCATGACGTTTAATGTGCCCAAAATATTTAAGTTTTCTCTCTTTAATCCTCTTTACTAGCCAGCCTTCTTCAATATTAAGCTCTTGTAGTATAGATATATTTGTTCTTTTTTGTGTCCACGATATTTGGAGAACTCTTCTATAGCATTTACATTCAAAGGCATTTATGTGCTTCTCAGCTGTTTTGTTAAGTGTCCAGGTCTCACAGGCATATGTTGCTATGGGAAAGATGCATGCCCTTAAAAATCTTATTTTTGTGGTTCTGTCTGCTCCTCTCCACAGATTCTTTATTTGTTTTACTTTCTGAAGAGCAATAGATGTCCTCCTTTTAATTTCCCGCATTGTATCTCCATTATTAGTTAGTAGTGATCCAAGATATTCAAAACTCTCCACTTCTTCCAGTTTTTCCTCACTGATACATATTTCAGTTGCCTTGTTTGTTTTGTCAGTTGTCATCACTTTAGTTTTCTTTGCATTAAGATAGAGGTTCTGCTCTTCGCTGTTCTTGCGGACTGACATAATTAGTTTTTCCATTCCTTCTTGTGTTGTGGACAGCAATACTGTGTCATCAGCATATCTAATCTCTGGTATTTCATAACCTCCAACTGTTATGGCATCGTAATATTCTTTGTCTACATCTTCTCTAACATTCCTCATTATATTTTCAGTATACAAGTTAAATAAGTAGGGTGACAATATGCACCCCTGACGGACCCCTTGTTTTATGTCAAACCAAGTTGTTGTTTCACCATTTATTCTTACTGCTGCTTGTTGGTCTAAATACAGCAGTGATGTTAATTGTATCAAATGTGTTGGAAATCCCATTTTTTCCATTATTTCCCAAAGTTTCTGGTGTTGTACACAATCAAATGCCTTTGAGTAGTCTATAAAGGATAAATATAGATTCACATTAAACTCCCTGCATTTCTCTATTATTAATCTTAGATCTCTTGATCCTCTTCCTTGCCTGAAGCCAGCTTGGACCATATTGACTTCTTCTTCTATTTTCTTTCGAAGTCTACCCATTATGATTTTTAACAGAATTTTACTGGCATGACTAATCAGTTTATTTGTTACGAACTTTTAAAACGTTTCACGCACTTTTGAATAATTCTGTGAGCTATATCTTATACGATTATTCAAAAGTGTATAAAACATTGAAAAAGATAGCAACAAATAAACTACATAAGAGATACATAATATTTTGGATTGAATTACAGATAATCTGACCAAGTTTAAAACAAAATATTTCAGAACTGGTTAATGTGTCCACATCTGGTTATACGGCAGACATCTTTACTATAAACAATTTCCTCTCACTCACGGGTCAGCCTAACACGGTCGGCTACAGACACCGCAGCGGGGATACGGCAGCCAAGATCCTGGAGATTAGCGGGGATGGGGGCACAAAGACGATGTCCTTCACAAACCCCCACAAGAAAAAGTCGCAAGGGGTTAATTTATGCCAGCAGGGTAGCCACCCCATTAACGTGTCATCTTGTCACCCTCTGCGCCCTATCCGTCTTTGTGGCAAATTTTGATTGAGATGACCTCGGACGTCTCCGTGGTAGTGAGCTGGACAGCCATCTTGTTGAAAGATGTAGCCATTACTGTCTTCATTGAACTGGGGATCAGCCAGTTTTCCAACGTGTCCAAGTAAATCATCCCAGTGATGGTGGGCTCTTCAAAGAAAAATGGTCCATACACCTTCTCTTTCGAAATAGCACAGAAGACATTCACCTTAAGTGAGTCTCGCACATGTTCTATGACCATGCAGATGCGCACATTATGCCGATTCACCTTTCCAGACAGGTGAAAAGTAGCTCCCTCGCTAAAGATGAGCGAGTCTACGAAGCCGTCAATTTCAAAACTCTCTTGCTTTTCAATTCAGACGCACATCTTTGTAATTTTCGCTGAGATAATGATGCAGCTGAAGCTTGTAAGGTTTACATTTTAATCTCTTACGGAGAAGTCGCCAGACTTCGAGACTCCTAGCTGTAAAATTGCACGTGTTGTGGATTTGCGGGGTTTTCGCTGGTAAGCTTCTCTAACACGATTCACAGTTGAATCTCCCTTGGTCCTGGAGATCCTTGCCGAGGAGCTGTGCATAGACAGCCTTCATCCTGGTTTTTCGCTTACCACTTCTTGATACTGTTGAAAACAGGTGCTGCCTTCTGGAATTCCGCTCGAAATCGTCGCTGCACAGTCACAAGGGACGAAGTTCTTGCGTATTCCAAAACAAAAAATGACTGCTCACGTTTACTGAACGCCATATTTGCTACAGATGCCTCCTAGCGGCAAACCACGGGAGTTTTTTTTTTAAACGAAGAGTTTCTCTCTCTCTCTCTCTCTCTCTCTCTCTCTCTCTCTCTTGACGTTAGAATTAACATAATCCGTTACATGGTTTCTTTGTAGCGAACTTTTGAAATGTTTCACGGAGTTATGAATAACCCTATGTAATGTTAAACAAAAGGATTTACGAGAAATTAAAGTTCATTTCATCCCTTCGTTCCACCAGCCATTTGAGCTGTGCTCTTCTGCTCGAAGCGATGGTAAACTATCTGCAAGTGTTCTTTAATTGTATTAATGTTTGTATATAATGTGTTTTCAATGTTTGGATGCTCAGGTAGGTATAAGAAATAACATAGGGACACATATATATTATGTGTATATTTGAATAAAACAAAGAGGTCCTCAAAGAAGTTGAGAACAAGGAAAACTAGTTCAAATGATAAGAAAAAAGACAATCAAAATTTCCTGGACATGTCATGAGAAGATAGAAGAAGGAGCACCCAGTACTGGTTGGAAAATTCAAGTGAGAAAGGAAGAGAGGAGAGCCAAGAGAAAAACGTCTCAGTGGACTGACGAAGTGGCATGGAAAAAAGAAAAGCATCTGAATTAATTGGAAACACCAAGGACAGCACAAGATGGAGTAGCACGATCGCCAAACCTATCCGACACAGTACATAGTAACATAATTAAAAAATATGGATAAACAAAAACTGAAACAGACTGAATATGCGTAAAGAGAACACTAGACACTACAATTTTTGTTGAATGGGTACGTTGTATCTGACAGTTTCACATTTTATAAGAGAATATAAAGTACAAGAATTATTGACAAGTTGTATTTGACAGTTTCACATTGTATTTTTCATTCACGTCAAACAAACTCAACCAAAACTGTCTCTATTTCTCTCACACAGGTCAAGTATGGAATCTACATCTATTACTTCAGAGCTATCGGCCTTGTACTCTTTCTTGTGGCATGCATCGCTTATGGCCTATACGGCGGGGCATCAATTTTCTCAGGTAATAGCTGGTGTGTATGTGTGTAATAGCTGGCTGAAATCTCAGGTGATATGTGTGTAATAGGTGGCTGAAATCTCAGGTGATATGTATGTAATAGGTGGCTGAAATCTCATGTGATATGTGTGTTATAGCTGGCTGAAATCTCAGGTGATATATGTGTGTAATAGCTGGCTGAAATCTCAGGTGATATATGTGTATAATAGGTGGCTGAAATCTCATGTGATATGTGTGTTATAGCTGGCTGAAATCTCAGGTGATATATGTGTGTAATAGGTGGCTGAAATCTCAGGTGATATGTGTGTAATAGGTGGGTGAAATCTCATGTGAGTTATAGCTGGCTGAAATCTCAGGTGATATATGTGTGTAATAGGTGGCTGAAATCTCATGTGATATGTGTAATAGGTGACTGAAATCTCAGGTGATATATGTGTGTTATAGCTGGCTGAAATCTCAGGTGATATATGTGTGTAATAGCTGGATGAGATCTCAGATGATATATATATGTGTAATAGCTGGATGAGATCTCAGGTGATATGTGTGTAATAGCTGGCTGAAATCTCAGGTGATATATGTGTGTAATAGCTGGCTGAAATCTCAGGTGATATGTGTGTAATAGGTGGCTGAAATCTCAGGTGATATATGTGTGTAATAGCTGGCTGAAATCTCATGTGATATATATGTATAATAGCTGGCTGAAATCTCAGGTGATATATGTGTGTAATAGGTGGCTGAAATCTCATGTGATATATGTGTATAATAGCTGGCTGAAATCTCAGGTGATATATATGTGTAATAGCTGGATGAGATCTCAGGTGATATATATATATATGTGTGTGTGTGTGTAATAGCTGGATGAGATCTCAGGTGATATATATATATATATATATATATATATATATATATATATATATATATATTATATATATATATATATATATATAGTGTGTGTGTAATAGCTGGCTGAAATCCCAGGTGATATGTGTGTAACAGCTGGTTGAGATAACAACATTACAGGAGAAGGGTCCTTTAACTGGCTTTCTACAGTAAAAAAAAAGTTTCTGTCCTGGTGGATGATGGGAAATCAACAAAAAAGAAAAGAAAAAAAAACGATAATCACGATTTAAAAACAATCTGTGGAGGGGCTAATACGCTTTTATCATTTGCTCACACTTACAAACACAAACGTGCACACACAAATGCACACAGGCTGAGACTCTTGAGTTACGTTTTTAGAGACACAATTTACCGCAAGCTCGAGGTAAGGCAAGAGACAGCGTTTCCACAGTTACCGCGTTTGTTTTTTTTTTCTCACTTCCTGCATGTCTTTCAGTCGAGGTGTATTTTGTGTACGTAAATATGTGATTATTTGCAAGTTGTAATACATAGTTGTTTCTTTTGCTATAAAAACACGTTGGTGATCTATAAAGCTGCAAAGAAAGTAAATTGTGAAATAGCTTGTAAACCAGCGCAGACTGATTCAGACTTGAAATTTAAAATGATCAAGAAATGCTATGGAGGTCAAACTTGATCAGCAACGGCAGGTGAGCTGTCCAAGTCAAAAGTAAATATCACTGTGAAGTATTCTTCTCGTATCAAAGAATGCGAGATAGGGATGGCATTGATAACTCCACAAAGGTGACCATAGGACGCCATTAACGAGATGGAGAAATTACTTGAACGGAAGTAATGATTCAGAAACAGTTCCACGAGGCCTAATGACGATCCAAACAAGCACAATTTATTTACGCTTTGAATAGAAAATATGCTCAAGAAACAGTCATTTACGGCATGTAAAATCTGGTTTTCATAATGTACAGATGTCTAGAGAGACTGTTCTTGCCATATGAACATGAAAAGACATATCCTCAGGAGCTAAGGAAAGCTGCTGTTGATAGTTCCCACTTGTCTGAGCATAGTTTTTACATTGATGAGACGGGCGTATATTTTGCTAAAATACCGTCAAGAACAAACGTCTCTTAGAGGAAAAACTGTCCCCAGCATATTTATCTGTAAAGGAACAAATATCCGGGCATACTTATCTGTAAAGGAAAAAAAAATCCGCACATACTTATCTATTTAAAAAACAATAAATGCAGACATCTTAGAGGGAAAAATACAGAAAGACAGACTATAAAAATATCCAAAGACAACTATAAAAATATCGAAAGACAGACTATAAAAATATCAATTGAAGCCTGTTTAGTTTTTATCATTCAGAGAAAGGCTTTGGTAAACAACAATCCCTATATATAGTCTCTCAGTTCATGAAATACCGGTCACTAGAAATTGTTAGAGACGTTCATAAACTGTTTTATTCCTGAACTGGGAAAAGATTGCAAAGATAACGTCTTTTCCCCTCAAGATATCGATTGCTTTAATATAGCAAAACTGAGCCCATCCGGGCCATTACATCCCAAAATCAAAGTGGCATTTCCCTAACCGACTCTTAAAAAAAATCATTGCTGCATCCGACATATCAGGGAGTTTTTTCACGCGATCATTTACGTGCAAGTTTTGTCTCGGACACTGGAAGTAACAAGCGCAAACCCTGACATAACATTGCAGGATATCTGGAAACTACTAGACTGTATGGAGAAATTCACATGAATAACAGGAAGTCACACAAACACCAATGAACACGCTACGATTTTTTGAAACCAATACATACCTGTCATTCGCCTTACATGAGGTATTTTCAAAAATACAGATTTTGTCATTATAACATTCAGTACTTTACTTTTTAAATTAAGCACTTTACAAACATCAATGAGAATTAAGCGTCCGCGTCATTTTTTACAAATAAATATATATATATTGCGGCGAGATTTAATCTTTACAAAATGCTAACACACTGAACCAAGCTTCAAAACAGGCAGATTCTCCTCCATACAAACTGAGCATCATCAACCTACAGCTCAGATTCTCCTCCATACAAACTAAGCATCATCAAGCTACAGCTCAGATTCTCCTCCATACAAACTGAGCATCATCAACCTAAAGCTCAGATTCTCCTCCATACAAACTGAGCATCATCAACCTACAGCTCAGATTCTCCTCCACACAAACTGAGCATCATCAACCTACAGCTCAGATTCTCCTCCATATAAAATGAGCATCATCAACCTACAGCTCAGATTCTCCTCCACACAAACTGAGCATCACCATCATCCTACAGCTCAGATTCTCCTCCACACAAACTGAGCATCATCAACCTACAGCTCAGATTCTCCTCCACACAAACTGAGCATCATCAACCTACAGCTCAGATTCTTCTCCATACAAACTGAGCATCATCACCCTACAGCTCAGATTCTCCTTCATACAAACTGAGCATCATCACCCTTTAGCTCAGATTCTCCTCCATAAGAACTGAGCATCACCCTACAGCTCAGATTCTCCGCCATACAAAATGAGCATCATCACCCTACAGCTCAGATTCTCCTCCACACAAACTAAGCATCATCAACCTACAGCTCAGATTCTCCTCCATACAAAATGAGCATCATAAACCTACAGCTCAGATTCTCCTCCAACTTATTTCGCTGGTTGCTTTTTACTAAAAAGGTAAAGGTAATCCTGTCATGACACGGAGGCACATAGTGATATGGTGTTAGTGCCCATATTTTCCTTGACCTGTCAGCACACTAGAGGGTGATATGGTCAGTATCATGCCTGGCTGCCTTTCCTTCCCCAACTCCAGAAGAGGTCAGGTACCCATTTCTACAGTTGGGTGACTGGATCGCCTCCGGGCGGATTCGAACCCCCAACCTCCGCCATGAGAGACCAGGTTTTTAATAATATAAACCGGTTATGGGAACCCATCGCCTCCAACATTTTCGGTTTTCCTATTTTGTTGTTCTTGTTGTTGTTGTTGCTGTTTGCTGCTGTTGTTGTTGCTGTTTGCTGCTGTTGATGTTGCTGTTGTTGTTGCTGTTGTTGTTGTTGTTACTGTTGTTGTTGTTGTTGTTGCTGTTGTTGTTGTTGCTGTTGTTGTTGTTGTCGTTGCTGTTGTTGTTGCTGTTGTTTGGAAGATGTGGAGAGTTTTGAATATCTTGGATACTAACTAGTAGTGTAGATACAATAAGATAAATTAAAAAGAGGACATCTATCGCTCTTCAGAAAGTAAAACAACTAAATAATCTGTGGAGAGGAACAGACAGAACTACAAAAATAAGATTTTTAAGGGCATGCATCTTTCCCATCACAACATATACCTGTGAGACCTGGACACTTAACAAAACAGCTGAGAAACACATAAATGCCTTTGAATGTAAATGCTACAGAAGAGTTCTTCAAATATCATGAACACTAAAAATAACAAATATATCTATACTTCAAGAACTTAATATTGAAGAAGGCTGGCTAGTAAAGAGGATTAAAGAGAGAAAACTTAAATATTTTGGACACATTAAACGTCATCATAATCTAGAGAAAACCGTCTTGGAAGGGCGCATAATGGGAAAAAGAAAGAGAGGAAGACCAAGGCGAAGATGGCTGCAAGACATCATTGATGATCTGCAAATGGATGCATCAGCAGCAGGCCATCTTGCTCACAACCGAGAGGCATACAGGAATGCTGTTAGGGAGGCAAAGTTCCGCACGGGACATGCAAATGAATGAATGAAGGAATGAATTAATGCTGTTCTTTAAAGGTCATTTACTGGCTACTGTTGGTTAACGCGATTACTGAAGAAGAAGTCACTCCATCTTACCTTCATGAGCGGAAGTGATGTAACTTTGTTCCGATTCTGTGGTTTCCAGAACAATGAAACATCTGAAGAAGTTTCTTTCCCGCACTCAAACATTCCTGAATAGATTCATGGAGAAGGCTGAAACACCAAAAACACGCTAACAGTTACCTCAAGGTAGCTGATAACTCAAGATTTGAGAACGAAAGACAGCCACCTTAAAGCAGTTGATAACTCAAGATTTGAGAACGAAAGACAGTCACCTCAAGGCAGCTGATAACTCAAGATTTGAGAACGAAAGACAGTCACCTCAAGGCAGCTGATAACTCAAGATTTGATAACTAAAAATGACCTTCAGCCCACTGTCTCGTCAACTTCATCATATAATTACTATTATAATTTTTTTGTCATGAAGACTTATTTAATTTAGAAAAATGGTGAACTTTTTTCTTTTTTTTAAAATTACTCTTCTTTCACAAAACAAGTATTTCAATTTACATACATTTTTTTTTAAATTTAACAGGAAGGGGCAAATTCTGCTAACAAAAAACTGTTACTTATGTAAAGACCCGAGAGACTCTATGTAAGAGCATATGACTCATTGTCATATATAAATAGCAGCAAAGGGAAACCACCAACAAACAAATAAAGCTATGAGCAGAAATCAGTCTGAAATAGTGGGAACTAGAACAATCTCGACACAGCGAAACAACCTCGCTCTTTCTCAGCCTTCCATGAAAGGGGAAATGGAACAAAAGAAAATGAACACTAAAGCCAGAGTTTTGTTTTATGAGCGATTAGCACTCACGTATGATTCCAAATATGGACAACATATATTCAGCACATGAAAAATGGGTTAACAGTTTCTAACTTTTGCCTTTGCAAATAATGAAAGAGTTGCTGTACTCCAAGGTCTAAGCTTTCATCATTCGTAGCAAATCTAAACAGTAACATATTTAAATGTGTGGCAAAAATGGTGGATTTTAGATAGCACCTGTTTGGAGAATCAAGTGAGCGAGAGATTTACCCCAAAATTTCCCAGTAAATTATAGGGAAGTTTACGCATTTTCTTTTTTAAAAAATGATGAAGGAATTCTTACTATAAAATCTGTTTTTTAATAGATTCGTGCTTGAGAAAGGACAGGCCGACATGTGATCACAGAGGCTGAGATAATTTATTAAAGAGCTTAAAGTTCAAAGTTCAAAATTCAGAGTCCGGTTTCACTGCATTCGTGATAACCCACATGGCGCAGCATCCACTCTAGAGCATGTTTGTTAGTTCCTGTCAAATGTTGGTTGTTTACGATGAGTTTTCTGCCATACATCTTGGATTTCCTGCCAGCATCTTTAATTTGTAAAAAAAAAACTCCAGCAGTCTCTTCAGATCTACATTGTTCTTCCATTCCTGATCTTCATTTTCCCGCAGTCTGTCCAATACAGCTTTAGCAATGTCCCCCTTGTCCATTGTCAGACTGTCATTTATTTTTGTCTGTCTAGCAAGTCTGTCTGTCAAATCATTGCTGTGTACCCCCGCATGGACAGTAAAGCCACTTTAGGCTTGTCACAGATGACTATCTTAACAGATGAACCCATTCTTTATTTATTTTATTGTATTAATTGTATTAATTTTATATATATATATATATATATATATATATAACAACTAAACAACTAAAGAAATAGA
This sequence comes from Achatina immaculata, assembly GCA_009760885.1. Lineage (NCBI taxonomy): Eukaryota > Metazoa > Mollusca > Gastropoda > Stylommatophora > Achatinidae > Lissachatina > Lissachatina immaculata. The sequence goes on along the minus strand of CM019709.1, from coordinate 10,777,574 downwards.
AAAGAAATTAGACTCTTTTGAAAACAAATGCCTAAGGAAAATACTCGGCATTAAGTAGAATGAATTCAAGAACACTGCAGAGATAAGACAGATGACTGAACAACAACCAGTCTCATGAGTGATCAGGAAAAGGAGATGGACATATGTTGGTCACTTGATGAGAAGAGATGATCAGAGAATCCCAAAACAAGCTATCAAGTGGAACACAACAGGCCGAAGAAAAAGAGGCAGACCGCGTGAAACTCTGAAGAGGACATTATTAAGAGAGGCCAAATTAACAGGCATAAAATCCTTCGATGAGGTTGAAAGACTTGCCGAAGACAGGAAAAATTGGCGAACTACTTTGCGAGCCCTATGTGACGTTTAACGGCACGGGAAGGATATAAGATATAAGATAAGAAGATATATATATATCTTAATAAAACAAAATAAATAAATAAGATCAATTTATTAAAGAGCTATTTTCTGTTAACTCCAGGCATCTGGCTGAGTATGTGGACCGACGACCCTCTTTTAAGTAACACGTCCAGATCTGGTGAGCAAGAGTACCAGGACAAGACCAGCATGTATCTGGCCGTTTACGGTGTCAGCGGTGTTGGTCAAGGTAACAAAGTGTCAATATTTTCTAGAATGTTTTGTCTTAATGTCTCATTTTGGAACGGATCTTTGCTGGTTTTATGCCTTCCGGTTCTTAGAACTATAAAATCTTTTATTTATTTGAAAAGTTTATTACATTGACATGTCAGTATAAGTAACTGTAAAACCAAATATTTCAATTTACTTCTCTTCGCTTCATTCTGGTACATCCTTTGCTTTATCTTTGCAATAATAATAAACCAAGATTTGGCTGATTATGAATATTAGAACTAGATGATAAGATTAAGTAATTATAGCTTTTTTTAATGTAAAAAATGACGTTGCGCACCCCTGAAAGTGACATATTTTTGTTTCTGGCAGGTATCTTCATTCTTGTTTACGCCTTGTTGGCATCAGCAAAGATGGCGGACGCAGGCGGAAAACTACATTCAGTAAATCTTGTTTCAGTCGTAGCACATTAAGATAACTTACACGTTTTTTTAAAATCTAACACATGTGTTTAAATTTGAGTATCCGACTAAACTGAGTGTTAACACTTGCATACATCATATTTCAGGCCGAACAATTTCATGGGAAAATTGTTTATGTAGGGTTTTAACTTCTCCAATTACAGGATTTACGAGTTTTCACTCTTTCTTTTCTTTGGTCTGATATTCATATACATGAATAAATCTTGTTACTGTATCTATATGTCACTGATGATGAGGGGATTTTTATGTTCCTCTATACGCATAACCCTGTACAGTTCTTTCAGAATCAAATTGTTGATGGTGTTGTAGTTCTTTGTGTGTATTAATAATGTTCTTTCAGCGAGTTCATCTTGTGTACTCTTTATGATCGTTTCAGCCAGTAACAGTTTTAAGATACAAAATCGTTTTGTCCCACTTGTTATAAGGACAGTGAGAACAAAATGAGGGATTTCTCATATGACATTTGTCATTGAAACCTCCGAGAAGGAGAGAGACAAGGAGAAGAATAGATGGATGGAGGCGGAGAAGGAGGTGAAATCTTTAGTACGTTCACAGTTTTCTTGGGCCTCTCTTGGCTAAACATATAACAAGTGTATTAAAGTACAAGGTTTCAAACTCAGACACTTTCTTATGACATTTCCTTGACCCATGACTGTATGTATTTTCGAATGTTAGCAGCAGTTAAGTTTTCTATATGTGTTGGTCTGACTTTTGTTAGCAGTCACATCTGTCTTTGTGTTTGCCTGAATTTTACCAGTCATACCTGTCCTAAGCTTCACTAGAATATACATCAAATATTTTGTAAACATTGTTGTTTCGGTGAGCTCCAAGTTGTTTATTTTGTGTTTACTGTCTCCAGGATATGCTGTACAACATTCTGCGATCTCCTATGTCTTTCTTTGACACAACTCCAGGTGGACGAATTGTCAACAGATTCTCCCGTGACGTGGAGGTTCTAGACAACAACCTACCGGCCACCATGAAGCAGGTCAGATGTGCATCAAATTCTTTGTGTACACGTTGTGCAAGGTCTGACAATTAAGTAATGAAACTGATTTATTATGGTCAAAACATAAATGCCACCTGTGAAGCAAAGCATGGAATCCAAAGAGGCAACGTTCCTCTGTGATCTGGAAACTTTTCATCGCCGCCCGATAAGCAGACGACAAACAAGCCGCCATTTGTTGACCTAGTCAGAGGTGCACTGTTACGTAATCAGCATGGAGAAAAACCTAACATTAAATTATGTTTAAAACTCGGAAAAAGTGCCACTGAGACAGTTGAATTGATCCGACAAGTTTATGGGGACAAGTGTTTATCTCGTGCACAGATATTCAGGTGGTATTCACGATTCAAAAGTGGCGTGGAAACGATTACAAATGTAAGTAGACACGGACATCCAATTTCTGTTCATAATAAGGAACTCATTGCAAAAGTCAGAGAACGGATACAAGAAGATCGTTGTTTGACTGTGAGGATGATGGCAGATGAATTTGGTGTTAACCGGGAGACCATCCGTTAAATTTTAATGGAAGATTTGGGCAAGAAAAAAGTTGCTTGCCAGTTTGTACCACATGCGTTGTCTGATGACCAAAGACATCAGCGTGTTGAGTAAGAAAGACATCATAAAAACGTGTCGCAGAAATAAACATTTCTTACATTTGATTGTTGCCGAGGATGAAACATGGATTTTCCGCTATGATCCCACAACTAAACGCCAAAGTACTCAGTGGAAGTCATTATCATCACCAAAAGGCAAAAGATTTCGTCTTCAAAAGTCGAAAGTGAAAACAATGTTGATGTGCTTCTACGACAGCAAAGGAGTTGTTCACAAAGAATTTATTCCAGAGGAACAGAGTGCCACTGCCAAAGTTTATTTAAGTATTTTGAAATGCCTATTGAAAAGCATTTTCCGAGTCCGACCCGAGTATTCAACACCTGGCAGTTTTTTCCTTCTTGGTGATAATGCATCGGCTCACCGGGCGGTAGTTGTAAATGGGTGTTCTCAATTATCCACCCTGTTCCCCAGATTTGTCTCTCTGCGGTTATTTTCTATTCCCAAAATTAAAGTTATCATTGAAAGGACGCTTCTTTGGCGATACTGATGACATCCAAGGCGCCGTTTCATCGAATTCAAGAGCCATACCAACGGAAGAACTGCAGAGCTCGTTCAAATGTTTGTTAGATCGTGCCACTCGCTGTAAGAATGTGCAAGGGGCTTAATTTGAATAAAATAAGGGTTATATCTTCAACTGTTGTTTATTTTTTTATGTAATTAGTCTCATTACTTAATTGTCTAACCTTGTATGTCTCTCCATGACCAACCACGCTTTTCTCCGCCCTTTTGTTTCTTTACATGACGTCCTGTTTCATTTTCACTCCCTATATATATATATATATATATAATGTGTTTATTTATACAAACTGTCATCATATTGTTTACATTTTTAAAAAAGTTAGATTTGTAATAAACATTTTAGTCCAACAGATGCTGTAACGTGGTCTAGAGTGTTAGACTAGACGAGAAAAAAACACAGATTCCTAGTAGTACACTCGCCTTTCCTCCATAGTTTCTTGTACAAATAATACTGAGAGAAACATCTTACATTTGGATCTGCCTCTATATAATTTATCTCTTCTTACAATTTATTCCTACATTTATAAGTCTCAGCAAGTCTTTCATTTCTTTCGTCCCAAGAAGATAAGCTGGTCATCATTTTCACTTATGTCTCTATTTCTACAAAGTAATGTATGTTTGAAATATTTTTCTTCATTATCATAATTATATGTAAGAATTTAACAACCTACGCCAAGAAAATAATTTTAAAAACAAAAAGCACAGATATTTTACAAAGAATGCGGTAAATGTGTAAATATTTGATCATGATGTATGTTTTCAGGCATTTAGTGGCATCATTAGAGTTGTCAGCACAATTGTTACAATCAGTTACGGAGTTCCAATTTTTCTGAGCATTATGGTTCCACTGGCCATTATATACATTTTTATTCAGGTAGGTACAAGCAAACCATAGGTATTTGTAGAACAGGTATTGGAGTAATGTGAACTTCGCGAGCTCGACTTTTGTTTTTGCACTGTTAATTTTGTCCATATTTTCACCTTCATGCTTACCCTCTGACACTGTTATTTTTTAATAAATAAATACAGCTAACCACACCTCATCACTCAGACACCAGCTAACAACACCTCATCACTCAGACACCAGCTAACAACATCTCATCACTCAGACACCACAAGTGGCTGTATATCTTAGACTTATAATTGTCCCTTATATAGCATGCTGTACACGCTGCCTGTGTAATGTCTAGAATCTATACCTAGTTAAGGAAAGAAAAAAAAAGCAGATAACCACTTCAGGATGTCTGGTAAGCGGCAACTACAGGAAGATTTTATACATCTTCATGGCTGACCCGACATTTACCCTTAGGCCATGAAGGAATATAGGTATCAAACTACTGCACGAGAACAAAAAACATGAAACCAGTGAGCGTAGCAGTTTCCGTGACGAGAGAAGCAACAGACAACACTGGGTTCTAAAACTGAACACACAGTTCATGTCTCTCCCATATCTGAGTGTAAACAACAGCATAGGCTGTGCAACAACTAATATGAGAAATAACAACTGTAGTAAAACACTTGACTAAAAAGTCATGATTCTACCATCATCATCTTAATTATCTTTATCATCACTATTATTATTATTATTATTGTCAATCTTACATCCTTCCCTTGCCGTTAAACGTCACATAGGGCTCGTATGGTAGTTTGCCAAGTTTTTTCGGCGAGCTTTTCAACTTCATCAAGGGATTTATGCCTACAAATTTGGCCTCTCTTAACAATGTCCTCTTTAGAGTTTCACGTGGTCGACCATTATCACAACATAATATTATTATCACTATTATTATCAATACAATATAATATTATTATCAATGCTCTGGTTTTTTTTTCTGCTTGAAGTGATCGCTCTAGGAATTTTTGAAACCGGTAGAACTGTACCTGTCTTTCACTTTACACGAAGAGCTTTCCGGTTTTCTTAACACAACATGCGGTACATTATACTTTTTAATGCAAAATTAAACACTTTAAAAACGTCAACTGATAGTAAATGTTCGTGTGTATTTTTGTACAAAAATGTTATTTGCGACAATATTTCTGTCATCTTTATAAATTACTCACATGCTGAACCAAAGTCAAAAGTGACTGATTGTCATCAGCTGTTTCTAAGTGTGACGAACTTGAGCTGTTTCTAAGTGTGATGAACTTGAGCTGTTTCTAAGTGTGACGAACTTGAGCTGTTTCTAAGTGTGATGAACTTGAGCTGTTTCTAAGTCTGATGAACTTGAGCTGTTTCTAAGTGTGACAAACTTTCATTTTATTTTACAGCAGTGGAAGTGGAGAGAGAGTATAGTAGAAATGCGGAGTGGATGTGAGAAAAGAGGATGGGGGTGGGGAAAAGCGGAATGAGAGTGAGAAGAGCAGAGTGGAGTGGGAGTAGCAGAGTGGTGGTGGGGAGAAAGTTGTTGCAGTAGGAGTGTGGGTGAGTGTGTGTGGAGAGAAGACCATGTGTTCTGACACCCTTCCTGCTGGGAAAACGTCGCTATAAATACTCATGGACATGACCTCAGCACTGATATTGCGTATCATGTCCATCACTTGTACTCTTCTAGAACAAATTATAGAACAATGTAGAACAATGTCTGATGTAAGCTTTCCACGCCTTTTAAAAAAAAATTGTTTATTCTACGTTATCTATTGTGTTATCTTAAGGCAGATGTGGTTATGATTTATTTTTCTTTCAAACTGTGGGAAAAGTCTGTATTTTATATCATAAACATAACTTCCATCAACAATGCAACAGTCACCAATACAACATTCTCTATTAAAATGATATGAGTCACCAATACAACATTCTCTGTCAAAACGATATCAGTCACCAATACAACATTCTCTGTCAAAACGATATCAGTCACCAATACAACATTCTCTCTCTCTCTCTTTCTCTCTCTAGATAGACTGATCTACCGTTGTCATGTATATCGTTTTTTAACACACATACATATCAATGTCAACTTCGCTCGTTATTGATCTCTCATCGTATTACAATTTATAATTATAAAATATTTTTATATTAATTATGACCTCTAAATTACTGTATATTCTAGGCAGTCTACATATCAACATCTAGGCAGTTGCGACGCATAGATTCGATCACAAGATCTCCAATCTATGTCCACTTCTCCGAGACGCTTTCTGGAGCAGCTTCTATACGAGCATACGGAGTCCAAGACAGATTCATAGCAGAGTCTAAGCGAAAGGTGGACCACAACTTTAAGTTCTACTTTGCAGGAATTGCTACGAACACGTAGGTTGATATTTTACGATTAATGTGAACAGTGAACCCTAAGATCTAACGAATTCTTGCTGGACTCTTTCATTAATTTTATATAAAAATAAGGCAGCTGAAATATGTATAAATGAGGAAAAATTAAAAGAGGTAGAGAGTTTTGAATATCTTGGATCACTACTAACTAATAATGGAGATACAATGAGGGAAATTAAAAGGAGGACATCTATCGCTCTTCAAAAACTAAAACAACTAAAGAATCTGTGGAGAGGAACAGACAAAACTACAAAAATAAGGTTTTTAAGGGCATGCATCTTTCTCATCGCAACATATGCCTGTGAGACCTGGACACTTAACAAAACAGTTGAGAGACACATAAATGCCTTTGAATGTAAATTCTACAGAAGAGTTCTTCAAATATCATGGACACAAAAAAGAACAAATATATCCATACTACAAAAACTTAATTTTGAAGAAGGCTGGGTAGTAAAGAGGATTAAAGAGAGAAAACTTAAATATTTTGGAGATATTAAACGTCATGATAATTTAGAGAAGACCATATTGGAAGGGTACATAAAGGGAAAATAAAAGAGAGGAAGACGAAGGCGAAGATGGCTGCAAGACATCGTTGATAATATGCATCTGCATCAGCAGCAAGGCATCTTGCTCACAACCGAGAGGCTTACATGAAAGCCGCTAAGGAGGCAATGTTCTGCAAGGGACATGCAAATGACTGACTTGTATAGCCGATTTTGCTATTTTAAACCATAACCTTGCATCAAAGCAGAAAGCGTGCTGCGACTGTCTGCGACACGTTATTATGTCTAACATATCTTACAGTTCAAATAATGCTTCATATTTATCTGAATTATTTTCTGGCTGTCTGTTACAGGTGGCTGAGCTTTCTGCTTCAGTTTCTTGGTAACATCATTGTTCTAGCAGCTGCCGTGTTTGCTGTCAGCAGCACCTCTATAGCGACCGGCGTTGTCGGTTTGGCCGTGTCATATGCTAGTCAGGTTAGGCTCTTTTCTGTGCTTTGGTATTGATGTATTGCTTTGGATTGGTATTGTTTTAATTGAGAGGGTTGTATTCGTGATTGATATCATTTTAATAGAGAATATTGTATTAATAACTGAAATCATTTTAATAGAGAATATTGTATTAGTAACTGAAATCATTTTGATAGAGAATGTTGTATTATTGACTGATATCATTTTGATAGAGAATGCTGTAATAGTGACTGTTGCATTGCTGATGGAAGTTATGTATAAAGCACAGACTTTGACATAGTTTGAAAGAAAAATAAATCATAACAACAACTGTCTTAAGATAACACGAAAGATGACATCGTTGACGAGAGTGATATTTTTCATCAGATGACAGGCTCCCTAGAGTGGCTGGTCAATATGATGAGTGAGGTAGAGATCAACATCGTGTCTGTAGAGAGAATCAAAGAGTACACAGAGACGCCACAAGAGGTTACTTTCTCTGAGATTTTTTCCTATTATTTTGTTTTATGTTATTTTAATATTACTTTGTGCATGGATGTATTGTATTTACTGAGAAATATTGCATCTTAGTTTCCACTACTGTCAGTTTAGACTGGGAGGTGGTGGAGCCTGGTGGTTTCTTGTGCTGTAGATTAGCTCCCATTACCACTCACACAACCTGACTATAAAACGCGGTACCTTACATCTTATATTAGGCAATTAATTGTGAGGCGAAGCACACTACAACATATTGTACATAAATGTAAATGAATTTTGAGATACATTTTCTCTGTCCTATCTGTGTATGGAGCTATGCCGGAGTTTTACAAAAATTTGTTTAAGCAAACGATAAATTAGGTATTCATACCGATCTGACATTTTGTTGTTCATCAGTCAACTTTCATGTGGTATTTTATCAATCAACATTCATTTTGCACTTATCATTCATCTTTCATTATGTCCTTTATTTTTCAACTTTCATTTTGTCCTTTATCATTAAAATTTCTTTCTTTTCTTGATCATTCAACTTTCGTTCTGCTGCAGACTCTCAGTTTAGCCCATGTTCTACAAGCGAGTATAAGCAATAAAACTTTGTCTTGAACTTGACAGTGTGAAAGTGAAGTTGAAAACATGACATATCTGTACAGCATGACAGTGTGGATACAGTCTAGTTTTGATGTACAATTTGACTCGCGGATAAAACAAACCAATGCAAGCATGGAGGAAGATGAGTTTAGTTTAGTGTACAGACACTACTTGAATACAGAACTGAGTTGTTTCATGTACATGTACTAGTTTATATGACATGACTTTCATATACAAAACTTATGAAGCATACACACTAATGGTATGGTGATGATTTTTTTTTCTTATATTTCACTGACACAAAAAGGAACAAATATATCCATACTACAAGAACTTAATATAGAAGAAGGCTGGCTAGTAAAGAGGATTAAAGAGAGAACTTAAATATTTTGGACACATTAAACGTCATGATAATCTGTCTTGGAAGGATATATAATGGGAAAAAGAGAGGAAGACCAAGTCGAAGATGACTGCAAGACATCGTTGATAATCTGTAAATGGATGCATCAGGAGCAAGGCATCTTGCTTATTTATAACGAGAGGCCTACAGGAGAGCTGTTAGGGAGGCAAATGTCTGACTGATATTCCCTGGCTGGAACTTGGATGAAGTCCTGTACTCATTGCCGGTGCACATTTTTACATCTGGTGAGAAGTCGGGTCACTGCCAACTAAACCACTCGCATCTCACTATCAACATTCAGTTATCATATCGAAATACTGAATGTTATTCAAATGTATATATTATACACATTATGAAAGTAAATAATTCGATGTGACCTGGTAAATAATTCTTAAATTTCGAGTGTGCTAATTGTAACATGCTACATTTCATTTCACCGTTTTTTTCTTCTTCTAACACAACCAGGCACCATGGATTCTTCCACATCTGAGACCTAACCTAAATTGGCCTGAGAATGGGCACGTCCAGTTTGATAGCTATCAGACTCGATATAGACCTGGTCTGGATTTGGTTCTCAAGGATGTCACATGCAACATCAAAGGAGGCGAGAAGGTATACAATACACTGTTTGCAAAGAGAAAACCGTACGTTCACACATTAAGCTATAACAGATTTTAAAAATATCTTTAGAATCACGAAATATTCTTTTTATTTTTATAACTTTTAAGTTCTGATCTAACCAAATTAATGGTCCCCAGATTGGCATAGTGGGGCGCACTGGCGCAGGCAAGTCCTCGATGACGGTGGCCTTGTTTAGAATCATCGAAGCCGCAGGGGGGAGAATTGTCATAGACGGAGAAGATGTCGCTAGAATGGGTCTGCATGATCTCAGAAGCAAGTTGACTATACTGCCACAGGTAGCTAGTTCTGAGACTGCTATTATCTCAATATGTATTACATTCTGTGTATTACATTCTAAGTCTTCTCTTCCAATTTGTTTCTTTTCTTTTTTTTAATAACTGGCAAATGCCAAATTTGAAAACATATTAAGTGTTATAAATGACACAAACGATCAGCACTTAACACGAAAACCTGATACCTCATTAACTGCATCTTCTTATACGTAGAAGTAGATACAACCTTCATATCAGAATCTAAAATCACAATTCTGAGAAAAAGACTAAATCAAAATGCCCAAAAGAGAACCCAAAAAATCAAAGTGTCTAAAAAGATTATAAATATAATGTCAGCAAAAACAATGAACAATCTAAACGTGCTGTGTCACAGGAGCCCGTCATCTTCTCTGGCACGCTCCGTATGAATCTTGATCCATTTGACAAACACACCGACGCGGAACTCTGGGATGCGCTAGAGCACGCTTACCTGCGGGAGTTCGTCTCCGGGCTTCCTCAAGGCCTGGCCTATCAGTGTGGAGAGGGGGGCAGCAATCTGAGGTTAGTACAGTTCATTTTTGTTTGTACCAGTTTCATTGTCAAAGGTCCCACTCCCATCTCACTTTCATGAAGACTTCTCATACTACAAGCACAACAACAGCACACTCTAGTGTATATGAAACAAAAGCATAAATAAGAACGGTTATCATAATTGATGACGGTGAAATACATATAAATTATAACATTTGATAAAAATGTAATACGAATAATTATGTAATCGATGTAAACGAAAAACACACAAATTACACAATTAATGAAGACAAACATGGACAAATAATACAAATTGATGAAAGAAAATAGGAGAAATTAACATCACAAATTGTTCCATAGCGAGCCATCCTGCGTTTGAGTAGCAAAACAAAAGGAAATATGTGAGTAAAAGATTCTACGACTAACAAGTGGAACAATACACATTCCCGGCACTTTTAAAATACATCTACTAAACAAGTACATATGAGGCGTATAAAATGAAATAAAACTTTCCAATACTCGATGTCTTGCAAAATTCTTTCTGTTATTCTACTTTTACAGTAAAAGTGTGAAAACTCTATACATTTAAATGGCAACCATTTTTATGTGAAAAGACAGTTAATCAACACCACTATATGTACTATATATGTAAAGCAATCAGAGCGCAGTAGCCAATGACTAAAAATGTTCTATCTACACCTTGTTGTAACTTTGCATGAACGTTGGTGTTGCCAACGGTTTCATCAAATTTTATAGTTTATATGTATTTCGCCTTCATAGACGCTCCCCCTAAGTTTGTGTTTGTATTATCTGCAAAATATGATACTATTTTATTTTCTAAACCAAACTTTGTAAACATTTCGGTCACATGTTGGGATTAAAATATCTGCTGTCCCTCATTTTAAATCAACAGACTCTTATCAGTCGCATGTTAACATCCAAACTGTGGAACGTATATTCTATTTATTACAGGTATAAGCTTCAAGTCAAATCTGTTAGGGGGGGGGGGGCTTCTTTAGATAGTTACAAAACTTACATCTTCTTACATCTTACATCTTTCCATGCCGTTAAACGTCACATAGGGCTCGCGAGACAGTTTGCCAAGTTTTCCTGTTTTCAGCGAGCCTTTCAACCTCGTCAAGGGATGTTATGCCTACTAATGTGACCTCTCTTAACAATGCCCTCTTTAGAGTTTCTTGTGGTTACAAAACTAGTACTGTTTAGTTCATTGTTATCAGTCACAAAAGTCACAATCACATTAATATCTGCGGCCTCTTCTTGTTCTGGAACTGGAATACTACCATTCAAAACTTATTTCACAACTTTATAAGCTTTATTAACAGACAATAATTAGCGTCTAAGTATACAACTATACACGAAGCACTGCAGTAAAGCTGTGATATCAAAATTTATAAACTAGGAAAAAATGTAGGAACATTTTATTACTTAACGACTACAAAGTTGTGACGTTTCGGCGTGAGCCTTAATCATACAGGACGAAGAATTAGAGAGAGGACATAAAGTATAGATTCACTTGAACCCTATGTTAAAAGAAATAACTTGAAATAATATGTAGATTTTCCCACGATCGCATTTGTGAACGATCGTTTTAAAATCTACCACGCCTACCAAGTCACCATAGAAACGATGTAAAAACTATTGTTCTGCCATGTTATTTACAAACTGTCATCTCTTACAAGAGAAACGGACATTTTCCTGAATGTGCTTGTTCTACTTTCTGTACTCCACCCAGTGTTGGGCAGCGCCAGCTTGTGTGTCTGGCCCGAACTCTTCTCCGCAAGACCAAGATCCTGGTCCTAGACGAAGCCACGGCCGCCGTCGACTTCGAGACAGACGAACTCATCCAAAAAACCATCAGAACAGAGTTTAAGGACAGCACTGTGCTCACTATCGCACACAGACTCAACACAATTCTGGATTATGACAGGTTAGAGAGCAAGTTCATCGTGAATTTTTCAGGAATGTGAGAAGAGAAGGGGGGAAAACATATCTTATGTCAAGAAATGTGTCATTTCAATAATTTATTTCTTTCTTCCCAGATTTGTTGCCTGATCTCAGAAATAATTCAGGTTGTAAAATATGACTAAAATATTCTGAAAACTGTTGGTCTCTTTAAACACCACGATGTATTATTGTCGACATTAATACTTGGAAATTATTTCCCATGTTCCTGGTAAAGTATTACCGCTCATTCAAACAATCCTTTATTTAGCTAATGATTAAATAATGTTAGGTTATTTCTCTCTCACCATAAGACATTTTAGGTTATTTCTCTCTCACGATAAGACATTTTAGGTTATTTCTCTCTCACAGTAAGAAAATATTGCTTCCCGCGTCTGTGAAATCCTAAATTGTAATGAAATTTTCCAGTCCTTAACTGATAGAACAGTTTTAAATAAAACATAATACTTCGATTATCTTTCCTGGATGTTCTCTAGAGAGAGAGAGAGAGAGAGAGAGAGAGAGAGAGTGTGTGTGTGTGTTTTTGTTTGTTTGTTTGTTTGTTTGTTAAAATCTCTGATCTGCTTTACATTAAAAATATAAACTAATGTAAAGCACGTGACGTATCTGAAGGTCCATTCATTCATTCATTCATTTGAATGTCCCTTGCGGAACTTTGCCTACCTAACAGCACTCCTGTAGGCCTCTCGGTTGTGAGCAAGATGGCCTGCTGCTGATGCATCTATTTACACATCATCAACGATGTCTTGCAGCCATCTTCGCCTTCGTTTTCCTCCCTTTCTTTTTCCCATTATGTACCCTTCCAAGACGGTTTTCTCTAGATTATCATGACATTTAATGTGTCCAAAATATTTAAGTTTTCTGTCTTTAATCTTCTTTACTAGCCAGCCTTCTTCAATATTAAGTTCTTGCAGTATGGACATATTTGTTCTTTTTTGTGTACATGATATCTGAAGAACTCTTCTGTAGCATTTACATTCAAAGGCATTTATGTGTTTCTCAGCTGTTTTGTTAAGTGTCCAGGTCTCACAGGCATACGTTGCGATGGGAAAGATGCATACCCTTAAAAATCTTGTTTTTGTGGTTCTGTCTGTTCATCTCCACAGCTTCGTTAGTTTTTTTACTTTCTGAAGAGCGATAGGTTTCCTCCTTTTAATTTCCCTCATTGTATCTCCATTATTAGTTAATAGTGATCCAAGATATTCAAAACTATCCACTTCTTCAGTTTTTCCTCATTGATACATATTTTAGCTGTATCCGAAGGTAGTTGCCACAAAAAAAATATTTGTTATGTGTATTTGAGGTTTCTCGGTTCCCACTTATATGTAATCAGCCTAATGAAGTATGTAGTGTTTATAGCAAGTGCTATATTTGAAACTTGATGTGTTTATTAAGTGGAACATTGTAGCAGTACCCCTCTCTGCATTGTCTAGATTGTTTTAGACGTGGAAGAAGTTTAGTGAAGTATAAACTACTGCAGGGTGGTTGTCTCTCTGGTGCAAAAGCAACGCCTAAAATTACTGTTTACGAAAGCTGTACATTTTTCTGTAAATCTGTTGTGCTTACACGCTTGAGGACACACTTCTGTTCTCTCTCACACAGAATCATGGTCTTGGACAAAGGAATGATCAAAGAGTTTGACTCGCCCAGCGCTTTACTCTCCGACAAAAGCGGCACATTCTACGGCATGGCCAAAGATGCTGGCCTGGTTTAGTTTATAGTGAAATTTTACTTCCTGCAACATTTGTTACGTGATGCTTTTCTTTTTTTTTACGTTTGTTTCATGACGCTTTTCTTTGTTTTACATGCACATTGTAATATTTGAAATTCAGTAGAAGCTACTTGTAATAGTAAAGAAATCATTTTTTATTAATTTCTTTGTTTTATTTTTGTGACCAAATTTGAATTAAGAACTGTGTTAGTATACTGATTCACTGATTCGGCAGTTAAAGTGTCATGAATGTTATTAATGTAGATGTAGAAATAAATGATAGCCCAACTGTAGGTGATATCTGTGAAAGTGGCAGCAAAACCGTTACCAAGGATGACACTGTACACTTCCTATATAATATTTTCATTCACTCTGTAATGTTATTTTCATCCTATTTTCCTCAGATTTTGTAAACTTATATTACGATTTCCCAAAGTTCAAGGTTCAAAATTCAAACTCTGGCTTCACTGCATTCTGAACAACCCTATATATGCCCCGCCGCATGCCGCAGCATCCATCCAAGCGTAAAGTAATTTTGTCTTTGTTACAGTTTGCCTGAGAGTTCAAATAACTCTCAGTTTTGTCTACTTTCACAGAAAGCTGTATTAGCTTAAAAAATTACTTACACGACTGTTTAAAGTACTGTAAGCCCTCTATTTCATTGTTTTACGGCTTGAAACTAAATTGTTGCTTCCTTTCATTATGACTGAGTCAGTGGTAGCAAACTGTGTGTTAGAGAGTGCAAACTTTCAAACTTAATGGAAGTAGCAGCATTAGACTAATTAGATATTTCTGACCGTTTGTTATGCATACATGGAACAAAACAATTCTTTTTTGTATGTTTTGTTTCGTGTTTTTTTTTTCGAACTTTTTTATTTTATTCTGCTGTTCAGTGAAGGAGTTTCTCTTCATCAGTTCTTATCTTGCAAACTCGAATATATTTCTACATTTCAACCTGCAACAGCATGGTCTTTCCAAAATATTAGTCTAAATGCGAAATCTTCATGTATCGTTAGCACATAACTTTCCACCACAGTCATGGGTGTCCAGATGATCATTTTAAAGCTAATTGTTAGTAAAGTATCTTCCATTCAACCTCCACTAATTCCTGATATGATCGTAGAATGTCGTTTATGTTTCAAATGTTCTCATTTGACGTCATTGTGTTTTCATGAAATACCGCGAAGCTGTCACACGAGTACACTCGCCGATATGCATGTGTTGAAACATGTTATTATTATAATTGTCTGGTTGTGATATTTTTCTTTCATGTTACCCAATAAATCCTCCTTTAGAGGAGAAATGTGCGATCAGCGATTGTTTTTTTTTTTAATATTAAATTTTCTTGTCCTTAAGTTCTACTTTTGTAGTTTAATTTTAACGTTGAGGTTAAGAGAAAGGATTAACACTTACGATTTGAATTCAATATTTTCAATATTTAGAAATGCGGTTTAATTTAACATTATGTTAAGCTTTTAACTTAACTCGCAGGCTAGTAATAAGGAGTTATTGTTAGAGTTAGAAAAGAATTAATCTTTGTATTAGGTTAGGTACAAGTTTTTGTTTCGTTTTGATCCCCCGGGGAACAACTGTGTTAAGAACACTCTCACCTTAACATAGTCTTTGTGAAACAGGGAACATCAGATCTGATTGCTTAAAAACCTCTGACCTACTCCTGTAGCCCATAAACCTGTAGCAACCAACACTATTTGTTATTGTTATAAAATATTATGTCACCCTCTTATAAGGCAGAGTTTTTAGGGAACAGAGAACTTTTTGTAAAAGAAAGAAGGAACATAGAACTGAGAAATCTGCTAGTAGTCTCTTGTTTATTATAAGAGTATCAGATAACTCAGACAAAATGCTATGTACGCTAAGAAAACCCACTCGCCTGTGGGAAAAATGACAAGCACAAAGACCCCTGCTAGGATAGAAGGCCCTACAGCTTTTGACACTGCACACAGGTGGAGCGGAGATCTTGGCATGGGACAGTGCTGGGCTGTTTGGGATGGTGGATGGATGGGGACACAGAGATCACCTGCGGGGATGGGAAAGTCTGGTGGATATCGACGAGTCCAGGACGTGACAAGCCTGTGGGTCTCTACAACAATGGCTATCAGAATGAGGCGAACAAAGCAGCCAGCAGACGGCGGGGAATGGACATCGTTGAAGCACCTTCAGATCTCTCATCCCAAAGTCGGAGTGTCTCTGTGAAACTGTCTCAAAGCCGTCGGACGAGCTGGCGTTGCGTTCGGGGTCTGATCTCAGCTTCTCATTGGAAAGGCCTCCTGGGTATTAAAGAAAGGACAAAAACCGCAGTGTGAAAATGTCAGAAACAAAAAGAAAACCATACGAGCCCCGACATCGCCTCGTAAAAGGTTCCCCCCCCCCCCCCCGGCTACTCTGAGCGAAAAATCAGCTACGGGGGACACACTAAACATTCTTCAAATCAACATTTCTGGACTTAGTCCAAAGACTAAGCAGACAGCTGAAAAAAAAGTCAACATCCATATTGCGATCATACAAGAAACCCTTTTATATGAAAATGATCACTCAGTGCCTGGATACACTACGTACAAATGTGAATGTGGTAAATGCAAGGGTATTGCTACACTCTTGAGAAATGACACCCAAGGGGAGGTTAAAAACAGAAAGTGCAATGAGAATGGTATCCAAGAGATAACAGTATGGCATGATGGACTGCGGTACACTCTGTATAATGTTTATTGTTCCCCAAATTCTAAAAGTCAAATCAACATACACAGCACAGACATGCAGAAAACTATCATTGCAGGAGATTTTAATGCACATCTACCATCACTAGGATACAAAGACCGAAACCCTATGGGAAACAACATTGAAGAGCTATGCAACACCAGCAACATGATAATATTGCAAGATTCCGCCTCTCCACCAACACTCCTCCACAGAGCCACTGGATGCACATAAAGACCTGACCTCACCATTGTCTCAGCAGATATCCACAACGAATGTACTCTGAGAGTGCTTGATGACATAAGAAGTGACCATCTTACTACGAGTCTCTCATACTCGAAACAAAAGACCACAAAAAACCCCCTCGCTGGAATTATAGAAAAGCAGATTTGGAAAAATTCAGAATACAAACAGATGAATACCTATCAAAATCAAATGACAACACAGACATTGACACACTCTGCACCAACATAATCCACGTCATACTTGCAGTAGCCTACAAAACATCCCCCGGGGATGCAGAAAAAATACAGCCGCTTCTGGATAAAATCTCTGGAAGACTTAGTAAAAAAAATGAAGAGCAGCCAGGAAGAATGCAGAGAAAAACCCTGATCCGGAAAACAGAATAGAGTACACTAAACTAACAGCTAAGGTAAGACTCGAAACTAAAAAAGCAATCTCAACCTCAGAACTGAAGGAAAGAGGGCTTGGAAACTCTCAGATAACATGTCAGGAAAAAAACAAACTAACTTTAAGCCAAGGCGAATCTCTGGTCGAGTCCTCTTAAGTGACTCAGACAAAGTCAGTACTTTTAACAACTTCTTTGCTGTCACCAACAAATCTTCCAATAGGAAAGTACTTGACAAGGCGCTGGGAAAAGTTCTGAGAAGTAAAGAGAAATCTAGCTTGGCAAACATTCCACTTTTTGAGGAAAACTTTACCATCCACGAACTCCAGAGTGCTATGGGTAAGCTACAGCTAAGAAAAGCACCAGGACCAGACAAAATATCAAATGAAATGATCCTTCATCTGGGCCCTGTAAGAAATAACTGCTCAACTTCATTAACAAGACTGGCAAAATGGAGTACTACCAAAATCTTGGAAGTCAGCCATAGTTAGACCTATCCTGAAAAAAAGGAAAGCTAGAAGATGACCTAAAACACTTTAGATCAATCTTACTGACTTCCAACATTGGTAAGCTAGCAGAACAAATGCTTAACAATAGGCTGTACTGGTGGTTGGAATCCTCGGGGTTCCTCAATAACTTCCAAGCAGACTTTTGCAAAGGATCAAGAACCTAAGACCAGCTATTTCTTCTCACTCAAAGTGTAAAAGATAGTTTTTTACACAAAAGAAACTCAGTAGCTGTCTTTGTAGACTTCCAGCAGGCATATGACAGGGTCTGGCGAAAAGGTCTACTTGTTAAAGATGCAAAAAATAGTCATACATGGAAAAATGTATCAATGGGTTAAAAATTACGTAACAGGACCATACAAACCCAGGTCAATAACAGACTGTCAAACAAATGCGCCTGGAAGGAAGGTCTGCAACAAGGTTCTGCTCTTAGCTGCACCTTGTTCCTAATCTTTATAAATGACCTCCCCGACCTGTTGAACACCCATAAATCCATGTTTGCCAATGACCTTGTCATATGGACTGGTAGAACAGACCTGCAGCTGGCTGCTGAAAGACTTAAGAGAGCCCTCCCCACCATATCAGCCTATTGCAATTTCTGGAAGTTGAAGATCATTGTTAGTAAAACTACATATAGTCTTAACTCTTAGCAACAAACTAGCAAGGACTAAACTTAAAATAATTCTTGATGGTGCTCAGATCATGAAAGAAAACCATCCAACATACCTTAGTGTGGAACTAGACAGAAAATTGAACTTTAAGAAGTTCATGGATGGACTAGCAGAAAACCATCCTAAAGACTAAACTTACTCCGGCAACTTGCAAGTACATTCTGGGGTGCTGACAAAGCAACACTCAGACAACTGTTTCACAGGATATGTTAGGTCTATAATAGATTACAACCTCCTCCTACAGGTCACAGCATCAAAGAGCTCTCATACAGAATCCAGAACCAAGCCGTTCATTTCATTTGTGGGCAATGAGATCAACACCCACAGCTACATGTGAAAATGATGCAAACATAGAACTATTAGATATAAGACGCGAAATATCAGCCATTGAGGCAGTAGAAAGATATAAACGCATGCCCCCAGACCACCCTAACAGAATAGTGGTTAATAAATGGAAGCATAATAACAGACAAACTGAAAACTCCAGTGCACATAGGAGAACAGTTAAACACAAGACAAACTCCCTGAAGACAGAGAAGAACTTACAAAAGTACCAGACATCCCACCAAACACAAACTACACACTTTCTCAAACTAACACCAGACTCAATAACAAATTAGTAAACAAATCATCAGATCCTAACACCCTAAAGCTGTGTACACTGAAGACCAGACCATAGACTCCTACCCCAAGGACTGAATCCATGCATACACTGATGGGTCAGTGTTCAAGGAAACAGACAATGTAGGATATGAGGTACTCATAATGTTTCCAGACAAGAAAAACAAGGCATATCTCTGCTCCTTGTGGATCTCGCTGCTCCAATTATGATGCAGAGATGCAGGCAATATTAGCGGCCCTGGCAGCCACCACCACCAAATACAAAAAACAGTGCGTCTCATCCAAAAAAAAACCTTGTTATTTTCTCAGACTCCCAGTCTGCTCTCCATGCCCTTGGAAACTGGATACCATCAGCTGATCACATTACAACTGACATATTCAGTGCAATAAACCATCTCGCCTCCTATCACTTCAAGACCACCCTACAATGGATACCAGGGCACATAGATATCAGAGTAAATGAATGTGCTGATAGACTGGCAAAGAGTGGAGCCACCATGTCACTGCCCCACATCTCCACCAACATAAGGACAGCTAAACACATTATACACAACAACTGCAAGCAGCAGTGGATGGACAGCTGGGCAAAAATTTTTTTTAATCAAATAAAATGAATAGAGCACTTAGCTGTAACTTGTAAGAAGCTGTGGCTTGTCCGACGCTGTGTGTCAGAAATGAGCTTTTGTCAGAACTGGCGCATTTCTAACACACAACGTCGGACAAGCTACAGCTTCTTACAAGTTACAGCTAAGTGCTCTGTTCATTTTATTATTTTTTTAACACAGCACTCTTATGAATTTATACATCTCCTCTGTTTCTCTATTTTTTTGTCCTGTGTTTTTGTATGACTAAGGCTCACGCCGAAACGTCACAATTGTGTACTCGTTAAGTAATAAATTTGTTCCTACTTTTCCCTAGATTATACATTATAGTTACAGTTGGGGTGTGATGACATAATTAATTTCTGTGTTTTTATTGCTTTCAAGATCAATGAGCTCAGAATTAGGATGAAGATTAAAATTAATGTTGAAATTTAGATTAAGGTTTGGACTAATGTTAAGAAGATTTTCAGTACAGTAGATTAACACTATGCGGTTCATGTAAGAGTTAATATTGCAATTACGGTTTATTGCTTTTGTCAGTTTTAGATTTACAATTTACAGCCATTACAATGATTAGATTTTGGGACAGGGTTAAAAGATCAGGATTTATGTTTGAATGAAGTTTTCTAATTAATATAATGGCTAAGGTTTCAAGTTCTAGTATTGTGTTTAGTATTAGAAATACAAAT
The DNA here is from genome assembly GCA_009760885.1 of Achatina immaculata. NCBI lineage: Eukaryota > Metazoa > Mollusca > Gastropoda > Stylommatophora > Achatinidae > Lissachatina > Lissachatina immaculata. The sequence goes on along the minus strand of CM019709.1, from coordinate 10,757,119 downwards.
ATGTATTTTTGTGTGTGATAAGACTTTGTAAACGAACTTCCTCCTATCAACCACATAGTTAATAACATAATAATATTGAAAATTTAAATAACGTATTTTCTCCTTAATGAGTAAAAAAATGACAGAATTTATAATCATTTGAGCAAAAATAAAAGAGGACGACACTGAGAACTGACGAATACTTCACAATATGTAACAATGTAAGAACATGGAATAAATAATAACATATGGCAGCTAGCAAGTTACTTCCTTTATTTTATTAGCTGTTTGAGTTGCCACTTTTTATTCTTTTTTTATGTTTTTAAATTAATATTTACATCATCACGTAAGTGACGTGATGTAATGTTAAATCATCACGTACGTGACGCGATCTAATGTTACATCATCGCTTACGTGACGTGTTCTAATGATCCGAAATCGTCAATTTTATGGCGAGTATACCACAGTTTACACTAAATGCAAAGATGACATAAATAAAAATGCAACTTTTTCACTGTGACCTTGACCGGGTTTAATTCATTAGTGTAACTTTTTTGCATGACATGGGCAGTAACCAGATTGGTTTAACATACGGAGAATTTATCAATTCTGAGAATTACAATGTCGAATAAGTGCCACAGCAGGTAGGGATTTTAAAAATAATAAGACAAACTTTTACCTCCAAAGAACACAATATAGATTAAGTTAACAGTGATAAAAGTTAAGTATAACTGAACACAACTGTAAATCGGCATACACATTAAGCAAACATTCGATATACTTTAAATTACAGAACAACTAAAATGTTACGGTAAAGTAAGAGAACACAGTTTTGTATATCGAACATATAGACCTCGAAAAAATTGTAGACAAAGCGTTTTAGTGAGACGTGGGAGAAAGAAAAATCACAAAAGAATTACCGGGGATTCGAACACAGACTCCGGTAGGACGAGCAGCCGTCTAGCCATGAGAGAACAGCGTACTATCGACTTAGCCAACTAGCACCCCCAGAAAAAGGGGTTTTATTATTACATTTTATTATTATAATTAATTTTATTATCACTTAAACTTATGGATGTACTTGAAAATATAGCTTATTTCATGTACTAGCAGTCAGATAAATAAAAAGCATAAACAACAACTGAAACTGAACAGAGAATAATAAATTTATAAATATGTTTAAAAAAAACGGTTAAGTGTAACAAACGTAACATAACAAATACATTTTGTTTACACGTAAAAGCTTAAGGACGTCATACTAGTGAACAGAATACAGCAGCTATGTTCAGGTTTATCAAGCAGGCAAGAATGAGCTGAAGATACACTGTAATCAACCTTTACATCGAGGACAACAATGAGTAGCGACTACATTTACAATGTGATTCTGATTTACAGTTACACTGATCAGGGCGTCACGCTTATCTTGGAAGTTACACTAATCTTGGAGTTACACTAAGCTGGGAGCTATAATACCTTGAGCTACAATGGTATGGGAATCTCAGGCATTGGTTTCTGTTCCGGACATATAGAAAAACAAAATATGCAGTATGTACATGACAGTTTAAGTTGCAAGGCAGAAGCAATCAGTGAGAAAGACGAAAACGATATCCTAAACGTAAACCGGTCTCTATGAGGCCTCACGTTTAGGAGATCGTTTCGTCAACATCTTAACGACAAGACGGCATGGGGACCCGTAGCAAGACACTTCTGCTAAAGAAACCACAAGGGAAAAAGGGACATTTCTGTTAGTGCAATCCACTCCTGCTCTTCTGATGTACGATCTTGGAAGGCTCTGGAACAGCGCCTTATTTTCCAGGCTGGTTGTCTCCATCCAGCTGGAATTAACAATAAGCTTAGCTTCCTTTAAACTTCTTCAGATTTCCACCTATTTTCTGCTATCCATGCTCTGCTTTCTTGTCTTAGTCCCACTCATTTCGCTGCAGTTTTTCATTCACAAGTTTTAGAGTTATCTCCCAGCCCTCTCCTCCTTTCTTTTCTAGCATCCATAGATATTTATAACTTCTTGGCCTCTTTCCTGCCCCCTCCCCCAATTGTTCTCTTCTTTTCACTACATACGCGCCCGCTGACATCTGATCCATCCTTCCATTTTCCCCGTCTTTAGGACGCATTCGGTCGATTCTGCATCTAGGAGAAGGATGCCCCTAAGCTAAGTTTTTCTTTTTTTTTTTTTACTCTTTTTATTTATGTGTTCTGTATGTAATCCTTGAAAATGACTGACGCGGAAATATCTGATGGTGTATGTTTTTCATTTATACATTATCATCTTACTTCCATACTTTCTGCCATTTGCTTTTCTAATTTTCCTCATTCCCTCTGTCGTTTTGTAAAACTGACCCACACACCTATGTCTACCTTAATTCTACGCGTAAGTCATATTAGACAATTAACACTATTTGTAAGATTTGTTAATCCAAACCCAAGCGGTAACAATATTCATGAGCATTGTTTTGTTTCGTTCTTGTAGAAGCCACTACAGGCTCAGTGTTAACTGAATGTATTCTTAGAAACTTGTCAGACATGTGGTTCCATTTGCAAGCATGCGTGGCCATGGTTACAATATGAAAGGAATTCAACGATGCATTAGAAACTTGAACCCAACAGATTTTTTTATCCCTTGTTCTCATTCTCTCAAATTAGTAGCCACTGATACAGCGGCCTCAAATAGATAAGTTTTTTTTTTAAACAGTTTAGAAATTGCATGTGTTTTTCTCAGCCTCAAAACTATTAAACTGCCATTATAAAAGTAACTGCCTTAGACTTTGCAAGTCTGACGCTCAAGCCACTAAGAACCACGGGCAGGGATCTAAAGTTACGGTGCTTTGATAAAAATTGCTGACGATGAGTGTCTTGTCTTGTCTTGTTTCCTTCCTTCCTCATAAACCTTTCAGTATTGAGGAGACAAATGATGACGAGTTAGCGCCCGGGAATCCACAAGCAGAAGTTCGGCAAAGAATACACTGTTACAAACGTCAAGGTCGTTCCTCGTAGGCACTGATCAGTATGATCAAAGGATATAATGTCACGTCAGGTCGATAACTCTGAAAACAAGAATATTTTTTTTTTATAAATAGGAAAGAAAGAGGGTTTCCTACGGTAAAGTAAGAGAACACAGTTTTGTAGTATTAGACTTGGAAAAAATCTTAGACAAAGCACTTTAGTGAGACGTGAGAGAAAGAAAAACCACCCTCGTGGCTGGACGGCTGCTCGTCCTACCGGAGTCCGTGGTTCGAATCCCAGGTAATTCTCATATGATTTTTCTTTCTCTCACGTCTCAGTGTAGTGCTTCGTCTAAGGCTTTTTCGACGTCTAATCCTACAAAACTGTGAAAACAAGAATGTCTGCTGTTGAGTGATTGCATAATTTCGATTAGAATAGAGAATGGCTAATGTATGGTCTCACAAAAAGGCTGTTGCTTCACGCGTTGGTTAATCGCCCATAATGGTGACACGTGACCGTAGTTTAAAGCCCAAAGGCAGGTATTATAAAAGCTTTAATAACATTGACATATTTTAGCTGTTTTATCCACGGATAAGAGTGGACAAGTGATGACCAGTTGACATGTAGTGTGGGTTGGGATCAGATGATAGCCTAAAGAAAAGACAGAGGTAGTATAATAATGTTGATTGTGTATTATATATTTCTGACTAAATAAAATGTTCTTTACTTATATCAACTTTATCTTCTCACACATCCAGATTTCTGTTGTTTAAGATTATGTTTCACAAACAGTTACACTTCACTAAATCAGAGGAAGTCCGATGGAATGTTCTCTACAGATCTCATTTAATTCTGACAATTAAGATATTCGATTTAGAATTCACACCATCACTTGTACTAAGATGCAATATGACATACTCTTCGTTAGTTTCATCGTTATCAAAGTATCATATTCTACATGCAGCAATTCTAAATGTTCTCAACTTCACATTATTCTATACATTTGATAAGAGGACAATTCTAAACTCAGTACTATATTCGATCTGCAACACGTGGTCAATCCGTTACACGACTAAATCACTGTACTCAAAGTTTCAAAGTAACAAATATTCATAATTCCTTGAATCACTTGAAACACATCTTCTATCTGTTCTAGAACTACTTCTGCAAGACCGCTTTTCCTGAGTATTTATTGCTCTAATTGTCCATCTATTTCAACTGTCGTTACCTACGTCTTCTTTCTCTCTCTTGTCTTCTCTGGTGTGTGTTCTCCTTCCGCTGTTCTTCTCTGACTGTCTGTCCTTCTCTTGTCTGGCTCGGTCTCAGTTCATTGACATTTCTTGTTTCTCCGTCTTCGGGGCTCCGTCCTCTGTCTCTTCTCCTCTCTTGTCTCTTCTTCTTCCTCGTCCCCTACTGCCTGGTTCCTCTTCTCTCCTGTCACCTTTCTATCTTCAAGCCCAGCTTGACGGATTAACCAATAAGTATTTTGGCTTCACCCTTCAGATGTCCACTGGTTCACTTGAGCGTTCTGATTTCCCGTCAATTCAAACTCTCCCGTTGCTTATATGTCGTAAGTCAATTGTCCAATAGCCCACGCCTCTAAATATTTAATAGGTCAACTGGCCGAGTTGGTCACTCCTTTATTTAAAAACCGTGTGCAATCGCAGCACAACGCGTTTCAAAATGTCAACTCCGCCGATACAATTTTTATTTACCTAAATCATTATCTTGCTATTTCATGTCAGAGGTTTTATTGTGTCCTCGATTTTCATTGTGTCTGCCTTTTCTATTCGTCTTTTCTATTTTGTTTACTCTTGTCAACGTCCAGTCACTGCTTTTTCTATTCACTGTTTCCACTGTTTACTTTTGTCCGCGTCTTGTTCTTGTGTCATGAAAGTTTTACACCTTTCTCTTCCTTTTTTTCAACCTACTTTTCTCTGTCGCTGTTCAATCTTACTATTTTCTTTACTGTATATTTTCATAATCATATTCATTAATAATAATAATAACCACAATATCCGTTACTTACAAGGCTATGCTACAGTAGCTAATATATAAGTGAGTGTTAGGAAGAAAAAAGAAAGAAGAGATTGGCTAGAAGATGGAGCGAAATGAAAGAGGAGACAAGAAAAATCCGTTCCATCTTCGAGCAAAACAAACGTAGATAGCTTAGAAGTAGAGCTGGTTAGAACTATTAGAGAGATTCCGAGCAGAGCAGACGGTAGTAGTACACGTGTAGAAAAATATACGTCCTAAATACGCCCACACTAGGATAATCCGCAAGCTTGGAGTTACAAATGTGTGCACTAAGAGAAGACCACGAGAGCCATACATAGAGGGAGTTTACAGTAAATGTTTAGAGCTACCAAAACTAATTCATTTATATTATAAGTTATCTTATCTATCAGCGTGCAGTTTAGAAAGTAATGATTGCTGGCATATGACAGTGTGTTAGCCCTTATTCATGTAACTAAATATCATCCATATATTCCATTCTCTATGCTTAATGTCCTTGAGAACACATCAAATATGCGAACTCACACGTTCTTTTGGAAATACATCATCTGTTACTTTTTAGTTTCATATGGACCTTCTCATAAAGACGGCCTGGTTAGGTGGTCGGTTTACTAATCCAGAGGTTCACTCCCAGCAGTGGGATTTTTTTTGGTACAAGACCGAAAAAGGCCCCGGGGTCGACCCCGCCTCTAAAAATTGGTAGCAGAGACTTCTTGGAAGGTAAACGCGGCCATATCAGACTTTCATGTGCTGAATGTTATAGAAAATGCGGGGCTAACGCCGTATTCCCCAAAATGCCTTAATGGCATGGAAAGGGAAATTTTACCTTTTTTACCTTTAACCTTCTCATAAAGAGAGAACTTTATAAATGACAATCAAGAAAAATCTTACATACGCTCATCAGCTTTGACACACATATAAAATTTATTATCTTAGTTACAAATGTTCCGTATTTAGGTAGCAAAGTATCTTAAATAACAATGTAGTCTCAAAGAATGTGTAGTTTGGCAAGATAGTAATCGTTTTCCATACACTTACATTGAAGGGGAGATAAAAACAAACTAGAGAAGAAAAAAAACATTATCAATGTTATTAATTTCAATAATCACGCTTCCAGCGCGCCTTGATGAAATATGCACTTTTAAAAGGTCAGAGACCAAAGTCACCAGACATCAATATATAGAAAATCAGAATTGATGAATACTAAAAGTGTTATATTTTAAGCTCATTTTTCGCGCAAGGAAAAGAAACTAACAAAGAAATGTTTTTTATTCCTTTACTGGGCTGAAAATAATATGAGAACAATCATTGTTGACGTGACAGTAAATCCTAGAAACGTCCAAAATAACAAGGTATCCACGGCACTCCCCACATCCATCCACGTTATTAGAGCCCACTCGTCTGGATGTGTTTGGGAAACAGATCTTAAATCGAAGAATGCTGTGTTTTCTGTTCTAGCAAGGTCATCCTCCATGGCTCTACCATCTATCTTGGACTCATACATGCCTCGGCGAACTGCCTCACTCTGAGCATGACTGTTTTCTGAAAATATCTGAATGAGTTCATTATCATAACTGAAATGCCTTCCTTTGGTAAAGTCGCCATTAGGCCATAGGTTTCTCATCTCTGTATAACCATTCTCTTGGGCAGAAAATGTGGGTTGCCCGTGGCGACTTTTCCTGAATGTATCGACCCTTTTCTGAAACCTGCCTTTACGTAGCTGTTGCCTGAGCTGTCTCAGCCTACAACAGACCAGGCATCTGAGGAAGTAGGGCACAGGCTTGTCTGACTCCTGATGGATCATATTCATGACTACTCCAGAAGACAGGACTGACATTGTACTGAGAGACAACAGCGTGGTCAGGTAAACAGCTGAAATGTGAAGAGATGCAAAAATGTAAATGCTGTTGTTAATGCAGGATAATAACATATCCTTTTCTGTGGCATAAGACAAAGAATTAGCACTTAAATGTGTCTTAAAATCATATAACAGCTTTCCTTACATATTTCATTTATATATTTTCAGTATAAACTACAACAACTGACGCTGAGTGTACAAATAACCGAAAAGTAAATGTAAAGCTGGTGTCATCGTAAATTATGTTGTTTGGCCGTGACGCAGTCAGCAAGTCTACTGTCTTCTCGTGATTCGGCGTTTCCACAGGGCTCCTAAAATTCTCGTTTATTCTCTTGCCATTTTTTCCCCATTCATGTCTACGTGCAAGTGCTTTATCTAGAAACGTGATCAATTTTCTCTCATTCCGAAGCATAATCTTATTCCCAGCCATTATTCTCTTATACCGCTGAATCCATTTCTCAAACCGGAATTAAATAGGAATGAGTTATTATTTGTCAATAACTTGGGGGTGTATGATTATTGAAGTGGTTAGAGCACTAGCCTCTCCGGGTCAGTGCTTCAAAGTCCAGCCCCAGGGGTCCAGTTACCCAGACGTAGCCTCCCTTGTGGCTAGGGATCTGGAGGCAGTCAGGTCACAGAAGACAGGACACTAACACCATATCCATTAGCTTCCTCTATGATACGACAGTGCTTCCTTTATTTTTACTCTAAGTGTTGCATGTGACGTACTATGAACGATACTCATTTAGAACACACTATATAACACATCTTCTCTAACATTCCTCATTACATTTTCAGTATACAAGTTAAATAAGTAAGGCGACAATATGCACCCCTGACAGATCCCTTGTTTTATGTCAAACTAAGTTGTTGTTTCACCATTTATTCTTACTGCTGCTTGTTGGTCTAGATAGAGCAGTGATGTTAATTGTATCAAATGTGTTGGAAATCCCATTTTTTCCATTATTTCCCAAAGTTTCTGGTGTTGTACACAATCAAATGCCTTTGAGTAGTCTATAAAGGTTAAATATAGATTCACATTAAACTTTCTGCATTTCTCTATTATTAATCTTATATTGAATATATGATCTCTTGATCCTCTTCCTTGCCTGAAACCAGCTTAGACCATATTGACGTCTTCTTCTATTTTCTTTCGAGGTCTACCCAGAATTTTACTGGCATGACTAATCAGGGCAACAGTTCTGTTCATTCATTCATTCATTCATTTGCATGTCCCTTGCGGAACTTTGCGTCCCAAATAGCACTCCTGTAGGCCTCTCGGTTGTGAGTAAGATGGCCTGCTGGTGATGCGTCCATTTACAGATCGTCAACGATTTCTTGCAGCCATCTTCATTTTGGTCGTCCTCTTTTTCTTTTTCCCACTATGTATCCTTCCAATACAGTCTTCTCTAAATTAGCATGACGTTTAATGTGTCCAAAATATTTAAGTTTTCTCTCTTTAATCCTCTTTACTAGCCAGCCTTCTTCAAAATTAAGCTCTTGTAGTATATATATATATATATATATATATATATATATATTTGTTCTTTTTTGTGTCCATGATATTTGAAGAACTCTTCTGTAGCATTTACATTCAAAGGCATTTATGTGTTTCTCAGCTGTTTTGTCCAGGTCTCACAGGCATATGTTGCGATGGGAAAGATGCATGCCCTTAAAAATCTTATTTTGTAGTTCTGTCTGCTCCTCTTCACAGATTCTTTAGTTGTTTTACTTTCTGAAGAGCGATAGATGTCCTCCTTTTAATTTCTCTCATTATATCTCCATTATTAGTTAGCAGTGATCCAAGATATTAAAAACTTTCCACTTCTTCCAGTTTTTCCTCATTGAAATATATTTCAGCTGCCTTGTTTGATTTGTCAGTTGTCATGAATTTAGTTTTCTTCGCATTAAGATAGAGGTTCTGCTCTTCACTGTTCTTACGGACTGACATAATTAGTTTTTCCATTCCTTTTTGTGTTATGGACAGTAACACTGTGTCATCAGCATATCTAATATCTCTGGTATTTCATAACCTCCAATTGTTATGGCATCGTAATATTCTTTGTCTATACATCTTATCTAACATTCCTCATTATATTTTCAGTATACAAGTTAACTAAGTAGGGTGACAATATGCACCCCTGACGGACCCTTGTTTTATGTGAAACCAAGTTGTTGTTTCACCATTTATTCTTACTGCTGCCTGTTGGTCTAGATACAGCAGTGATGGTAATTGTATCAAATGTGTTGGAAATCCCATTTTTTTCCATTATTTCCCAAAGTTTCTGGTGTTGTATACAATCAAATGCCTTTGAGTAGTCTATAAAGGTTAATATAGATTCACATTAAACTCTCTGCATTTCTCTATTATTAATCTTAGGTTGAATATATGATCTCTTGATCCTCTTCCTTGCCTGAAACCAGTTTGGACCATATTGACTTCTTCTTCTACAGTTCTGTAGTTTTTGCATAATTTCAAGTTACCCTTTTTTGGCAGTGGTATGAATACAGTTCTTTTCCATTCTTTTGGCCAAAAACCTGAATGCCATATATTTTTACATAGTGCATGATAGATTGCTGCACATTCCTTTCCTCCTGGTTTAATAAGTTCAGCTGTTATCTCATCACATCCTGGTGATTTACCATTTTTCAGATTCTTTATTGCCATTAAAACTTCTTCTATTGTCGGTTCGGGTTTTTTCTCCTCCAATAATAACTCACACTGTAGATTTCTGCTTTCACAGTCGGTTGTTTCATACATTCCTCTGCAATATTCCTTCCATCTGTCTAGAATTTCCTCTGTCTCTGTCAAGGTATTCCCCATCTCATCACAAATTACAAATTAAATTTAGTTTTAGGTGAGACATTTCTCGTCAATATCTTCATTTCTTTAAACATTTCACTATCTCTTCCACACTTCTATTCTTCTATTCTTTCACAACAATTTTGTATATATTGTTTTTTGTCTTTTCTTATGTTTTTTGTACTTCTTTTGTTAAATATTTGTATTCCTCTTTGTTGTTGTTTGCCACTTTCCATTGCGTGTTCATTTCTCTACTTTGTTTTATCAGTTCTAGTGTGCCTGCTGTAATCCATCCATTCTTTTGTGTTTCTTACTGGAAACATGTCTTTAGCTGTTGTTATTAAGATATCTCTAGCCTGCGTAGCCAGTTCATCTGGTGTCGTCTCCTCCTGTACAGCCATCAAGATTTTGAAACGGTTATCACTTCTGTACCATATTGTTCTGATATTTTTGTAAGATTAAAACGGAGTGGTCTTGATCCCATAACTGTCTTTTTTATCTTTATCTTCATATACCAGAGATTAGATATGCTGATGACACAGTATTACTGTCCATAACACAAAAAGGAATGGAAAAACTAATCATGTCAGTCCGTAAGAACAGCGAAGAGCAAAATCTCTATCTTAATACAAAGAAAACAAAATTGATGACAACTGACAAAACAAACAAGGCAGCTGATATATGTATCAATGAGGAAAAACTGGAAGAAGTGGAAAGTTTTTAATATCTTGGATCACTACTAACTAGTAATGGAGATACAATGAGGGAAATTAAAAGGACATCTATCGCTCTCCAGAAAGTAAAACAACTAAAGAATCTGTGTAGAGGAGCAGATAGAACCACAAATATAAGATTTTTAAGGGCATGCATCTTTCCTATCGCAACATATGCCTGTGAGACCTGGACACTTAACAAGACAGCTGATAAACACATAAATGCCCTTGAATGTAAATGCTATAGAAGAGTTCTTCAAAGGTCATGGACACAAATAAAAAACAAATATATCTATGCTACAAGAAGTTAATATTGAAGAAGGCTGGCTAGTAAAGAGGATTAAAGAGAGAAAACTTAAATATTTTGGACACATTAAACGTCATGCTAATTTAGAGAAGACCGTCTTGTAAGGGTACATAATGGGAAAAAGAAAAAGAGGAAGACCAAGGCGAAGATGGCTGCAAGACATCTTTGATGATCTGCAAATGAATGCATCAGCAGCAGAGCATCTTGCTCACAACTGAGAGACCTACAGGAGTGCTGTTTGGGACGCAAAGTTCCGCAAGGGACATGCAAATGAATAATTGAATGAATGAAATATAACACGTAGACTAGAACACACTATACACAGTGTAGACTAGAACAGTTTAGACTAGATCACATTATAAACTAGAAACCTGGTCACTACTGATCTGAGTAGACAAGCTACAGCTGGGGTGGAACTTTCATATGTGGAGAACAGACAAGAATCAGTCAGCGTGCACTGCAGCGTACATGATATAAGAAATACAATTAGACCTCACAGGAAGTTTATAATTCTTAGACAATGATCTGAAATCTGCAGAAAAGAGGTCTCGAACAGAAGAGACTGATGAGCACCCTTCAGTGCTTCTATATCTTTTACATGAGTACACTCAGACAGACAGACAGACAGACAGACAGACAGACAGACAGACAGACAGTGAGACGGTGGGAGGTTCAATAGAAAAAATATTTCAACTGTTTATTTTCTCAATACAAAAACAAAAAACTCACCAAGAATTGAAATGCTCTCTGATGTTTTCGGCATGACTTCGCTGATGATGCTGAGGTAAACAGTGAAAGACAATAAAACAGTAACTGCTAGCGCCATCTTCTCACCGGAGCTGGCAGGCAGTAAAAACACCAGCACGTTCAGCAGCGACAACATCACCACGGGAATGATGGTGTTCAGAACGTAGAACGTTCGTTTCCTCATCAGCTCGATCACGAACTTCACCCCAGTGTGAGCTGTCAGAGAGGAAAATGCGACAATAATACACATAAAGCTGCCAGAGGTCGTTGTGACGCTCTTCTGTATCTGTAGAAAATACAGACACTAACGAAACTGCGAAGTTCTTTGTGCTGTAAGACACAGTGGTGGTTTATGTGCTGTAAGACAGATGTAGTTTTTGTGCTGCAAGACACAGTTGTGGTTTATGTGCTATAAGACACAGTGGTGGTTTATGTGCTGCAAGACACAGCGGTGTTTTATGTGCCGTTAAGATACAGTCGTAGTTTTTGTGCTGGAAGATATATATATCTCTCTCTCTCTCTCTCTGAACCTTAAGTGCCCAGGGCACATGGGGCTTCCGCAAGGGTTTTCCACAAATGCCTGTCCTTCGCCTTTTTTTCTGCTCTTGCCCAGGTGAGCACTCTATTGCTCAACATCCTTTATGTTGTTCTTCTCCATGTCTCTTTTGGTCTACCTTACTTCTGTTACCCTGTGGTGTCCATCTTAGTGCTATTTTTGGTAGTGAGTTGTCAGTCATTCGGAGCACATGTCCCAACCATCGCCAGCATCTTTCCTCAATAATTGTTGTCAGTGGCTTCATCTGCATTTCTGCTAATAAGATGTTATTTCTTATGGTGTTTGGCCAAAATATTTTTCTAATTCTTCGTAAACATTTAGTCTGGAAAGAATTCAATTTGTTTTCTATGGTGTGCTGTAAGATATAGTCGTGGTTTTTCTGTTGTGAGATACAGTTGTGGTTTTTATACTATAAGATACAGTTGTAGTTTTTGTACTGTAAGATACAGTCATATTTTATGTGCTGTAAGATACAGTCCCTGTCTTTGTGGTGTAAGATGAAGCCGAGGTTTTTGTGCTGTAATATACACTCGTAGGTTTTGTGGTATAAAATACAGTAGTTGTTTTTTGTGCTGTAAGAAACAGTCGTACGTTTTTGTGCTGTAAGATACAGTCGTATGTTTTGTGCTGTAAGATACAGTCCTAGTTTTTGTGCTATAAGATACCGTCCTAGGTTTTGTGGTATAAGATACAGTCGTAGTTTTTATGCTGTAAAATTCAGTTCTGGTCTTTGTCCTTTACGATACAGTCCTAGTTTTTGTGCTATAGGATACAGTCGTAGGTCTGTATTAGACAGTCGTAGTTTTTTCTGCTGTAAGATGCAGTCATAGTTTTTTATGTTCAAAGATACAGTCGTAGTTTATGTACTGTAAGATACAGTCGTAATGTTTGTGCTATAAAATACAGTTCTAATTTTTTGTACTGTACGATACATTCGTAGTTTCTGTGCTGTAAGATAAAGTCCTGGTCTTTGTACTGTAAGATAAAGTCCTGGTCTTTGTACTGTAAGATAAAGTCCTGGTCTTTGTACTGTAAGATACATTCCTGGTCTTTGTTCTGTAAGATAAAGTCCTGGTCTTTGTTCTGTAAGATACATTCCTGGTCTTTGTGCTGTAAGATAAAGTCCTGGTCTTTGTACTGTAAGATACATTCCTGGTCTTTGTTCTGTAAGATACATTCCTGGTCTTTGTGCTGTAAGATAAAGTCCTGGTCTTTGTACTGTAAGATAAAGTCCTGGTCTTTGTACTGTAAGATAAAGTCCTGGTCTTTGTTCTGTAAGATACATTCCTGGTCTTTGTGCTGTAAGATAAAGTCCTGGTCTTTGTACTGTAAGATACAGTCGTAGTTTTTGTGCTGTGAGATAAAGTCCCATCTTTGTGCTATAAGATACAGCCGAAGTTTTTGTCCTGTAAGACACAATCGTAGTTTTTATTTAGCCACGTGTGGTTTTCTGAATTGTGGCTATTTCATTTAGTGTCTTTCGACACCTTTTTCATTCTAATACATTCAACTTCTGCAGCCGACTCTGTTTTCAGTACTCGATGTCCTGACATTGAGGAAGAGAGTCAGATACAGAACTTAGGCCATTTTTTAAAATTGCTGTACCACTCATAAACTTGCTGCAATTACGGACGTGCATAACCGTACTGAACCTTCAGATGCCGATTAATTTCGATAGGTTTCATTCTAGATGAGAGAACGCTGTTTCATTTCACTGCATGCTTCTAAAGGAGCGCCCATCTTTATATTGCTAGTGATATGATGTACGCTATTGGCACCGTGCTGCCACCTGCAAGGTGTTCCTTGTATCACTGGTAGCGATGTGTCAACTTACTGTGCATAACGATGAGACGGTGCTTAGAATTTATAACGCAGCATTTTAAGATTTTTGAACGTGTGTAATATATGTGCTTTATATCTGTGTGTAATTTTTTTATATTTATATAATTACGCATATCTGCAGAGAGATTGTAATCTTCATTAGTGTAAAGCAGAATTCTCGAGGGATTCAATCTTCTGCTCTTCTATGTGTAAATTTCCACTATTGTCCACTGGAATAATGTTCTTTCTTACATTCTACGTTGTTTTGCGTCTGTTTTGTTACTCACTTCACAGACTTACTTGCTCCCAGGTTCATTCTCTCTCAGTGGAAATAGTAATACAGAAGCAGCAACTTTACAGTTGAAATGACTTTAATGATGCACGGGGTGACGATCAGCGATATGACGAGAATGACAAAGGCATCAACAAAATCCATGGACACAAGACTGAACATCTCCACGATATATGTTCCCGGCAGACTACTGTTGCCATCAGAACAAACTAATACACTCTATTCTACATCTATTTCACTAAACAACAATATTTCTAACAGACTAATCTACGTCTATCTCAGACGATACACAAAACACAACTGTCCCTCAGTCACATGATTTCTTTCTCATCTGACCTTTTTCCTGCCATTCCCCATTCGTGACACTCGTGCAACCAGAGACAAAGGAGATTTACTCTACTCACAAACAGCTGATTACTTTAGAAAATAACTCATTTTATACAAATGTTCCAATTCTCAGATGAGTTATCTATCTTACATCCTGACATTCAATATACTGCTATAAGTGTAAACAATGGCATCTTGACTACTTCCTGTGCCAAACGATACCACCATTTCGCATCGACATTTTCCTCGTTCATTAGAACTGATAGAGAAACAACTTTATCTTTACAAGCACAAGACAGAAGTGATAGATTTTCTTGTTCGTCGGTTATACAAACTCGTATACTGTACTTGTCAAGCAGATGCGGTGTAAAAATGTTTCAAATGAAAACAGAAAATGTTTCTAAGCTTACAGAACACTCACCTGTACCAATCTTGTAGGTAGAAGGATAATAATAGGGTCTAGCTACAGCAGAAACTATGTCCCATTCTCCGTTTGATATTGTAGCATCAAGACTAACAAGGTCGCCATCGGGCTGAGAATAGTCAAACATTTGTTTATTGTTTTCAGTAACTGAGTAACTGTAACTGAATCAAGTTAAAGAATGAAATAAAGTTCTATATCAATCAGACCGTCAATTATAACTGTATGGAACTAGCAGTCTGTCAGAAACAGAACTAACGATCTGTCAGTAAGGGAACTAGCAGTCTGTCAGTATAAGATTCGGTCTGCCAGTTTCAGACCTATCGGTTTGTGGTATAAGAACTAACCATCTGTAGTATCAGAACTAACGGTTTGCCAGTATCAGAACTAACGGTTTGTCAGTATCAGAACTAACGGTCTGTTAGTATCCAAAGTAATACATTGACGATGCTCATGGACATTCATGACCACCTATAAGGAGAGAGATAGAGAGAGAGATAGATAGAGAGATGCAGATATATAGAGATGGAGAGAGACAGAGATAGAGAGAGATAGAGATAGAGGAGATAGAGATAGATTATAGAGAGAGATAGATATAGAGAGAGATAGAGGAGAGAGAGATAGAGGAGAGAGAGATAGAGGAGAGAGAGATAGAGACTGACAGAGACAGATAGAGAGAGAATGAACACAAAATAATGATAAATTAGATATCATATCATACGATGACGAGTAACCTGAAAATAACTTAACAAATAAATCCAGAAGTATAAACAACTGTTTATTCTATCTTACTTGCACATCCAGAGTTTTGTTGGTGTGCATCCACGTGAGAAATTTGATCTCACATTTTTGGTAATCGAAGGGATATTTTCCTATGTTCACCTCACATATTGTCTTTGTCAGTATCCCTGGTTCCCAGGATACATGACCTGTGTTCCTGACGCTGACAAGAATAGAATCACTACCAATTTCTTCAAAGTTCTGGGCCCTGTTGAGACGTGTTGAAAATATGTGGCCAGGATATAATATCAGTAAGAAAGACATATTTTCAAATATAAAAGCATCTATAGTATTTTATAAATAAGCGTAGAAAAAATATAACTACATACTACATAAAGTGACAGATAGAAAGATAAGAGACAGTAAAGAGTCTATGGCGCTCCCATGCTACTTAACCAGACATCAACATGGCTTAACAAAAACCGTTTGTGTAAGCACCAGCTACACCTCTGGCAAAACAGTATCGTCTGGTTAGCTTTTTTTTTGTCCTCAGTGAAACAGATTACAGATCATGATTGAAACATTGATCAATACAACATGAGGTCTGAGAATGTGCGGTGAAACAAAAATAGTTAGAAATAGTACCAGTGAACAAAACAACAGTCTTAACAGTGAGTGAAAGATACTGCAAGGCGCAGCGAAAGTGTTTGCTGAGCACAGTGTAGGGCACAATGAGAGATTCTGTTTGGAACAGCGAAAGACAATGCTCAGCACAGTCAATGATAATGCTGTCCACAGTCAGTGATAATGCTGAGCACAGTCAGTGATAATGCTGTCCACAGTCAGTGATAATACTGAGCACAGTCAGTGATAATACTGTCCACAATCAGTGATAATGCTGTCCGCAGTCAGTGATAATGTTGAGTACAGTCAGTGATAATGCAAAGCACAGTCAATGATAATGCTGTCCACAGTCAGTGATAATGCTGAGCACAGCCAGTGATAATAGTGATAATGCTGAGCACAGCCAGTGATAATAGTGATAATGCTGAGCACAGTCAGTGATAATAGTGATATTGCTGAGCACAGTCAGTGATAATAGTGATAATGCTGAGCACAGTCAGTGATAATAGTGATAATGCTGAGCACAGTCAGTGATAATAGTGATAATGCTGAGCACAGTCAGTGATAATAGTGATAATGCTGAGCACAGTCAGTGATAATAGTGATAATGCTGAGCACAGTCAGTGATAATAGTGATAATGCTGACCACAGTCAGTGATAATAGTGATAATGCTGAGCACAGTCAGTGATAATGCTGAGCACAGTCAATGATATTGCTGAGCACAGTCAGTGATAATGCTGTCCACTGCTGAGCACAGAGAAGGATATTGCTGGTCGCAGGTAAAGATAAACTTGATCACAGTCAGTGACATCGAAAGTCGAAAGACGTGAAATTTCGGAGCAACTTTGTCATAGACAGAAATATTTTTTTAAATGTTTCTTATCTACTTCATTAACTTTATTTCACTTGTACTCATCTATCAGTAACTGAAGAATTCATTGCATTTGATTTTTTAATAACAAAAATGCTCCTTTTGTTCACAATGTACTCTCTGATGTGCGATAATTTCATAAATCATAAATAAATAATGCTCGTACATTTGATTAATCGACATTATCCAGGGCAGATTTGATTGTACAGACCTGTCTTTCCCCCCCCCCCCATCTCCCCCCATGCTGTCTTAGCTATGAGAAAGAGCTTTAACTCACGTGTTTTCCACCAAGATGTCTGGTAGCCAGACACTGTCTTAGCTATGAGAAAGAGCTTTAACTCACGTGTTTTCCACCAAGATGTCTGGTAGCCAGACACTGTCTTAGCTATGAGAAAGAGCTTTAACTCACGTATTTTCCACCAAGATGTCTGGTAGCCAGACACTGCTTTGACTGACAGTTATCTCCTCCACACCCCCGTACTCGCTGCTGTTCCAACGAAGAAACTCGTCTTCCCAGTTCTGTCACATAGATTTTATGTACACAGATTTTATGTACAAATTATATGTACACAGACTGTATGTGTGCAGATTGTATGTACACAGAATGTATGTATACAGATTATATGTACACAGATTGTATGTATGCACAGATAAATGAATATGATAACAAGAAATAGCCTCACTGAAAGCAACTATTAATTTTCTCCTTTTACATTTTGTGACAAAACTATTCATACTCTTAAATAAAACAAAGTAGGAGTCGCTTCACAAATTTAAAAGAGCAAAGGGATCTCTTTGATACACACACACACAGAAGTGTTTCCTTCCCTCTGTGTCTCTTTTTTCCGCCTTGGTTCTGGGCGTTTAACACTTTCATCTCTCAGAAAAGCTAGCTACAGTGGCTTGAATCTCTCAACCGGATCGGTCTTCTGCTACTTATAATTGTCATCACTGACAAGAAGCATAGTATTCTCTAGAACCTGGGAATTGGATACTTTATCTTGCCATTTGATGTTCATCAGTCTGCCAAGTCAAAGAAGATGGAAGCTATTCATTTTTTTTTCTCAAGCTTTTCATGTATGTCCACGTTCTAGACCCGTATAAGAAGAGTGCTAAACACGCAGATCTGATGTATCTGAACCTGTGTCTTCTTGTGATCCATGCCGTTTCCTTAGTTTGCCAAAAGTTGTAGCTGCTTATCTTATTTGTGTATTGATTTCTTCATCCAGGGAAAAAGATGGAAACAACTGCATACGCAAGATGGCTGAACCTGTCCGCTGATTTAAGCAGGATCGTATTCAGTGTTAGACAGGTCAGTGTGGTTTATGCCTTGTCCAGGAGCCAGTGTCGTGTTGATCTTACCGGCAGTGAAAACTAATCACACACTCTGGCCGTCCAGTTAATCAGAGTTTGTAGTCGCCTTCTGTGAGATGTAAGGGCCGTATGGTCAATAAATAGAAGATCCTTGATTAGAACTTTGGCTGCTTTGTCTTGGCTCTAAGGCGTGCTAAGTTAAACAATAAGCTATCAAGCGGTGCGAATGAATGTATCACCACTGACATCTTTCAGTTTAAGAAAGACGGTAGAGGCTACCACACAGCCGTGCTTAAGTCCACTTTTGCCTCAAAACTATCACATATACTCTGACTGAGTACTCGTGGAACGATGTAGTCATTTTGAATGGCAATGGTGGACACACATTGTACTCTAAAACTTTATAGAGACCAGGTATACTTGCCAAATGCCTTTTTGAGGTTTAAATAAAAGGCAATGGAGAAGGGCATTTCTTGTTGTATGCATTTTTCCTGAAGCTGCCTACATTTTTATTGTTTGCTTAACATTAAAACTACACTCTGGCTCTGGAAGAAGCAGCTATGTCAGTTTCTGCATGCGGTTCAGGATAACCCAGGAGAAGTGTATAAAATAGGAAAAAAGTAGGAGCAGCTTTATTACTTAACGATTACAAAGTTGTGACGTTTCGGCGTGAGCCGTAATCATACAAAAACATACAGGACGAAGAAACAGAGAGAGGAGATAAACTATAGATTCACATGAATACTACAAAAAAAATTTTTTTAAAGAGTACTTAGCTGTAAATTGCAAGGTGTGGCTTGTCCGGCGGTGTGTGTCAGGAATGGATCTAGTGGGACGTGGAGACTGTTTAAATAGAGACCTATGACATGTGGTCAGTGGGTTGTAACTGGGGGTGGTGGATGGGGAACCGGGGAGGGGAGAGAGAGAGTGACGCAATACCGACCTAGCTAGGAGAAATTGAAATAGATGATTGGGGAAGATGGGTTGCAGAGAAAATAGCGGGGTTGCAGAGTGATGCTGTGAGGAAGTTTGAAAAGTAAGAAGGGGTGGATTTAGTGGAGAGGTACTATAATGATTGAAGAAGATGACCCAGGAGAAGGTCTTACCTGTTACATTAACAGAGAGATCCCTCTGTAATTGTTGCAGTCACCCCTATCACCTTTGTGTTTGTACATCGTCATTATCTGGCAAGACCTGAGTAATCACGTCTTCTGTCTAGTTCTGGATGAGGAGTTTGTGGAGATGTGAGAGAAGAGTATCTATACTTTCTTTCAGCAATCCTGCTAGGATGTCATCTTTTCCTGACGTTTTTCCACTTAAACACGTGTTAGCATCAGAAAGCTCCGACTTGGTGAGCTCATCTAGCTATATCATTACAAAATGCTTGAGTAGCAGATCTTCAAGGTTTGGATTCGCTGGTTTAGCCTCAGAGTAGAGCTCTGAGCAACGCTCAACCTACTTTTTCAGCTGCTTGTTTCTATCCCGAATAGACAAACTATTTTCAGATTTTAAAGAAGCAAATTTGATAATGGTTGGTCCTAAAGCTACTTTGATGTTGATATACATTGTTTTAATATCCCCCATAACAGCGATGTTTGTACTGCAACAAGCGAAGGTTAGTCTAATTTTCATTCGCACAGGCTCTAGTTGCCTGTTGTACTTCTGTCTTCACAAATTTCAGATGGTCCTTTCAACTGTGTGAAGCATTCTTCATGTACTCTAGTAAGGACTATTTCTTCTATTCTGTGAGCAGAATAATTACTTCTTGGACACTGTCTTTGTTACATTTCTTTTGGCCGAAAGAAGAGATTCCATAATCATAGATGTTTAGTTTTAGCGTGCTGCAGGTCTCATCTGCACTGTTTTTGTCTTCCAAATTCTTCATGCGGACATTAATCTCTGTTTTGAAGGAGTCTTTCTTCTTCTTACTGCATTGAGACGCTGTCTGCGCGTGAGCACAACGTTCAACTGGTGTCATTGTCAATTGCTGTCAAGTCGAGAAAAGACTGGTGGAATAGAAGGATATAGCTGGGGCAGAGGCTTTGTGATACTGAGCGATCAAGGTCCTAGAATATCAAATGCATGTGAGAAAAAAAATGAGAAATTAGTTAGCCAGTCGCTAGTTATTTCAAGACTCCTAACCACAAAAGCAAGTCTGACTTCCTAGTAACAGCTAGTAAACAATGCTACCCTGATGGCAGAAGCTGCCCGGCGTTCGAGAACCGCTACATGGAACCACATGGACTGGCCTTGAAATTCAACTATATTTAACCTTCCATTTTTTCCTCATTCATAACCCTTCCTTACTAAGTTCCTGTCTACTCTTTCTCGCCTGCAGCTGATATTCTAGGGTCGTCAAACCCTGTACCCCAGCCACATTCATGTATTCCATTTAGGTTTTCCCGGCTTGACGACAAATGTACCCAACTATCTCCTTTCGCCCTTTTTACTAGTCAGATTTGTATCACATCTTACAAGCCTTCATTTAAACATTCACAATACTTCACTAAGCGAAATCTCAGACGCAGCTTCTTGCAAGTCACAGCGAAGTGCTCCTTTTTTCTATCATTTTTTGTTTTTATTTCTTATACACCATTCATCTAAATATATATTTTCTGTTATTTTTCTTTGTCCTGTATATTTTTGTATTGTTAAGTGTAAACCGAAACGTTACAACAATGAGTTTGTTGACTAAACGAAGGTGTTCTTGCTTTTATTTTAAACAGTGTAGCATTTTGCAGCATTTAATGATATTCCATCTTGCATGTTTTAGAGCTGTTTAGTTTTAAATATTACAAGATTACTACAAGAAATCTGTGATTTAAAAAATAACAACTTTTAACATATTTAGCTCAGAACATGTGAATGTACAAATCTTTGGATCCTAAAGACTCTATGCCCTCATAATCTAGGCACTAAGACTTTGAAAAGGCATGGTAGATTTATTACCAATTTGTTTATTTATGTTTGTTTGTTAACAACCATTTCCTTAATATTTCTCTTTACACCTATCTTTCCATATTTTCTGTCCCTCTCCTTATCTTTGCACTATTTCTTAAGTACATATATTTTTAATGTAAATCACTAGAGATATTTTTTTCGCTGTAAACTTCTTTACTGTTGCATACTCTACCGGTTCTATAGTCCAAGGTGGGGTAGGGGATACGCTCTCCACTCCAATTAAATGTCTCCATGGTGTGCGTCTCAAATAGCCTCTGATAGACGAAGTCTAGCTCCCGGCCTTCTCGTGGCGGAACTGTTTAATCTGACAGGATATGGGGCGAAAAGTGAATACCTGGCGACTGAAAACGAGACGCTCGGGTAGATGAGAGTCTTGGTTGGTAGCTCATCTAGGAGAAGGAAAAATCTGATTTAAAACCCGCTGCTGGCGAGATTCTTCAGTTGCCGCGCGTAGGGTGAAACTCCTCCCGCCAATTAAGAAAAATACGATTAGGGTTGCTGCGCGGCGCCGCCGTGGAAAAGGTGAAAGAAAGAATTAAGTGAAGTAACTAGTAGTCTCGAGGTCAGGACTACACAAATCACGGCACCTCTGCTCTAGCGGCCGGCCACGTCCTATATACACCTATACTGGGGCAGATTGTATAAACCGGCTTAACCCACGGGTTAAACTAAGAAACCACTGGTGAGATTCTTTCGAACCCGCGGGTGGGCTGAAACTCCTCCCAGCCAATGAAAAAATGCGATTAGGGTTGTCGTGCGGCGTCTCTGTGAAAAAGGTGACGGAAAGGATAAAGTGAAGTTTAATCGGTATGTCCAATAGTCTCGGGGCGAGAGCTGCTTATACTGCGGCACCTCTGCTCTAGAGGCCGGCCATGTCCTATATACACATACTGGTGAAATATGCCTAAATCGGGTTAATCCAGGGGTGAAACTTTATGACTACTCATGTCACAGAACCTATGCTCTAGAGGTCAGTCACGTCCTAAATACGCCCATACTGAGATAATACGCCTAAACCAGCTTAACCCAGGGGTGATATTCACTAGTGGCGAGGATGCGTCCTCCTGGACAAAAGCTCCGTTCTGGTCACAACTAGGAAGGGTAGCGGTCACGACCACAAAATGCTGAAGCCGGAGACACTGGAACAGTGCAGTCTAGATAGGCAACCACCTCTCACCCGACGGGGATACATGGGTATCCTAATCATGCTGAGGTTTTCCGGTGAGAAAGTCCAACGCTGGAGTGGATGGGCAACCACTTCTCACCCGGCGGGTGTATACTGATATCCAAAACACGTCGAGGTTTTCCGGTGAAAAGTCCAACTCTAGATTAAACTAGTGCAACGAAAACCATGGTATCACGCAATCCCGCTTCTATCAAGGACCACAGGAGTAAATTCAGTAGGATCACGGAGCGGTCTTGGTGGTAATAGCGAACGAAGAAGAAGAAGAATACTCTACTGGGTCTATCCGTGAAGAATGTGATTTGTACAACGTCTGTCTCCAACCTAAAGGTCTACTGACGCTGGCGCATAGATCCAATCAGGCCATGACACAGCACGAAGCAGTGGAGAATAACCACATTAAAAAAAGTAACAACATTCCTCCAATGAGATGTCAGATCGAGCTAATAGTGTGGGGATATATGGATGGACGCTGTAGATAATGTCCAGAGAAATAGATGTTTAGAGAAGGGATGGTGCACAGCTGGGATGAGGCGTTATTGAGCTCGTGGAAAAATCTCTTGGTAGACTTCAACTGTAAAAGATGTTGTGTTCGTTTTATTTGTCGCAGACATTCAGTAATAACACTTCTACATCAGAGACTTCGCGTTCTGTTCACCAGGAAGATTAACTACATCCTTTCTTTTTCTTCTCTTTCTTCCTTTTTTAAAATATTTTTTTAAAGAAAAATTTGGATGATTTATATGAATATAATCTTTTCAGCTTTAAGGATCTAATTTTGCTACCAATATAATGTTGTAGTATAATTGAAATGATCAAACAATTACCATTTTTGTATTTGTCGCCTAGACTAAAGATTCAAGTATTTTGCTTCTGGTAAAGATATTTCTAAACGAGTACAATCAGTTGTAGTGCTCCTACAGCAGGCGTTTAGTTACCTGAAGCTGTAGTCAGGAATATTCATTTTAAGAATTAAACATTTTAGGCACAAACATTTTACACAGAAGTAAAACATGCGCATGACTGTATTGAAATATTACACATACGAAATAATTCCAGAATTAATAAATTAAAATCTCGGTCTTTCGGGCAAATGAATATATTTACATAAAGGTGCAGAACTTTATAGAGAACACGAATCCGGTGCGTAGATGTTCTAATGTTAACAAGATGAAACTTGAGTGAGACAAGAATTAGCTTGCAGATAGAACATTGTGCTGATTTTCTTTCTTTTTACTGTTGTTGTTACTCATTTATGATTATTATTATTATGATTAGTACTACTATTATTATTGTTTATTATCATTATTTTTATTATTCGCTTGTTTCAAGTGTGAAAATGTAAATTTTTGCAGAAGTTAGGCAATATACCATTGCATTGCATTGATGAACTTAGCACCATGATATAATCCGATGACTTCTCTCATATGCTTTTGATATTGTCTTGTCAAGTATAAATGTGTCATTATTCTTGACTTTGTTGATTTTAACTGTCACCAGCTGTTTTCTTTCATTGTCTCTTTCTGACACTGGTTCAGTAAATTCGCCTTTGTGGCATGATTTCAGTTTCAAGTTCATTTACTGAATGCACAATACTTTTACTTGATTTCTGTAACTTAAATCTTACATATTCAAATAAGTTGTTGCACAGATTCATTTTGTTAAAATATGGGTTGTTTAAAAAAAAGACGAGAATGTACTTACAACATTCAGCCATCCACTGGTTGTCAAAACTTGATTCTTCATATCCTACACGTGAGAAAAGAGAAAACACATGCTTACTTCACACATGCTTACTTCACACATGCTTACTTCACACATGCTTACTTCACACATGCTTACTTCACACATGCTTACTTCACACATACTTACTTCACACATGCTTACTTCACACATGCTTACTTCACACATGCTTACTTCACACATGCTTACTTCACACATACTTACTTCACACATGCTTACTTCACACATGCTTACTTCACACATGCTTACTTCACACATGCTTACTTCACACATGCTTACTTCACACATACTTACTTCACACATGCTTACTTCACACATGCTTACTTCACACATGCTTACTTCACACATGCTTACTTCACACATGCTTACTTCACACATGCTTACTTCACACATGCTTACTTCACACATGCTTACTTCACACATTCGGAAATTCCTTCCCTGTAAAATGAGACTCCTACTTTGCGCATCAAGTTTTTATTTTCAAAGCAAAAGCCTACGAGTACTTTTCTATATTTTAGTTTCTGTCTGGCAAGATTCTACAACATTAAATGGGTACAGCTCCATTATCAATAATTGAATATTTGTAATTGTGACTTTAGTACAACTACAGAACATTAGCTTTGATCCACGTACAACTCTACAGCAGTGACTACAATTCCAGCACAACTCTGTAACATTGATCCAAGTACAGCTTTGCTACATTAGTTCTACTCGCAGACGTCCAATAAAGATAAGCCTAATTAGAACCAGGAGACTAACCAGGTCGTGGATCATGAGCAGGAACAAGGACACACGAACTCGGACGGCGTGATCTTGCTGGTACACTGGTGGAATCACACGTCTGTACTTTCTGAAGAGGTCGGAGTGCAGCCTCGCCACATCTTCAACTGTGGCGCTGTACCCTGTGAGCAAAATCAAACGTTAATTCTGCTTAGAATTTGCAAAATCTTCGCTGCATCACTTGTCTTTAAGTTTGTTTTTGTTTGTTTGTTTTTTTCCAACAATGTTATAGATATTTGATTTTCATTCACAAGTAACACGACAAAACAGCCGTAATTACAAAATTCCTCATGCGGTTTCGACATTGGCTAAGATGTTATGTCACGACTCTTAATCAGTCACTGGCTAAGATGTTATGTCATGATTCTTAATCAGTCACTGGCTAAGATGTTATGTCACAATTCTTAATCAGTCACTGGCTAAGATGTTATGTCACGACTCTTAATCAGTCACTGGCTAAGATGTTATGTCACAATTCTTAATCAGTCACTGGCTAAGATGTTATGTCACGACTCTTAATCAGTCACTGGTTAAGATGTTATGTCACGACTCTTAATCAGTCACTGGCTAAGATGTTATGTCACGACTCTTAATCAGTCACTGGTTAAGATGAGTAAATTATGTCGCGAGTCTTAAATCATCGGTAGGAAAACATTACTATAGGTATCACAATGTGAAGTTAGGATTATCAGATCAAGTGGGTAGTATTTGATGAAATATTATTATTACCGGAGTTAAGTATTATTGAATGAAGTATAATTTACAGCATGAAGTGGGTATTATTACATGAAGTATAAATTACCAGATGAATTGGGTATTATTCAGTGAAGTATAAGTTACTGGATGAAGTTTATATTATTGGATGAAGTGTAAATTACCACATGAAGTATGCATTACTGAATGAAGTATAATTTACCAAATGAAGTGAGTATTACTGGATGAAATTGAATTGCCTCACGAAGTATGCATTATTCAATTAAATAAAATCACAGGATGAAGTGGGAATTATTGGATTAAGTATAAATTATCGGATGATGTGGGCATTTTTGGATAAAGCATAAATTACTCGACGAAGTGGGTATTATTGAATGAAGTGTAAATTACCGGATGAACTGGGTATTGTGAATAGACGTGTCTCACCGAGGACATTGGTCTCACTTAGACTTTAAGCCTCCATCATCTCCTATGTTGTTTGAGCTAAGCACACTGTACCAGGCTCTGTCTAACAATCAAGCATAATGAAAACTCTCCATTCAAAGCCCTTCTCCCCTCAGATCTCAATTCCCTTAAAAAAATAATAAAGAAAGTATAGTCCAAGTAGAATATACACCGTATTTCCTTGAATGAACGCCCCTGGTGTTTATTCACAAAACTGTCGTGGTGATTTGGCGTTTATTAGAGACCGGCGCATGTTCAAGACAGGCGTTTATTCGCAAAATGCCAATTACGGTTCTGTAGTATCGGTATTAGCCTATACAGTACGTCTTTTTTTTAGAAAGACAGATGATGTGCTGACCTGGCGTTTATTTCAGACCCGGCCTTTATCTGAGGCATGTGTTTATTCGAAACATGACTCCGTAAACCCCCATCCCGTTTAATTGATGCAGGCGACTACTTAAGTCCCGTATTTCAAGGCTCAGCCTCGTTTGTAGTGCAGTTTTATGAAGTGCATCACGCTTCTAGATTAGAAATCACAGAACTCGTCCCATTGGTACGGGACCTCCCTGTAGTGAAATAAGGCTCTCTGCCGGGGTGATCCGTTAGATATTGAGTCTTCTTCTTTTGGTTAATGGAAAGCTCATATGAATCACCTGTCAACATGTACAACGAACAAGCGCAGACGACTCGAAGTCCTTGCTTCCAACACAATCATTTATGAGGATAATGCCCGCTTATTAGGCCTTTATCACTTTCTCTCACCTGACTCTCTTCTTGGGTCCCCCTGCTCAACCTTACCTATCGTGGCTGTAAAGGATAATACGTTAGTTCTCTCGTTCCCTGTTCTCTCAACCTCTCTCCCGCCTCACATCCTCCCTGTCAATCACGCTGAGACCTCTTCCTGGCTCACTCTAAGGAACTTTTTACAATTATTAATCCTCAGTTTTCATATCTACACTCGACATACTTGTCCCTATGTTGTCTCTCTCTCTTTTTCTCTATCTTTCTTTTTCTCTCTTTCTCTCTCTTTCTTTTCCTTCTCTTTCTCTCTCTCTCTTCTCTTTCTCTCTTTCTTTCTCTCTCTTTCTCTCTCTCTCTTTCTTTCTCTCTCTTTCTTTCTCTCTCGTTCTCTCTTTCTTTCTCTCTCTTTCCCTCTTTCTTTCTCTCTCTTTCTCTCTTTCTTTCTCTCTCGTTCTCCCTTTCTTTCTCTCTCTTTCTCTCTCTCTTTCTCTCTTTCTTTCTCTCTCTTTCTCTCTCTCTTTCTCTCTTTCTCTCTTTCTCTCACTCTCTGCTTTATCCTCTCGCTCACTTCACTTTCATTTTCTCTGTCCCCGAAACTTAAACCGTACTAATTTCTACCTCTTTCCTTTGAAGACCTCTACCATGTTCCCTCTCGTATTCTATTCTCATCCCTCATAACTAGTCCTACTTTTATTATCCCCGCTCCCAAAACTATTTACATCTACCGGAAATTCAACTTTGCTAGCTTCTTCAGCACAGAGCAGTCTCTCCAAGCTTGCCTCCTTCTTTCGTATCTTTCTCAAGTGATTTCCCCTTGACGTCATCCGTCTATTTCTGGCGCTATCTTCGGCTCTTTTCGGTTCCTTCAAGTCTCTCTCTGTCATACACACACGCACACACACACACACATATATATATAACTGACTGATATATATATTCATATATACTGATATATATATATGTATGTATGTATGTATAATCAGTCATTTGCATGTCCCTTGTGGAACTTTGCCTTTCTAACAGCTCTTCTCTAGGCCTCTCGGTTGTAATCAAGAAGCCCTGCTGCTGATGCATCCATTTGCAGATTATCAACTTTGGTCTTCCTCTCTTTCTTTTTCCCATTATGTATCCTTTCCAGATGGTCTTCTCTAAATTATTATGACGTTTAATATGTCCAGAATATTTACGTTTTCTCTGTTTAATCTACATACAACCCAACCTTCTTCAATATTAAGTTCTGGATATATTTGTTCTTTTTGTGTCCATGATATTTAAAGGACTCTTCTGTAGCATTTACATTCAAAGGTACATATGTGTTTCTCAGCTGTTTTGTTAAGTGTCCAGGTCTCGCGGGCATATGTTGCGATGGGAAAGATGCACGCCCTTACTATATAAAAGGCATGCATTTATATATTTATTTATATAAAAATGTATATATATATATTTATATATATAGACAAATTCTCCACTTGTTAACCTCATCAAATGTCAAATATCACTGTGAATATATACTCGTACTATATATTATGAGCTTGTATCTTATCTCTCTAATTTTCTAAAGATCTGTTTCTTAAAAGTTTATTCCTCGCAGATTTTATCAAAGATACACTTTCATGTAGTGCCAGAGTTAAAAAGAACAGTCGTCCTCTCTAAGCATTCATAGCCCTGGGATGGGAACGAATGCCTCCATTGAATGACTGCAGCTATACATCGCAGTTTGTGCTAACCATAAATCATCGCAGGCTTTATAAGGAGCCATCTAATCTACTAGAAACGTTTGTTTGGTTTTTATTGATTGAAATGGTTTTACATTTTTTAAAAATAAATTGCACCTGGTCAGAAAAGTGAATGGGAACAGAAAACAGTGACAAACATGCCTGGGTGATGTGTCCGTTTTTCTTTCATGAATGCGTTTTCTGGAAACCAGCTTTAGCAGCAAAATTTCCGTCAAGTGTCAAATAAACTTTTTTTCTGTTACTTGACCTTCCCCCTGCCTCTGTTTTCCAGAATCTTGCTTCCTTGGATGAAACTCTTCTGATATTCAGTATCTTTTTCAAATTTAAATCGTTTACTTCCCTGAGTTTTTCTCAGAAGCTTTTTAACACAGCCGTTAATATTCCTTTCCCTTCAGCGTTTTCCTGTAAATCTGGTCCGACATTGTACATACCTGTATTTCTGAGCTTAAAAATTACTTCAACTAGCACAGTGAATATTGTTATGTTATCCTTTCAGATTAACAATAGTTTCGTCCGTGATTTTAATTAAATTTTGTCTTAGACTTCAGTGATACTATGATGCCTGAGCGTGAATTCCATCATTAAAATTAATTTTTAAAACGGGGAAGTAGTTGCTTTGAATTTGCTAAAACTAAAACCGAAGATAAAAAAATGAATGGTGCCATATTATTCTTAACTAGTCGGTACACTAGAGGGTGATGCGGTCAGCCTTCCGATTGGCTCTACGAGGAGCCAGGTATATATTTCTGCAATAAACTTCCTCACGTGACACGAGAAGACTAACCACTTCACAATGTAGTTGACTACTATGCATAAAACTTTGGGAAACCAAGCAAGGGATAACGAGGTGGATAACAGTGACTGAAAAGAAAACAACAGTATTATATTACGTACTTATCATTGACTGAAACAAACTCAAAGAGGTCCTAGAACTGACCTGCACTGTTTAGATATAATTTCCATTCTACAGGATTTTTCGACTAGGAAAAAAGGCAGAACCTTCTCCAGTACAGACATATGCATAGAAACAGAGTACTAGAGTTTTATCTCCACTTTAAAGATGTCTTGTCATCATCATCAGGAGTCGACAGCTCACTTTGAGAACTAACAACTCTTGATTAGCTACTGATGTTGCAAAAACTACAAGACAAAATCTCTGCTAATTTACTGGAATACATGTCACAAGCAAGCAAGCTGTGAATGTGCCTAAATCAGGCAAGTTACTCAAGCAATGTAGCTTGAACTGTACATGTAAACAGACTAAGACTTGAAACTGACGCTTTATATCTTGTCAAGAAACCTTTATAACATTACCGAATATCAGTCCGTCAGTCCCTTGGGGAAATTTGACTCCCTTAGAGCTCTCCCCTATACCTCTCTGTTGTAAACAAGATGCCCTGCTACTGATGCATCCATTTGCAAATGTTTTCCAGCCATCTTCACCTTGGTCTTCCTCTCTTTCTTTTTCCCATTATGTACCCTTCCAAGGTGATCTTCTCTAGATTATCATGACGTTTAATGTGCCCAAAATATTTAAGTTTTCTCTTTTTAATCCTCTTTACTAGCCAGCCTTCTTCAATATTAAGTTCTTGTAGTATGTATACATTTGTTCTTTTTTGTGTCCCTGATATTTGAAGGACTCCTCTGTAGCATTTACATTCAAAGGCATTTATGTGTTTCTCAGCTGTCGTGTTAAGTGTCCAGTTTTCACAGCAAAATGTTGCGATGGGAAAGATGCATGCCCTTAAAATTTCTAGTATCATTCTCATTTTTTCAGTATATTTTTAAGACAGCATAGAAAGAGAATTTAGGTTGTATCAAGAACTTTCGTTCTGATTACTACAAGATTCGTTATTATTTGAAGCTCTCTATATCTTCTCCTATAGTGAGTTTTAGACTGAGACCACAGTTCTAGAAATATATAATCAGTTGAAAAAAGGATTGCAGAAAGTAGAAGGTGCATTATTCCTCAATAACCACCTACATTTTGTTTTAAATTCCAGAATTCAGAACTGAATTGTTCAATATTTCTTTTACTGCTCGCTTTATAATGTGTTGATTTAAGCACATAATAAAAATATTTGAATATGACACCATGAAAAAGCAGACATATTCGATAAGAAATTACACGTGTAAGATCTTCATAGACTTCTGGATTTACTGCGTTTGCCGGTACAAAACTGCATGAGATAAAATGCGTTTGGGGGCACAGTCCTGTTATAGAGTTGTTACTTTGTATACATAATCAAATGACATGAAATCCTGAAACACTCAAAGTTTTAGTTTGCATTTTGCAGAACAAAGATGGACAAAAAAATCTAGCATATTACATTTTGTTTCAATAAAAATCGTAGACAATGTTGCGATCGTAAAATCTTTACCAAGACTTTCACTGCTGCTATTTTAACGTTATAGAAAAACAGCCATTGTAATTGACCAACTAGGACAAGGCGTTGGTAAATAGAAAATTAACAATGAAGAGCAATCCTCTGATTTCAAAGACCATGTTCCATGAAGAGTGATTCTATATAGAAAAGTTACATCGTTTGAGAAGAAAAGAAGAGCCAAAACTGAAAGCAGAAACATAATGCAAAACAACCAGGTCTGTTTTAACTGTAGCTAAGACTGAATGAGAGATGTTGTTTGGGAACTGGTCCTTGTCACCTTCGGAACAAAAAACACAGCAAATCTCTAATGTTTTCAAAACAAGATCCCTGTCAACTTCCGCAAACAAAAAATAACTACTATGTTCAAATTATGATCCCTCTCAACTTCCACAAACAGCAAATCTCATCTTTGTTCAAAACATTATGCCTGTCTACTTTTACAAACAGCAAATCACTACTGCATTCATAAGGGTTGTTCTAGAGAACTTGACAGGTTTTTAACTACTTTTCTCGAGGAATCAACAATGGTCAGAGTTCCAGTGATATTGGGTAGATCTGGTCAGGATCCTGGGCCCCCTTGACCCTTCAGGCTTCCTACTAGTGGTTTCAATACCACTTTAGGTGCACCCTGTGTCTTAATCTATTTAGATCTTCCACTGACAAGTTTTAGGTGCACCGTGTTAGACATGATGTACTACCTCTTTGTGCATAGGCGCTCGAATTTACTTTAGGCTAACTAAACACATGAACAGTTTCCTGAAATGATAAACTCGTCTCAGGCAACTCGGGTAGCTTAATTCACAAGTACGACGAACAGGTAATTGATCAAATGAGTCTACGCCGGCCTTAGCACATAAGTGTTTATTTAGTCAATTCTGGGACGAGAGTAAGAAAACAGAGAGGTTGGGGGGGGGGGGGGAGATGGGCACCCCTTTAGAGTGTTAGGAGTTTAATAGGGTCGAAACACTTGTCTGAAAAGGAGGGGGGGGTATATCCTTTGATGATCTAGTGAGAATGAAACACTATAGTGTCAAGCAGTACCACACCAGACAGTTCCCTTATTGCATGGAGTCCTCACGTACTGGCTTGCTTCCACTTCTGACTGTTCTGCGAGCACTTCGTCAGTTACTTAGCGTCAGCCACATTCAAGGTGCTGATGTGAGAATGTTTTGCTGCAGCCAAGCAAAGACTCAGCTTCTACTAATCTCATCCAGCCACTACTGCTACTTGACCAACACTGGCACCCGCCACACTCGCCATTTTGCTTTTCAACATAAACTGATTCTTCTACCCTTGAAACTAGAGGTTACTCATTCATTCATTCATTCATTCATTTGCATGTCCCTTGCGGAACTTTGCCTCCCAAACAGCACTCCTGTAGGCCTCTCGGTTGTGAGCAAGATGGCCTGCTGCTGTTGCGTCCATTTGCAGATCGTCAACGATTTCTTGCAGCCATCTTCGTTTTGGTCTTCCTCTTTTTCTTTTTCTCATTATGTATCCTTCCAATACGGTCTTCTCTAAATTATCATGACGTTTAATGTGTCCAAAATATTTAAGTTTTCTCTCTTTTATCCTCTTTACTAGCCATCCTTCTTCAATATTAAGCTCTTGTAGTATGGATATATTTGTTCTTTTTTGTGTCCACGATATTTGGATAACTCTTCTGTAGCATTTACATTCAAAGGTATTTATGTGTTTCTCAGCTGTTTTGTTAAGTGTCCAGGTCTCACAGGCTTATGTTGTGATGGGAAAGATGTATGACCTTAAAAATCTTATTTTTGTAGTTCTGTCTGCTCCTCTCCACAGATTCTTTATTTGTTTTACTTTCTGAAGAGCAATAGATGCCCTCCTTTTAATTTCCCTCATTGTATCTCCATTATTAGTTAGCAGTGATCCAAGATATTCAAAACTCTCCACTTCTTCCAATTTTTCCTCATTGACATTTATTTCAGCTGCCTTGTTTGATTTGTCAGTTGTCAACAATTTAGTTTTCTTCGCATTTTCTTCGTCACTCTTGTCAACTGAAAATCTAGACAAGTGTGCTCAAGACGCGCGCAACATGCTCTGTCAACATGCAGTGACCACCTGTGTCAACTACTTACTCTGATATTGAGCTTAAAGTTATTAAGATTTAGCTGAAGTAAATAGACTCATATTATAAAGGCTGGCCGTCTCGCTGCTTGAAACCCCGTTTATCATGCATGGTCTTGTCCCACTCATTATTACACAAACATTGACTTACAAACATTTTGTATATATGTTTATAGATATATTTCTTACATAATTTTCTTTAATTGACATTCATATATTGCTCATTTCTCTTAACTGAAAAATAAGCACGGCGTTGTTTACACTTTGTCAAGGTAAATCTTCCTATCGAAATCATATTTTCACAATATTTGAAATCAAAGGTTGGACCTGCAGGAATAGAAAAATCATGATAGAACCTTTGTCGTAAGCCACACTATAATGCCATCATCATCATCATCATCATCACCACCACCATCATCATCATCACCACCACCACCATCATCATCATCATCATCATTATCATCATCATCATCATCATCATGTGCCGTGCCGACTGGTGTTGGCTATTATGCTCCTGCAGAGTACACGATCTTTCATGCAGGCCATCAGCTCAGTTGTTGATCTCCTCTCACACCATCCCGTCAGACTGTCTAGTATCATTTCTCTTGGTCTTCCTCTGTATCTTCTTCCTTCTATTTTTCCTATTGCTATAACATTTTCAATGCTACCTCTTTTCATTGCATGTCTTATGAAAGTACATTATCTCTCTTTTATTTTTTTGACAAGATTTTTTGTCTCTCCAGCTCTTCTCATACATTCTTCATTAGTTATTTTTGCTGTCCAGGGAATTCGCAACACTCTTCTAATAAACACACTTCTGGTGCTTCCAGTGACTTTTGTGCAGACCTGCCTATTGTCCATGGTTCACTTCCATATAACAATATAGGTTCAGTATAGCATTTTAGGACTCTTTTTCTAACATTCATTGATAAGGATGTGTTGGATAATATATTTCTTATTCTCTGAAATGCAGTCTTTGCTTGGCTTATTCTGTTCCTAATTTCTGTTCTGCGATTTTCCATCACTATAATGAGGGAGGATGAGATCGGAATACATGGACTTGACAACAATATAAAGATGATGGTAATCATAATTTACTAGTTGTACACAATATAAAGATGATGGTGATCATAATTTACTAGTTGTACACAATATAAAGATGATGGTGATAATAATTTACTAGTTGTACACAATATAAAGATTATGGTGATAATAATGTACTAGTTATACACAATATAAAGATGATGGTGATCATAATGTACTAGTTGTACACAATATAAAGATGCTGCCAAGTCCCGCCTTGTCTTTCACTGTTCCTTTGTCTAGTTTCACTTTAACTTTCTTCTAAAAACCTCTTCCATTTTCCCTTAACAAAACAAAGCACACGAGTGATCTAGACTGATTTTCCCTTGACAAAACAAAGCACACGAGTGATCTAGACTGATTTTCCATTGACAAAACAAAGCACACGAATGATCTAGACTGATTAAAACGTGATATCCAATAAACTGCTCGGAAAATTCATTTCTTACTTTCATTTTTTCCCTAAACTATTTTCTTCGTTTAATATCTCATTCCTTCTATTCTTTTCTCGAAATCACTTCCTCACTTAACTCTTCTCACCCTAGCAAGCCGTTTTTACATTCACATTTGTCTGATTATTGATGCCTATTTAGATCCCTGGTTTCACAATAATCTGTTGGCTTCTCCTTCATTAATTTCGTTCTATCTATCTATCTATATCTGTCTTCTCTCTCTCTCTCTCTCTCTCTCTCTATCCTCTCCCTCTGGATAAAACAATAGCGCTTGTAAAAATGTGTCCCAATCACTTGCTGAGTAAAATGTAGAAGGCAGGACTTTGAGTAGTCTTACCACCACAATCTACCACCACAATCTATATGGTTATACAGATTCGTAAACAAACAGTAGGTAAAAGAACCACTTAAAAGCAACAAGATATGTTGTTGACATTTCAGCTTTCGCTGGTATCAAGCATCAACAAGTAAACAGGAAACAAAGAGAAGGAAATGTAGAATGGAAGTTTTATTTATCAATGTGAAAAAAAAGATCTAGAGGTTTAGAAACTTCTGAGGAAATTTCTTCAGTTAGTTTTTTTAAATTTCTTTTAAGAAAGAGGGGAAAACACATCAGAGTTTTAAAGCAGAGTCAGACGGAAGTGTATGGGACATTCTATTGCTACTACTGTTCTACGCGTGAATGTAAGTGTATGGAACATTCTATTGCTACTGTTCTACGCTTGAATGTACGAGATAGTCGTAAACTGTGATCAGTAAAAATGGTCCTTATATAACGAAGACAAGATGTTTGTTGTCCTTCTCTTCTTTTATTTGTCTATATATCTGCATGCTTGTCAGCCTGTCTGCCTATCTGTCTGTCTGTATGCCTGCAGACTGTCTTGTATTTTCTCTCGTATATGTATCACCGCCAGCAACCAGTAATAACGAACAAATGTGGCAGATGAAATCAAAAGTTGTGCAAAGAAACAGCACCTCGAAAAATTATAAATATCCTGTGCAATAAATGTCATCAGCTTTTTCACAATGAATGTAAGAGAGATGGCAAGATAGACAGACAAACAAGACAGACAGGCAGGCATACAGACGGACAGACAGAAAGGCAGGCAGGCAGACATCAGATAGATAGATAGATAGATAGATAGATAGATAGATAGATAGATAGATAGATAGATAGATAGATAGATAGATAGATAGATAGATAATATTTTAAGATACTGACTCGCGTTTTAAGAAATTATGAAACTATTGCAACAAACATATATTTAAACGTGATTAGACAGACATAGGTGTAACCTTACTTAGACAAATAGACATACTATCATAAATAGCAGTGCAAGCATACGACGCGCAAAACAAACAAAAAAAAGAGACAAGAAGACAGCGCCTTTGAAAGTGATCGTGGTGATCACAGCTTCAAAATTTTACTCCTCATTTCATTTGTTTCATATCTCCGACTTCAGATCAACGTCACATTTTGTTGGTAAAAATGTGTTTTTTCAACACTTGAAACACGTGCTGACCTTTACACTTTTACTGCACTTTTTTAGACATCTCATTAAAACTTTCTTTACCACAGCATGAGCAGTAATCATTCTTGTATTATTTAGAATTCCACACCAATCTCAGGGACATAATCAATCATTTACATACACACGCATACAAAAACATAAAGCAGACACGCATACTTACGAGGGACGTTCAGAAAGTAATGCACCACATCGTTTTTTTTAATCAGATAACAATGAAGATAGAAGCATTAAATTTTGCACACTTTTTATATGGCATGGCCCGATTGTGTGAACCAAATTTCACGGCAACAGGCCAAAGAATATTGCTGCTCTAACCGTTGAAATGGAGCATGTTAGCAATTTGCGGTATAAGCAGCGAATTGTAATAGAATTTCTCATTGCAGAGAAGGAAATTGTTGTGAACATTCACAAGCGTCTATGTGATGTGTATCGAAGCTTTGCATTCAACAGGAGTACAGTCAGACGCTCGGTAAAGAGAATCAAAGAATCAATAAGTGGAGATAAGGAGTTGGATGATCGGCCGCGCTGTGGACATCCTGCCACAGCCACCAAGCCAGAAATGTTGAAATGCGCTGAGGGCGTTATTCTTACTGATAGGCGTATCATTACTCAACAATTGGTCTTAAAGCTGTCATTAAGCAATGGTAGTGCAAATGCAGTTATAAAAGCTCTCGGATTTTCTAAGGTTTGAGCAAGATAGGTTCCTCGAAGTCTCACAAATGACCATCGATTGCAAAGGAAAGCAATTTATTTTGAATTGTTGGAGCGTTTCAATGCTGAGGGAGAGAACTTTTTGGCTAAGATCGTAACAGTTGACGAAACCTAGGCACATCATTTTGAACCTGAGACAAAAAGACAGTCAACAGAATGGCATCTTTCCACAATTACCACGAAGAAAGAAATTCAAGATTACTCCTTCAGCTGGAAAGGTCATGATCACCTGGGACATTGAAGGAGTGATTCGTGTGGATGTTATGCCAAGAGGAGAGACAATCAATTCGCAAGCTTACATTAAGACATTGAAAAAACTCAATCAACGATTTTGCATATTTCGGCCGTACAAGAATCCAGCAGACCTGCTTCTCCTTCACGACAATGTGCGCCCTCACACAAGTCTGGCAACACGGGAAGAGATCACCAAATTGGGTTGGACTGTACTACCCCATCCACCCTATAGTCTCGATTTGGCACCCTTTGATTTCCATCTGTTTGGTCCGCTTAAAGATGCACTCCGAGGGGTAAGATTTGAAGATGACGAAGGAGTGATTCATGCAGCGAAGAAATGGCTTCATAATCAAGAGATAATTTGGCATGTGCTAGGAATACATGCACTTGTTTCGCGCTGGCCGTACAAGCTGATGGGGATTATGTTGAATAATACCGATGTTTACATGACATATCCGTATATATTGTATATAATTTTTTTGTTTTTGAACGAACAGCTCCTGAGAAAAACAAAGTGGTGCTTTACTTTATGAACGCTCCTCGTACATACATCATACATACATACATACATACATACATACATAAATACTTATATACATACATACATATATATATATACATATATACATACACGCATACATGCATACATAAATGCTTACATACACACATACATACAGACATACATACATACATACGTACATATACACATGTATGCATACATACATATTTATACTTTTTCTCTTTTTTATTTACACCGAAGCTATTAAAGAGTAGAAATTCACTTTAGTAACCAGGATTAACCTTTGACAAAATTGTATACAGTCTCAGATAAAAAGAAGCAAGATCCTCCTCAACACGACTACCAGTCTACTAATATCATACACTCGACTTTGTCCTGATGAACTCTGATAGTGTCCCAGACTAGGGAGGATATTAATCTAGGATAGTCATCTGGGGCGTCTATGTAATTTTACTTCGTCAGCTCAATCTTTGACATCATACAACGAGATGGTTTTATAAAATAGATTTGTGAACGTGGTGTTCTCCAGACTTGAGTAGCTTTAGAAACATCACGTGGTAGAATGATTGCTAGGCTTCTCTGTGATGTGCGAGTAAAATCAGAACTTTGAGCTAGCCACGTTAGATCGACTAAGCAATCATGGCGTTTAGAAAGACAATTCTCTCCATTTGTCATGATCTGCAGACACTCTTTGTTTATCGTCCTAGCTGTACGCATCGTTATCTATCTATAATTTTTCTTTGTAGGTCTTTCCTTTTCATTCTTCAAGTGTCCATCACATGGCTGTTGTTTCTCAGTTTTGTTCTGGCTTGATTTACTCTTTTTATTAAGTTTTTATTTCCCCCATCAGATATAATTGTACTGCCAAGTTAGGTGAAGGTAAATGTTTCTGTGAGATTTTGGTTATCATTTATATTTGATACTCAGTTTCCTATGTTAGACCAGTGTTTCCTATGTTAGGACAGTTGTCTTGTAGGGGCTCATAAAAATGGAACACTACAAAACAAGATGCAGCACAGCTACAAAGTTTTGAAAACAGAACTTTGAGAAGAATGTTTGGGCCGATTAGAGATCCTGTATCACAAGAATGGAAAATTAGAAATAACAAGGAAATACATGCGCTATTCCAATCTCCACCTATAACTACCATTCTGAAAACCAACAGACTGAGATGGCTTTGACACTGAGGATGGATGGACGAGAATAGACAGGCAAAAAGGGGTTATACAGAAGTAATGCATGGAAACAGACCAAGAGAACGGTGGCATGACAGCCTGGAAGAAGACCTACATGCCCTGGGAGTGGACAACTGGAAGGAGAAGACTAAGAACAGAGAGGAATGGAAACAAATCTTGTCCTCAACAATGCGTGGCACGGAAAGTTTATGAATGAATTTCCTATGTTTACAATCATTTCTGCCTTCTTGATGGTGCTAATTACTCCCATTTGTTTTGCTGACTCTACCCAGACTGTTCTTGCATTAGTTAGTTCATTCAATCATTTAGTCAGTCATTCAATCAACCACCCAGTCAGCTATTCAGTCATTTAGTCAGCCATTCAGCCAGTCAGTCATTCATTCAGTCAGCCGTTCGGCCATTCAGTTGGTCAGTCACCCAGTCAGCCATCAGTCATTCATTCAGTCATCCAATAAGGCATTCAGTCAGCCATTCGTTCATTCAGTCATTCAATCAATCAGTTAGTCATTTAGTTAGTTAACTATTAGTTAGTCAGTCAGTCAGTCAGTTTAGTTAGTTAATTAGTCACTCAGTCAATTAGTTAGTTAGTTAGTTAGTTTAGTAGTAGTAAAAGGTATTTTAGGTCTAGATCTAGCTATAGGGATCAAGGGCAAGATATGTTAAATAGAATAGGTAAAGTAACTGGATCTGTAAATTGTTTTGTTTATGTTTGCGAAGAGATTGTCCATGCAGATCATGGGGAAAACAATACACAGCTAGCTAGGTGTATGAAGATAAGGTCATACCTTTAACAAAATGTATAGATAAAATTCGCCGAGGCCAGTAACAAGCCCAAGGGTAAGGGGATCAAAGGGAATGCAAGAGAAAGAAGGAGAGAGGGAGAGAGAGAGAGAGCAAGGGGCAGGAAAGGAAAATGATGCTAATTGTAGATGCGTTGTTGTTTCAGTTACAACTGAAGAAAGCTGGATAGTATACTGGTGCCATCAATGATAGATAATTCACACCTTTACATTGTTATAGCAGGCCCGTCTGACATTCTGCCCTTAATCACTCTAACTTCCATTCCTACCACACATTCAGTTTAATGCAAGTATACAAATTACATGAAAAAAACAACATATCTAGGAATGCAAAATGAAATTATTACGCTCACAAATACGCGATAATGAACTGTATGATAGGTAACTAATCTAATAAGATAACACACAAATACATTTTCAATGCAGTTCTTCTAACATCAGATTCTTTCACATTCATTAAGATCATTTCTAAATAAGATTTAAGAAGTTGCGTTTACAACTATACATGTTCTTGTGAAACCAGGGAGAATGAGCGAATGAAGAAGAGTGAGTCGTCTGTACCGAGCCTCAACCTTCTCCAGGTACCACCCGCAGATGGACCACCGTGGTCCGGAACCTGCAATGGAGCCGTGGGAGGCCCACTTCTTAAGTGTGGTGGATTCCAGACAGTACAGCACTCCGTCATATAGTGAGGACCCCCACCCCCGGGTGTGGTTTCATACCATTCACGCCCTCCACCGAACTAGAAACAGTACCTAACATGGAGGGCCCGCAGCTCTCGTGAGATCTCAGTATGGTCCCTCGCGAGATCTCAGTATGACCTAAAATAGTTTCATTCTCCCGCACGCAGCCATAAAAATAATAAGACGTGAGATCAAAAGTATCGTTGCCAGAGGAAATAGGTCTGAAGGGCAAACATGTCCAAAAATTAGCCAGAAACTCTTATTTAACACAGGTAAATCATGAAATAGACCATTGCTCAGATTTCCTCTTATACAAATAACTCTAAACTACGAAGATCCATAAATCTGGAACACTTATATAAATCTCCAATATCTAAACATTTGTGAAATTGTATGAATCTAGAATAAGCGCAACGTGTTGTACGCTTCTACACCACATATCATTAGACACCCAGAACAGACAACTGCAGGTTAGATTATGTAGGTTATGTCCTGTAAACAAATGTATTAGGCCTCGTTAAAAAAAACCTTATACAAGTGCTCTCTTGAACTAGATATGTTTACACCTAAAGAAGCAAATGCTTGTAGCATAATAAAAGACGTCCTAATATCTGCCTCTGCATGTTCTTTACCTCCATATGCTCTCTATATTTTCTCTGCCTCCACGTTTTCTCTACCTTCATATGTCCTTTTATCTCTATATTTTCTCTGCTTTCATGTTTTCTCTACCTTCAAATGTTCTTTTATCTCCAAATTTTCTCTACCTCTACGTGCTCCAGTTTCTATCATCATATTTGGAAAATGAAAATATCTCTCTGTCTCTGAACCTTAAGTGCCCAGGGCACATGGGGCTTCAGCAAGGGTTTTCCACAAATGCCTGTCCTTCGCCTTTTTTTCTGCTCTTGCCCAGGTGAGCCCTCTATTGCTCAACATCCTTTCTGTTGTTCTTCTCCATGTCTCTTTTGGTCTACCCTTACTTCTGTTCCCCTGTGGTGTCCATCTTAGTGCTGTTTTTGGTAGTGAGTTGTCAGTCATTCGGAGCACATGTCCCAACCATCGCCAGCGTCTTTCTTCAATAATTGTTGTCAGTGGCTTCATCTGCATTTCTGCCAATAAGATGTTATTTCTTATGGTGTTTGGCCAAAATATTTTTCTAATTCTTCGTAAACATTTAGTCTGGAAAGAATTCAACTTCTTTTCTATGGTTTTGGTGATTTTCCAGCATTCACTTCCATAGAGTAGTACACTTACAACATTACTCTTGAATATCCTGATTTTCATATTTATGCTTAGTTTTTTTTATTTCCATATAGTCTGCAGCACTGCAAAAGCCTGGTTTGCTCTAGTAAGTCTGCTGTTGATGTCCTCTGTGCTGCCTCCATTTTCTACTACTCTACTGCCAAGGTATACAAATTCGTTGACCTCCTCCACTAATTTGCTATCTACTCTGAGTACATTTCTGTTGTTCACATTTTGCTTCATTAACTTTGTCTTTCCTACGTTGATCTTTAGTCCTATGTTGTTTGCATTCTGAGTTAGCTTGTTTATTTTATCTTGCATATATTTGTGACTGCTTGATAATAGACAAATGTCGTCCGCAAAGTCAAGGTCCTCCAGTACTGTGTCAAGGGTCCATTGTAATCCTCTACGTTTGTCTGATGTTGCCTCCTTCATTAACCAGTCTTATCTTATCTTATATCTTATATCCTTCCCGTGCCGTTAAACGTCACATAGGGCTCGCAAAGTAGTTCGCCAATTTTTCCTGTCTTCGGCGAGTCTTTCAGCCTCATCAAAGGATTTTATGCCTGTTAACTTGGCCTCTCTTAATAATGTCCTCTTCAGAGTTTCACGCGGTCTGCCTCTTTTTCTTCGGCCTGTTGTGTTCCACTTGATAGCTTGTTTTGGGATTCTCTGATCATTTCTTCTCATCAAGTGACCAGCATATGTCCATCTCCTTTTCCTGATCACCCATGAGACTGGTTGTTGTTCAGTCATCTGTCTTATCTCTGCATTGTTCTTGAATTCATTCCACTTGATGCCAAGTATTTTCCTTAGGCATTTGTTTTCAAAAGAGTCTAATTTCTTTTCTATTTCTTTAGTTGTTTTCCAGCTTTCGCATGCATAAATGAGGGTGGATATTACATTTGAATTGAATAGTCTTAACTTGGTTTTTGTGCTTATAACTTTTGAATTCCATATGTTCTCAAGATTCTTGAAGATTGATGCTGCTTTTGCAATTCTGATCCTAACTTCCTTTCTAGTGTCACCATCCTGGTCTATGTAGCTGCCAAGGTATGCAAATTGATTGACTTCTTCAATATCTGTCCCTTCTATGTGTATTTTTCCATTTTGATTGATGGGAATTTTCATTATTTTTGTTTTGTCCTTGTTAATTTCAAGTCCTATTTTGCTAGCCAGTGAAGACAGGCTATCTGTTTTTCCTTGCATGGAATTCACATTATTACTGATAAGAGTTATGTCATCAGCAAAATCAAGATCTTCTAGTTGGGTCCCATGTACCCAGTCAATACCTGTGTTACCTGTGCAGCATTTTTTCATTATGAAGTCTATTGTAATCCCAAAAAGTAAAGGAGACAGTATACATCCTTGTTTCACGCCTGTTTCAATCTGGAACCATTCACTCATCCCTTCTTCTGTCTTGACTGCACAAACATATCCATTGTATAAGTCCTTAATGATGTTGACAATTTTAGATGGTATTCCATATAGACATAAAATTCTCCATAATGAATCTCTGTGTATGCTATCAAATGCCTTTTTAAAATCTATGAAGTTCAGTATTAATGGTTTCTGCTTTTCAATATGTTCTTCAAGTATTATTCTGAGAGTAAAGATCTGGTCGAGACAGTTTCTCCCTTTTCGAAATCCTGCTTGTTCTTCTCTCATTGCAGTATCCACTATATCTTTGAGTCTATTCAAAATGACCTTGCAAAATACTTTTGACACAACTGATATTAAGGTTACTCCTCTCCAGTTGTTACAGTCACTAAGGTTGCCCTTTTTTGGTATTTTAACAATGATTCCTTTCCTCCAATTAGAAGGGACCTTTTCTTCTTTCCAAATCTTGTTAAACATTCTCTGTAGTTGTCTCATGTTGTCACTATTGATAGCTTTTAGCATCTCGGCTGTTATTTCATCTTCACCTGCAGCTTTGTTGTTAGCCATTAAATTCACTGCTGTTTCAATTTCATGCAATTTAATTTCATCTAGGTTGACATTTAGTTGTGGGGCTGGTAAGTCAGTTTCAAGGTTTAACAATTCTTTTGGGTGTGGTCGATTGAGTATTTCTTGGAAGTGCTCAGCCCATCTTTGCTTTTGGTCTTTATTTGATGTTAATAGTGTTCCAGTTTTGCTAAGGATTGGTCTTTCTTTAGATGTAATAGTACCTGTTAGCCTCTTTTGTATGTTATATAAAGTTTTGCTGTCTCCTGTTTTTGCTGCTTTTTCTGCCTCTTTCGCCATATTGTCTATGTATTCTCTTTTATCCCTCCTAGCTGA
Organism: Achatina immaculata; assembly: GCA_009760885.1. Taxonomy (NCBI): domain Eukaryota; kingdom Metazoa; phylum Mollusca; class Gastropoda; order Stylommatophora; family Achatinidae; genus Lissachatina; species Lissachatina immaculata. The sequence goes on along the minus strand of CM019709.1, from coordinate 10,713,281 downwards.
ACTTTTTACTTTCTTGTCTATGTCTTTGTATTTTGCTTTTGCCAAATCTCTTTCATGATCTGCTTTTGCATTCAACATGTCTAATTTGACTGCTCGTCTTTCATGTATATACTTCCATGTTTTATCTGAAATCCATGCTTTTCTATTTGGTTTTTCCAATCCAGCGCTTACTTTTGCTGCTGTGATTATGGCTGTGCTGTAAGAATTCCATAACTCATCTATACCTATCTCCTCAACTTCACTGGGTGTTTTGGAATGATTGGCAAGTTCCAGTCTACTGCAAGATAAATAATGTTGGTGATAGTACACATCCCTATTTCACTCCTGTTTAAAGCTGCTGGAGGTATGTTTTCCACAGATCACTTTGCACTGAAAACCCTCATATAGGGCTTTGATTACATTTACTATCTTATGGGGGAGGTCATGCTATCTTAGAATTTTCCATAGTGCATCTCTGTTGAAAATGAAAATATAACGACAATGAATTCTATATTCTCTAAGTTCAACTGAAAAATATTAAATGCGGACTTACATATGAGGTGAAATATTACATAAAGCTCAAGAAAGGGTCAAGAAAGTCGGCCTGTGCGGTACATTTTAACTCAGTACACATTTGCCAATAAAAATCGAGTCTTAAGAAATAAAGAAATTTACATAGAAAGAGCACTAGAATAATCATCCCCAAAATATTAGAAACAAATAAATTGAAATTTGAAATATTATCAAATGCCAAACTCCAGTTTTCACAGAAGACTGGCTTACAGTAGAAAGTCCAGGCTAACAGCCTATGTCTGGCCTCAGCTTTGCCTAATGTGTGGACAGCCCAGGTCTGAGACAAGAATGATTTTTGTTTTCTTTTTTATCGGAACTCACGCAACCAGAGCAGCCCTGAGAAAGAAAATTACTTTTCTACGAATCGGGTATAAACTCCTTCTTCGTAACGTTTGTACTTATTATTTCTTCCAAATACGACAGAGAACTTCGGAATTTTTCACACAGAAATAGGCATATTCAGTGACGTCTTTGCCAGGAGCTATCAAGTGTATAGTACTTCAATATCTGCATTAAAGAGACTCCTAGTGTCTTCATACTAAAGTCCATCTGGACCGGCAGAATGTGTTTATTTCATCCTCTATTTCAGATCATTCGAGCACACCTCTTGCAGGGTGCTGGACTTCCCTGCTTGTGTAAAGTTTTCTATGCCTCGTCATTACACCATAGAGGCTGTTCCAAGCATTTCCTTCTGCATCCCCGATGTCTCTGTTTTGTCTGAATTTTGCTGGATGTACGTACTGTGCCTGTGAGACCTGGACACTTAACAAAACAGCTGAGAAACACATAAATGCCTTTGAATGTAAATGCTACAGAAGAGTTTTTCAGATATCATGGACACAGAAAATAACAAATATATCCATACTACAAGAACTTAATATTGAAGAAGGCTGGCTAGTAAAGATGATTAAAGAGAGAAAACGTAAATATTTAGGAAACATTAAACGTCATGATAATCTAGAGAAGACCGTTTTGGAAGGGCACATAATGGGAAAAAGAAAGAGAGGAAGAACAAGGCGATGATGGGTGCGAAACATTGTTGATAAACTGCAGATGGGTGATTGATTGATTGATTGATCTTTATTTCAAAAGGGTTAAGAATTGGGCACGCAGGCCATCTTGCTCACAACCGACAGGCCATCTTGCTCACAACCGACAGGCCTACAGGAAAGCTGTTAGGGAGGCAAATTTCCACAAGGGACATGCAAATCACTGCCTGACTGACTGACTGACTGATTGACTGACTGACTGACGTTCCTTGGCTGCTGTGTTCAGTCTGGGTATATACGTTTTTCTTGTTTGTTTTTGGTGATACTTTTTTCTTTAACTAAGACAATACAAGGACAGTGATTGGTATTATGGTATTCTAAGATATTTCAGGGCAATTTGGTGGGAAGGTTGATGATGTCAAAGTCAAGTACATGACTCTTGTCGGCCATCCTAGTGTTCTACATCATTGAGGCAGAGTCGATTCTTTGTTAGCATTGCATCTTCTAGCTCTACGCCCTGTGGTTTTATTTCCCATTTACACTTGGTACTGCAAAAAAGAATTCTTCTCTGCTTGCAGTACTCCTTGAAACAGTCGTAATTGTTTATCAATCTTTTCTTTGCAGGAATAGATGTTTGCCAGCATAAATTCGTGGAAGGCCTGTGTCGTTACGGCATGTAACTGTTAGTCTTTACAGTTCACCTGGACATGCCTGCTTCACACGAGTTGAAAATCGAACTGGAAAATATCAACCTATAAAACAAAGGGTGCGACAAGGATATGTACTATCTCCAGACCTTTTTTCTCTGTATAGCGAGAATATTATAAGAACGATCATCACAGAACCAGGCATAAAAATTGGAGGATACAATATTAACAACCTTCGGTATGCTGACGTCACAATACTGATAGCTGAGAATCAATAAGACCTGCAAAATCTCTTTGATAAAGTCGCCAAAGGAAGTGAACAGAAAGGGCTTAATTTAAACATAAAAAATGACAGAGACAATGATTATATCTAAGAAACAGAATCCACCAGTATGCAGTATAAAATTAAACAGAACTATTCCAAAGCAGGTGCAGAAATTCAAATACCTTGGAGCAGTAATAACTTCAGTTGGGAAATGCAGAACAGAAATTAGGAACAGAATAGGCCAAGCAAAGACTGCATTTCAGAGAATGAGAAACGTATTATCCAACACATCCTTATTAATGAATGTTAGAAAAAAAGAGTCTTAAAATGCTATATTGAACCTATCTTGTTATATGGAAATGAATCATGGACAATACGGAGGTCTGCACAAAAATCATTGGAAGCAGCAGAAATGTGGTTTATTAGAAGAATGTTGTGAATCCCCTGGACAGCAAAAATTAATGAAGAATGTATGAGAAGAGCTGGAGAGACAAAAAAATCTTGTCAAAAAAGTAAGAAAGAGACAATGTATTTTCATAGGACATGGAATGAGAAGAGAGGGCCTTGAAAATATAAAAACAACAGGAAAAATAGAAGGAAGAAGATCAAGTGGAAGACCAAGAGAAATGATACTGGACAGTCTGACGGGATGGTGTGAGAGGAGATCACCAACAGAGCTGATCGTGTACTCCGGAGAAGCATAATATCCAACGCCAATCGGCATGGCACATGATGATGATGATGATGATATCCAAGCTTAAACCCCGGTCTCATGGTTGATCAGAAAAAGAAGATTGACATATGTCGGCCATGTGATGAGAAGAAACAATCAGAGAATCCCCAAACAAGCTATCAAATGGAACACAACATGCCGAAGAAAAAGAAGTCGACCACGTGAAACTCTAAAGAGAACATTGTTAAGAGAAGCCAATTCAGTGGACGTAACATCCCTTGATGAGATTGAAAAACTCGCCGAAGACAGGACATCTTGACGAACTACCATGCCGGCCCTATGTGACATTTAGCAGCGCGGGAAGGATGTAAGAAGGCTTAACCCGAGCTTTCCTTGACGCTAGTGCGTTTTCTTTTACGATTCTTTCTCCTATGATTTCACTTTCCTCTACGGCATCGCTCTCTTATTCTTACGTTACTATTATCACTGTGCGCTGACTCATCAAAAAAGAGGATCTCAATATTTATCGACTTCCGGGGTCGCCAAGATGGCACCACTTTTTCTCAAGCAGCCAGGACACTGTTTTTCAAGTTAGTCTCGAACGTATGGGAAAATGAATCCCCCTGGTATATTTTCTGTGTTGATGAGTGCGTGCTAGTCAAGCTATGTTTTTTTTTCTGCTAGTCCAAAACATTTAGTGTAGAGAACACTGACTTATAAATAAGCATGTCTATGTACATGCTTGCTAGCTTGTGCCTATGTGTGTATGTATGTATATAAGGTGTGTCAGGTAAGTAATGAGACTGAATTCATAAAATTCGATTTGTCCAAGATATACTTATATATACTTAAAATTCCTCGAAATAACATCCGTGAGCATCAATACACCGTTGTCAGCAGTTCTGTCACGCGTTGTAGTTCGCCTGGAAGTCTTGAACAAGGATCTCCTTCAAAGCACTCAGCAAAGCAGCTTGCATATCATTAACAGTCCCAAAACGGTGGGCTTTCAAGCTTGATTTGAGCCGGGGAAACAAATCAGTCGGAGCCAAGTCCGGACTGTAGGGATGTTGGCACAGTGTTGCCATGGTTTGTTTTGCCAGACTCTCCCACTAGCAGCGACGCATGGCTCGACGCATTGTCGTGGTGACAAACCCAGGTGTTGGGGATCATCCGGTGGACGCGTGCGACTCTATTCTTCAGCCCTTTTAAGCACTTCCACGTAAAATGTTGCGTTGACCATTTGTCTGTGTGGTACGAACTCCTTATGGACAACACTTTTAGAGTGAAAAAAGATAATGAGCATCGATTTCATCTTCGATTTGCTCATTCGAGCTTTCTTTGGTCGAAGAGAATCAGTAGTGTGCCATTCAGAACTCTGTCTTTTCGTTGAACGCCTTGTGCCACCGAAACACTTGTGCTTTCGTTAAAACATCCTTCCCGTAGGCTTTCTTTATCATTGCAAGTTTCTTGGTCGGGGATTTTTCAAGTTTAACACAAAACTTTATTGCGCATCGCTGCTCGGCATTCCTCTGCATTTTGACCGTTGTTACGCGACGCTTAAACAGCTATCCACTTCGCAAGCGATCCGCACTCTGTAAAAGTTCAGAGCCAAATGAAGAGATATCGACCCTTTACCTAACATCGCCCACTAAACTTCAAGCCCGGAGAATCTGCCCCCTAACCCGGACCTGCTGATTGGCTGAATAAAATAAGTCTCATTACTTACCGGACGTACCTTGTGATGTATATATATATATATATATAATACTGGTCAAAAATAAAATTTAAAAAAAATAAAATAATACTGAGCATTCATAAAATTGTTTAGTGTCTCTGATAGCTCAGAAAGAACATAAATGTGCAGTCCACTTCCTGTCACTGAAAATCAGAGACTTGGTTTCAGGCTATTCCACTTTCTAGAAATGAGTCATAGATGAAGAGAGCGTGCAAAGATTACTAGAGATAACAGAGATGCGGTTTCTTAAAAGATTGTTAAGAATACAACGGACAGCTAAAATTAATAACAGAGAATGTCTGGAAAAAAAGAAATATAGCAAGGAACATAAGTAAACCCATAAGAAATCAACAGTCATCATTCATTGGATATATAATGAGAAAGGGAGCGCTTGAAAACATCATAACAAGAGGAAAGATAAATAGGAAGAGAGGCAGGGAAATCCAAGAAGAAAAGATCATGGACAGTCTAACGCAATGTCGCAATAAAATGTCACCAACAGAGCTGATGGAAGAAATCAAAGACTAAAATCTAAGGAGAAACATGGTGCCAACGCTCACCGGCACGGCACCTGATGATGATGATAATGATTCCTGTCAATGCACACCTTTCGCTAATTACATTTTAAAAGGTCTAGATTCCTTTTCTCAATCTTGTGATCCCAGTGGAGCAGTTAGAATAAACTAATATGTCTGACAGAAGTCTTGTAAAAATTATTATATCTGCAGCAAGGAGGGGGTGACTATTTATATTGCCTAGATGATGATGATGATGTGTCTAATAGTGTTTGACCATGGATTGCTGTGTAGCTCAAGTGTAAGACACGCTTCCCCGCTCTCCGCCACAAAGTTGATAAACAATAAAGAATAACTAAGTTTGCTTCTTCGCCCGGGGGTGGTAAGTTTATTGCTCCCTGTTATCAGCAAGGGGTCTGGGGTGATTAATAAACACCAGCAATTTAATAAATGAAGGCAGATGGTAGTAAAAATAAGACACTCAATCAAAACTATGTAGTATTTAATACTCAGTACATAGTATGTAGGACGTGGCATATAGTAGCATTCAGTATGTAGAAGTCGTAGCGTTTGCTATAGAGCATAGCGTCTGCTCTACAACAGGAAAACACTCGAAACAACTCATCACAACTAGAAATCATATAAGAATTACACCCTTTCTCACCCACTCCTACACTCCTCAGATCCGTCTCTCAACTTCCTGCATTCTGCACTTCTTTCTTTCAACACACTCTTTACCTGCATATTGTAGTTTATGTGCAAAGATATAAGATCTAGCATAAAACTTACTGAACACCAATCAAAACAGAATAACTATGTTTACATATATTTACACCTGTGATACTGAATGGTTAGCGGGATAGGGGTATCCCCTATCAAAGGAGAAGTAAGACGCCTCCTTACCTCTGTCAGTCTACGGGACATCCTTGGGCAAGGTGGAGTACCCGTATACCCCACCCCCCCCCTCGATCAGGGTGACGTGAAGCCCTGGGAGCAAGTGGTGGATGTAATGGGAGAGCAGCTGACAGATAATGTTTGTTATGGTCTCCATTCTATGAGGTAGGCAGATGATCTCAATGTAGGGACAATGGCTACGATCAATGACTAGTACAGTCACTGCCAAGAAGGAAAGCAGTGGTAAACTACCTTCTGGAAATATAATAAGAAACCCAACAGCAACATGGAGAGGCCTACAGGAGAGCTGTTAGAAAGGCAAAGTTCCGCAAGGGACATGGAAATATCTGACTGACTGACTGACTGATACTGAATCAATGAACTGTAGTCCATTTAGGTAACGTAAACTAACAGCTGCAGAACCTAGCAAAATGAAGTAATATTCCTAACCAAGAATCACCCTTAGTAACCTTCCAGACAAATGTAGTGGATTCTACTCATATTCACCATTCTACGTTACACAGCCAGTCCTTTCCCCGATCTTTAGCAGACTGAATACTTCAGTGTAACCAGAATGTATAAAATAGGAAAATGTAGGAGCAGCTTTATTACTTAACGATTACAAAGTTGTGACGTTTCGGTGTAAGCCTTAATTATACAAAAACATACAGGACGAAGAAATAGAGAGAGGAGATAAAGTATAGATTCACAGAATAATTTTTTTTTTAAATTTTTTTAAAGAGTACTTAGCTGTAAATTGTAAGGTGTGGCTTGTCCGGCGGTGTGTGTCAGGAATGGATTTAGTAGAACGTGGAGATTGTTTAAATAGAGACCTATGACATGTGGTCAGTGGGTTTTAACCGGGGGTGGTGGATGAGGAACCGGGGAGGGGAGAGAGAGTGATACAATACTGACCTAGCTAGGAGAAGTTGAAACAGATGATTAGGGAAGAGGGGGTTGCAGAGTGATGCTGTGAGGAAGTTTGAAAAGTAAGAAGGGGTGGACTTAATGGAGAGGTACTATAATGATTGAAGAGAATGTTACGTGTAGCTAAACAGCGAGTTTAACCCATGTGGTTCCAGCGTCCCATAATTTTGAATGCAGCGGTTCTCAAGTGCCAGGCGGCTTGTGTCATCTGCGTGACATTGTTTGATGGCTGTTACCAGAAAATCAGATTTCCCTCTGTGGTTGGGGCCATTGAAATGATTTGGGACTGGTTTCGAAGCATGCTGGGCGATGTCGTACAGATGTTTTTGCATGCGGTCCCCTAATCTGAGACCAGTCTCACCAATATATGTTATCCTGCATCTTTTGCAAACGATGACATATATCACATTACGGGACTGGCATGTGAATCCCTCATGAAGAGTGAGGATAGTTTTGGGAAAGGTGATTGTTTTCGTTTCCTAGACTACAGGGCAGGTAACGCAGCGGGGGCGGTTACATTTTCTGATGCCAACATATGTAAGGCTCTGCTTCAAGTGGCTGTGGACGAGGATGTCCTTAAGGTTTGGCTCACGTTTGTATGCCAATAGGGGTGGAAAATGTCACGAGTGTCGGAGTCGAGTTGGATTATCGGCAGATGACGATAAAGAATTTTCTTAACCATCTGACCGTGGGGGTGGAAAGGCAGTAGTAACTTAACTCTGTCAGATGGAGTAACAGGCTTTTTCCTGAATAACCGTGCGAGTTGAAAAATGCACTTCATCTCTTCATCGAGACTACATCAAATTACAAAACCACTGGTCACCGTGATCACTGCCCCCAAATCAGCTACGGTCAGGCAGGTATCTCGTGTCTGACTATGTAGGTTGGTGTACCTGTATCAATTTACCTAAAGCTTTGCACTCCCTGGGACCAAGTATCGCGACATTTACGCTCTACCATGCCGCTACTCTGTTATCTACTCCTCCAACAGTTCCCTGTCTTCTTTATCAGAAGCAAATAAAACAGCACAATCCGTCATGAAAAACTTCAACACACAGGCTAGCTTACTAATATCAGTGTCTCAGCCAAGCTCACAAAATTTAGCAGAAATAAAAAACCATTCACTCAAAAATGAAAAACTACAACTGTAGTTTAGTATAACACTGACGATTCTGTTAAACAGTAGCATCAAAAACACAATCTCAGTTAACTTGTTATACATACCACACTGTCTCACGATACTAGCACCAAAAACACAATCTCAGTTAACTTGTTATACATACCACACTGTCTCACGATACTAGCACCAAAAACACAATCTCAGTTAACTTGTCATACAGACTGCACTATCACGCGATACTAGCACCAAAAAATACAATCTCCAGTTAACTTGTCATACATACTGCACTATCTCACGATACTAGCACGAATATAAACCTCTCTCGCCTACTCCAAGTACAGGCAATGAAAGTCGTTTTGTTATCTTTATTTCCAAAACAAAATTTTAACATGTCATTTAAACAACTCTAACACTGAATTATACATTTATAAACGTGCATAGTTATACAATAAGGAGATTTTAACTGAGTATAGAAGCTTGTGATGCGTATGCTAATGAGATACAATTTTAATGGCAGTCATTCAGTCAGTCATTTGCATGTCCCTTGAGGAACTTTGCCTCCCTAACAGCTATTCTGTAGGCCTCTCGGTTGTAAGAAAGATGGCCTGCTGCTGATGCATCCATTTGCAGATCATCAATGATGTCTTACAACCATCTTCGCCTTCGTCTTCCTCTCTTTCTTTTTCCCATTATGTATTCTTCCAAGGCGTGTCTAAATTATCATGACGTTTAATGTGTCCAAAATATTTAAATTTTCTCTGTTTAATCTTCCTTACTAGCTAACCTTCTTCACTATTAGGCTCTTGTCATTCGTTCATTCATTTATTCATTTGCATGTCCCTTGCGGAACTTTGCCTCCCAAATAGCACTCCTGTAGGCCTCTCGGTTGTGAGCAAGATGGCCTGCCGTTGATGCATCCATTTGCAGATCATCAACGATGTCTTGCAGCCATCTTCGCCTTGGTCTTCCTCTCTTTCTTTTTCCCATTATGTACCCTTCCAAGACAGTCTTCTCTAGATTATCATGACGTTTAATGTGTCCAAAATATTTAAGTTTTCTCTCTTTAATCCTCTTTACTAGCCAGCAATAGTAGTTGTTCTTTTTTGTGTCTATGATATTTGAAGAACTCTTCTGTAGCATTTACATTCAAAGGCATTTATGTGTTTCTCAGCTGTTTTGTTAAGTGTCTCACAGGCATATGTTGCACTGGGAAAGATGCATGCCCTTAAAAAATCTCATTTTTGTAGTTCAGTCTGTTCCAATCCACAGTTTCTTTAGTTGTTTTATTTGTTGAAGTGCGATAGATGTCCTCCTTTTAATATCCCTTATTGTATCTCCATTATTAATTATTAATGATCCAAGATATTCAAAACTCTCCACCTCTTACAATTTTTCCTCGTTGATATATATTTCAGCTGCCTTATTTGTTTTGTCAGTTATCATCAATTTACCCCCTGGGAACAACTGTGTTAAGAGCACACTTATCTTAATATAGTGTTTGTGAGACAGGGAACATAGATCTGTTTGCTTAAAAACTCTGACCTACCTCTGTAGCCCAGAAACTTGTAGCAATCAACACTAATTGTAATTGTTATTTTTGCAAAATGTAATGTCAGGTTGGTGGACAGATGGGGACATGGAGATCTCTGGCGGGGATGAGGGAAGTCTGGTGTGAAACCAATGAATCCAGGACGTGACAAGCCTATGGGTCTTTACAACAATGGCTATCAGAATGATGTAAACAAAACAGAGCCAGTAGACTATGGTTGGCGGGGAATGGATATCGTTGAAGCACTCATCAGATTCCTCATCTCAAAGTCAGAGTGTCTTTGTGGAACTGTCTCAAAACCATCTGACATGGAGAAGGGGCTTAAGTACAGCCACCAGAGGCTGGAAAACAAAGTTTTGGCCAGGCCAGCCACACTGTCTTCATGGCAGTCCGAGCAAGACCACAGTCTGCCCTAGCAAGGAAAGGTGCTGAAGTCGGAGTTACCCAGCCAAAAGGCTCATCGCAAAAATCAGGGTAACACGCATTATCGCTAATGAAATGTCTCTATCTGCAGTTTTCAAACATGGTGCTCGCCCTGTGAAGACTAACCAGGCAGGTGCAGTGCCACCTGCCTTGAAAGGGTCCACCCAATGCTACTGGAAGTCCTCTCAGTTCGTCTTGTGGAGTCAGGAGACATGAGAGTAGTGCTACTGGCCAAAATAAAATACAACGGAAGATAACTGCCAAAAAGCAAGAACTTAAAATAATGCAGTGGAATGCTGAGGGTGTCAGCAGTGTTAGAGATGGCTATAGCAAAAAGGTGGAACTAGAGAACATACTTTTTGCAGAGCAGGTAAGTATATGCTGCATACAGGAGACACACCTAACCAAAGATGCCGCATTTAAAATCAGAGGCTACCAGTGTTTTAGATCAGACCGACAGGACAGAAGAAAAGGAGGAGTACTCACACTTGTTAAGAATAACATCAGCGCATGTCAGGTGGGAGTGTACATGGAAGGAGCCGAATACCAGATGATCCATCTAAAAAGTAGTAATATAGATTTCCACCTAATTAACTATTACTGTCCTAATGACCGCCCACTTGCTTTAGGAACAATCCCACACAAAGAGAGACTGATGGTCTGTGGTGATTTTAACAGTCATTCCCAGAGCTGGGGCTATGACCACATAGACAAGAGAGGAGAGGAAGTTGAGAGCTGGCAGGATGATAATGGACTTCTCCTGATCAACCAGCCAATGGATGCCGCAACATTTTACTCAAGGGCGTGGCATACAAAATCAACACCAGATCTGGCATTCCACTCTCCAGATCTGAAGTGGAACATTACACGTGAAGTTGGAAAACAACTTGGAGGTAGCGACCATCGACCAGTCTTCCTGACAATAGAAAATGAACTCCTTAACACCAGTAACCCTCTCCCCAGATGGAACTATAAAAAAGCAAACTGGACAATGTACAGACATCGTACAGGTATCCTGGTGGGACAGCTGTCTATAGAAGGTAAGGATATTAACAGCATAGTGAAGGAATTCAATGCTTGTATCCTTCAGGCCGCTCGTGAAACCATTCCCAGAGGAGCTCGCAGGGACTATAAACCATACTGGTCTAGTGAGCTGGGAAAACTCCATGATGATGTGGAAGCAGCTCGAAAGCAAGCAGAAAATAGACCATGCCAAGAACACCACAATAATTACCAACATTCTAAGGCCAAATTTCAGAGACCAAAGCTGCAGGCCAGACGGGAAAGTTGGAGAGAGAAAACAGAGTCCCTAAACTTTGAAAAGGATGGAAGGAAACTGTGGAAACTAATCAAACAGTTAAATGATGAGAGTACTGGAAGAAGTACAAAGGTTACACTAATAGAGGATGGGAAAACTCTTACAGGTAAGCAGGTAGCAGATCACTTTGCTCGCATATTTGCACAGGACTGCAACATTAATATCCATCCAGAGAAGGAGAGTACAGTGCGCATCGAGCCACAGAAAGAGGAGGAACAAGTCAGAAAAGTGGAGGTCATGGATGCACCAATCACACGTAGTGAGTTAGACCTAGCAGTTAGTAAACTGAAACCAAGGAAATCACAAGGACCAGATGGAGTGTCCAATGAAATGATCAAGAACCTGGGAATGGCAGCATTGGGAAAGCTGCTGGATATTTTCAATATGTGCTGGAGCACAAGTAAGTTACCTCAAATCTGGAAGGAAGCAAGCATGGTACCACTGCTAAAACCAGGGAAAAACAGAGATACTGACTCCAGCTACAGGCCAATCAGTCTCACTAGCTGCCTATGCAAAACGATGGAACGCATCATTGACCTGAGGCTAAAATGGTACCAAGAAAGTGAAAACCTTCTCGTTCCACAACAAGCAGGATTTAGGCAGTACTACAGTACGGAAGATCAAGAGATTGAGGATGCATTCCAAGAGAAGAACCTTGTACTAGCAGCGTGGATAGACCTGAAGAAAGCCTTTGATAAAGTATGGAAAAAAGGTCTGCTGTGGAAACTAAGAAACTGCAATGTGAATGGAAGACTGTACAACTGGATAAAGTCCTATTTACACAATAGAAGAGCTAGAGTAGTAATGGATGGACACAAAAGCCAGAAAGTACTTCTGCGACACGGTGTACCACAAGGAGGAGTCCTTTCGCCTACACTATTCCTTGTATTCATTAATGACCTGGTCAAGGAACTTCCCTATGGAATCAAAGCGGCACTGTATGCAGATGATCTGGTCATGTGGTGTACAGATGAATATGCGACAGTTGCTACACAGAGACTCCAAAGAGCAGCAGACATCTTGACATCATGGACAAACAAATGGTGTGTAAGTATCAACACAGAGAAATCAAGTACCACTCTGTTCACCCTCTCATCTAAACAGAAAGCAGGTAAGATCTTTGTAAATGAAATACCCTTAAGGATGGACAACCAACCCACTTACTTAGGAGTGACTCTTGACTCAAAACTGACGTGGAAGCAACACATCAACAGTGCAGAAGCAAAAGCCAGAAGAAAACTAGCCATATTAAGAAAATTGAGTGGAACCACATGGGGAGCTAGTGAAAGAATCCTCAAGAATGTATATCAGCAAAGTATTCTACCACATTTAGAATATGGCTCAACATCTTGGTGCACAGCATCAAACACTATGCTGCATAATCTAGACAAGGTTCAAAATCAGTCACTACGGATTATCACAGGTGCCATGAGGTCCACACCAATAGTAGAAATGCAGAAAATAGTTGGTGTTCAAGCACTAAAGGAACGTAGAGACACAAAGGTCATGACCATGGGAGAAAAATTCCTTAGCTCTGTAAGCCATCCCCTGAAGGAGAGATTCAATAACTTGGCATTAGGACGGCTTAAAAGAAGCAGCTTCATTCATCAGGCCAAGCGTATGCGTAAGCTGATACCTGACCTTCCAACTGTAGTCGCTCCATTATCATCTGTACCAGAGCATACACCATGGTAAGAAGCAGATTATACACAGATATCTATTCAGACTGAAGTGAAAGGTGTGCAGAATGGTGAGATGCAGAGCAGTCTTGTAAGATCAACAGCCACACTTAGTGTTCTAGATGACAAATATCCATGTGACACCTGGATACGTGTGTATACAGATGGATCTGCACATAATGCAATAAAGAATGGAGGGGCAGGAGCATATATTGAATATCCAAACAACACCATTGACAAGATTTCCATACCCACTGGTAAATACTGCAACAACTTTGATGCAGAAGTTAGGGCAATTATTGCTGCAGTTGAAAAACTATCAGACTCCAGAATTGATATATGTCCTGTAGTAATTCTCACAGATGCAAGATCAGTACTGGAAGCTCTTCAGTGCAACAAACTACCAGACCTTAAAGATGCCTTGTCAAAAATTGGCTTACAACATGGAGTCACTTTGCAATGGATTCCCTCCCACTGTGGGATACCAGGCAGTGAGAAAGCTGACCATCTGGCCAAAGAGGGCACTGAAATGGAGCAACCAGACATACCAATCACTTATAATCAGAAGAAAAGCATGATAAAAACCTACTGGAAGCCACAAACACCACCACATGATGACTATCACATGCTAAACAGAAAGGAACAAGTCACCATCTTCCGTCTCCGAACAGGACACAGCCGACTCCGAAGTCATATGTATACAAAGTTTAAGGTTGGTACTACTAATCTATGTACATGTGCCCAGGTGCCCCAAACTGTGGAACATATCCTCCAGAACTGCATCAACTACGAGACACTGAGAAATAATTACTGGCCCAGTGAAACCACTAAAGAAGATAAGCTCTACGGTTCCATACATGAGTTACAAAAAACAGTGAAATTTATCCAAGAGATAGGACTGCAGATATAGACAGACAGTGCGAACGAAGAAGAAGAAGAAGAAGAAGATCATCAATTTAGTTTTCTTCGCATTAAGATAGAGGTTTTTTCCTCTTCATTATTCTTACGGAGTGACATAATTAGTTTTTCCATTCCTTTTTTGTGTTGTGGACAGTAATGCTTTGTCATCAGCATATCTAATCTCTGGTATTTCATAATCTCCAATTGTTATGGCATCACAGTAGTCTTTGTCTACATCTTCTCTAATGGCAATTTAGATAGAAGCAACAAAATACGTCATTGTTCCAAGATTTGGTCAGAGGTTTAGGTGGCATAGTGGGCCATCTTTCTGCTTTTTTCCCTGATAAATTTCTTTATTTGTACTTTAAACCAAGTATTCTAAACAGGGTTTTCGAGGTTTTCCGGTGAGAAAGTCCAACTCTAAACTAAACTGGTGCAACGAAAACCACAGTGTCACACGATCCCGCTTCTGTGACCCACCGAGAATATAAGCCCAAGCCCCGCGATACTCTGAACCTCCATCCTTAATGAGACTATCGTGAGAACCACGGCAGTAAATTCAGTAGGATCACGTGGCGATCTTGATAGTAGAAACGAACGAAGAAGAAGAATTAAACAAGGTTTGCTTTGCTTAAGGATCTGGATTCTATGCTCCTAAATGAAAACTCCTTCAATCATTCTCTCTTTCTCTCTCCTCTCTATGGATGTACATGGTGCTGATAATCAGTTAATTTTTCTCTCCCTCTCTCTCTCTCTCTCTCTCTCTCTCTCTTCCAGGATGTAGGTAATCGACTATTTTTCCTCTGTCTCTCTCCCTCTCATCCAGGATGTACCTGATGCCGGTAATCTGTTATCGCTCTCGTCCTCTTTCCTCTCACATTTTGTATTATTAAACATATTATTTCTGTCGTGATGATTTTCCTTGCATGTTTGGCTGTTAGTGTCCATGTTTGACATTTATAGTGTAAGAAGTATTTTATTTGATGGGGGTAATACTGTCTGTTATTTATAAGATGTTATATTGTGTTTTTATTCTTGGTATTTCTTTATCTTTATAGGTAATGAACGGTTGAAGGTTACACATATTTACACATTCACAACTACACCAATGAAGGAAGACAGACGCAATCAATAATGCTTCTTAAAATAATCATATCAACTTATATTGACGTTAATCATTTGTTTACACGGTTAGCAAAATCAACAAATCAATCATCAATTTATATGTTAGTCATCAGCTATATCGTTAACAACATAATCATTAAAATGATTTCCTTAAATATTCAGATTTCTAGATTATACTGATCGACAGTGGAACTTCTAAAGAATCAATTTTAACCCCTTGTACATAATCATATAAACATCTCTAATCTTCATCATTAAATGATTGAGTATCTGATGTATTATAAGGAAGCTAACTGGCATTAATTGTTGCAACATACATATTCATAAATTTCAGCAACAATATCTATGTGCACACATGAGCCTTAATTTCCCATTACCAAAACCTCTAAATCTTAAATAGACAAAGATGTTCCACTAGAATTATAATTATTCATGTACCCTTCAGTTATCCTAAACATTTCTAAGTGGACTGGGATTGATCGAGGGAGCCCACCGTATATCTTGCATTCATCAACATCACATAATCACAACCCATATTAGCCTAACACATATTGGTTCTCATTCGACGAATAAAGTTTCTCATTCGCGCTTGAACAATAACATGGCTTCCCCGATCGCTGGCCTTATGTGTGCTCAGCTTACAAAATCTAGACCAATTAAAATTCTATCATCTTTTCTTTATATACCTGGCCAGAGATGGACCTCCCAGAACTGCGTACTTTCTGTACTAGCCTGTCTCTGGCCATTATTCCTATCCTCCATGGTTACCAACCAACCCAGATAACTATTGCGTATCTATTCCCTATAATAGCATAGGATGGAAGGAAAATTGTGTTGTGCAATGCTCTTTTTTTTTGTTTCAATTGTGATATTTTTTATCAGTAAAGGTGTCATTTGTCCGATGGTCAGATTCGCTTAACTACATCGGTTTAAAAGTCAAATAACATTAGGGCGAAACCAAACACAATACGAAACTAATTAAGACTGAATTTGTAATAATGACAAGATCAAGGAAATTAAATATTTGGGTACGAAATCAGGGGCGATCTTAGCAAACGCAAGGGCCCATTTCCAAGCACAATTTCCGGGTGCTTTAACACTTGCGTGTTAGTATTTTTCTATGTAATAATTTGGGATATTTTTTATGTTAATTATTTAAAATTAGTATTTCAGTCCGGCTAGCGTAGTGGTTAGAGCACTCGTCTAGAAACCGAATGGTCGAGGATTCGAATCCCAAGCTGAGCCGGTATTTTTTTTTCCGACCAATACGGCCCTGAGGTCGACCCAGCCTCATAAAATTGGTACCCGAGAAAATCTGGGAAGGAAAGGCAGCGAAGAAATGAACTGACAACACTACCTCATACTCTGATGGCCCAGCATAATGAGGTCTCTAACGCTTCATCCCCTACGGCAATTGCTATGGAACTATCTTTACCTTTACCTTTGTGTAGTAACCGCGAACGATGATCTAATAAGTCAATACATTTTAACTGTTCCCATAGTCGGTGCCGTTGCTGACCATATGGGTCGGCTTGAACTGACACATTCGTCAGCTGATCGAACAACTTCGTGCTTCCTGTGATTGCCGAGTCTGTCGCGGTCAAAGACAGAAACACGGAACAGGAACGCACTCGAACATATACTAAATCCATGTCTTATGTACATAGCTTATTTCCATGAAACAGATGCCCACGATATCACATTTCAAACAGTTAGCCTTTATATAGTAATCACATTTTAAAATATTTATATTTTTTTAAAAAGCTATTTACTACTCTCTTTTCTTCTTAAAGTTCATTCTAAAGACACTTTTCTAGCCTGTTTTCAGTAAATTCTTCTAAAATTGTTTATTTAGTAAGAGTTATTCACATTCTAATGAAAATATTGCCAATTTATTAAACTAATTCTTGATGAACAGTTGACCTCAAATAAGTTTGTATTAATCTGAGAGTAGAAAAACTTCTTCACCAGATGCTGCTATGACTGGAATGGTCTATGATTTGAGAAGAGCAGCAGCAAACGTTTCCTTGGGTTCTCCATGATCAGGCTTAGGAAGAATCTACTTCATTGCTTCCGTTTTCAGAACTAACACTTTGCTATGAAGATCTATTAATGCGGTAGAATGTACAGTTTCGTTTTAATCGCTGATCTTTGACTTCTGTCAAGCGATTTCCAAGTTTATATACTTCCTAAAAAGCAAAACCTTTGGAAGATTTCTTCAGTTGAGTGAATCATTCAACTAGACATAGTTTAAATGTGTCCAGAACTTGTATCCTGAAAGCATTTTGTCGATCTGAATGAGACTTAGATTTTTCAGAAATTTAGATTCTTCTTTTCTAGTGAAAACTTTTCTCTTCTCCCAATGTTCTGTTGAAAATCCAGGTGCTACTTCTAATGCTCATTCGCGCTGGCTAAAACCTTGTGAGAAGCCAGTATTTCTGTACCTGTAAACCAATTTACAAAATATTAAAATAATGATAGACCTGCAGAGAGATCGGCTGTAACAATTTGAAGCTCTCTGATAAACGAAATTTACATTTTACAGCAACTCATACCAAAATATGAGAGATTATATGTCAGTCTACGGGACACCCTTGGGCAAGGTGGAGTACCCGTATAGCCCCCCGATCAGGGTGACGTGAAGCCATGGGAGCAGGTGGTGGATGGAATGGGAGAGCAGCTGACAGATAATGTTGGTTATGGTCACCATTCTATGATGGTAGGCAGATGATCTCAATGTAGGGACAATGGCTACGATCACTGACTAGTACAGTCACTGCCCGGAAGGAAAGCAATGGTAAACTACCTTCTGGAAACATACCAAGAAACCCAAGCAGCAATCATGGAAAGTCAAATAGGAAAAAGATCTGGTGGTGAGTCCCCCAGGCCAGATAGATCTAATTTTAACACTGGGGAAGAGTGTGAGGCAGAGGTCGGTACTATTAATTGTGATGACGGACAAAATCCTGACGGTGTTACCAAGGAAAACCCCTGTATCAAACTAAAAAGAAAAATAAGAGTAGGAACATGGAATGTAAGAAGTATGTATGAGAGAAAATATCAAGTAATAAGTGACGAGATGAAAAGAACGCGGATACACATTTTGGGAATCTGCGAACATCGATGGAAAGGATCAGGACACTTTAAGAGCGAGAATGATAATATATTTATATATTCTGGCGGAGAAGTAGGAGGAAAGAATGGAGTGGCTTTTTATTTGGACAAATCAACATCAAAAGCATTACTAGGCTACAATCCAGTAAGTGATAGAATCCTAACAATCAGACTTAAGGGCATTCCTAGAAATGTAACAGTCATCCAGGTATATGCACCTACATCAGCAGCAGAAGAAGATGAAGTAGAACATTTTTATAACACACTGCAGACGACAATGGACCAGGTACGGAAAAATGATATTGTATTTATAATGGGTGATTTTAATGCAAAAATTGGTACAGAAAGAGCAGAAGATGAAGGACATGTTGTAGGGAAATTTAGCATAGGACACAGAAATGAGGCAGGTGACAATCTAATGGCGTTTTGTATGGAAAATGAGCTAATGATCGCTAACACACTTTTTAAACAACATCCAAGAAGACTTTACACATGGACATCACCTGATGGGAAAACCAGGAATCAAATAGATTACATTTTAGTGCAGAGAAGGTGGAGGTCAAGCATAACATCAGCAAAAACTTTACCAGGTGCTTATTGTGACACGGACCATGAGTTATTAATAGCAGACATGAAGATAAAGATAAAAAAGATAGTTATGGGATCAAGACCACTCCGCTTTGACCTTACAAATATACCAGAACAATACGGTATAGAAGTGAAGAACCGTTTCGAAATCCTGATGGCTGTACAGGAAGAGATGACACCAGATGAATTGGCTACGCAGGCCAAAGATATCTTAGTAACAACAGCTAAAGACATGGTACCAGTAAAGAAAACACAAAAGAATAGATGGATCACAGCAGGTACACTAGAACTGATAAAACAATGTAGAGAAATGAAGACGCAATGGAGAGTGACAAACAACAACAAAGATAAATATAAAACTTTAACAAAAGAAGTACGAAGAAACATAAGAAAAGACAAAAAACAATACATACAAGATTGTTGTGAAAGAATAGAAGAACATCAGAGGTGTGGAAGAGATAGTGAAATGTTTAAAGAAATGAAGACATTGACGAGAAATGTCACACCTAAGCTAAATGTAATTTGTGATGAGATGGGGAATACCCTGACAGAGACAGAGGAAATTCTGGAAAGATGGAAGGAATATTGCAAAAGAATGTATGAAACAACCGACTGTGGAAGCAGAAATCAACAGTGTGAATTATTATTGGAGGAGAAAGAACCCGAGCCGACAATGGAAGAAGTTTTATGGGCAATAAAGAGTCTGAAAAATGGTAAATCACCAGGATGTGATGAGATAACCGCTGAATTTATTAAAGCACGAGGAAAGAAGTGTGCAACAATCTATCATGCACTATGTAAAAAGATATGGCATTCAGGTATTTGGCCAAAAGAATGGAAAAGAACTGTATTCATACCACTGCCAAAAAAGGGTAACCTGAAATTATGCACCAACTACAGAACTGTTGCCCTGATTAGTCATGCCAGTAAAATTCTGTTAAAAATCATAATGGGTAGACTTCGAAAGAAAATAGAAGAAGAAGTCAATATGGTCCAAGCTGGCTTCAGGCAAGGAAGAGGATCAAGAGATCATATATTCAATCTAAGATTAATAATAGAGAAATGCAGGGAGTTTAATGTGAATCTATATTTATCCTTTATAGACTACTCAAAGGCATTTGATTGTGTACAACACCAGAAACTTTGGGAAATAATGGAAAAAATGGGATTTCCAACACATTTGATACAATTAACATCACTGCTGTATTTAGACCAACAAGCAGCAGTCAGAATAAATGGTGAAACAACAAGTTGGTTTGACATAAAACAAGGGGTCCGTCAGGGGTGCATATTGTCACCCTACTTATTTAACTTGTATACTGAAACTATAATGAGGAATGTTAGAGAAGATGTAGACAAAGAATATTACGATGCCATAACAGTTGGAGGTTATGAAATACCAGAGATTAGATATGCTGATGACACAGTATTGCTGTCCACAACACAAGAAGGAATGGAAAAACTAATTATGTCAGTCCGCAAGAACAGCGAAGAGCAGAACCTCTATCTTAATGCAAAGAAAACTAAAGTGATGACAACTGACAAAACAAACAAGGCAACTGCAATATGTATCAATGAGGAAAAACTGGAAGAAGTGGAGAGTTTTGAATATCTTGGATCACTACTAACTAATAATGGAGATACAATGAGGGAAATTAAAAGGAGGACATCTATTGCTCTTCAGAAAGTAAAATAAATAAAGAATCTGTGGAGAGGAGCAGACAGAACCACAAAAATAAGATTTTTAAGGGCATGCATCTTTCCCATCGCAACATATGCCTGTGAGACCTGGACACTTAACAAAACAGCTGAGAAGCACATAAATGCCTTTGAATGTAAATGCTATAGAAGAGTTCTCCAAATATCGTGGACACAAAAAAGAACAAATATATCTATACTACAAGAGCTTAATATTGAAGAAGGCTGGCTAGTAAAGAGGATTAAAGACAGAAAACTTAAATATTTTGGACACATTAAACGTCATGATAATTTAGAGAAGACCGTATTGGAAGGATACATAATGGGAAAAAGAAAAAGAGGAAGACCGAAACGAAGATGGCTGCAAGACATCGTTGATGATCTGGAAATGGATGCAGCAGCAGCAGGCCATCTTGCTCACAACCGAGAGGCCTACAGGAGTGCTGTTTGGGAGGCAAAGTTCCGCAAGGGACATGCAAAGGAATGAATGAATGAATCTGTCAGTTGCTTTACTAATGATTCAGCTTCATTCGTAGCCATAACATTCTGTGGACTGTACTACACAAAAAGCCACTGAAATTACATCAGATCACGTGACTATGACGCAAATACATTAGAATAATATTTGACAAATCACATGGGTGAAATGAGAGAACGGGAAATGGAAAAATCTAACATTGACTACAAACTCACGCAATTATTTTGTCACTTTTTAAGTGAAGATGTAACTGAACTTCAATTTATGACGAATAGAAAGCATGAGAATGTATACATGAAAAACATACAACATCCGATATTTCGGCGTGAGCCTTTTTCGAGGGTTACATGCACAACAAGACAAAAAAAACGAAGAACTTATCTGAATGTGTCTTCTTCCAGAAGTAGAAAACAGAAATGTGTCAGACATATTTCTGTGTCAGACACATTTCTGTCTTCTACTTCTGGAGGAAGACACATTCAGATAAGTTCTTCGTTTTTTTTTTCTCACCTTACTCACTCCCTCCCTCACTTTGTAAAACTGCACTATACACCTCTATCTACCTTTTCTTACTTAAACCAGTTTTACTGCAGTCGCCATCCCTTTTATCTGAATTTATGACAGACGACAGACCAAAGGGACAGTTTGGAGCTTCAGATCCGCGGCATTATAGTAAGCAGATCCTATCCTTCATAATCTGACGATGTTTGTCCATTTCTCAGCCCCCCCCCCCCTTCCACTTTTCCTTCCCCGAAGCACAGGGCCCACTTCGCCCGACCCTGAACACAATGTACAAGTGAAAGCGCTAGGTCAAGATGCGGTTGTCAGTTACGGAGTTGGTGACGTATGTTTATGGTGATGAATGTCCGCCTGAATATTCAGGTGGCCGCGGTTTTGACGTGCATAATGAATTTTATGTTAGATTCAAGGTGAAAATCACACGCAAATTATTGGACGAACAAATAATGAGGGAGTGTTTTCTTACTTTATACAGAATTAAGTTAATGGCGACTTTGGGCTCCACTGTGGTGTTAGTAAGACGAATAGCTGTGATAGAATTGTAAATACTGACATTTTTTGCAAAGAAATGACGAGAAGTGAATCATAAACGTGACGGGAGAAGTTGTAAAATGTATAATTATTTAACAGCTTACATTTAGCCTTATGGTTATGGTTACCATTATAGTTCCAGTTAGCAGAACTCATCATTATACTAGCAGATGGGTAAAAACTCAGCTTCATTTTGACAAATGAAAACCTAACATTCAGTATAACATTTGTGGCAGGAGGATAACAGAACAGCACTGATAATGTCATGCATTTTGAGATCAGGAAATTACGAGGGTCATACCGAAAGTTGTGAGCAAACATTTTTTTAATATATAGATACAGAAAGTATACATGTATCACCTTAACTGCATCCATTTCTTTACTTTTCAACATAGTCTCCATTTCTCTTCATACATAACTCCCATCGCTCTGCAGTTTGAAAATACCCACCCGATAGAATTCCGTTCCAGCTGACCGACGGCACAGACGCACTGCTTTCTGGACGTTCTATCCTGTATCGTTGTGATATTTTTCTGAATTTCCTCAGTTGTCCGGCGAGCAGAGTTTTTCTTACAGCTTTGTGACCTTCAGTAAATATACGTGGGACCCAGCGGGCACAAACCTTTCTATAGTCCAGGGTTTCATTCATTTCCTGTACTGCATTGTGTCCTATCCCAAGATTTACAGCGATTTCAAATACTGTGACACGTCTGTCTTGTTTGATGATGTCGTCAACCCTTTCCACTTTGCATTCAGTGAAGGCAGTTCGAGGGTGACCGCTGCGAGGCATATCTTGGATGCTCGTGTTTCCATCTTTGAAACGTTTTACCAACCTCCTTACACTGCTAGCACCCATACACAGATCTCCATAAGTAAGTTGAAGTTTTTGGCGAATTTCAGCAGCGGGATTTCCTCTTTAACGAAGAACTGAATAACAGCACGTTGACTAAACGAAACTTCAGCATCCGCCATTTTTTCTGCTCCGCGTGGTCACGTGACACATGATGATTACGTCATGTGACCTCTACATGAAGTGCAAAGGATACAGATAAAAATGATACATTGATATTTTCTCAATCTATAAATTCTGCTTTTTAAAAAAAATTTTGCTCACGAATTTCAGTATGACCCTCGTATTAGCTCTTCCTGATATGAACTCACCTTCTATGACTAAATCCTGCAATAAGATCAGGCAGACAACTGTAGTAACTTCCAAAAAGAAAACCATTTGTTATGTGCGAACTCACAAGACCTCTCCGTCTAATCTTATCTTATTGTCCTGCTTTAAGTAATTTAAAATAACAGTCAGGAATAAACTTCTATTACACAGTGTTGCATTTGTCAAACTAGATTAGATAATAAATGTAAGGAAATCAGAGGAGAAATGACAAAAATTATACATTTAACAAGTTGATTTAAATTATAAATGTCGTTTTCTGGCGCAGTTGGTTTCTGTTAACTATATTTCTCACAAATGCATAGCAGTCTTGTACATTTTCAGTTTAATTTACAAAAATAAAGCGTTATATAGAGTAACCATGAATAGCAACCATGAAGAGCAACCATGAAGAGTGACCATGAAGAGCAACCATGAACATCAGTGCGCTCCTCTGCTCCTGTTAAAAGCTAATATATAGACGCAAGGCACAGAATTTGAACTATGAAATAAATAATTATATATTTTATTATACAACTCAAATAAATGTCTGAATGACATGACAGGCAGCTGAGTCACTTATCGAGACACTTTATAACAAGCACATAAGGTTGAAATATTGCTGCATTTACACAGCCACACCGGGAAAAAAAAACAAGCAAACTTAGGTCACTACAGAAAATATTCTCCAGGATAGCTCAGCAAGGTTCCCACAACTGACGAAGTCATGCAGAATGTTTCACAAAGTAAACTTTTGAGCTCCCATCATAAAGTCGATGGAGTTAATGTATAGATGTCTCTTATGCTACTATAATATTTGTGATATAGATTCCAACGTTTCCTATTCAAAATTAAAAATAAATGTGCACACAAAATGTTGCATCAGTATAACTGATAACTGGAATTTTTTTCTTGTGGAAGAATAAACCGATCGGGAACATTTAATCCGAACCAATGTCTGCTAAGAACACTGCAGCCACACATAGCAGGACCTACACTAGAAGTCTTAGCCAGCTTGTGATATTATGATAATATATGAACTCACTAAGTACAGCACGGACAAGCGCTGGACAGAGAGAAAGGGAGAGGGTGGAATGGAGGTGTCGATCTGATTCCCTGTCCCAGACAACTGTTGTTTCTTTCAAGTTTTTGCTATTAAAGCTATTTATAAACCAGCAATTAAAACTATCATAGAATTACACAATAATAATAATAATGAAACGGAAAGAAAAAAGGTGCCCTGAACAGCCATTGCTATAAAACAACAGAGAAAAAGCACTTAGTTGATATTAAAACAACAAGGAAACACTCATTAGAAATTAAAACAACAGAGAAAAAATATTAAATGTTAAAACAGCAAAGAAAACAACACTCGAAGGACAATACAA
The DNA here is from genome assembly GCA_009760885.1 of Achatina immaculata. Classification (NCBI taxonomy): domain Eukaryota; kingdom Metazoa; phylum Mollusca; class Gastropoda; order Stylommatophora; family Achatinidae; genus Lissachatina; species Lissachatina immaculata. Next base: position 10,688,498 of record CM019709.1, on the reverse strand, counting down.
CAACAGAGAAAAAGCACTCATTGGATATTAAAACAGTAGAGAAACAACACTCATTGGACATTAAAACAAAAGAGAAACAACACTCACTGGACATTAAAACAACAGAGAAACAACATAATAAGACAAGTAATGTAGATTGAAAGGAAGTCAAAATTAAACATGCAGAATTTGGTAACGACGCAAAATTTGTGTTCACGGGTTCTGTATTATGTGACGACAGAATTGAAATTACTTGGCGAACACATTCATTTGACTGTCAGTGTAATGATCTGATAAATAAAAACACTATCTTTAAAACACACATTCATTCATTCATTCATGTGCATGTCCCTTGCGGAACTTTGCCTCCCTAACAGCACTCCTGTAGGCCTCTCGGTTGTGAACAAGATGTCCTGCTGCTGATACATCCATTTGCAGATCAGCAACGATGTCTTGCAGCCATCTTCGCCTTGGTCTTCCTCTCTTTCTTTTTCCCATTATGTACCCTTCCAAGACCGTCTTCTCTAGATTAAAACACACAAATAACTATAAATAAATATTCACATGAATCATCACAGAACTTAATTCGAATATTAATTTCCTCTATGGTTTCAAAGTATATTTACTCACACGTGTGTAGTTTTCTGTTTAATCAAAGCGAATAAAACTCAGATTTCTCTTACTTCTAGGCGATGAGCTCTTCTTACCAGCGATCACAGACAAGGATTCCACAAAATAAATTTAATGCTCGCAGAAATGAAATGGTGAAAGCAAGAATCAAGATTTATGACTAAAGCAAACTAGACCACAGACCAAAGTAACCCCAACATAGAAATTTCCACAGAGTTAGAACCTGATATACTCAGATCAGAAATCAGAGAAGCTATACGGCTGGCCCCAAGGAGTAAAGCTGCAGGGCAAGATGAACTAACCAATGAACTACTTAAAGCAGCGAATGAAGTAGGCGTAGCATGGCTACACAGACTATTCTGCCTAGTTTGGACCAAACAAGAAACCCCACAAGACTGGAAGAATGCCATAATCATCCCACTGTGGAAACATAAAGCCAGCAAAAGAGACTGCACACAATACAGAAGCATCTCCTTATTAAGCCTTACAGGAAATATATTTTGTAAACTTTTAGAGAAGAGATTAAGACCAATGATAGAGCCCCAGCTGAGTGAACTTCAACAAGGCTTTAGGAAAAATAGAGGATGCACAGACGCAATATTTGCCCTCAGACAGTTGTAAGAGAAAGCGATCGAATTTAATAACACCCTTTACTTGGCTTTTTGACCAGGAAAAAGCGTTCGACAGAGTAGACAGGAACAAACTATGGGAAGTCCTAAAACAGTATGGGGTTACCAATCATCTAATAAATCTGTGTAAGAGTCTGTACAACAAGGAAAGTGGCATCATCAAAGCAATAGGGGGGCATTCTGAACCCTTTGTTATTATATCTGGCGTCCGGCAAGGTTGCATCTTATCACCGTTGCTATTTATAACATATATCGATGACATCTATAGAGAACCTGGACTGATAAGGACAGCAAAAAATCAACAAAATGAAATAAAACAAACAGAAGACGACATAACCATAAACGAACTATTATTTGCAGATGACCAAGCTCTAGTTGCCGACTCAGAAGAAGGCTTGCAAGATCACATTAATATACTGAATGATGGATGCAAAGAACACAATATGAAAATTAGCCTAGACAAAATAGAAATCATGACCATCACAAGAATAGACACACCAATAAATATTACACTGGAAAACCATACTATAAAGCAAGTAACACATTTCAAATACCTCGGAAGCATTTTCTCAACAAAAGGAAAAATATACATAGAGATCGAAAACAGATGCAACAAAGCGAACCAACTTATCGGGCAAATGGCTCCCATACTAAACAACAAGCATGTCTCACTGGAAACCAAAAGAACTATCTATAAGACAATCTTCATACCAACTCTGTGCTACCAATGCCAGGCATGGACGCTGACAGCAAAAGGCAAAATGAAAATTACAACAACTGAAATTAGATTCTTGAGAAGAATTCTAGGAATATCAAGAATGGACAGGATCAGAAATGATGTCATTAGAAATAAAGTAGGAGTTGAACCCGTTCTGAACTATGTTCAAAAACAGCAAATAAAATGCTTCGGTCATATATCACGACTACCAACAGAACGTGTACCTCAGAGAGCAATGTTTTACAGACCACACAAAGGCAGAGGAAGGGGCCGCCCATGCAAACGATGGACCGATGGTATAGCAGAGTCCCTGAACATCTCATTGTACGAAACTTACAGGCGAGCCATTGTGAGACAGTTGCACTTCACCTCTACACCTAGCAGTAAATGAGGAAGGACAAGACAAGACAAACTAGAAACACCACAAATGATAAAACATTTACAAAAACTAAAAGGGCTATTGGATACCTCTAACAACTTCTAACGCGTGAAAATAGCTGGAGATTAAGGATCAATAATGGACGAAAATTGCGAAATAAAGAAAATGGATCTTACTTGCATTTTTAGAAGTTTGTGAAGGGAAAACAACAGAGGCTGATAATACAGAATACAGGAATGAGATTTTTTTAAGAATTGAAAATACCCAAACTGAAAAGTGGGGAAAGGAGATTTAGTGAAGGTCAGTATAGATCGGTAAAATTCTTAAAACTAATTTAAAACTCCTTCGTGGAGTGCCCTGCTGTGTTAAAAGTTGAAGTAAATACTGAGAAGAGAATAGAAAAATTAATACTGGTGTCATATCGAAGAATATTAAAGAAAATTGAGAATACCTTAGAAAAATGTAAAAGCAAGGAATTCCACCACCAAAAAGGAGAGCAAAATACATATTCACATACAACATTATTTGTTCATCTGGTCACGTGCTGCGCGGAAATAAGAAGGCCGAGACCAGAAAGTTGATCACGCAACCCCATGCCCATATATTAATCACGCAACCCTGGATGTTCAAGAAGGCGAAAAAAAAAGATTAGAGTGAAGATATGATGATGATGATGATGATGATTTTGCATAAATGCAAAGTTAATGATGTTTATTTTTGTGGAAGCAAATAAAATATAGAGTTTACAAATAACAGTAACTCCCTTTGTTAGACTGTTGTGTGTCGAATTAACAGGAAATACACCATAGGTAAGTTATTTCTTGATTATTTCCCTTAGTATGTGTATCTATCTATCTAATCTATCTATCTATCTATCTATAAGCCTAATATCCTACCTACATGTCTTTATACTTATATGGCTAGCTACTTACTTATAACTTAAAAACTTACCTTTAGCTTATTGTATATTGTCTGTTAGACTGGGGAAGATTTTTAATCAATGCATATTTTAGATTTTTATGTTTAGTAAGTCAAACACAATTAGAAATTAGTACAAAGTGTATATTTAATAAGTCAAACACAGTTAGAAATTAGTAGAAAGTAACTTATCCTCATTCTCTGGCAATTTCTTTTCTTTGGCATTTACTTGTTCAATAACCCGTGAAATAAGGTCAGTGACCTTCATCTGTATGTGCACGAGTTATTATTTATAATTATGTTTAATTATATGAGTTGCAGCCGTGCTGGTTGTCTTGCTACATGAATCACATTATTTGCTTGCTACTGGCTGTGATCGTGATCGAGAAAGAAGGAAATTAATAAAAGAAAATCCGACCAAACGATTATCTACCACAACCATCTCTTAAGTCGCACAACTTCAAGCTTTCTGGTGGAATAAATTATATTATAGTCTAGTGGTCAGACGAATTCTCATTTCTGTGGGCCAGATTCGGGAAAGTAATATGGCTCAGAGCGATTTGAAAGTGTGAGAACATAAACTAGAAATGTCTAGTTCTACTGAGAACCAACCTCTGATTTGAGAATTACCCCGTTAGTCAGCGTAGACCTGTTAGGAGGAGCACCGGCGGAGAGGTGGGACATGGTCTGGGTCCGTTATAGTTTACTAATCCTGATGCTAACATTATCAGGTATAGTTTACTAATCCTGATGCTAACATTATCAGATATAGTTTACTAATACTGATGCCAACATAACAGCTATAGTTTACTTGTCCTGATGCTAACATATCACCTATAGTTTACTAATCCTGGTACTAACATATCAATCAATCAATCAGGTTCCGTGCCGTGTGGCGTAGGCGATCATTTCTCTCCACAATTCATTGTCTTTAGACTTGATTATGAGATCCGCTGGTGACTTTCTTCCTAACCACACTGACAGCTCATTCAGTAACTTCTTTCTCTCTTTCTCTCTCTCTCTCTCTCTCTGTCTTACTCTGTCTCTTCTTCCTTCAATTTGTCCAGTTGCCAAAATGTGTTCCAATTTTCCTCTTCCTACTGGAAGCACAATGCAAAGCTTTATCAAGAAACTTATTTATCCCATCAGCACTGAAAGATACAAGGAAAGAAACGAAACAAGACAAGAAAAAAAATTTGTCCTAAACTATTTTTTTCTAGTATTGACAATTAGCAGCACTTTTTTCTATTCCTTTCTCTTCTGTTTTGACTGCACGGACTTGAGCTTTTGTGTGAGAGTGAAGAAAGAGAATCACATTTTTTATGTCCCTGAGCCTGTTGAAACTGTGGGTGGTGGAATAATTGCAAAGCAAGGCTTTCCTATAGGCTCCACCACAGTATGGACCACAGTTAATAGCTAGTCCCATTTGTGACATACATTAATGAATTTCAATAACACAATGGAATATTGTTGTTTCTCGTGGCACTGAAACTCAAGAAATCTTAAGATTTATGTTAGGATAAGTTCCTAGAATATGCCAAACATATAGTCCTTTTGTTATGATGAAGTTTGTAGTCTTCTTTTGGTTCTTATGACCAAAAGAATAATGGTAATTATCTTAAATCCAGATCCTCCAGCCATGAAAGTATGCATACACTGAACACTCTTGAAATATAGGCTCTCGAGTTCCATATCTGCGTTTATGAAGATATCAACAGTCAAAACTGGCAAACAAGCAAAAAATGACTGCAGGTTTATCATAACCTAGCAGTCTGAGGAATTACTAGATGGTTATCCTATCACCAGGAGTTTGCTTTGCGTGATCATGATCAGGGAGATAACTACGGTCACTTCTCACGCGTTAATTATTCTACTCCACTCAGCTCTTACTTGCCAAATTATAAACGGTGTGTCTATGGCACACCACTAGAGTCATTAGAGCCACTGCGAATATCGTCTGCGCATGTTTGCATAAGTCAAATCGGTTGCTCTAAAATATATTTATTAACTTCAGTTCACAGGCTCGGTGATGCAATGGGAAAACACGGAGCATAATTTACTTTAAAAAAACGGGCGCCTTAGACGACGTAGCACGTTCCGTGACGCTGACAGCGAAGCTGCACAGGTTTCAAGTGAAGTTGGCTGATTTCCGTCACCTGTCAATGTAGGTCACACAAAGTTCGAATACCGTGTGTCAATATACTCAGCCATTATAAACCAGAGAAATATGATTTCACATATTCTTTATAACTTACTCATTTTATAGTTTTATATATCTTTGTTTAAAAAATAGATTTCAGCATATAAAGAGTGCCTGTGTAGCGAAGTGGGTTAGTGTACACATCTCTAATGTGAAAGTTAGCAGTTGGAATCCAGTCATATTCACCAGCTGTTGAAATGTCTATCTGACTCCTGTATCTAGAAAAAGAAAGAGTACATAATGTGATTTAGACCTGCTAGTGTACCGACGGAAGAAGTGGAGAGTTTTGAATATCTTGGATAACTGCTAACTAATAATGGAGATACAATGAAGGAAATTAAAAGGAGAACATCTATGGCTCTTCAGAAAGTAAAACAAATAAAGAATCTGTGGAGAGAAACAGACACAACTACAAAAATAAGATTTTTAGGGGTATGCATCTTTCCCATCGCAACATATGCCCGTGAGACTTGGACACTTAAAAAAACCGCTGAGAAACACATAAATGCCTTTGAATGTAATTACTACAGAAGAGTTCTTCAAATATCATAGACACAAAAAAAGAACAAATATATCCATACTACAAAAGCTTAATATTGAAGAAGGCTGGCTAGTAAAGAAGATTAAAGAGAGAAAACTTAAATATTTTGGACACATTAAACGTCATGATAATCTAGAGAAAACCGTCTTGGAAGGGTACATAATGGGAAAAAGAAAGAGAGGAAGACCAATGTAACAGAATAGCAATTCTTTCAGAGATTATTTGTGTAGTGCTAATAATTGTGTTTGCGTAGACCACAACTTATGTCGTTAGGAAAGTACGTGTGCAAATTACGTCGTTAGAAAGGTCCGTGTGCAAAAAGCCGGTCGTTAAGAGTCTTGGTGTGAATGGGGAAATGGATGGAAGTGCTTTGTGGAACGGTGTGTTTGTCTCGAGAATTGTGATAGAGAGAGCATTGTTGTTGTAGAATTAGTTTAGTTTATTTTCCCTGTGTGAGTTGCAGTCTTTGGGTAAGCTTGTAAGTATGATTTTTTTGTAGGTATAAATCATTGTAAGGTTTTCTTTGCCCATGTGGCGTAGAGGTCATCTCACGCCGGGCATTTGTTACTGTGAATTTCTGTTCAGCCTGATGGCTACATTCCCATCATCATGATTTCATCCCTCATTTTGGTCCATTAATAAATGTGTTGTCTGATGATAAACTACACCAATTGGCTTTGTAGGAATTCTCATTGTTGACCAGTTTGTTTTGGTCGGAAGACTGCCAAGTTATGTTTAAGTTGTTGTATTTGTACTATCTTTTGTGGAGTTGAAAGCCTGGGAGTCTTGTTGTATTTTCTTAGTGTATAATACAGAAAATTAGGTGATGGTAAGAACACCAGCAACAAGAAGAAACTTATAAGTTGAAACTGTACTCCACAGGAAGATTCAATCAAACCAGTAGTCATACCAATTTCAGTAGTCCCCTTTGAAGAGAGAAGTAGTCATACATATCTGTTAGAGTGGCTGCTATAAATAGTCATAGGCACACATTCTGTTTCAGTGGTGCCGTGACCAGCCCTTTCCTTCACGGTCTGTCACAAAGTGTTTTAGTTGTTGCTCGTGGGCTGCTGGTTTCATGCACGGCCCATACTTCTAATTGTGAAGTCTTGGCAAGTCTCCAGGTTGTAGTATTTTTGTCTCCAGTTGTGTAGTACACACAAAGTTTTGTCTATTGTTACCATGCCCTAGATTACGGTTGTCGATCGATGACCTGTTTACCTTGGCCTCGTTTTCGGCTCTCAAACATGGCAGACTACTGTTTTGGTCAACAGCAAATATGTTGTAGAGTAAAGATAGCTAGCTTAGGTGTTGTAAGCTGACTGTAGATAGATTAGGAGTTGATAGGTTTGTAGTTAGTTAGGGAGTCAAGATTGGAGTTTGGTTAGCTAGCTAGCGTTCGAACTTCGGTTGGTAGTTCTGTCAGCATTGGCTTCCCGACATCTTCTGCCGGAGAAGAAAAGGAGTCTAGATTAGGAAAAGAGTTGAGTTGCATTGGCGTCCTTTTTCTTCCTTCGAATTGGCGTCAGGGGTGTGTTGACGAGTTTTTGAGGCGTCTACTCAAGGCGGCGACGATGTCCAGCTTGCTCAGAATCTTGGGGGCACCTCTAGCTCCTGGGCCCCAGGCAGCATAGTGGATGAAGCCATGCTGGTAGCTTGTATCCAGTCCAGTGAAACTGATCCTGAACCAGTATTCTGCCAGGAACCAGTGCAGCTTGTACGGTACATTTCGCTGGTACTATGTAGGAAGGGACAGGTAACAATTTGTAACATAACTGTGACCTCTGAAATTTCAGCAAGAAGTCAAGCCAGATCGTGCAGACTGAACATTATTAATTATAGCAAATAGTGAATGTTGGATTTATTTACTGTCATTCTCTTTGGAAGTTTGTTGGACAATTGAGTAGTTCTGATTCATCCAGTCGCCAGACATTCATACGGAGGGATATAGTAACTTTTTGGACTACCTTCACCTGTGGAAAAAATTATTTTTGGAAATGAACATTCTGTTGATTGGAAGTTGCCAGATATGCTTCTTCTGGATAGATTATCTAGAAATTTCAGGAACATTATTGTGTTTATACATTAGGGACAATTATTTTGTTCTGATGTGGAATTTTGCTGGATTGCAATTAATTAGCATTTAGTTTACCATTTTGTTGTGCTTTTGCATTAGCAAGGATGATATTGATATTTGACATTAGTGTATGTGTCATTAATTTGAGTTTTTTTACTCTGATAGGTGCTAGAAAACTGAGGAGTCTTAGTTAAATTTTTTCTGGAAGATTGCCATTTGCTGTTATAACTTATTTAACTAAAAAGTACAGTAATTATTCTGGACTGTATTAGATGCAAGTATGGTTGGATTAATTTTAGTGGATTGGATATTGCTAATATTGTTTTTTTTTTGTTTTGTTATAGATTATTGGTTCCATATCTGAGTTTTTCCAGAAAGAGTCATGTACTATGGAAGAGGTTGGGCTTTGTCATGCAGTGCATTGGAAATGTACCAGAAGCCCTGGAAGTATCATTGCTACATATGGGAAGTCCCTGGGAGATTAAGGCTGCAGTTGGAGATTCTCTTAAGCATAATTTTTTATAGATTGTATAGTTCTTGTGCAGCAATTAGTGAATGTATTTTTTTTCCTCTGTTTATTTTTTGTATAACGGATTTATTAGTAGTTAATTAGGATGGATGATAAATCATGTAGCCTTGAATAAGGTGACATTACTGATGATGACTTATTAATAGCCAGTTGTTATGGCATTTACTATGTTCAAATTGGTTATTTATCTTTGATGTGACAGCATTGCCTTGGATGTGACATTCTTACCACGGATGTGATGTTATGAGGAGATTACACAAACAGGTGTGGTTCTCTGACTGGGTACCTAGGCCGGAACATGGAGATTCCATGTGGCTGAGCTCAGGGTACAAATTACCAGAGGGGGTCTTTTTTTTTTTAAGGACCTAGATATTACATTGTTTTGTTGCGCGTACATATGGTACGTGGCACAGTCCCTTTGGGGATAAATAAAAGGTGGATTAGCCTGATACCAAAGTTTTGCCTGTTCTGCATATGTTAATGGATAATTACATATGTTAAGAATGGATGATTATATATGATACCTAAAGATTTGCCTATTCTGCATATGTTTAATGGATGATTACATATGTTAAGAATGGATGATTATATATGATACCTAAAGATTTGCCTATTCTGCATGTGTTTAATGGATATTTACATATGTTTAAGAATGGATGATTATATATGATACCAAAGTTTTGCCTGTTCGGCATATGTTTAATGGATATTTACATATGTTTACGAATGGATGATTAATAATTGTAACCCAGATGAACCTGTTCTGCGTATGTACAGCATATAGCTGCATTTGTCAGTAATAACAGATTATATATGATACCAAAAGTTTTGCCTATTCTGCATATGTTTAATGGATATTTACATATGTTTAAGAATGGATGATTAATAATTGTAACCCAGATGAGCCTATTCTGCGTATGTACAGCATATAGCTGCCTTTGTCAGTAATAGCAGATTATATATGGTACCAGAGTTTACCTATTCTATGTATGTGTATTGAGGAGTCACACATAATAGAAATAGATGATTGTATATGAAGTGGACATGGGCTGAGTATAGCCGAAAGTCACACGAACAGTTATGGGTATAGTCAGAGTATGAAGTTCTATGTTGAGAGTCGATTATTATCTTTGAATTAGCCTGGAGTTATAATTTAGATAGGTAGATTGGTTTTTTGCAAGTTTTGACAGGCAAAACTCTACTTTTTGGGAGGGGGGGAATATTATAGCAGTACAGGCTAGGGGTTATACCCAGGATTGGTACTTAGGAAATAATTAATAGAGTGAGTACCCTTGTTGGAGAGGTAGGTTGGTTGAGACCATTGAGCGGGGGTCTTGGGAAAAGCGTGCAGCATGGCGAAAACTGAGTGGGTAGGAATAGTATAAATACCACTCACGGTTAGTCTAAACAGGAGAGCCTTGCTTGTTTTGTGTGGCAAGAGCCTTACTTGTTTTGTGTAGCAAGAGCCTTACTTGTTTTGTGTAGCAAGAGCCTTACTTGTTTTGTTGTAGGAAGAATTTTAGTCGTTTTGGTGTAGATGGAATCTCGTTTAGGAAGAGTTTCCAGCAGTGGAAATTTGTTGGTAGTTGGAGGAATTAGGTTTCTTGATGGCTGAGGTTTTAGGTGGAATGTTGTGAGTATGATTTCATGTGTATAGGACTTATTGTAAGGCGGATTGCCTTTTACTCATTTTCCTGTTATGTCCATGTTGCGGACAGTCTCATGCGCCAGATATAGGATGGGTTGTTATGGAGATTGCATATGTTATACTTTACTACTCATAGCGTTGAATATACACATAAGAGTAGGTAGTTATTTGAATATTGTACACCTTGGTACACCTTGTGGGTAGAATTAGGGTTGTGTTGGATAGTGATTAGTTTGATTAATTCTTTTTTTTTTTTAGAGTTTTCTGTAAAAGTTAGTAATTTTTTGTTGGAGATATTTGATGGCCAAATATCTACCTTTAGGGGGTGGGGAGATATTATGTAACAGAATAGCAATTCTGTTCAGAGATTATTTGTGTAGTGCTAATAATTGTGTTTGCGTAGACCACAACTTATGTCGTTAGGAAAGTACGTGTGCAAATTACGTCGTTAGAAAGGTCCGTGTGCAAAAAGCCGGTCGTTAAGAGTCTTGGTGTGAATGGGGAAATGGATGGAAGTGCTTTGTGGAACGGTGTGTTTGTCTCGAGAATTGTGATAGAGAGAGCATTGTTGTTGTAGAATTAGTTTAGTTTATTTTCCCTGTGTGAGTTGCAGTCTTTGGGTAAGCTTGTAAGTATGATTTTTTTGTAGGTATAAATCATTGTAAGGTTTTCTTTGCCCATGTGGCGTAGAGGTCATCTCACGCCGGGCATTTGTTACTGTGAATTTCTGTTCAGCCTGATGGCTACATTCCCATCATCATGATTTCATCCCTCATTTTGGTCCATTAATAAATGTGTTGTCTGATGATAAACTACACCAATTGGCTTTGTAGGAATTCTCATTGTTGACCAGTTTGTTTTGGTCGGAAGACTGCCAAGTTATGTTTAAGTTGTTGTATTTGTACTATCTTTTGTGGAGTTGAAAGCCTGGGAGTCTTGTTGTATTTTCTTAGTGTATAATACAGAAAATTAGGTGATGGTAAGAACACCAGCAACAAGAAGAAACTTATAAGTTGAAACTGTACTCCACAGGAAGATTCAATCAAACCAGTAGTCATACCAATTTCAGTAGTCCCCTTTGAAGAGAGAAGTAGTCATACATATCTGTTAGAGTGGCTGCTATAAATAGTCATAGGCACACATTCTGTTTCACCAAGGCGAAGATGGCTGCAAGACATCGTTGATGATGTGCAAATGGATGCATCAGCAGCAGGCCATCTTGCTCACAACCGAGGGGCTTACATAAGTGCTGCTAGGGAGGTAAAGTTCTACAAGGGACATGCAAATGAATGAAGTGTACCGACAGGTCAAGAAAAATACGGACACCTACGTTATGTCCTCTAGTTGCCTTTTTGGCATGCTAGAGCTTCTTTATCACTCCTTTGCAGTAAATGTGATTGTTTTCATGGCTGTATAATATCATTCTATCAGCTTTTGTGTGGCAATTAATGAGAATTTATTTAGACAATCTGCTTGCTGACTGATGTCTGTGCCAACAATAACAAAACAAAAAAAAAGAAATTGATTTTGGAGTGGACAAACATCAGGGTGAGAATTCTTCGATTCTTTCTAACTCATTGAGCTCAAAGTCTTCAGACTGTTTTACAAAGAAACATGTTTAGTTTCCGTACCACAAGTTTCTGTTATGGACATTTAAAAAGGTTTTTGTATGCTGTGTGTGTTCTCCCACAGTGAATAGTCCAATTTGAATAATGTGTTTGAATAATGTGTTTGCTTGATTGTTTGCTTCCTTCTTACAATACTGACAACTGGTGTCATCAAGGCACTCTATTTTTTTTCTCTAACATAAAATTTAGATAGTAACATTTTTCACTTCCTTGTTGTTGTTGAAGGAGCAACAACGAGGCTTGCGTACGGTAAATTAAGATAACACAGTTTTGTAGGATTAGACCTCGAAAAAATCATAAACAAAGCACTTTAGTGAGACGAACAGTTTCAGGAATAATTGTTTTTATAAATAGGAAACAACGTGGCTTTCGTACGGTAATGTAAGAGAAGTGCTTTGCCTACGATTTTTTCTAGGTCTAATCCTACAAAACTGTGTTCTCTTACCTAACTGTTGAAGAAGTATGCCAATTTGCATACCTCGGCAGCTACATAGACCAGGATGATAACACCAGAAAGAAAGTTAGAATTAGAATTGCATATGCAGCACTGACTTTCAAGAATCTTGAGAACATATGGCATTCAAAAGTTATAAACACAAAAACCAAGTTAAGATTATTCAATTCAGATGTAATATCCACCCTCATTTATGCAAGCGAAAGCTGGAAAACAACCAAAGAAATAGACAAAAAATTAGACTCTTTTGAAAACAAATGCCTAAGGAAAATATTCGGTATAAAGTGGAACGAATTCAAGAACAATGCAGAGATAAGACAGATGAGCAAACAACAACCCGTCTCATGGGTGATCAGGAAAAGGAGATGGGCATACGTATGTCGGTCATGTGATGAGAAGAAACAGTCTAAGAATCTCAAAACAAGCTATCAAGTGGAACATAACAGGCCGAAGAGACAGAGGTCGACTAGGTGAAACTCTAAAGAGGACATTGTTAAGTGAGGCCAGTTTAGTAGGCAAAAAAATCCCTTGAAGAGGTTGAAAAGCTCGCTAAAGCAGGAAAAGCAGAGTGAACTTTTGACAGGTTCCACCGCCATGAGGAGAAATGCTGGTGAGTTAGTCAGGCTGAGTCTTTTACTAGGAAAGCCAAAGGAGAACTAAGATAAGGTCTTGGCCAGTTCTGCTTTACGGACCATGTTAACTGTTCTGTCATTCTAGTTCTATTTCATGGAGCTTTGTCATCACTATCAGTCCTCATCATGAGGGCACATAATAAAGTCAGAGGCAAAACCTCTTCACCAAGTCCTAAATTATTTTCTAATTTTGAATTACTTTTGAACCTCTGAAATGCTTTTCTCCTTGTGTCTATAGGTTTTTACTTATCTTCTGTCTTTCGTGTTAAGTCCAGTACACAATCTACTGACACAACAGGTTCTCGGCAGTATTTTCCCCAAGTACCCATTTCACCGTATCTCAGTATGTGATTTGTCCTCTTCTTTCTCCCCTCCCAAGTGCAGATTAATGAGACTCAAAGGTGCTTTCCAAAAATTATACATATATTCATTCATTCATTCATTCTTTCTCTTCGTTATGTTATGGTGGAACTCACTGGCACTTATTTATGTACTGTTCATATACACTATTCATGCGCTCTGTATTTTCGTCATTAGTTTCAGATGTATGAATCAACATTTCATCCATCATCAAAGAATTTCATCATCTTCCTGTTCTATGATTAAACCAGCTTTTCATTTGACTTTGAACAAACGGCATTTGTTCAGTTATGTGTAATTGACTGTGAGATGTCCAACAACTACTAAGTGTAGTAGTTCAGCTGTGAGATGTCCAACAACTACTAAGTGTAGTAGTTCAGCTATGAGTTGTCCAACAACTACTAAGTGTAGTAGTTCAGCTGTGAGATGTCCAACAACTACTAAGTGTAGTAGTTCAGCTATGAGTTGTCCAACAACTACTAAGTGTAGTAGTTCAGCTGTGAGATGTCCAACAACTACTAAGTGTAGTAGTTCAGCTGTGAGATGTCCAACAACTACTAAGTGTAGTAGTTCAGCTGTGAGATGTCCAACAACTACTAAGTGTAGTAGTTCAGCTGTGAGATGTCCAACAACTACTAAGTGTAGTAGTTCAGCTGTGAGATGTCCAACAACTACTAAGTGTAGTAGTTCAGATGTGAGATGTCCAACCTTAGTCTTGTCATATGTATAATGTACAGGGAGTCATGTTGTTTGTCAAAGTGTGACTTTGTTATCTTCATCAATGTAGAACGTAAATGTTGTTTATTTTTTATGTTTGTCAGCTGTTCAATGTTAATTATGTTTGTTATATGCGCAGCATATTTGTAGAATGTCTGGAGCAGGTTGAAAGTTGTATGATAAAGAGAAAAGTGTTAGATGGGGTGTGCTTGCCCAATTCTTAACACTTTGGAAATAAAGATCAATCAATCAATCATTCAATCTCAGTCTCTCTCTCTATCTCTCTCTCTCCCTCTCTGATCTTCCCCCACAACCCCTCTCTAAAAGAAACTCCCTAATAATTCCACCCCGATAAAAAAACCTCACAGGCTCTAGTCAGTCTGCTCTTGTTTCTTTCTTATACAGTACTTGTCAAGGCCATCTCCACCATTTATGTTTTATCTCTAGGTTGTATTATGTGGATTTTTAAGAAAATTAGTTTATTTTGATGTGTCTGAGATTGAACAAGAGCTTGTTTATTATTAGTTTGGCCAGCGTTACTCTCATTGACAACTAATTTGAGACGTGTGAGCTTTTTCTCTAACTATTTCTTCATTCTTTTACATGAAAAACACGCTAATGCTCTCTATGCTATTGGATTAGTAAGAAAAATGGATGTATCGCCTTGCCAGAAGTTTTTGTAGAAGTGAAACAGAAAATGCTTATGACAAATTTTGCCTGCCCGAAGGCCAGGAATTACAGCCAGAATGGGCAGAGGCTGAAAGAGTCACATCAGACTGCTTGAGTTCTTAACTGATTGATCAGTGAGTCAGGAAGTTGATTGATGTGACCTGCTGAATGTTGTCAGTTCTTTGAATTGTTCAGAACTCTTTCAGCAGTTGTCATCACGTTTAACTTTCAGTTACTGTTACATGAATATGTTTCATTGTCTTGTAAAATTATGTTTGGAAAGACATTGTTAAAATAGTACTTTATTTAGAGAACATATTTCCATTACTGAGTAGTATCAATTACATTTATTTTTTTCTGTATTCAGAACAAGGGCTTTCCCACAGAAGGTAATTTCACTTGAGGGATTTTTTAAGAATAAAAATAAAAATGACCTATTTTGGTATTGTCCAAATAGTAATTTAAAGAGTTATTAAACTGTCTATGATTACAGGCCTCCATCAGGTGATTGCCCAGTATATCCCCCAATACTTCCTTCACTGTACAGCTGAAATTATTGCCATCTCAAAGTACCAGTATGACTTCAAAAGATGCCAATAGCTTGGTGTAACTTTACATGTGGACAGCTGCGAATAGAACATCTGAAATAAAGTTTAATTTAATATAATTTTTTTAAAAGTTTTTTTTAAGAAATGGAGCCTCATACACACCATCATTTGGATCCCATTTCCCTGTAATTTCATTCCCATGCTCCCATCAGTTGGTTTACATACCACAAGTCAAGAACCCCTACATTAAGGCATAAATTTGCATAGACATGTATAAAGTAAGATAATAGCTGCAGTATATGATGGATCAGTTATCTTGTTTTATGTAAGTTATCAGGTTAGATCTCTTCAGGAAACTCATTATGTGAACTCTTCAGTTCTGTTACGAAAATAAGCGTCACTTTTCAGTTCTGTTATGAAAATAAGCGTCACTTTTCAGTTCTGTTATGAAAATAAGCGTCACTTTTCAGTTCTGTTATGATAATAAGCGTCACTTTTCAGTTCTGTTATGAAAATAAGCGTCACTTTTCAGTTCTGTTATGAAAATAAGCGTCACTTTTCAGGCAAATTGTAAATTTAGAGAGCCCTGGAAGAAGCATGGAACTTGAATCACAAAAACTGGAATCCTTCTGTTCTTCTAAATGTCAAGCAACAACTATCATAAATATCAAGCAACAACTATCATAAATATCAAAGAACAACTTTGCAGAGTTGCTTGTGTTGATGATCAGAAAGAATTGGTTGGATGGGCAGAGAACTGAACATTGCGGGGTAAATTGGGGAATATGACACACTGTTGCAAAAATTAAGGTTCAAAGAGTTAAAGTAACTTATAGAAAAAAAAAAGTAAAGATAGTCCCATAGCATTTCAAATGCCGTAGGGGGTGAAGCGTTAGAGACCTCATTATGCTGGGTCATCAGCGTATGAGGTAGGGTGACCAGTTCCTTTCCTCGCTGCCTTTACTTCCCAGATTTTCTCTGGTACCCATTTTGCGAGGCTGGGTCGACCTCAGGGCCGTATTGGTCGGAAAAAGGTCCCGCTCAGCTGAAGATTCGAACCCTCGACCATTTGGTTGCTAGACGAGTGCTCTAACCACTACGCTAGCCGACTTATAGAACAAAGGAACAAACACACTTTGTTTTCAAATAACTTATTACCTAGAATATTTGCTGAGAAATTGTTGCTTTGGTCTTATTTTTCGTTTTGTGTGCAGAAATGTGTACGAAACTTGTGTACACTGGTTTTTTTGTGATAGAAACTTGCATGTAAGATTGATAACTATGGAGATACACATGCTAATTCTAAAGTTGTTTGAGAGAGAGGGGGGGGGTCTTAACCTTTTTCAGTTATTACTGCATCTGTCTAGGTTTCCACACTGAAAAGTCATAACTTTGTGCTCGTCAAGTAATAAAGCTGTTCCTACTTTTTTCCTAGTTTATACATTTTAGTATCACAGGTTTACTGCAGGTGCATCGTGTATAGTTGTATACTTATACACTAATTATTGTCTGTTTCTTATTGTCAGTGATATAAGAGTGTTTCTTATTGTCAGTGATATAAGAATGTTTCTTATTGTCAGTGATATAAGAGTGTTTCTTATTGTCAGTGATGTATGATTGTTTCTTATTGTCAGTGATATATGAGTGTTTCTTATTGTCAGTGATATAAGAGTGTTTCTTATTGTCAGTGATGTATGATTGTTTCTTACTGTCAGTGATATATGAGTGTTTCTTATTGTCAGTGATATATGAGTGTTTCTTATTGTCAGTGATATATGAGTGTTTCTTATTGTCAGTGATATATGAGTGTTTCTTATTGTCAGTGATATATGAGTGTTTCCTATTGTCAGTGATATATGAACATCTTTATCTTCATCCCTCGACCCGATTTCTCAAGGCAATTATAAGGAGGTGGGATGAACTTCAGTGTTAGACTTCTTTGTAAATACAGCCGTCATGAATGTAAACATGCCTTGTCATTCACCATACTGTGTTGACACACCCCAGTGAGCACATCATTGGAAGTGAGGGTATAGGCCCATGACACATAATCCCAGCTCCAGGGAATGTTTCTCCCACCAAACACCCTAACCCAGTTTTATTTCTTATCTCCTGATGACTTGAACGCAATTTTTTACAATTCATTTTCATTTCGTTCATTTGAGCAAGAAGAAACGGTTTCAACTGTCAGATACACTGTTCCTTTTTTAGTAATTTTAAGTTTAAAATATTCTTTAAATATTGATCAACTTTGACACTTCTTCACTGTGTATCTTCTTGTATGGTAAATGAGGAGCTGGTACTTCTCATCTGCATAATCATTTTCTTTTCAACATGTGAGCATATTTTAAGATCCCTAGAGTTATTATCTGGCCATCCTGGCAATTGTTGTTGTCTCGAACAATATTGGATTTGATCTTATTAAAATGTGCTTAGATTTTATTGTATTACATTTTTTTTCTTGTACACTATGAACAAATATTTCAGATTATAGTTTAAGTAAATGTACTTGATGTTGATTATTGCTACTCTGATTACTGATTACTCTCGGCAGCTACATAGACCAGGATGGTGAAACCAAAAAGGAAGTCAGAATTCCTATTGCAAAAGCAGCATTGACCTTCAACAATCTTGAGAACATATGGCATTCAAAAGTTAAAAACAAAAAAACCAAATTAAGATTCTTCAATTCAAATGTAATATCCACCCTCATCTATGCAAGTGAAAGCTGAAAAACAACTAAAGAAATAGACAATAAATTAGACTCTTTTGAAAACAAATGACTAAGGAAAATAGTCGGTATAAAGTGGAACGAATTCAAGAATTAAGATACAGAGACAAGACAAATGAGCAAACAACAACCCGTCTCATGAGTGATCAGAAAAAAGAAGGTGGAAATATGTCGGTCATGTGCTGAGAAGAAACAACCAGAGATTCAAAAAACAAGTTATAAAATGGAACATAAAAGGTCGAAGAATAAGAGGTCGACGAGAAGAAACTCTAAATAGGACATTGTTAAGAGAGGCCGGTTTAATAGAAACAACATCCCTTGATGAGGTTGAAAAGCTCGCCGCAAACAGGAAATCTTGGCAAGCTACCATGCGAGCCCTATGTGACTTTTAACAACACGGGAAGGATGTAAGATTACTTTAGCTTTTGTCAAGGAAAAAAAACAAGAGAAAGATAGTTCTCAGATGTGGCAGTTGATATTCAGAACCAATAACAGTATTTCCAGGTTTGCCACAAGGTCCACCACTATCAGCAGTCTTATTCAATGTGTACGAGGTAATAATCAACAACAACCTGATGGGACGGGAAGGACTTTGTCTTTTGCTGATGACATTCTAGTGTAGCGACAGGGAAGAGACAGATAGGAGACTGCCAATACATTGCAGAGCGAACTTGATCATACATTCTCTGTGTGTGATGTGTCTAATGCCCTTGTAAACCCTACAAAAGCATCAAATGTATAAGCTAGGAAGAAAGTAGGAACAGCTTTATTATTTAACGATCACACACTTGTGACCTTTCGACGTGAGCCTTTATCAAACAAAGATAAACAGGACGAAGAATCAGAGAGAGGAGACAAAGTACACATTCACATGAATTTGATGTTAACAAAAGAATAAAAAAATTTTTTTAATTAATTAAAAATTGGAAATGACTTATCTCAGCTTCTGGAACACAGCAGGAAAAAAAACGCTTTTTTGTCGATAGGAGCATAAACAGTATGCAGTGGTTACGATGTAAACCGAGCGTTCGTTCTGAAGGGTGCAAAATTATGCATGGTTGAGTGTAGAAAATGTTAAGAGACAAGGATGCCCACAGAAAGAGATGAATTATTCCAAGAACAGGGATAACTGGAGAGCCTTTATCCATGCCCGGTGCTCTTAAGGGAGTGAAAGGCGATGATGATGATGATGATGATGATGGTAGTGAATGGGCAGGGATTTGTGATGTTTGATAGTAGATGATGGTAAGGAAAGAATGGTAATCTATTTAGGAGAAGGTGAAATGAATGATTATGGTTGTGGTAGAGGAATAGTAATGTTATGATGCGTGAGGGTACTAAACTATGTGTAGCATAGTGAGAATGAGTAAGACTGTGGAAGATTATGTGTAGCTGAATAACGAGTTCAAACTATATGGTTCCAGCGCCCCAAAGTCCTGAATGTAGCGGTTCTCAAGCGCTAGGCTGCATGTGTCATCTGCGTGACATTGTTTGATGGCTGTTGCCAAAAAATCAGATTTGCATCTATGGTTGGGGCCATTGAAATGATTAGGGACTGGTTTCGAAGCATACTGGGTGATATCGTACAGATGTTTCTGGATGCGGTCCCCTAGTCTAAGTTTCATCAACATAAGTTGTCCTGCGTCTTTTGCATACAATGACATATATTACATTGCGGGATTCGCATGTGAATCCCTCATGGAGAGTCAGGATAATTTTAGGAAAGGTGATTGTTTTCGTTTCCCAAACTACAGGGCAGGTAACATAGCGAGGGCAGTGACATTTTCTGGTTCCAACATACGGAAGGTTTCGCTTTAAGTGGCTGTAGACGAGGATGTCCTTGAGATTTGGCTCACGCTTGTATGCTAATAGGGGTGGATCAGAGAAGATGACACGGTTGTCAGGGTCGAGTTGGATTAGTGGCAGATGACGATAAAGAATTTTATTAACCATCTGACCTTGCGGGTGGAAAGGCAGTACTAACTTAACTCTGTCAGATGAGGTAACAGGCTTTTTTAAAATGCTTCCTTGCGGTTTATTAGTTGGATACGGTTGAAGGCTGCGCGAAGGACATTTTCTGGGTAATTGCGATGACGGAAAAATTCTAATAACTTGTTGGACTGATCGATAAAGTCCGAGTTATAATGACATACGCGGCGTAGACGGAGGAGTTGGGAGTACACGATGGAGTTAAAACAGGCCTATTATCTTCATTTTTTACAAGCCCATCGACATTATTTACTCTACACCTCCTCCCATCCTGAAGCGCGTATGAACTCCATCCCGTACTTCCAACTACTCCGTCTACGCCGCATATAACTCGGACTTTATCGATCAGTCCAACAAGTTATTAGAATTTTTTCGTCATCGCAGCTACCCAGAAAATGTCCTTCGCGCAGCCTTCAACCGTATCCAACCAATAAACCGCAAGGAAGCATTTAGAAAAAAAAGCCTGTTACCTCATCTGACAGAGTTAAGTAAATACTGCCTCTAATTAAGTTAAGTTTAAATTAAGTTAAATTAAGTTACGTTAGTACTGCCCACCATACAAAATAGCCTTCTTCACAGACTGCAGGGCACTTCTGGAATATCTAAAAACAACAAAGAGCCCACAGGCAAACATACAGGAAATCACAATAGAACTGAAGCACCTTACACTATCAACAACTGTGGCCCTACAATGAGTACCATCGCACTGTGGAATAGCTGGCAATGAAATAGTTGACAGCCTATCCAAAGCTGGCAGCAATCAAGATCAAACCAATCATCCAGTAAACTACCAAGAGGCGAAAACCATAATCCGTAACCAGTGCAAATCTGAATGGAAAAAGAAACTGAAATGCAACAATGAACCAGATCCAACACACCAACAACAAAACATCAGCAAACCATCCTCTTTCGTCTAAGGACAGGCCACTGCAGATTACTGAGCCACTTGCATCGACTCAAAATGCCTCACACAGACGAGTGTCCATGTGGCAGTGGAGTCCAGACTCCAAAACATATCCTACAAGTGTACTCAAACTATGCAGACCTGAGGCGTGAGACATGGCCAGAGGACAGAAGCTTGGGGCAAAAGCTCTTCATTGTTAGTTTTTAAAAAAGTATTAGATGTTGATTATTACTACTATAAATACTTTAGCTTTTCACTCTTCAGTTAAACCCATAGATGATGATAATGGTAATGACAGACTATAATAATTAGATGGCAGTCAAGGTCTTCATCATGCCCCAGGACATTCACAGAAAGATTAGACATTGCACTTTCAACAAACTGCAAAAAAAACTTCGTAGCAAATTCTCTGATTATCAGAACCTCATCCAGCATGGGGACAAAGACTGGAACTAAAGTTTTGGTTTCTGTTAGAATATCTTCACAGAAACTCCATGAGGGTTGCTAAATGCAACATAGGGGTATAGATTTAAATACGTTTTGATTAGTGATGAAGTCTCTTCGTACAGCATGTTTATGAAGGTTGCCACAATCTCATCATACAACAAGTTTACCAAGGTTGCTACAGTCTCTTCATATACAGCAAGTTTACCAATGTTGTTACAATCTCTTCATACACAGCAAGTTTACCAAGGTTGCTGCAGTCTCTATATATTCAACAAGTTTACCAAAGTTGCTACAGTCTCTATATATTCAACAAGTTTACCAAGTTTGCTACAGTCTTGTCATACAGAAAGTTTACCAAGGTCACCACAACCTCTTCATACAGCAAATTTACCAAGGTTGCTACAGTCTTGTCATACATCAAGTTTGCAAAAAGTGGTTACAATCTTCTCATACTTGTACAGAAAGTTTACCAAAGCTGATGGTCTCATCACACAGCATGTTTACCAAGGTCATGCCTTTGTTTCTTAAGGAAACCTCGGGTATCCACTTTTTTAGGCTGGGTTGGCCCCGACGTCGGTCGGTCTGAAAGAAACTCCACTAGAATGCTAAATCGAACCAGGGACCTTCTGATCGCTAGGTGGTTGCACTAACCACTACACCACCGCGACACCATATTCGTGCTTAGCAAAATTATATACCTTTAATAAAAAAATAGTAGGAAAAAGATCCAAAATCTCAACAAAGGTCAAGCATGAGATTGAACGTACAATGGGATTTAATTTTGTTCTGGCATGATGAGACAATACTAGAACAAAAGCAATGAAAGCTGTCGTCTTAGTTTCAAACTATACACCACTCCCACACATATTTTTTCTGTGTCTCGAAAAGCAATTTAAACCTGACAAAGTCAGCTATGGCTCGCCAATCCTAACATAAACAGCCAACAATGAATTGCCAACCCTGACACAGTTGGCTACGAATTGTCAACCCTAACACAATCAGTTATGAATTGCCAACCCTCATTCATTCATTCATTTGCATGTCCCTTGCGCAACTTTGCCTCCCAAACAGCACTCATGTAGGCCTCTCGGTTGTGAGCAAGATGGCCTACTGCTGCTGCGTCCATTTGCAGATCGTCAACGATTTCTTGCAGCCATCTTCGTTTTGGTCTTCCTCTCTTTCTTTTTCCCATTATGTATCCTTCCCATATGGTCTTCTCTAAATTATTATGACGTTTAATGTGTTCAAAATATTTAAGTTTTTTCTCTTTAATCCTCTTTACTAGCCAGCCTTCTTCAATATTAAGCTCTTGTAGTATGGATATATTTGTTCTTTTTTGTGTCCACGATATTTGGAGAACTCTTCTGTAGAATTTACATTCAAAGGTATTTATGTGTTTCTCAGCTGTTTTGTTAAGTGTCCAGGTCTCACAGGCATATGTTGCGATGGGAAAGATGCATAACCTTAAAAATCTTAATTTTTGGTAGTTCTGTCTGCTCCTCTCCACAGATTCTTTATTTGTTTTACTTTCTGAAGAGCAATAGATGACCTCCTTTTAATCTCCCTCATTGTATCTCCATTATTAATTAGCAGTGATCCAAGATATTCAAAACTCTCCACTTCTTCCAATTTTTCCTCATTGCCAACCCTAAAACAGTCAAATATGGTTTGTCAACTCTAACACAAACAGTCAGCTATGAATTGCTAAATCCGACAGTAATCTACGGTTTCCCAACCCTAATCAGCTATGGTTCGACAATCTTAACACAGTCAGCAATTATTTGCCAACCTTAACACAAACAATCAGCTATGTTCGCCAACCCTAACTCAAACTGGTTCGCTGAACACTATCTCATTCAGTTTGAGCTATACCTCACGGTTTCTCTTTTGGATAAACAGAGAAGTGAAATGTTGCACACAAGAAATATAATTGACTACATCTGAATGACTAGATTACATGTTTAAAAGAGGCGTGTGCACATCTAGACAGACTGGTAAAGCGACAATGTGTCTAGTCAACAACCAATATGAAGACCTGTCTTAAAGTCCAACACACTAAACAATCACATCTTGGTGGATCACTGCCAAATTTGGTATACAACTTCAGAACAAATAGTAAGTGACTCGTAGATGAAGAGAAACAACAGACTGAAAACGTCTTTGGGTTAATAATGGAAGACTAGGTTGTGGCATCATGAAAAATAGACCTAATCGGTCACAAACAAGGACATTTAAATAGGGGACTGTTAGAGACGAACAAAGACATTATGTGGAGAAATTGTGGCCATGTGGTCATTTCTCACTGTGTTGACATTCGAAAACAAGTAATATTATCAGGACTGGAAGAGGAAGAACTAACTGCATTTTATATTTTATTAGTACAACACAGAACGAGTTACTACATGTTCAGTTGTAAATGAAAGTCTCGTTTACTTATTCATTGACATAGTTATTAGTGTGTGACTCATTCAAACCTCGTTTGACAATCGTTTGAATTCGACGAGATAGGCATTTGAATCTGTTCGTTTGTTTAGTGGAAGCTAGGTAGTGGAATGTTAGCACAGAAGTGCTAAGTTAGCAGATTAGCTCAGTCAGAGGTTTGTGTGTGCATTCAGGATTGATATTCACCAAAGAAGGCTATTGCTTCAAACATCAGAAGTATAGCCAGAAACATACTGTTTAATATTTATTAAACATTATTTCAGTTTATTTAATGTTTAAAAAATATAAACGTTATGGCAACGTATAAAGATTGATTTCAATTGATTTGTCTGATTTCAAAATAAATTATTACAATAACATTTACGATTTAAAAGATTACCGCAAAATGCAGAATTAATGATATATTACATTTACTATGTTATGAATATATCAGAAATATACAGGACACTTCAGTCATTTGCATGTCCCTTGTGGAACGTTGTCTCGCTAACAGCTCTCTCTCTCTCTCTCTCTCTCTCAATTTACAGGACACTTCAGTCATTTGCAAGTCCCTTGCGGAACTTTGTCTCCCTAACAGCTCTCTCTCTCTCTCTCTCTCTCTCTCTCAATATACAGGACACTTCAGTCATTTGCAAGTCCCTTGCGGAACTTTGTCTCCCTAATAGCTCTCTCTCTCTCTCTCTCTCTCTCTCTCTCAATATACAGGACACTTCAGTCATTTGCAAGTCCCTTGCGGAACTTTGTCTCCCTAACAGCTCTCTCTCTCTCTCTCTCTCTCTCTCAATATACAGGACACTTCAGTCATTTGCATGTCCCTTGCGGAACTTTGTCTCCCTAACAGCTCTCTCTCTCTCTCTTTCTCTCTCTCTCTCTCTCAATATACAGGACAGAACACAAAAATAAATAATAAATAACCATGAAAACTGTGTGAGGGACAAGCAATGAAATGATAAGTGAATGAAAAGCCATGCATGAAGTGGGTGATGTGTGAACAGGATCAATGTAGGACTGGCGTGGTCAGTGAACAAAGAACAATACATGAAGTGGAGTAACCAGCGAACAGAGAGATCAATGAACAAACAATACATGGAATGAAGTGATCACTGAACAAAGAGTGATACCTGGAATGAAGTAATTAGTGAACAAAGAGCAACTCCAGGGCTAGAGTGATCAATGAACAAGAGCAATACATGAAGTAGACAGAGAATGATTCTCCACAGCCCCATAGAGTGGAGTGATAAATGAACAAGTGCAATACATGAAGTAGACAGAGAATGATTCTCCACACCCCCATAGAGTGGAGTGATAAATGAACAAGAGCAATTCACGGAGTGGAGTTATCAATGAACAAAGAAAACATAAAGTGTGGAATCCAATTTACATCATGAAGAATCGAAACAAATAAATAGCAAGGAACAAGTTGTAGTCGAAGAAGTGGGTGCGAGTGATGAACTCTTATATTTAAGCCTTTGACATAGGAGCCTAGGGTGTAAGCAGTGACTATTAAATCATCATCCAGGGCCCTAGACTTAATTCAGTAAGGGCCTTCGCCTCTTCCAACTTACATCGCCTGTCTCGTGATAAATTGCCTGACTCCTCTCTACTTATAATCTCTGATATATAATTATGTATGTTTTTATGTACAAAGACCAATCATAATTTAAACGCTACCATTTGTTTTCTTTTATAACATAACCTACTAATGCTACAATAACAGGTATACATGTCTGTCACATGAAAAAGTCATCTGCATTTCTAATTTTTTAGAACGTAACTACAAGCCTATTACTTTTTAAGCTCCCTAAGATTAAAATTCTTTCCATGCTGCAGATGAAAACGCGGACGTTCTATTTCCACGGAATTAAATCGCGGGTCTTGATATTTATAGGGTATAGTTGGAAAAGTGATTGTAACGAAGTATTTCCACGTTAAATGTATACTCATTATACATCGAAATAACTGTAAATCTATGAAGATTCCATAAATGCAGAGTTTGTTTAGGGAAAAAAAACTAGTGTGACAATAGGAGAACATTTTTAGCACAAGCACACAAAATTTAGATTGACAAACAAAATTATGTTCTACTTACTATCAGCGCTATATATATATATATGCGTTGTGTGTCACACGTGGATATATATATATATATATATATATATATATATATATATCCACGTGTGACACACAACGCATCCATTGTGATAATATGTGGAATTCCTCATTAAAATAATGTCTGAAATAACCTTCTAACTACTTCCTTAGTCCGTCTAATAGGTCTAGTTCTACTTGGGGTACATTCAATAACTTTTATTTTCTGATCACCCATGAGACAGGTTGTTGTTTGCTCATCTGTCTTATCTCTGTGTTGTTCTTAAATTCGTTCCATTGTATTTTCCTGAGGCATTTGTTTTCAAAAGAGTCTAATTTCTTATCTATTGATTTCCAGCTTTCGCATGCATAAATGAGAGTGGGTATCACATTTGAACTGAATAATCTTAACTTGGTTTTTGTGCTTACAACTTTTGAATTCCATATGTTCTCAAGATTTTTTAAGGACAATGCTGCTTTTGCAGTTCGAATTCTAACTGGTCTATGTAGCTGCCAAGGCATGCAAATTGGTTTACTTCATCAACATCTGTTCCTTCTATGTATATTTTTCCATCTTGATTAATGAGAAATTTCTTAATTTTTGTTTTGTGTTTGTTAATTTCAAGACCTATTTTGCTAGCCAAGGAAGACAGGAAATTTGTTTTTTCCTGCATCGATTTCACATTGTCACTGATAAGAACTATGCCATCTGTAAAATTAAGATCTTCTATTAGGGTCCCATGTACCCAATCAATGCCGGTTTTACTTGTACAACATCTACGGCAATTCCAAAAGGCAAGGGAGATAATATACATCCTTGTTTCACGCCTGTTTCAGTCTGAAACCATTCACTCACTTCTTCTGCTGTGTTGACTGCACAAACATATCCATTGTAGAGGTCACCTGTAATGCTGACAATGTTAGATGCTATTCCATATTGTCTTAAAATTCTCCACAATGATTCTCTATGTATGCTATCAAATGCCTTTTTAAAGTCTATGAAGTTCAAGATTAATGGTGCCTGCTTTTCAATATGATCTTCATGTATTATTATACATTATATATAGTAAAGATCTGGTCGAGACAGCTTCTCCCTTTTCGAAATCCTGTTTGTTCTTCTCTCATTGCTGTATCCACTACATCCTTAATTCTATTCGAAATCACTTTACAAAACAACGCTGACATAATTGATAATAAGGTTACACCCCTCCAGTTATTGCAGTCACTGAGGCTGCCTTTTTTTTTGGTATATTAACAGTGATGCCCCTTTTCCATTTAGAAGGGACTTTTTCTTCTTTTCAAATTTTATTAAACATTCTTTGTAAGTTGGCTCATGTTGTCACAGTTAATAGCTTTTAACATTTCAACTGTTATTTCATTTCACCTTCAGCTTTGTTGTTAACCATTAGATTCACTGCTGTTTCAATTTCATTCAGTGTAACTTCATCTAAGTTGACATTTAGTTGTGGGACTGGTAAATCGTTTTCAAGGTTTATTAGTTCATTGGGTGTGGTTGGTTAAGTATTTCTTGGAAGTGTTCGGCCCATCTTTGCTTTTGGTCTTAACTTGGTTGCTAATGACTGGTCCCTCTCTGGCGGTAATAGTATCTGTTAGCTTCTTCTATAGTTTTCCTGTCCTTTGTGTTTGCTGAATTTTCTGCTCCTTTTGCCATATTGTCCATATATTCTCTTTTGTCTCTTCTAGCTGAACTTTTTATTGTTTAGTTCCTTATAGAAACAACTACACAACTCCCTGATTCATCAGAGGAAATCAGACAAGTGTTTCGGCTACTTTAACCTCATGACACTCAAAGATTGCGGTCTTTTATGGGTCATGACCCCCAGACGGATGTAGAGTACTGGATTACATTTTTTTCTGCTCCCATACTTGAATCACCATTTCTCACGTGACATACAATCTTGAAACGCATCTTAACTATTCTGTACACACAAGACTGAGTTAGAAGTGACAAATTAAGCTATGCAAGTTTTTATCATTTCTTATTGCGAATGCATTAAGGCTTTCCAACTAATTAAGAAATGATCTTGAATTCTCTTGCTTGTTCAAAATACATGGTTGCTAACATTAAGTCATATCGTCTAGCTCTTACTTCTACAGCTATCACTTTTACTCCTGCCTTTCGCTTTTATTGTCCTTGACCAGATCATTGTACTTCTTATTCTTGAACGTATGCTCTATTTTTCTTGACCAGATCATTGTACTTCTCATTCTTGAACGTATGCTCTATTTTTCTTGACCAGATCATTGTACTTCTCATTCTTGAACGTATGCTCTATTTTGATTTTACATGTGACTGGAAGTTCTATCATTATTAAGTCCTGATTTGTTGCTGAGTACTTTACAATGCCTGGTCGCATTCCAGTCTCTCCGATGACTGCTGGGTATTCTTTTCTTCTTGGAAGATCGACAATAATATCCCAAACATTTCCAATGTCTGGTAATGATGGTAAGGGGATTTTCGACATTTTAATGTTCGACATTTTACCATGGCCTATGAAGCACTTGGGAGCTTCTTTCTCGTTGTTGACCTCATCGTTTTGCGCTTGGGAGGACCTTAGCTTCTTTGTTGTTGACCTCATCGTTTTGCGCTTGGGAGGACCTTAGCTTCTTTCTCGTTGTTGACCTCATCGTTTTGCGCTTGGGAGGACCTTAACTTCTTTCTTGTTGTTGACCTCATCATTTTGTGCTGCTTACAGTGCTTGCTAGTTCTTGGAGCATTTTGTTTTGTTGCCTCGCTTAGCGTCCTTGTGTAATGAAACTTTGCATGCTTCAGTTTTTGCCTTTCATTCCAGAGTGGACACTTTCTGATTTTCTACTACTCCCCATTTCTGCAGATTTGCTCCTATAGGTAAAAGTCGTAGGGATTCTAAACGATAAAGCTGAATCTTATGTATATAATTTTTCATAAATCATTCCATGTCAGTGATCTCTGCATTATCTCTTCTCAATTTGTCCACTTCCTTGTTGGACCTGGTGAACTGTTCTTTCAACTCACTTATCATCCTCTTAGTTTCTTACTTGACTTAGTTTCTTACTTGAATGGTGATCATATTCCTTCTTTTTTTGCTAGAGAATCACCATTGAATTTTACAATGATCGAAAGTCCTTCGGTCGGTTTGGATGTAATCGTATTACTTCTTTCAGTTTTAATACCTCCCTGGCTGTGGTCACTTTCTCATTTACATTCCATTTCCGTACAGTTTTAAGTGTTGACCTGCTCGTACCACTGTATCAGAAGACTTGCAGCACCATTAAGAGCTTTGTTTTTCTTGCCTTATATTCCTCTGCCACAGACATGAATGGCAGCTGCACTTTGCTCTTTCTACACTGCAGTGGGACGTCCGTTAATCCTGATGGCTACCCTACAGTTCAGTTTTTTATCGATGTATTTATCTTCCTCTCAGCACTCAAGAGGTGAAAGCTGACCATTACTAGAATGTGTTTTGCTCAGATGTTCCTCAAATCAGTAAGTTCTGACATTTCAGAGCTCCTCTCTTTGGTTGTTCAAATAACTGTCTAACAGACTCGAATGGATCTCTTTATAACTTTTCTCTTGCATATCTGGTTTCATTTCTCTCTTCCGTTTGCACGCCTTCTTCTTTGTAAATGGCATTGTGCTGAGATTTGTGCATGTTGCAACATGTGTCTGAGCCTTTTCTTTTTCTGCTCCATTGTTCCATGGTTCTTCCAATTTATGATTACTTCTATTTTATGGTTGAGATCTGGTTAGGCGCTCGGTTTACTAATCCAATGGTACTGGGTTCAAGTCCCAGCAGTGGGTTTTTTTTGGTACACACCCAAAAAGCCATGGAGTCCACCCAGCCTCTATAAATGGGTATCAGAGAAATCTGGGAAAGTAAATGCAGTCAGTTGTGATACAGATCATGTTTTCATGCGCCGATGGTCGTGAAAATATGGGTATAACACCGTATCCCCGATATGCCTTAATGGCATGGAAACGGGCATTTCACCTTTTAGCTCTATTTTCCTCGTCATCTGGTCCTCTTTGGTGCTACTGGCTCTCTCTCTCTCTTTGTCTAAGTGACTCCAAACTCTTCGTGACAGTCAAAATATATGATGCCATCAAAGACTTCAGTCTGCTCCAGGTATTTCTCTGTCTGGTTCACCGAGAGGCCTACAGGAGAGCTGTTAGAGAGGTAAAGTTCCTCAGGCGACATGCAAATGACCGACTGACTGACTGGTTCAGCAATGACGGTAGGTCGCATTTGACCGTTTCACGCTCTCACAAGCGACACTCTGACTGCTGTGAAATTCGATGTGGAGCTGGATTTCTGTGATGCCAGTTGGAAGTCCTTGTGCCCCGTTCTGGATGTTCGAAGTTTGACCTAGTGTGATGCGAACAGGAACACACGAACGTGTCATATGAGCAGCAGTGTCGTTATTGCCTTCAAGATGGAGGTCGATTCTGTGTGCTGAGCTACTGAGCTTAGTGCTATGGCACCATAATGAGCTGTGAATTTCGCATAGACAGCATTGATGCTTCTTCGTTATGTCTACTCGGCAAGTGGTGAACTGTGGTGGTCTTTATGTGTTCTAATTCGGCTTGGAGCCTTAGCTACGGAGTTCGTGCCGACAGCGACGCTTTTTTAGGTGGAGTTTCGTAAAATAAAAAGACAGTGGAATTTTGTAGTTTCAAAAGTGGCGTCCTCACTGCGTGGCTCATCATCAAGGACTGATGCAAAGGAGCATCGATGAACATTCTGTGCGATACTCACTGACAAAGACGGTGAAGCGATTATGGGATTATTTCGTTCTCGATTATACCGAGAACATAATCTTCAATACCGAATACTGTTTGTCTTGTTCTTTGCACAAAGCTCTATCCAATTTTCCAATATGCTCTTAAAGCTTGCGGGTGGGAAGGTGATTTTTTATCTTTTATCACCACGGAGGGTTGCGTTAGTTCCCTACTGTTTGATATAACTTCAGTGTGTTCTGTTCTTTAATATGATTCCTAACAGAGATCTTCGAATGTCTTATTGTCATACACTTCTAGGAATCTTGGACAGTGTATTAAAGCAGAATATTTGCTGCCCTCAAATGATATCAATATAAAGAAGTATGTTGGTTAAGATATCTGCTGGCTATATATATTTCTTTTCTTGTTGTTGTTCGATGTTGAAACAATTTGCAAATTCCATTACCACACTATTCGAACACCAACTCAACAACAAACACTCAGGTTTTCTAACAATTCTACAGCAGAACATCAATGTGATAGACTGAACTACGATGAAACCTGCAGTCATCCAACATAACTGATAATTAACATTCCAACAGAATCACCAAGTCTTCTGTTACGATATACATTCAATGATAGCATTTAGTAATGGCAAAATGAAGGGTGAACCCAATGAGGATGAATGTGAGGCCTATCAGATCGGAAAACGGTACAAACAAGTGTCCCGCAGAGAGTATTCAACGCCAGTTGGGAGCAAAACAGCACTAAAATCAATACTAAAAATGGACATACTCACGATTCCAATAAGAAATATACACTTCGAGCTGAACAAACCCTTTACAGAACTGCCATTCTAAATCTACACACTTGGGACAAAGCCCCTAAAGAAAAGAGAATCATAGCTGTACATCTTAACACTTTGAACATTCTAAACTCTATCCTGGAAATACACCAACTATCAACTCTACTCTACATCTCAAACAGGAATATTCACTCTGTTCTACATCTCAACAAAAATCTGCCCCTGACTCTTCCTAACCTCAAAAAATCCCTTCAAGATGAATATACTTTCTATTTCCCAGTTTTTATGACTCCCAGACTCCGCTCAGAAAACATGGGATTATCCTGAGCGCACACTGTTCTTGCATCTTCTGGAATTTTATTACTACTTTTCTCATGATGTAGAATATTCTCAGAGAAGTACTTGTTAACCACTAATAAAGTATTTGGTCACATGTCAAGTGTGACATGGACTGTGACCTTTCAAAGGGATTAATCGTACTTTATTGCTTGTTCCCTCTGACAACAAAACACTACCACAGTATTGTCAAGTGCATCTTAGAAAAACTAGTGTATAGTGTAATAATCTGGAACGAACGACTACGTGGGTGCTGGGACGAAAAATGACACGTCATTGAGTAAGGGAGAAAGAAAGAAAGAAAGAAAGAAAGAAAGAGAGAGAGAGAGAGAGAAAGAGAGAGAGAGACTTGGCACCTGGATGAAGAAGTAAAGACGACACGGAGTGGAAAGGCTTTCCGACTTGATTTATACACCGTGACTGACTGTTATGACCAATTCCATAACTTTGTGTTTATATTCGCCTGAGAGCAGAGATTGGGGCACACAGAGAGAAATGTGCGAGCAGCGAAGGTTAAAATTCTGATTTTTAACTCCCAGAGAGGCAGAGATCGGATATATGCAGTCCGTTCCGGAAACGAAGTAGCTATGAGAGTTGCTATGAGAGTTGCTCGGAGAAGTCTTGAGCTACCCTGAGAGGAAGTACTCAGTCCCTGGGAGATGATCTGAGCCACGCTGGGAGAAGTCTTTAGTCACACTGGGAGATTATCTGAGTCATGACTTTCTAGTAATGAAAGTATATAGAGGTATATGATTCACTTTTGCTAAAAAGATAAAAACATAGAGAGAATGCGAAAAGTGAGCAGAAACAAGAATGGCAGAAAGCAAAATGAGCGCATACAAGTTAAGAACATACAACAATCCCAATATTTCGACCAAAACTTTTTTCAACTATCACATACAAAACAACACAACAAATAAAAACATGAAAAATACATGAAAAATAAAGACTCAGCTTTTTTCTAAAGTCCTGAAATAAAAATTTTATACACACACATCTATAACAGCATTGTGCCCTTAGTGTTAAATTGGTTTTAAATCAGAACCATGTATGCTTGAAAGACATCAGTAAAGAAACCATAGAATAACCAGGTAAGAAATTAAAAAGTCCACAATCCAGGCTTGTATATTTAAAGGGCATTAAATGAAATGGTTCTGAAACTAATTTAGAATGAGACCAGATCAATCAGTTGAAAGAACCAGTAACATCAGAAAAAAAGCAGCCATGTGTAGGGGAAGCACCACCATTATATGTGATTATGTATGAATATGTGTGATTATGTGTGATTATGTATGAATATGTATTTAATGAAGACATTTCTAAAGAGATCAAATATGACGACATGTCAAGCAATACATCTTGCATTAAACCGGAGACCACAACATGAAATGCTTTATGAAAGCAGAAAATGCATAAAAATATAAAATAGGAAAGCTTAATCTGGCACACAGCACAAGCACGTAAGCTTATTGTGAGAGACAGGGTGCAGACTTCGTAGCTAGAAGTCTGTTTTATTTCAGACTCGGTTGCTACCAGCGAAGTTGTCGAACCCGTCCCTCCTTTTTTGTTCAGTGATTCCTTTTGCTTTTCATACTCATCACGACAAATTGAATGTTTACACTAGCGAATTTGATGCGTACAAATGGGAAAGACCACATTCATTTAAATCCCGGCACAATGAACTAAATCAACAATCCGGGTTTTAATCCTGCTTTTTTTTTCTTTTCAACACATTTCAGCAGTGAAGAACCCAAAACGTTGAACAGCACCAATAAAAAGAAAGACGAAAAAATGTCAGTTTTCTCCACATAGAACATTTGTGTGCGTCTGCGTGTGTGTTTGCGCTGCTCGAGCGCTAAGAAGACGTTGGAACCTTCAAGCGGGTGAAGGATATACCCAAGTAATATCCTGGTTCACGCAAAGCTTTTTTCTCTTTTATGTAGGAGACGGATTAGGAGATAAAAACGAATCTCAGGCACGCAGTGCGCATCTTTGATGAGTACAAGACACGAGAATTACTTGAAATAGTTTACGATTTTAAAGCTTCAATGTCAGTGTAATTTGGCTTGTCGAACATCACATTGCAAGTTTCAAGAACACCATTCGGCAAGATGAACTACGTGATTTGTGTCTATGCTGTTGTTGCATGCCTTTATACTCGTACGGTCTCTCAGACGGCCTCTCAGGCAGAGCGTAAGTACAGTTTTTGTACTGGTCGCTGCCATTTACAATTGGTGCCATCATAGGACATATTTGTTTTAAGTATTAATATAGAGACTGGAGTTTATGTTTGATCTGCACTGGTTTTCTCTACTTTCAATCATCTGTTCTGAGAGCTGGCAAGGCGGACTTGTCGACGAATGCATTTGATTGATCGGTCTCTCGACAAGACTCGCTAGGCCAAGATTATTGAAACTCTGGGTTAGTGGACGTTTACGGGAGAATCCAGAGACAGCAGGTGTATAAAAAGTGTGTTCACTTAGTTTTGTGGCGGTCAGCGTAGTCAGCACTACAGCATAAAAAATTAACTTCTCGGTCAAGTTCGGTGAAAGTTTACACAGCTTCGGTTAGGTCTTCAGGATATCTTCTCTCAGAGTTCAGTTCTGTGCTTTTTAAAATTCAAGTCAGTATACGAATCACTATGCTTTCTACTCCAATTGTTGATAAACTTAGTATATGAAAGTAACACATTTCTAAACACTATTGCTGAATAATATACCATGAGGTCTGTCGAGTCGAAGATAAATAAACTTGATTTTTAAGCTTTCATTAACATTTTCACACGTTTTTATAGCTACCAACCACCGAGCTACCGAAAAAGCGATATACAAATAGTCGAATATAAGTGTGTGTATTTATGTATGTATGTATGTGTGTTTTTTAAAGGAATATGTGAAACAGCATTAAAAAAGAACTGTTACTTTATTCAAAATATTACATTTTTGTTTGTACATAAATTAGTGTAAGCGTTACGTACTATGTTAGTCTTGAATAAGGTATCCAGTATTCAGTCATGTGCATGTCCCTTGCCGACACTTGCCTCCCTAACTCTCTGATGTAGGCCTCTCGGATGTAAGCAAGATGGCCTACTGCTGATGCATCCATTTGCAGATTATCAACGATGTCTTGCAGCCATCTTCACCTTGGTCTTCTACTATTTCTTTTTCCCATTATGTGCCCTTCCAATACGGTCTTCTCTAAATTATAATGACGTTTAATGTGTCCAAAATTTTAAAGTTTTCCTTGCTTAATCCTCCTTACTAGCCAGCCTTCTTCAATAATAAGTTCTTGTAGTATGGAAATATTTGTTCTTTTTTGTGTCCATGATATATGAAGAACTCTTCTGTAGCATTTACATTCAAAGGCACGTATGTGGTTTTCAGCTGTTTTGTTAAGTGTCCATTTCTCACAGGCATATGTTGCGATGGGAAAGATTCATGCCCTTAAAAATCTTATTTTTGTACTTCTGTCTGTTCCTCTCCATAGCCTCTTTAGTTGTTTTATTCTTTGAAGAGGGACAGATGTCCTCCTTTTAATTTACCACATTGTACGACTCCAGTATTAGTAATTAATTATTAAAGATATTCAATAATCTCCACCTCTTCCAATTTTCCCTCATTGATACATATATCAGCTGCCTTGTTTGTTTTGTCAGTTGTCATCAATTTAGTTTTCTTCGCATTAAGATAAATTCTTACGGACTAACATAATTAGTTTTTCCATTCCTTTTTGTGTTGTGGACAACACAAATACTTTGTCATCAGCATATCTAATCTCTGGTATTTCAAAATCTCCAATTGTTATGGCATCGTAATATTCTTTGTCTACATCTTCTCTAACATTCCTCATTATGTTTTCAGTATACAAGTTAAATAAGTAAAGCGATAGTATACAACCCTGACGGATCCCTTATTTATGTCAAACCAAGTTGTTGTTTCACCATTTATTCTCACTGCTGCCTGTTGGACAAGATACAGCAGTGATTTTAATTGTATCACACGTGTTGGAAATCCCATTTTTTCCATTATTTCCCAAAATTGCTGATGTTGTCCACAATCAAATGCCTTTGAATAGTCTATAAAAGATAAACATAGATTTACATTAAATTCTCTGCATTTCTCTATTACTAACCTTATATTGAATATAAGACCAAGTTATTTTTGTTACTAAATAGCATTCTCACCTGCCAGAAATAACCGGCAATAACATATTGTAAAAGGTGAGCAGGAAAGAAATATGTAGAAGACAACTGAAATGTTGATACATAAAAAAAGGGAGAGTGTTTCGTTGACACAGAAGAGTGAAGATAAATGAAAATTTCAACAATTTAAATGTAATAAGAAACAATGAAAAAAATATGCTTTTACATTATTAGAGCTTTCCTTGTTATACATTATTATGTGGGACATGTAAGATATCTAGAGAAGAAAAAAAAGAACAATACAGAGAATTCGTCTTGTTGAGTACAAAGGATGGATGAAACCATGAGATGTACAGGAAAAATTGTTTTTAGTACACAGGATGTATGATGCCAAGAGGTGAAAAGGAATCACTTTCGTCAGCGTGCTTTCATGCGTGGAATATAATGGTTATTATTATTGCCATTATTGCCCAATTTCAGTGCAGAGAAAAGGACTGGTATATAAACTTAGTTTTACATTTGTCTTCAAAACTTGTCACATCAAGCTAGTCTGATTTTCAGTAAATCTTATTTTTGCAATTATATGTACGCTTTATATTCTAACTGTGCAGTGAAATTCACATCGTTTTCGTTGGCATGAAAACAAACTGTTTCTCCATGTTGAAACATAAGTTCAGTTACATAGATCGTAAGTGGATAAATGGAACACAAATTAGACGTACCTGGATTTTCCTGGAAGTATGACCAAGTGATGTCATTACTATCTGATCAGGATCAGGAACTGTGAGAAGGCTATAAATTAGAAAGGAAAATGTGAAAATGCTGAAGTATAACGTCAAAAGAGGGGATGAGGGAGGAAGGATGAATTAAAAACAGAGGTGAGAGAGAAAGAGAGAGAGACAGAGAGAGCAAAGACCTTGGAACACGAAACCAAGTAAATATAGTTAATCTTTATCCCTTTCGCAAAGAAGCACAAAGACAGGATTGACATTTAAATATACTTGGTATGTAGTGCCCGCACAGACGTTTAGATTTTCTTTTGAGAATTTCTGTTTCGATTTTTCCCCCTGCTTTTAGCCCACTTGGTAAACACTACAGTTACGTGTGTAAATAGAAGACGAAGAACGAAATTAAATACTTTACCTTTCAAAAGTCGGAATAGAACTGAAATGGGGAAAACACCTGCACCCACATGATTCAGTATTCCTGTTTGTAAGAATTCCGTGGAGACGTCATGATTACTCATTTTCATTCATTTGTTGGCACTTTGATATCTAGACAGCAGACAATTTTATGACAGATAATCTATTTCTGTGCTCCTCATTTACATTTATTCATTCATTTGCATGCCCCTTGCGGAACTTTGCCTCCCTAACAGCACCCCTGTCGACATTTCGGTTGTCAGCAAGATGGCCTGCTGCTGATGCATCCATTTGCACATCATCACCGATGTCCTGCAGCCATCTTCGCCTTGGTCTTCCTCTCTTTCTTTTTCCCATTATGTACCCTTCCAGTACGGTTTTCTCTAAATTATCATGACGTTTAATGTATCCAAAATATTTAAGTTTTTTCTCTTTAATCCTCTTTACTAGCCAGCCTTCTTCAATATTAAGTTCTTATAGTATGGATATATTTGTTCTTTTTTGTGTCCATGATATTTGAAGAACTCTTCTGTAGCGTTTACATTCAAAGGCATTTATGTGTTTCTCAGCTGTTTTGTTAAGTGTCCAGATCTCACAGGCATATGTTGCGATGGGAAAGATTCATGCCCTTAAAAATCTTTAGTTGTTTTACTTTCTGAAGAGTGATAGATGTCGCCCTTTTAATTTCCCTCATTGTATCTCTATTATTAGTTAGCTTAAGGACACTTAATGACACTTAAGGTTTAGTACCAGTCATTTGCATAAGTTTTAGACCACCTGTTGTTTTTATCAGATTTCAGCCCAATGTGTCATATCTTCCGCGCATTGCGCAACTAAGTGTCGATGTTGCATCTCACTACATTAGCAGCTAGGTTAGAGGCAAGCGTTCGGGCGTTAGTACGCTTCTGATTTTAATGCTGAGAGGCCGTGTAGTTTAATATGGGCAAAAAATCATCATTAAGTGTTTATTCGGAGGACAGCAGTAGTGGCTTTGTGTCATGAAGGATATTCTAAACATGAAATAAGCAGAAAGGTGAATGCTATCAAGACCGCTGTTCATAATGCGATCACGAAATATCGAGATGCTGGAGAATTCAGCGACCGAAGGAGAAGTGGACGTCCCAGAAAAACGACCTTTAGTGATGAAAATGCCACAGGGCGAATTTTTATGTGTTCTCCGAGAAGTTCATGTATGAAAATCAGGACACTTCTACAACCATCAGGAACAGATATTAACAGCTGTACTGTTTACCTACGTCTCGGCAAAGAATTTGGATTAAAATCTTATAAACCTGCAAAAAACCTAGACTAACCCAGTTAATGAAAAAGAAAAGACTCGAGTTTGCTAAGCGTCATCAAACGTGGACTGCTGAGAATTGAAGTCAGTTTCTTGTTTCCGATGAATCAGCTATACGGCAATTTGCCTCAAACGTTCAACGATCAAAAGGTAAAACATTTCATGACAAATACATGGTTAGCACTGTGAGACATCCTCGTGATCAGAAGATATCGTGGGCAGTGTCAAAATCCGGTTCTTCTTCATTACATTTTATGCCGAGGAGACCTACAATGTCTGGTCCTCGTTTTGTGGAAATATTAAAAGACAATCTGGTAACTCATATGACAAGGCACAGATGCTCTTATTTCATACATGATGGCGCCCCATGTCATGGATCCTAATCTGTGAAGGACTACCTGACGAGGAGCAAAGTTACTGTGCTTGACTGGCCAGGTAACAGTCGCGACCTCAACCCCATAGAGAGTTTATGGACTCTTTTAAAAGATAAGATTGCAGAAAACCAGCCATCACATTTCCAAGCTTGACTGATGTAATAAAGTACGTTTGGTGCAATTCATGTGACTACTGCAAATTCCTAATTGACAGTATGTTGCATTGTATTCTATCCGTAATAAAAAAAACACAGGTGGCCATACCAAGTACCAACCAAACCAGTGGCTTTTTGTTGAAAAGTGTGTAAATATTCATCCCATGTGGATTTTTTCAAATATTTTCAGAACTGGATTACTTTTTTCTATACAACTGTAAAATGTCAAGAAAATGACACATGGTCTTAAATATATATATATATATATATATATATATATATATATATATATTGTCAAAAAAAATAAACGCATAACCACTGATGACCCAATTTTAGCCATAACTTTGGTATTTTATAATTTTTTAAATTGAATGAATAAAATTTGTTAATTGCACACAATAATACCTAAGGGTTTAAACACTCACTTGACAGTTTCTTGCATCCGTGTGACAAGAATTTGTTAATCCCAGGGGTTCTCAACTTAGTATGGTGTGTGACTTCCGCTTGTATCGCTCAGCGACTGGCATCTCCTGGGCATAGACGCGATCTGATGTGCGCCTGTGGGATGGCTGCTCACTCTTCCTGCAGTGCCTGCCACAGATCACGACGATTGAATCGAGAAACGCTTCGGCGACAAACACGTCTTTGCAGCTCATCCCATAAGTGCTCGATCGGATTCATGTCTGGAGACAGGGATGGCCATGGAAGGGTGAGAATGTTGCTGGCAGTCAGGAACTATGTAGTGAACCGTGAAGAATGGGGTCTGGCGCTGTCCTGTTGAAACACAGACATTTGCGCAGACAAAAATGGAAGGACATGGGCTCGAAGAATTTCATTGACGTATCGTTGCGCATTCACGCCTCCTTCATTCTGCACCAATGGACTCCTTCTGTTGAAATTGATCATTCCCCATACCATTACATCCCCACCACCGTGCGACGGAGCTTCATCAGCGCAATTTTGGGCAAAACATTCATTTGACCTACGGTAGAACCTTCTCCGCATATCATGGTGGTGCAACAAAAAGGAAGATTCGTCACTAAACCAGACATGTCTCCATTGATTGTCAGTTGTCCAGGGCCGATGCTGGTTGGCCCAAACATGTCGATTTTGGCGATGGCGTCTTGTTAAGACAAGACCTCGGTGAGGTCGTCGTGCCACCAGTCCAGCTTCATGCAGTCTATTCCGGACAGTTTGATCAGACACACGACGTCCTGCAAGCAGTGACTGGGCACTTGAGGAAGCTGTTGTAAACCTGTTTCTGAAGTGATGAACCAGAATAAAGCGATCATCAGCTGCTGTTGTCACTCTGGGTCGTTCACTGCGGTGTCGGTCTTTAGCTGAGCCATTGGCTTGGAAACAGTGCCAAAGTCGACTGATGGTTCTCTGCTGCACGTTTAAATGCCTGGCAACCTGACTTTGACTTTCGCCTGCTTGCAGCCCACCAATAGCAATGTTTCGTAAATTTTGCGATAGAAGCGCCATAATTGTCTGCTTAAAAATTAACTGAATCTGTTTGTGTAACCTCATCCTTTTATAGGGTTTCATTTGCGTGGGAAGTGAGTTGTGCTCACGACAAAAAATCACGACTTTTCCATAAACGCAACGTGAGTTATGGTAAAAAAAAATGCGTGATTGGCAAGGGCAGCTACTGTGTTCTGACTATACACAAGACTAGCAAAATTCACGCTAAATCATGGACCTGATATTTTGGCGACAATTTGTCGTTTGGTTTGATATACCCGAAAACAAATTGTTTTCATAGCGTTTCTTTTTTTTTTTTCGACAGTATAAGTATATATATATATATATATATATGACCTAGGGAAGATAAAGGAAAAGTTGTACACATCACTTTGTTTACGCTTCATATTTGTTCAGAGCTTGTCTGGTCTGCCCTCCAGTGCATTTGTTTTGTGTTTATCAGTTTCGTTAAATGCATCCTTTTGCAAGAAATTGCATCATGGCTAGGAAACAACCCAAGTTAAATTAATGTAGTCAGAAAAGGCGAGTAACTTCTTCGTTCGCGAGTAACTGATCTTCATAGCAGTTGAAAGATATATTAGAATATGAAAATGATAAAACTTAACATTATCGCACCCAACATAAGCATTCATTCAGTTATTTATACCGTAATCAAAGACAAAGAGAGACGTACTAAACCAGTAAAAGGATTTACAAGTCACTACAATAATTCAAGTAACGGGCGGGATCTATACATAAAAAGGAGAAATTGCAGTTCACATGGGTCCAAGACCAGACTCCGAAATACATTCCCTTAAGCCCTGTGATCATCCAGAGTAAGGTTTTAAGCTTGCAGTGCTGAAAGAAAGTGAAATTATGCCCTGATTGTGATGTGCAGTTCTCTGCTAGTTCTGGCTAGTTGGAACGTCTTAGACACTGCTTTGCGCTGTGCAATGCGAACGTGGGTGGTAAATTTAAGAGTGAGAGTAAAACGACAGCTAAAGGGCTTGTTAAGAGCTGGATACATTTCTTATTTAGGAAAGATGTAGGCCTGTACAAATTCTTGATATCACATACGTATAAATGTTTAAGTTCTTATGTCCAACAGCAGTGTATAATATGCTGAAAATATTTGAAACCTAATAAATATACAGTTATAGACTTAATGACTACATCGAATTACGACTGCCTGGTTGTTATTTAATCCTGTCCTAAACCGGCGCATATAAATATACAGATGAGGGTGAAAGGAAAGGTAATCATAAATCAAGTGACGCTTCCATGGAAAAATATATGAAAAGATTTGACAACGTGTATATTAGTGTTTACCCCCCTTGATCTACGGTTACATTTTGACTGCAACTATTCCATATGGTCTGGACGAACTTTGAGATCAGTTACTACAAGATCCCCTACCCAAACACGCGAAGTACCTGTCATATACGAAACTATCAGGGTTTAAAAAATGTTTGTCTGTAATAAGAGAGAGGGTGAAAAGACCGACAGGGTCCATCAACAGCCCGAGCTCTGTCTTCTGCCCCTTCTCGCCAGAGCTGTTGTGAACATGTTTTGTTTTGTTTCGTGTGGGCGCAGACACGAGGAGAAATAAAACAAGTTCCGGGGAAAAAGTTTTGAATTAGTTTGCGAGGGAGATTCACATTCTTTCGAGAAGCCGGGCAGATGATGTAGGGAGCACGTGGTTTTCTGCTTGGGCAGTGTTCGTCTCGCATTTTCAGTAATTCTACATTGTGATAAGAAAGATTGTTACGCAGTGATCTCCATCTTTGCCCCCTTATTTATGTAAGTTTTTGTTATAAGCTGTCATAAGTGTAGGTTGTTAAAAATGTGTAAGATAGATTAAAGTTAAAAATGAAACATTTTTAATAACAAAAATGAAATAATTTTAACAGCCTGAAGAAAAGTTGAGGGTCGATCAAGAAAACGCTTGTGTCCAAAACGCGACGTGGTCGTCCTTAATGCTGGCCAGTCATGCGTGACATGTGTTAGTCCTGGAATACTGTCACATTTTCAGTTTCACTGATCATCATCAATTTTTATTTTACATAAAATGTTTGATGCATTTGAATTCACGTATAGTTTCATGCCATTCATTATTTATATTCGATATCACGTGCTCATTTCAATTCACGATCATCATTATATTTCATAAACATCAACTACCATCAAAATAAGTTGTGCTCTTGATGTTTTGTCAAGTTAAGAACTGTTAGTATTTATTAGTGGAATTAAATTGATATAAATGTCTAGTATTTATTAGTGGAATTAAATTGATATGAATGTCTGGAGGTTATAATCTTCAATTGTTAAATTCATATCCGTGTTGGTTGTGTGTGTGTGTGAAAGAGAGAGAGAGAGAGAGGACAGAGAGAATTGTTGTTCAGCTCAACCAAAGATTTAGGTTAAGTGACAACCATAGTAAGCGACGAAAGACCTGGGAGCAGACGTTTGATGAATATGTATGATAAAGAAGGTCCTGAGTTCAGATAATTGATAAAAAAATGCTAAAGATAAAGAAACGATTCTTATCCGTGCAAGAGTACATTAAATAAGCGAATCGCTTACTTCCCGCAAGTTCAGATGGTACGTTATATATGGAGACGAAACTAAAATGAGAAGAAAATAACCCCTTTTAAATTTATAATAAATATCATTTTCTTTTTAACATTGTCACTCCAATCTTGCCAGTTTGCACGTTATTTTACAAGACATTTTTCAGCAGCCTGATACATCACGATACATCAGTTTTCTGTTACCTGATGCTGATTTCAGGTTGCAACACACACCTGCGATTCGGCGGTTCCTGTGTGGACTTGCGTGCGAACTGCCCGGATGGATCGGAAGAATTTCCGTCATACAGCAACTATCTTGGCTGCAACCGTGTCGACCGGAAGTGCTGTGGAGCAACTCAAGGTAACAAAACAGGGGTTCTTTCTCGTTGTTCTGTCCGGCTTCTGCAAAATAATAAATTGTGCATGTGTTGACCAGAGTGCACTGAATTCTCAAATGAGGGTTGTGGTTTCCACACCTGCATACATGTCGTCGTAACTATAGCATGTATCTATGACGATGTTT
The DNA here is from genome assembly GCA_009760885.1 of Achatina immaculata. Taxonomy (NCBI): domain Eukaryota; kingdom Metazoa; phylum Mollusca; class Gastropoda; order Stylommatophora; family Achatinidae; genus Lissachatina; species Lissachatina immaculata. The sequence continues at coordinate 10,645,114 of CM019709.1, read as the reverse complement.
GTCACAAGTGATTATGCTACTGTTGGTCAAAGAAAATTAGGCGTGATTATTTTTTAAAATCAGAACCTCTTTTTTACTTTGGATATAAAAATTTAATAATAAAGCTTTTGCTGAAAATGAAACTAAATTTTTTTACAAAATGTATTACATTATCTCTGCAGTGACATCACCGAAACATCTTTAGCATGGACATATACAACATGTTTTAGATGGATTTTTATTGTTTATAACAGGGGAAGTAAAGAACAAAACTGGAATAATACCTTCTGGTACTTGTGGACTTGGCAGCTTGGAACCTTCTTCACGAATCCTTAATGGCCTACTCACAGGCCCATGCGACGTGCCTTTTATAGTTTCTATACGGTAAGATAATCAGTTTCCTAGCACCTCACTGGCTGAACTCTTCATATTGCCAGTTCTCGAACTTTCAAGTAAGATGATGGTGAGATATTTTAAGGAATTTATTGTGCACAGAATCTCACATCTACGTTTTTTTTTAATTGCAAGAATTTTGACACTTCGTTAATTTACAATATCTGTACATGTGAAAGCTGTGGTGGTGGGTGAGTTTTTGCCTAAAAGTTGGCAAAGATCTTCATGTTCTGCTTCTCTGTTTAAACTGCGATCTTTTGCTTGTTTTAATATGAGTTTAAAACATAAGAGCTTTTCTAAAATAAATTCTTTAATTCGCCTGAGTTTTTGCCTGTTTTAATATGAGTTTAAAACATACGAGCTTTTTTTAAATAAATTCTTTAGTTCGTCTGAGTCCTGAATTTTCAATGGTTTTGAAGGATTTTGAAAATGTCCACTGTTTATTTTTTTGTGCTGAATCTAATGTCCTGTTTCAGTCTAGCTGTATTCGGTTCCTTCGTATGTACTTCAGTAGGTAACATGGTGCGTATGATTCAACGATCAAAAGCGGTGAGTTGCTCGTTCAACAGTTCCTTATACATTCTGGGTTTGTTTCTGATGGTACCTAAGCAGATGATAAAAAGGCATAGTTAAAACATTTTTGTAACAACATCTTATTTAATTAAATACTTACTCTATTAGTGTATATTCGTGTATATCTTATACCCCACGATGTAATTAGTTAATAATGTTACTATTTGTACTGTAGTCTCATATCTTGATCCTCTGTTAGGGCTCAGATATCTAGTTCTACCGAAATGTCATACGACAGTACATCTCACGCGTGTCAAGGTGTTCTTATTGCCAAACAGTGGGTGTTGACCAGTGGTCCATGTATAATCAGGTCAGTGTAATTAATGAATAATTAAGATTAGTTATTCACTGTTTAATGTTAGATGCATCCGGCAGTTACGAACATTTTTTTTCACACAGTTCATTCATAAAACCTGATGAATAAAATGACTACAAGTGTTTATTCTATTAAAATTCTGCTTCGGGGCCAAGACTCTAACAACAGAAGACTTAACTAAAATTCCTCTTTGAGCCGACTGCACAGCCATGTATACTCATTGCACTCTGATTTAAAGTTGTTTTTTTCCCCCATTACATTAGGCTATTTTTGGAGATGGCGCACATACATCTACAGACGCATCTTGGAACACAACACAGTCTGAAATTGAACCGCCGCTGAGATAGTTAACCCATCTTTCGTTTAGATAGAGAAATCAGTGCAGAAATAGGAAACACGGTTACACAGTTTGAGGAGTAATTACTTGACTGGGATTGGCTAACATGGACCAATCAGATGCTGAAATTGCAGTAAATATGACAGAAAATGATACGGTGTTTGAAAGTTAAGAATCGTTCCAGATTCGAGAACCATAAGTAAGCCCGTCTCTTTAACATTACAGAACTGCCTAGCTCTTCAATGAATGAGAACAATTTAAATTCGGACCAGATTTTGGTTGCTGGGCAAAAGTGGAAGGTTGGCTGACATGAGTATTGTTGTCATTTATATTTAAAATTGCTTGAAGCGTGGCCACCAGATATTTTGTTCTGTGAGGGCAGTTGACTTGGAATTTATAGTACACAGGTGCAGAAATATGATAACTAGCAAGAGTTCCTGCCGAATCATTTGTTGTCATGTATTCTGACAGTGTACGTTTATCCAGAGATCACATGACTTCACTCTGTCGAAGCGTTAAGAAGCGGCAGATGTGTAGTGAGTTTAGATGTGCGAATGCTGCATTATGGTACTTAAGTAGATGCGTTACTCGTATTATAAGCGTTAATCAAGATCACTAGGCTGTATAGAAGCTATGATATGACCTTGATAAAGAGCGGCAGGCCTAGCTGCTGTGTCCTGACGATGTATGTGTGATGATGCTGTTCATGGTATGTGGTGTTTTTGTACTGTATGTGTGATTAAATGTTTATGTTGATAGTACTGTGATGCTTAGTACGCCTGGGTAAGTGCATGATTACACTGGACGTGAATAATAAGAATTTGGAATTTTAAAAAAATAAGAATTTAGGAAAACTAGGCGTGGTTGCTCGCCATTATAATCATAAACTATACAAAATCATTTTCTTTCTTTCGAGATTTACTCTCGTAGTCTTTGACTCTCCCAAACAAGATTATTTGTTTGAAAGAAACTGACAGTACCGCTTACTCAACTTTGGGATGAAAGGAACCTCAGACATTAGAGTGTGGTTCTTTAGTCTATCAACCTTCTGGCATTCCTTGCAGCTCTGATTGTCCTTCCTCTACATTTGTATTGGCAGAGTTGAGCACGGAATTTCTCCAGGCTAAGCAGGATAAGAAATCATTGGAGATGTCAACTCCATCCTTGCATGAAGCTCGGACACAAAACCGAAGTGGATGTTAACTTCATCCTTGAATGAAGCTCGGACACACAACCGAAGTGAATGTTAACTTCATCCTTGCATGAAGTTCGAACACAAAACCGAAAAAGGAGTTATGGATTATAGTTTTTCCCAGATTGCCGAAATTAATGGCTCCGCCGGTCATTTTCGATGATGGGAGCAGCTTTTATGGTGTATCTGGCCAGCTATCGCCCGCCTTATCCTGGGCAGCACCCAGTCTGTACAGTGCTGATTCACCACATCTGCTTGCCTCATAGGGAAAACGGGAATAGACCAAGAGTAAAAAAAAGTAGATGTAAAATAGTATATTTTAAATAGAAACAGGACATTTACAACTCTGTTTGGCACATGGAAAGTAAGGATCCGTCAATGGATGGGCAGATCAGAAAAAGAGCCCTCACTGACATGGAGCTCAAAAGGTCCAAGTTGATATTGGGGCCCACCAGGAAACTAGGCTCCTGGACTCTGGCTCAATGTAGAAAAAAGGAACTACACATTTTTCTAGCTAGGCCTTGACTACATGGAGTTAGCTTTGCTGTGCATAATAGTCTTATTAGGGCCATTGCCACACCGGTAGAGGCATCAGAGAGAATTATATTTCTTTGACTCCTCGTAAAAAGTTGGCTTCAGTAACATCGTTTACACCTACGGACCGACTCCAGCAGTAACATCTGAAGAGAATAACAAGTTCTGTGAAACTTATTAAAGGAGGCTTTGTAATTGATGATATTTTGACAAATGCAGAGATTAAAGATGTGAGATACAGAAACTAGAGATGGAGACAAGCAAGTAGTGTTTCAGCCCATAGTGATTATCCTTGTTTCGTTACGAAATGTCCTTTCGAGAACATTTGATACAGTCAACGGTGGACTTAAGACAATTTACACGTGTCAAGCGGTTCCTAGATCATCGATGCTTGTCCTTGTACGGTTCATAAACGCACGAGAGATGCTGAGTCGGCCGAAGACAAACGGTTGGGAATAATTGTGTCAAAGCACTCTATGACGAAGCTGAACTAAATCAGCGGATCCTTGCCTTCAGTTCTGTAAATAAATGGAGATGCAGATGAGAACTGAACCTTGACTTTAAGTGACTGTAATGAAATGTTGAAATGTTTGCTGCTGAGCATGTCAACATGAAAGAATAGTTGAATTGTTTAAATGGAACACTGGTGATAATTATAGTCATGTGAACTGTAGGCGTTTTATAAGAGAAAAGAACGATGTAAAAGAAAATGACTCAAAGTTAACTGAAACATTTTTTATAGACTATTGACCTTGTTATGATTCGAAAATGTTATCAGCTGCTGGTAAGCTTTTGAAAGTTAACATTTTATAAAGTTTATATTCGTTGAAGAACAATGTTTGGAAAATGTACACGAGAGTGAAGCTACTACCACTATTACCTTAATCATGAACCTTTTTGTAAAGATTAATTAACTTAGTATGTACTGGTATCAAAAGCAGCAAATCCAAACCAAGATCTAGTACCCAAACATCCTGTGACGAGGGAATTTAATGATGAATCCACCGTAAAGGAGCTCTCTGGTGTCATCAAAAGACTTTGAAATGGTAAAGTAATAGGCACAGATATGACTAGCAGAAGCGCTGAAAGGAAATACCATTCTACCACATCTCTACAAACTTCTCATTCAGTGCGGGAGAGAAGGTGTGAAGTCTCCTGACTTGCGAGATGCTAAGATAGTGACCTCGTACAAAAACAAAGCCGACAAGGGCAACGACAAACTTTATAGAGGGATCTCTTTGCTAAATATGACAGGTAAGGCCTTCCTCTGGTTATCCTGAAGTGATTGCAGAAATTGACAGCGTGTTCTTCCGAGTTACTGTGTGTTCTCAAAACTACGCAATCAACCAGTGACATAATTTTCACAGCTTCAAGAAAAGTGCAGAGAATAAGAAATGCTTCTCTTCATTGCTTTTGTTGGTCTCACACAAACATTTGACACCGTGAGCAGACGTGGTCTGTATAAAGTATTAGAGTACATTGAGCGTCCACTATCACAACTCAGAATGATCCCATCATTCCACGATAATATGAAGGCCAATGTACAGTGCGATGGAAGTACGTCTGATAGTTTTGAGGTCAAGAGTAGAATTAAGTAAAGCTGTGTCATATTCCCTACATTGTTTAGAAAATATTTTGCTTTGTTTTCAAACTGTGCATTCAGAGACATAAGTGGAGATGTATTCAGTCTGTAAGTATTTTTTCTGACCAGTTTCTCTTACAGCATTGACGATGTCGCCTCAATCCATTGCTTGCCCTACCTTTATGATAGCTGAGTCTTGGACGAGGTATAACCACCTTGTGGTTATTTTTTTATTTGCTCCTTCACGTCCCCTGACACTTTCATGGCCTTGTACAAAAATGAAAGTCGGTCGGACTACTGCTCCCTTAAAAAGCCAACCTGAATTTTCATAAGGACCTTCATCGAGTCGCTCAGTACACATGCTTAAGTTTAGTCTTGTAACTTCAGCCTGCTGGGAGAACTCACAGCCATTGTTTTCACTATAAGACTACCTGTTATTGCAGCAAAATCATCAAGTGAAGACTCGGACATAAATTCTCTTCCCACGAAAACATCAGTTATTTAACACTCTCTTATACGGATCTGAAACATGGATAACATAAACGCAAGGCAAGGAAAGAACGTAACATTTTCATCTTCGCCGCCTCCGCATAACAATGAACATGAAACGGCAAGAAGTAGTAAGCAACTCTAAAGTCCTTCAGTATGCTATGTAGCCATCAATTATGACAATGTTAAGCAGCAAAAAACTGAGGTGGCTGGGACACGAAAGGACGGCAGTCGCATTCTCATGCAGGTTTTGCATGGCAAAATTATAGAGGGAAGGAGGTCACATACAGATCTAAACTGAGATGTATGAAGATATTTCTAAGCCTTCAGTGCGAAGTTTTTTCTGTCAGTCACCTATACGGTCTGACAGAGGCGCAAAGACACAGCATCATTTGAGAAGATAATGAGAACCAAACTTGAAATCAAAAGATGCAAGTGCAAGGAAATTGAACTTTGCAATACAAGTATTGCTCGCTGTTACTGTGATCGATTGAGCAAATAACAAAAAATAATAAAAATAACAAATAAATAACAAAAAACGTAGAATAAAATAAATGAATCACTGCCAGGGACAACAAGGTTTATTGTGATTTTACACAGACATGCACCCGAATTAGCCAGACCTCTCGATGAAAACACAGATGACTGAATGTCCATAATTCTATGCCATTCCCAAATGACAACCCCTGACAATTTCTGAATTATCTGGTTAATAATCTCCTCATTAACATATCTCCCTCAAGATCATGAGTTATCTTCTCCTCAACACGATGAGCCTTCTCAAAACAGGGTTGTCTTCTCCTTTAAGATATAGTTTTCTCCTCAAAGCAAAACATAATTTCCTCATAAACCCAAACGTGATGATTTCCTCATCAAACTAAACATAGTTTCCTTCTCCTACCCAAACATAGTTATTTTCTCCTCCTATCCAAAACACCCGAGGCAGCCAGTCTGCAGGCTACAATCTGCAAGCTACGTCCAGCTAGTGGAGAATGGCTATGCATGGCCAGCAGGCTAATTATTGATCTGAGCCCAGCTGAGTTGTTTTTGCTTCCGATGACTGCGATTCAAATCGTTTCCTGCATCGGAAATCACGTGGTACCACGTCTCGCGAGAATTCGCTACCACCGATTGCACATTTTCTACCACGGTCTACTCTTACTTCACTAATTTCGTAAAATTAATTTGAGACGGATGGCCCTCGACAACTGTCACACTTCAGTAACACTTACACGATTTCCCTCATTGACAGTCAGTCAGTCATTTGCATGTCCTTTGCGGAACTGTGCATCCCTAACAAAATTCCATCAGTGACACATTCACTTATTTGACTTTCCTCAATGAAACAGTCAACTACTTGACTTCTCTCAGTGACATATAAACTTACTTTCTCTCAGTGACATATAAACGTACTTTCTCTCAGTGACATATAAACTTACTTTCTCTCAGTGACAGCTTACTTCAGATATCAGAATTCAGAATCCGGCATCATCTCGTTCAGGGCACTCCCATACATGCTGCGCCGCATATTCCAACATCCACGGAAAAGTCTGTCTGCTACTGGTTCCCTTAAAATATTGGTTGTTATTATACATTTTCTCCCACTTAGTTTAGATTTTCCTCTAGCACACTTGGTCTGTCCCAACTTCACCAATTCTTTGGTTGAATTTTGGAATAAATCTGACAAGTAAGCAATGCTTGATGTTACTCATTTAATTACAGAGAGAAAAATTGGGCTCTTGGAAGAATTCTACACCTATTTCAAAATGTGAACAGAAGCTACTCAGGCAGTTTCCCTTGGGCAGTCATCTAACTTCTGTATGTAGCAGCAAACGTTCAAAATCTTCCTCATTCTCACTCAAGAGCTGTCTAAAAAGTTGAGAATTAAGAGCATGTGCTTGGACGTTATTGGCCGATGTAAAAACAGTGCTTTGTGAAGGGAACACTCAGGTCTTTTGCTACAAGATGTTGTCTGTGGATGACACAGTGCACCTTACAAACATCAGGAACAGCTTTCTTCAAGAAAGTAAGGAAGCCACGATGACAACCTGTCAGTGATGGTGCTCCATCTGTTGCACAAGTAAGAACATTGGACAACGGGACATTTTTCTCTTTGAAAAATTTTCTCTACAGCACAAAACACTGACGTCTATTTTGTATCCGTTTCTAGCTGTCTTGCACTTGAACTAAAGTTTCAAACTGACGAAGCGAACACAAGCAAGAAGCAAAGTTTCATTGTCTGGAAGAATTAACTCATCTACCTGCAAGCTAAATATTCTTGTTCTCAGCAGACTACACAAATTATCTTCAGTTAAAAAAAAAGAAAAAAAAGAGGAAAACCAAGGTGAAGAAGGTTGCAAGGCATCGTTGATGATCTGCAAATGGATGCTCAGAACCGAGAGCCCTACAGGAGTGCTGTTAAGGAGGCAAAGTTCCGCAAGAGACATGCAAATGAATGAAATGAATGAAATGTCAGCCATTTCATCAATTCTTTCAACATAGCTGTCACTGAAAGGAATAGCTGAAATACTTTGGTCCGGTGACTTCTATAAAACGTTGCAGACCTTCTCTTACTGCTGGCAGAATGAGTTGTTCTCTAATTGTATCAGAATTACTCATTCATTCATTCATTCATTTGCATGTCCCTTGCGAAACTTTGCCTCCCAAACAGCACTCTTGTAGGCCTATCAGTTGTGAGCAAGATGGCCTGCTTCTGCTGCGTCCTTTTGCAGATCGTCAACGATTTCTTGCAGCCATCTTCGTTTTGGTCTTCCTCTTTTTCTTTTTCTCATTATGTATCCTTCCAATACGGTCTTCTCTAAATTATCATGACGTTTAATGTGCCCAAAATATTTCAGTTTTCTCTCTTTAATCCTCTTTACTAGCCAGCCTTCTTCAGTATTAAGCTCTTGTAGTATAGATATATTTGTTCTTTTTTGTGTCCACGATATTTAGATAACTCTTCTGTAGCATTTACATTCAAAGGCATTTATGTGTTTCTCAGCTGTTTTGTCAAGTGTCCAGGTCTCACAGGCATATATTGCGATGGGAAAGATGCATGCCCTTAAAAATCTTATTTTTGTAGTTCTGTCTGCTCCTCTCCACAGATTCTTTATTTGTTTTACTTTCTGAAGAGCAATAGATGTCCTCCTTTTAATTTCCCTCATTGTATCTCAATTATTAGTTAGCAGTAAAATTACTACATCTAACTACTACATCAGAATCTACATCAGAATATACTACATCAGAATTACTACACCTAACAATTAGGAATGACATATTGTATAATGCAAACAAACTATCGATGAATTTTTTGTGATTTCCGTACCTGAAAGTTCTCTCGAATTGTCTAAAAAATGTGCTAAATGTTTTTCTCATTTATCGAAATTCTTTCTTTTCACATATTGGAAAAGACTAGAACGTTTCATGGCTTCATTTGGAGATTTTTTTTACACAGTAGACAAAATAGACGCTGGTGGTTGTTTGGTGTTGTTATAAATCAGCAATAAAGATATAATACACTATATTGTTTACATTTTGCTGGTGGAGCTGCAGACATTTTTTTCTAGACTCTGAGAAACGATGTTGCACCGAGGTACAACGTCGTTTTGAAAAAAAAACCATTGCATCCGCTGGCGGCAGTTAATAATGGATCTTTACATCCAATATAGGCCTTTAAAGCGCCTACCGTCTTAGGTACGGATGGTCTTACGTACTGCCCTTGCTTCCTGATTCCTTTTCCCTCGACCCCTACTACCCTCATTTCTTCCACAGCCCCCTAACTGACTCTCTTTTCTTCCACAGCCCCCTAACTGACCCTCTTTTCTTCCACAGCCCCCTAACTGATCCTCTTTTCTTCCACAGCCCCCTAACTGACCCACTTTTCTTCCACAGCCCCTTAACTGACCCTCTTTTCTTTCACCGCGCTCCCCGTCCATTTTTTTCCAACGCCCACAGGAAGGCGTTATCGCCAACTTTGGGAAACACTGCTTAAGACCAAGGCATATCACCATCAGAGTCTTCTACAGCTTAAGACTAAGGCATATCATCGTCAAGTCTTCTACAGCTTAAGACCAAGGCATATCACCCACCATCAGAGCCTTCTACAGCTTAAGACCAAGGCATATCACCATCAGAGCCTTCTACAGCTTAAGACACAGGCATGTCACCATCAAGTCTTCTACAGCTTAAGATCAAGGCATATCACCATTAAGTCTTCTATAGTTTAAGACCAAGGCATGTCACCATCAAGCCTTCTAATGCTTAAGACCAAGGCATGTCACCATCAAGCCTTCTACAGCTTAAGACCAAGGCATATCACCATGAAGCCTTCTACAGCTTAAGACCAAGGCCTGTCACCATCAGAACCGTCTACAGCTTAAGACCACGGCATATCACTATCAGAGCCTCCTACAGCTTAAGACTAAGGCATATCACCATCAAGTCTTCTACAGCTTAAGACCAAGGCATATCCACATCAGAGCCTTCTACAGCTTAAGACCAAGGCATATCACCATTAGAGCCTTCTACAGCTTAAGACTAAGGCATGTCACTAATAAGTCTTTTACAGATTAAGACCAAGGCATGTCACTATCAAGCCTCCTACTTTTTAAGACCAAGGCATGTCACCATCAAGCCTTCTACAGCTTAAGACCATGTCATGTCACCATCAAGTCTTCTACAGCTTAAGACCAAGGCGTGTCACCATCAAGTGTTCTACAGCTTAAGACCAAAGCATGTCACCATCAAGTCTTCTACAGCTTAAGACCAAGGCATGTCACCATCAAGTCTTCTACAGCTTAAGACCAAGGCATGTCACCATCAAGCCTTCTAATGCTTAAGACCAAGGCATGTCACCATCAAGCCTTCTACAGCTTAAGACCAAGGCATATCACCATCAGAGCCTTCTTTAGCTTAAGACCAAAGCCTGTCACCATCAAGTCTTTTACAGATTAAGACCAAGCCATGTCACCATCAAGCCTTCTAATGCTTAAGACCAAGGCATGTCACCATCAAGTCTTCTATAGCTTAAGACCAGGGCGTGTCTCCATCATGTCTTCTACAGCTTAAGACCAAGGCATGTCACCATCAAGTCTTCTATAGCTTAAGACCAGGGCGTGTCTCCATCATGTCTTCTACAGCTTAAGACCTAGGCGTGTCACCATCAAGTCTTCTACAGCTTAAGACCAAGGCATGTCACCATCAAGTCTTTCAATGCTTAATACCAAGGCATATCAGCATGAAGTCTTCTACTGGTTAAGACCGAGGCATATCACCATCAAGCCTTTTAATGCTTAAGACCAAAGCATGTCACCATCAAGCCTTCTACATCCTCCAGTATAACCTGGATACCCACCAGTCTGAGATCCTTGTCTTGGCGTCATTCCACCCTCTTTTCCTCTTCTGTCTCCGTCTTAAATCTGTGTTCATGGTGTCTATATCCTGGCAGTCCCACCGACTCAAGCCAAAGCATTACGCAGCATCAACTGACCACATACTTGACCGTCAGATATTAATGATGTAATGAACTCCTTTTGAACATACGATTTCTATATATAAATAGGAACGTCATTTCTCTGTTTAGAATAGTAGTTGGCAGCCAAATGTAACGATGCCCAGTGCGAATGTCATGTTAAAGATACAAGAATCACATATCATCAGTTTACGCTGAAAGAATAGAGCAGAGAATCAATGTATTTGTCCTGAGTGTAACTATGATTATCTTAATTAATTAACTAGTACTCTTGAATGCATCGGAAGCATTGGCAATACAGTCAAGACGTGAACAGAAAATACTATATAACAATTAACACCAAGAGAGATCAAATTTTCTTTACGTAAACAAGAAAACATAAGCATAATTTTTAAAAAATTGCTTGAAATGGATATGTCATGTGGCCTGAACATATCCCAACAAACATTAGAATTACATGGCCAATCAAAAATAAACTGGAATAAAATGATTACGCTAAGATGGACAGCATTGCAAAACAGATGACACCGTGCATAGGTTAATTTGAAATGGAAGAAAATGGTGAGAAAAAGTAAGAGTAGGGGTAGTGGAGTATCATCAGGCAGCAGTCTTGCGAATCAGAACCCGTGATAGAACAACTTGGGAATCCCTGAACATTCGAAACTTTAGCTGGAACCATTTTGACACTAACTGTGAAGTGTCATAGATATTTTCTTTCGAAAAGTCTAAATGTATGAAAGCTATTTTTGAAATGTGTGACACTGGGAGCCAGATGTGACTGCGCAGATGTAAACTGTAGTTTGACTGATTTGTGCACATTTTTTACATTTTCTGGTGTAGGTAAGCCGGCAGATTCGAAATACTTTGAGCTACAAAAGGCTGATAAGCAGCAGAGGTTGGTCTTGAGATTGAAAGTAGGCAGATCCTGCTCATCTTTAAGGTGTCTCACTGATGTTCAAATGTTAGTGTTTTACCCACGTTCGAAGATAAATGTTTTCATCAGGTCGATCTTCAGACTGGAGGAGGCGCAAGTATACAAAATAGTAAATACTTACTGCAACTCTGCTGGATTCATTTTTATTTCGTCGACCTGGGTTGAGAAATTCGATGGCACAAGGCTGACCTTTATCTGTTAATCGGTCAGTCTCTAATCTGCCAGGCGCTGCACCATCTGTGCCCATCACTGAAAGAAACCGTCGGACATATTCAAATCTAATAAAATTACAGTCTGAAATATGTGTGTTTGCTTTTTTCGGCATGTAGACCTCCAACAGTAATGTTACTACTTGATGAATTTGTGGTCTATGTATCCAAAATCATCAGAATAGAATATCTAAAAAAAATTTATTCACCTTGAAGTATTAAATTTCTCATTCACACACTCAACTTCCTTTTCCCTCAAAACCTTTTTTAAAAAAATGTATTTACTCTTTCAGTGCCGGAGACACTGCTGAAGGGTTCCCTTACAGAGCTCTTATTGTGGCAGCGGATTACAATGTATCAGGAGCTGACTTTGACCCAGTGACAGGAGATCGTCAAGAACAAATAATCAGGGCCAGCAGTGTGCACATGCATCCAAATTACCGTTATAGATCTCAGATGGAAATTATCCCTTTTAACGATACCAAAGGAATAAACAGTAAGTCCTCATCTGGGAGATACCTTTTGAGGTTGCTTACAGTTTTGAACATTTTATTTCATATGTTAAAATAAAAGGGCTTAATCTACTGTTGAAAGATTTAAAATCTCTCTTGCAATCTCTTTTTTTAAACCTTCTTTTTCTCTGTCCGTCTCTGCCACTTTCCCTCTCTCTCTCTCTCTCTCTCTCTCTCTCACACACACACACAAACACACATATCACATAATGTTGCCTGTTAAATTCGGATACAAAAACTTAGCATGAATTTTTAATGTCATTTAACTGAAAGCGGTCATAAATGATCACAGAAATACTTGTCATAGATTAGATTTGCCCCCTGTAACCTTTAACATTTTTCTAGATTTTTGCTGAAACACTGATATGAGAGTATTTCGGTATTGAGAACTATTCATATTTTAGGATATTGTAACATTTTAAATATTTTGATATTTTACATAACAATGAAATAAATATAGACAGACATGGAATTACACAAGCACTTCACTTATGAAAAATCATTTTGACAAAACATTATAGATATGTCGGTTCAAATTATGCCTGTAACAGAAAATTACATCCCAGGTTACAATAAAGATATAATTTCTGATCTTTTTGGACTGGGGATGCTGGACAGATACTTCGCTCCATATGAAACCATTCAGTTTTTTTTTTATTTCGAAATAACGGAAACTATGAACCTATGTAAAAGTCTAACCATTTTGTTATCAAGATTTATTGCAGTGATTTAAAGTATATTTATATATTTATTTATATATTTATTTATATTTTTATTTTTATATATTTATATCTGGAACGTGTGATCTATACGTCGTTCATAATACACCTTTAACGAATGATTATAATTTACTTGAAGAACAGCCACGCTCTGCTGCTTGCCTAGAGATAGGCCAAAGGCTTCCTTGCACTCAGGACACTCTCATATGTGCTAAACGTTTAATTTTAGTGTTATTCGTAGTGTGTCCCGATAGTATATTGACTGAATATAGCTCCATCTAGTTCTGAATGTCTGCCTCTGTCTTTCGTTATTCCTCTTTCGCAGTCTTTGGTGATTCTTTGAATGCACTGCATTCATAATGTATTTGGATGCTACTGATTATTAGATGCCCAGGGTTGTTGCTTTGTTTGCCAGTTGATCTGCCATTTCATTACCTTTAATAGCGGCATGTCCTGGGCACTAAATTCATATTCGAGAGGAGATTTATTACTCGTTTAGTTTGGCCAACCGTTCGCGATGCAACACCTGGTTTTAGATTTTTTTTTTAGCATGCGTAGTCTGATAATATGGCTTGTGATACTTGCTGGTTTGCTAGCCAGTTTATGGCTCAAATGGTTGCTTCAATCTCCATCCTCATGCTGGATGTGGTTGTGGCGAAGGCTCTGGACTCGCTGACGATGGGGCTCTAATTGCAATAGACCACGAATCCCCATGCAATCCTTTGTCTGCGGCTGACTGATCCATCTATACGGTCATCTGGGCTGGAGTGCTTAATAATTCGCTCTTTGATTTATGATTCTGCTCGTTCTGTTGCCCAGTTTCGTTATTCTCGACTGAGCCATATGTTGTGAACTTTGGTAAGATGTGAATGTTTTCGGGCATCAATCCAGTCGGCACTCATGGGGTTGCATACCTGCCACATAGTCTTTTCAGCCTACGCTATCCATGATTTACCTCGTTTTATCTGTGTACCTTTTTGGTATTTGGTGGCTTGGTTTACTAATCCTGTGGAACTGAATTCAGTCCTACCAGTGGAATTTTTTTTCTGCTACTCACCAAAAAGGCCCCGGGGTTCACCCAGCCTCTAAAAATGAGCACCAAAGAAATCTGGGAAGGTAAAGCGGTCAGGCGTGATACTGACCACTTCACATTTTTATGTGCCGAAGGTCACGAAAGATACGGGCCTAACTACACCGTATGCTTTAATAGCATGAAAACAGGGATTTTACCTTTTTTTGTATATGAATCTCCTTTTTCAATGAGTGGTCTTCCATGCTCTTGATTCGTGTGTACTCTTTTACTTGGGCGCATTTATGTTGAGTTTTCATGCTCAGTATCTTCAATAGGTATCACAAGTCATCCACCAGTGTCCCTGGTGCATCAGAGCACCATCCTCATTTGAATTCTCTCTAGCCCGGGTTGTTTGGGTTGTTGATAAATCAAGCATGCCGATGCCAAACTCCAGTCGTGACATTACCAGCACTTTCATTGTTGAGATTATAATTTGTTGTGATAGACCCATGTTTGCTGTTATTTTAATGTGCATTCTATTTCTTGTCCATTAGGTAACGCAGTAGCTCTAATCAAACTCGAGGAACCAATCAAAGCACGCTGCGCTGGAATTGCATGTCTTCCTACTGCAACTGAAGCAGCTAATAAATGTGCTCCATATGATGATTGCATCATCACAGGTTGGGGTTTCTCTACAGAAAACTTTCAAGGAGGTAAATGAATTAATTAATTAGCTCGTTCATCTTTCTGTCCTTCCATAACTTTTTCACTTCCCTTTTTTCTTTCATCCATCCATAAATCATATTCACTTTCCTTTCTTTCATCCATCCATAAATCATATTCACTTTCCTTTCTTTCATCCATCCATAAATCATATTCACTTTCCTTTCTTTCATCCATCCATAAATCATATTCACTTTCCTTTCTTTCATCCATCCATAAATCATATTCACTTTCCTTTCTTTCATCCATAAATCAATGTATTTCCTCGGTCAGACAGCGTTCCTAACAGTTTTCGAGCTTCTGCTGAGGGAAGGGAATACTTTTATGTGGAGAATTAATGGCTGCTTGTGCAGGCTGGGATTTTAATTTTTCCCAGACAGAAAAACTCTAACACTTTCATGATTCGAACCCGTGTCTCTTGGATGAGAAACCGCTGTTCAAGGTGCGCGACCACGCCATCTGATGGTCTTGTTATATTATTTCACTGTCTAATTATACACTATACAAATGCAATGTTCCTATTTCATTAGGTTTGAGAGACGAGCTCTTGTTTGGTAAAGTCCGCCTAACCTCTGCTGACGCATGCGACTTTCTCACCCAGAGAATGGGTTTGACATCGAGCAGGTCGGAAGGAACGATTTGTCAGAGTCCCGTCGGAAGAAACACAGACAGCTGCCTTGTAAGAATGTGAAATTGTGAATGAGTGTGCAATTTTGATGTACTGTGATATTCTATAGACATTACAAAACACAATACAACTGGCATACAGGAACACAAGATGCACATATAGATGGTTCAGGATGTGTGTATGTATGTATGCATGTGTGTATGTATTTATGTATGTATGCATGAATGTGTGTATGTATGTATGCATGCATGTATGTATTTATGTATGTATGCATGTATGCATGAATGTGTGTATGTGTGTATGACTGTATGAATGTATGGATATAAGGATGTATGTATGTATGTATGTAATGTATGTATGTATTTATGTAATGTATGTGTGTATGTATGTATGTATTTATTGATGGATGGATGGATGTAATGTATGTAATCTATGCTATGTAATGTATGTAATCTATGCAATGTAATGTATGTATGTAATGTGTGTATGTAATGTATGTATGTAATGGAATGATGAGAGTAGAAAGACATACACACAGACAGAAGGACTGGTAGATAAAAGTAAAAGCCTGATCAAATAAATGAAAGCATAGAGCGAAAGGAAGATTTCTATACCTGACAGACCTATGTGTATATCTACTGTGATATAAATGATCATGTTTCAGGGAGACGAAGGTGGTGCTGTGCTGTGCTCAAATGGATTAAGCTGGGTGGTGCGGGGTATCCTCCCCTTTAACATATGTCTTGACGGCCGCTTCAACCTGTATGTTACAGATGTCGCTTCCTACCTGCCGTGGATACAGGAAACCATGGCAAGTTTTGGAGGATAAACTCCAATACAAGAGCTGACTTCCAAACAGAACTTTTCGTGAAAAAAAAGAGATCAATTTGTTTGTCTCTTGTTTTCGAAAGTTTCGTTGTTGTCTTAGGAAAATCATGTTTTCATTCATCAAACCAGTTTGTTGCACTTGACAGCCTTTCTCCTAATATGCTGCAAGAAAAGATAATATTGTAATCACTTGTTAAAAAGGCTTGTGTCAAAAGCAGTGTTATTGTGTTAAAAAACGAAAGCATAAATCTCATATATCACTATTTGGAAGCAGAAAAAAACTAAACAAATGAAGTATTTAAGCGGCACGAGCAGCATTAGCCATTAAAGTACGAGTGGTTGTAATGTTTCAACTTCCCTCCTATTCATGTAATAAAATACAGGATGATAAAACAGGAATGAAAGAGGAAAAAAGCAAAACAAAATGTTAGAAACTATGAAAGGTATATATGAAATAAAGTTGAAGAAAATTAACAAAAACCTAGCTTGTTTGTCAGTTTGTGAACGGCTGTGGTGAAAGAAAACCAATATCTTTTACGATGTGTACATTTTTTTATTTTATTCTGTAGATGGTAGTAAATAAAACATCTCCGCATTTTATGAAATCACGAATTCCTTCTTTCTCTTATTTCAACTAAATTAGAAGAAAACACTTTCTAAACCTCATTATAGAAATACTGTTCTCTGGCGATATGTACTATTACACTTCATACTGCTCTGACTTTTCATCTTCGGAGACAACAGTGAAGAAGGCAGATATTGGACGTGGAAGTTGCTGAATATCATTTTGTCAAACAGTTTCTCTCCTTACTGTTTCACCTATTTGATTAGACTGATCGGCTCACAGTAAAAGCAAGCCGTCTGCGTAGAAGCAAGGCCCAGTCTGTTTAAAATGCGTTTACTGTCTTCAGTTTTGGCCTTGTTTCCTATTCATATGGCGACAAGCGCCTATTCAGTTTCTACTCATTTAGCATGGTGTTTCGCCATTTCTTTTTAGACTTCGTAGCTGATCGAAAATTTCCCATGCATGTATTGTTTTTATTTCAGTTTTGGTTTCCCTTTTTTTTACAAAAACGCTAGTTAATTCCTATCTGTACGTCTGAGTTCCATAAATTTTCTAGTTTCCAAGACAAACTCTCTCTCTCTCTGAACCTTAAGTGCCCAGGGCACATGGGGCTTCCGCAATGGTTTTCCACAAATGCCTGTCCTTCGCCTTTTTTTCTGCTCTTGCCCAGGTGAGCCCTCTATTGCTCAACATCCTTTCTGTTGTTGTTCTCCATGTCTCTTTTGGTCTACCCTTACTTCTGTTCCCCTGTGGTGTCCATCTTAGTGCTATTTTTGGTAGTGAGTTGTCAGTCATTCGGAGCACATGTCCCAACCATCGCCAGCGCCTTTCCTCAATAATTGTTGTCAGTGGTTTCATCTGCATTTCTGCTAATAAGATGTTATTTCTTATGGTGTTTGGCCAAAATATTTTTCTAATTCTTCGTAAACATTTAGTCTGGAAAGAATTCAACTTGTATTCTATGGTTTTGGTGATTTTCCAGCATTCACTTCCAAAGAGTAGTACACTTAGAACATTACTCTTAAATATCCTGATTTTCATATTTATGCTTAGTTTTTTTTATTTCCATATAGTCTGCAGCATTGCAAAAGCTTGGTTTGCTCTAGTAAGTCTGCTGTTGATGTCCTCTGTGCTGTCTCCATTTTCTACTACTCTGCTGCCAAGGTATACACATTCGTTGACCTCCTCCACTAACTTGTTATCTACTCTGAGTACATTTCTGTTGTTCACATTTTGTTTCATTAACTTTGTCTTTCCTACGTTGATCTTTAGTCCTATGTTGTTTGCATTCTGAGTTAGCTTGTTTATTTTCTCTTGCATATCTTTGTGACTGCTTGATAACAGACAAATGTCGTCCGCAAAGTCAAGGTCCTCCAGCACTGTGTCAAGGGTTCATTGTAATCCTCTGCGTTTGTCTGATGTTGCCTCCTTCATTAACCAGTCTACTGCCAAGATAAATAATGTTGGTGATAGTATACATCCATGCTTCACTCCTTTTTGTACCCTAAAGCTGTTGGAGGTATGTTCTCCACAGATCACTTTGCACTGAAAACCCTTGTATAGGGCTTTGATTACATTAACTATTTTATGGGGGAGGCCATGCCAAAGACAAACTAGCTTCACCTTTTTTTCGGGCAGGTAGTGGTGATGGTATGATTTCAGACAGTGTTATCATTGATAGTTAACGCCATATTTCAGTCCAACTGAACAATTTTCTTCCTTCTTACTTTTTAATTCCATGATCTTCACAGTGATGGACATGGCAACAGAACACAAATCTGTAGAGTCGAAGGACATGATCATTTCATGAATGTAGCTTCTAATTTATTAAGCTACCTTCTATCACTGTTCAGATTTACTATTTCACATTATGCTGAGTCTAGAAAACTAGCAACTACAAATAACATAAACAAGACTAAACAATCCTATAGAGCTCCATCCCTTCAAAATCGAATTTATTGTTCATCAAGACTGTCTGACAAGGAAGAAATATTTTCATAAGACTAGATCAGAGGCTGAAAAGTTTCATCAAAAGAATACCAAAGTTGCCTGAGGTCGGGGAAAGAGAAGAAGAAGAAGAAGAGGAAGAAGAAGAGAGAGAGAGAGAGAGAGCACATCATTCAGAGAATTCTCAGAGTTTACAATCCGAATAAACGGGAAGACTAGGACAGTAAATTAGCACTGGTTGCTGGGGCCTTGTCATGAGTCAGCCAAAACGCCCCTTTCCCCCCTCATTTGTCAAAGGATATATCTTCTTATATCTTATATCCTTCCCGTGCCGTTAAACGTCACAAAGGGCTCGCAAAGTAGTTCGCCAATTTTTCCTGTCTTCGGCGAGTCTTTCAACCTCATCAAAGGATTCCACGCCTGTTAATTTGGTCTCTCTTAATAATGTCCTCTTCAGAGTTTCACGCGGTCTGGCTCTTTTTCTTTGGCCTGTTGTATCCCTTGATAGCTTGCTTTGGGATTCTCTGATCATTTCTTCTCATCATGTGACCAACATATGTCCATCTCCTTTTCCTGATCACACATGAGACTGGTTGTTGTTCAGTCATCTGTCCTATCTCTGCATTGTTCTTGAATTCGTTCCACTTGATGCCGAGTATTTTCCTTATGCATTTGTTTTCAAAAGAGTCTAATTTCTTTTTTATTTCTTTAGTTGTTTTCCAGCTTTCACATGCATAAATGAGGGTGGATATTACATTTGAATTCAATAGTATTAACTTGGTTTTTTGTGCTTATAACTTTTGAATTCCAAAAAAAAAAAAAACGATAAATCATGGGATGTAAACATTTAAAAATATATGAAATATTTTGTCTTGCTTTCCAATGATTGCGTCCCTTTATTTGCTGCTAATCTTTCACCCGCCCTGATATTATATATGGTGTCCAAAAAAAGAAACGCATAACTACTGATGATCCAATTTTAGCCATAACTGCGTTCTGACTATACATTAGAAGAGCAAAATTCACGCTAAATCATAGACCTGATATCTTGGTGACAACTTTTGGTTTGGTTTGATATACCCGGGAAAAAATGTCACAAAATATAAAAAATGACGCTTATATCAGCTATACTGTTTTTTTTTTTTTGGACAGTATATATACTACTGGACAAAAGTTAAGGGCCGGTCTTTTCAATTCGTACAAATACAAAATCAACTGACTAACAAAGAAGCCATTAGTACCAAAGAAAACAGCATTTAAAACTGAACAAATTCAATCATTTCAATTGCAAATAGGAATAGGAATACACATACAGCAAGCTGGTGAAATCACTCACCCCTCGTCCAAAAATTCACAAGAGAGGTCTTCAATCCTGTCAGTATCGCGTGTGGGCACCGTTTGCTGCCAGATATTCGACGCACCGTTGCCTCATCGAGTGAACCAGGGTGGCCTTCCACTCTTGTTGAAGGAAAAGGGTCAGCTGGGTGACATCAACAGTTGGAGAATGATTTGTCGAAACCTATCTGCCTAGGACATCCCAAATGTGCTCAGTGGGCGACAGATCGGGCGACCGAGCTGGCCAATTGATTCTAATGATCCTTCGCTGTTGAAGAAAATCTTTTACGACACGACCCCGGTGGGGTCTTGGGTTATCGTCCTGTAGGATTGTCCCTACACCCATGGCTTGCAAGGTAGGCTGGACAATGGGTTGCAGAATTTCTTTCAGGTATCGCTGGGCGGTTAGGATGCCATGAATGACATGGAGGAGAGTCCTGCCGTGCCTGCTGATGCCACCCCAGACCATGATTGACCCCCTCCGTAACGATCCACCTCTTGGATAGTGGAATCATGGAACCGTTCCCCTGGCTTTCTCCAAACACGGATTATGCCATCATTGAAGGACATATTGGACCGGAATTCATCCGTTAAAAGAATTTCACCCCACTGGCACTTCGTCCAACGGATGTGCTGCCGACACCAGGCAACTCCAGCTCTGGGGTGAGCTGGAGTAAGAGGTATTCTTATTGCTGGTCGTTGTGAAGCCAGCCAAGATTATCTTAAACGCCTGCGAATTGTTCTTCCGCTAACATTGACGTTTGCCGTATTCATTAGCTGGTTTCTGAGATTGGAAGACGCTACTGTCGTTTCGAAATGTTGACAGCTGCAGCTATCTGTCATCCTGTCTACTCGTGCAACGAGGTCGACCTGAACGATGCCTGTCTTCTACTCCTCGGGTTGCATGAAATAGCTCCAAACGCCTTTGGATGGTAGAATGGGACATATTCAAAGGCATTTGATTGTGTACAACACCAGAAACTTTGGGAAATAATGGAAAAATGGGATTTCCAACACATCTGATACAGTTAACATCACTGCTGTATCTAGACCAACAAGCAGCTGTAAGAATAAATGGTGAAACAACAACTTGGTTTGACATAAAACAAGGGGTCCGTCAGGGGTGCATATTGTCGCCATACTTATTTAACTTGTATACTGAAAACATAATGATGAATGTTGGAGAAGATATAGAAAAAGAATATTACGATGCCATAACAATTGGAGATTATGAAATACCAGAGATTATATATGCTGATGACACAGTATTACTGTCCACAACACAAAAAAGGAATGCAAAAACTAATTATTTCAGTCAACAGCGAAGTGCAAAAGTTCTATCTTAATGTGAAGAAAACTAAATTGATAACAACTGACAAAACAAACAAGTCAGCTGAAATATGTATTAACGAGGAAAAACAGGAAGAAGTGAAGAGCTTTGAATATCTTAGATCACTACAAACTGGTAATGGAGGTACAATGAGGGAAATTAAAAGGATATCTTTCGCTCTTCAGAGAGTAAAACAACAGAAGAAGCTGTGTAGCGGAACAGACAGAACTACAAAAATAAGATTTTGAAGGGCATCCATCTTTTTCCGTCGCAATATATGCCTGTGAGAGCTGGACACTTAACAAAACAGCTAAGAAACACATAAATACCTTTGAATGTAAATGCTACAAAAAAGTTCCTCAAATATCATGGACACAAAAAGGAACAAATATATCCATACTACTGAAGAAGGCTAGCCAGTAAAGAGGATTAAAGAGATAAAACTTAAATATTTTGGACACAATAAACGTCATGATAATCTAGATAAGACCTATTTTGGAAGGGTACATAATGAGAAAAAGAAAGAGAGGAAGACCAAGGCGAAGATGGCTGCAAGACATCGTTGATAATGTGCAAATGCATGCATCAGCAGCAGGGCATCTTGCTTACAACCGAGAGGCCTACAGGAGAGCTGTTAGGGAGGCAAAGTTCCGGAAGGGCCAAGCAAATGAATGAATGAATATTCACCACGCCCAGTAAATTATGGATGAAAGTACTTAAAGGTGGTCAATATGTGCACCGTAATGTATATCATTTTACTATATTTTTTGCGTATATCTGGAACGATGGGAGGAGACAGAGTACTGATTCTATTGTGCCATTACTAGTAGTCGAATGTATCATTATGATGAGAATTTCAAAAATTAATAAACACAAAAGAATATAAATTCTGTACTTTTTAAAAAAGGCATTAATGCAGGTCACCGTGTAACAGAATAACATTCTGTACAGATTGTTTTGTGTGTAACCCTGTGGTTACATCACTGTATGCCAAGCACGGAGAAAATATCTCGTGTTTGGAGAGAATTCTGAGTCACGTGGTTAGGCGGGAGGTGTGATCGAGTTGAGAGGGGTTTTTGTGTCAGAATGTTATAGCGATAGGTTGTGTGTTTGATTCTAGGAGGGGATAGAGATTCTGTAGTTAAATTGTTGTAGTTGATGGATTGTTTTTCTTAGGACAAATTGTTGTAGTAGTCATGTAGATTTGTGTGTCGATTTGTCCACGTATTTTTTTTTTGGACAAAGGTTGAATGTCTGACTTAGTCCCATGGCGATGTTAGTTGCCCGGACATATTTCTTGTAATCATTGTACTATTCTCATTAAGTTTTACACTTCACATCATTGCAATACACATCTAACAAAGTGTGTTTTCATCATTAAACATTTTTGAACTGTGTCTGATGAATCCTGTGATGTTTGGATTCATGTTAAGTGTTAACTGTGGTGTAGAGTTGTTGATTTACATGTAACTGGTCATGTCGTGTATTGATGAGTAGTGGAGTCAGTGTTATCTGGGTTGCCTGTTACTGAGTGTATATCATTGTAACATATGTTGGGTATTTCTGAGCCTAGTGCTCATGTAAGAGAAAATGTAATAATACACAGTACACGAAAGAAAGAAATCTTGTAAAAATGTTACTGTGTCACATTTTAATAGTGGTACACGGACTCTGTTTAGTAGTATAACGAAAACTGCTTTAACCGTAATACATTTGTAAAATCACATTTATCACTATTTGAACTAGCAGTTCAGTACTTCCAGTTTATCTCATCAGCATTACCTATTTTGAAAAGATTTCTGACTTTTACTTACATTGTTTACGTCAAGTGAAATATGTTGACATTTCCTTCAATAGTGAGTGAGTCATCTATGATTAACATCATCATTATCATCATCATCAAAATCACTGTCACTCACTTATAGTTCTCGTTATAGTGTTATGGCTCTTGATACAGATAAATATTTAAGCTATCATTTTAAAAACTTTTTAAAAAATATCTTCATTTTCAGTTTCACCGGTCTGTATTTTTTTGTCAGTTCTTATGGATATGAACATTTCAAAGACCAAGAGTAGCTTGTTTCCTGTTCGTGCTTTATACGCCACCAGCTTTCTTGATTTACGCGTAATTGTTTTAAAGAGAAAAGGATCTTCTGTTGAAGACGGGCTGTTCCATTCTTAGTCTTGTGTTAACGTTAGTTTCACATTTTCAAGTCATCCATTATCAGTGTCTGGCTAATGAAACTTTTCGATTGACGCACTAATATTATGTAATTATTATATAATTGACGCCATATTTTGCTGGAAGTCTTGTCTGCTCTGTCTGCTGACCAGACAAGCCAAAGTCACCGCCCTTCATAATCACTTTTTTCACATTTGATCATCGCATGAAAACTGTTTATTGCAAATAATTTCATAATACTTCCTCGTTCGACAGATATGAAACACACACACAACACACACACAACACACACACCCCTTCCATCACCACATTTCACCTACAGAAAAATTTCGCCCCAGTTTCTCCCCACCCCCAACTTATGCTGTGCAAGTTTGAAATGTTCACTAACAACTAACAACAATATGAAAGACAACAACAAAGCAACAATGTTAATAAACAGAGTATGATTTGCTTAGCCACCACCCCCCTTCTGAACACTGGGTCTGAGACATTGGACCATACCAGTCTTCTCCCCTCCCAGTAGTTCATTTGGCTAGGAACTCAGTAGTCTTAATTACTTCTTCAGCTTTCCAAGCCATACTTAGCTCATTGCTGCAGATAAAGCTCGCCTTCATTCCTCTCTATTACTAATCTCCATTTGGTGACACTAGTTTCATTTATATCCTCTTCTATGGTGTCTTTCCATCTCTGTCTTAATTACAATGTCTTTAATTTATAACTTTTAAAACTAACATATAGCAACACTATTTGCAGAAGAATGAACGAGATCACCGCAATAGACTGCCATTTCTCATTTTGTTTATCTGAATGCCACTGACTGGTCGTATTTTCAAGTTGTTTTTTTTTGTGTCTTCTCCACCTACTTTTGCTTACCTGTAAAAGGGTAAGTAGATCAACTACCCGAGCGAACGAAGAAGAACTACCCGAGCAAAACTTTGATGTACTGTTGTGATTATAGTAAGAAAATATAAATTCTGAATATATGAATCAAAGGTTGGATTAAACATTAACGTCATTCACTTCATTGGAAAACATGTTCCAAATGATTTCAACACCACAGACCACAATGGTTATTCTGATTTTAAAATAGTTAATCGCTCTTCAAAATTTCTCATTCTTGAAACTTATTCTTTTCCTCATTCGACCTCAACATCAAATCTTCTGCATGTGACGTGTCCTTTCGATAACACTGCCTCGTTGAAAGCAATGCGGTCTAACACAAGTTGCCTGGCCTCTCTCACACTTTCCCGATGTTCTGAGTCCACTTCCGGCGAGGTCATCACTTTTCTCATTTGCCGGGCATTGTGCCTTCAACCTCTTAAAACCATTGTGTCTCTTGATGTGGTCGAAGAATCTCAGATTTCTAACTTTTATGGTTTTTGGGAGCCAGTTTTCTGCGACACCATTAGTATCTCTTCATTCGATTTTCTCTCTGTCCTTGGTGGTCTAAGGACCCTTCTATAACATTTCATTTCAAATGCTGTTATTCTCGTTTCTAGTGATTTGTTAAATGTCCATGTTTCGCGTCCGTACGTTGCCAATGGAATATGTAAGCTTTTAGTAAACAGCTCTGTTTTATTTTTAGTACCGTCATATGCTCTTCATTTGCGCTAGTTTCTGTGATGCAACTGCTAGTCTTCTTTTGCTTTTTAGTATGCAGTCGCCATTGGTGTGATGAATGAACCTAGATACTTAAATTTATTTACGTTTTCCAGCGCTTCAGTGTAACTTTGTGTGTGCTTCTAATTTTGCCAATTATCATTACTTTGGTTTTCTTGGCATAAAGTACTGCATCAGAATCCTACCTCTCTTTCTTCGTTCTATGTCGACTTTATCGTTCTATTCTGGCAAGTTCACAAGTCATTTCAAGTATGGTTAAAAATCCAGCTAAAATAAGCCAAAATTTGAAGATACTTTCACCCGACAGGATAAAATGTTAGAATACATAAGCAGGAACAGGAAAACAAAATGTTACTAAATTAAATGAGCTGGTAGTTTATATGATGAAATATTCGGTCAGTCAATCATTTGCAGGTCCCTTGAGAGACATGCCTCTCTAACAGCTATCCTGTAGGCCTCTCGGTTGTAAGCAAGATGCCCTGCGACTGATGCATCCATTTCCAGATTATAAACAATGTTTTGCAGCCATCTTCGCTTTGGACAGGATATTATTAGTGAGAGAAAGAAAATGAAAATGGAGATACTCGAAATTATCAGTAACCAGATGGATAGACGCAGTATACATTTTTAAAAAATGATTACACTTTGATATATTCAGGCGGAGAAGAGCATACATTTTTTTTTTCAAGACTGATATTAGGAAGTTAATGAGTGGATATTTAGACTCAGCGACAGAATGATACGAATAAAGATAAGATCAAAGCTATTCGATCTAGTGTCAAACATATGCACCAACACAAGATTACTCTGAAGAATACTATGACGGCTCACAAAGAATGCAGAATACACAGGCCAACAATTTTTCTTTTACAAAAGTATGTATTTTGTTCTGTATGTATTTTCATATGTGTATGGGATGAATTTTTGAAAAATGACAATCTTTTTTCGTGTATCATATACCGATTTTTTAAACAAATTCATAATTCAGTATAATCGATACTTTGAAGTTCTTTATATTTTGTTATTTTCAGCGGTAAAATACAGACACCACAAAAGGTGGAAAGTCATCATCTACGTTTCAATTTGCAATGAGGAAAATGAATAGTCCGTACAATATTTGTTTGTTTGGGCATTTATGAAGACTTTATGATTAAAAAACATCCAAGAATCATTGCAGCTTTTTCCCTGTTTTAAAGTGAAACTTGAAGATCAAGACAAATCATGGGCACACAAAGTGTATGCGTGTGTGTATGCGTCTGTGTGTTTTATTAGGATCTAGGGAGGTGAGAAAAAGGGAAATCCTTTAGATCTGATGCTTCAGTGAGAGCCAACAGATCACAGAGATGATTAGCAGCGGTGAAAGGCTACCGCAGTGCTGATAAGAAAATTATTCCATACAATAATCTTCCATCAGTTTTACGACCATGGCCCTGAAGTTCCAGTTCCTCCTGTGCCTGATTACACGGTCTTTCATGTTGTCAGGACCCCCAACTCTTCACTCACTCTGAAAATGATTTGTTGTGAGAGATTCTGCAAAACTCTAAGTTAGTCAGTCATTTGCCTTACTAACAGCACTCTTGTAGGCCTCTGGGTTGTGAGCAAGATGGCCTGCTGCTGATGCATCCATTTGTAGAACATCAACGATGTCTTGCAGCCATCTTCGCCTTGGTCTTCCTCTCTTTCTTTTTCACATTATGTATCCTTTCAAGACGATCTTCTCTAGATTATCATGACGTTTATTGTGTCCAAAATATTTAGTTTTCACTCTTTAATCCTCTTTACTACCCACCCTTCTTCAAGTTCTTATAGTATGCATATATATGTTCTTTTTTGTGTCCATGATATTTGAAGAACTCTTCTGTAGCATTTACATTCAAAGGCATTTATGCGTTTCTCAGCTGTTTTGTTAAGTGTCCAGGTCTCACAGGCATATGTTGCGATGGGAAAGATGCATGCCCTTAAAAATCTTATTTTTGTAGTTATGTCAGCTTCTTTAGTTGTTTTATTTTTTTGAAGAGCGATAGATGTCTTCCTTTTAATTTCCCTCATTGTATCTCCATTATTAGTGGTGATCCAAGATATTGAAAACTCTCTACTTCTTCCAGTTTTTCCCCATTGACACATATTTCAGCTTTTTTTTTTTTTTGTTAGTTTGTCATCAATTTAGTTTTCTTCGCATTACGAAAGAGGTTTTGCTCTTCACTATTCTTACAGTCTGACATAATTAATTTTTCAGTTCTTTTCTGTGCCATCAGCATATCTAGTCTCTGGTATTTCATAACCTCGAATTGTTATGACATCGTAATATTCTTTGTCTACATCTTCTCTAACATTCGTCATTACATTTTCAATATACAAGTTAAATAAGTAAGGCGACAATACGCATTTTTATTGTACACACGTGGTACAATTAGTTTAACTGCTGTATCTAGACCAACATGCAGCAGTTAGAATAAATGGTGAAACAACAACATGGTTTGACATAAAACAATTGTACCACGTGTGTTATTAGAAATCTCATTGTTTCCATTATTTCCCAACGTTTCTGGTGTTGTACACAATCAGATGCCTTATATTTGCAAAACTCTTACATTCAAGAACAAAAGAAAAAAAATGTATTGGCAGGTGAAATATCTATTTGTTGATACAGATGTAGAGAACAGGAGTTTAGTCGTTACTTTTCATTTGATAGTGACTTATTATACTGTAGTGATCTCGCTGATTTGATGCACAAATTTGCAGTTAGGTACATAATACATGAATGGAGCTCAGAATTAAGTCTAAATTGTTTTATTGAACAATGGGAGTAACTTTCCTTTGTTATGAGACATGATAGAAGAATATGAAAAATTTGCTAAGAAAGCGAAGTTAAAAGTGTCCGTAGTGGTCAAGAATGAAGTAATCCAAAAGTTTATGAACAGAATTTTACAGAACAACTAAAAACAGATTACAGCGATAGATATAGTATTAAAATTAGGTGAAATTTATAGAAAAGCAGATTTTTCATACAACTATGACTTTATAAAAGAATATTTGGTAGAAACATGAGTCATGTATTTTCAATCGATCATCTGAATCTGTTCATTTCGCTGAATACTTTAAGAGTTATGCTGTTGTATAAGTAATTACTGTGGATATTATCACACAGGGTGGTCAATTTTTTTTATAAGTATGCTGTTGTAATCAAGTAATTATTGTAGAGATTACTACACCGGACGATCACTTTTTTAAAAAAAGAATTATTGGGGAAAACAATGAATTAATGTGGATTTTACCACACAGACTGATTATTTGTAAGAGCTGGCCTGTTGTTATATTTTGAGTTACGCATATTGATACTTGTTGTATATATTATATTTTCCTTACGAATGACGTAGAGTTTGTTATATTTTCAGTCATGCATATTAATACTTGTTGTATATATTATATTTTCATTACGAATGGCGTAGAGTTTGTTATATTTTCAGTCATGCATATTAATACTTGTTGTATATATTATATTTTCATTACGAATGACGTAGAGTTTGTTATATTTTCAGTCATGCATATTAATACTTGTTGTATATATTATATTTTCATTACGAATGACGTAGAGTTTGTTATATTTTCAGTCATGCATATTAATACTTGTTGTATATATTATATTCTCATTACGAGTCACGTAGCGCGAGTGTCGGGGTCGAGTTGGATTAGCGGAAGATGACGATAAAGAATTTTCTTAACCATCTGACCATGCAGTTGGAAAGGCAGTACTAACTTAACTCTGTCAGATGGAGTAACGGGCTTTTTCTTGAATGCTTCTTTGCGGCTCACTAGATGGATACGGTTGAAGGCTTCACAAAGTACCTTTTCTGGGTGGTGACGATGACGGAAAAATTCTAATAACTTGTTGGACTGATCTAATTATCCTGACATACCGGCGAAGACGGAGGAGTTGGGAGTATGGGATGGAGTTCTTACAGGCTTCAGGATGGGAGGAGGTGTTAAGCAAATAGGTGTGGCTGTCAGTGCATTACCAGTTCTATGTCTCTGGCAAAGAACATACTCACTTGACTATCAGACTCCTTTAACACCTCCTGACCGACCTTTCCAGATTACACAGCATATTCAAGTACTCGCACCCACACCTGTAGATGATACCCCCTCTCCTTCTCATCCTCCTCGAACCTCTAATGTAGTCTGTATTCCCCCCGACTTGTCCCTTTCTGATGACGAAAAAACTAGTTCTCGCCAAAGGCCTTAGATTTACTCCTATCCGCCCTCGGTGTGATAGCTATTTTTTACTCTGTGATGTTAAACATTCCTCATTATATTTTCAGTATACAAGTTAAATAAGTAAGGTGCAATATTCACCCCTGACGGACCCCTTGTTTTATGTCAAACCAAATTGTTGTTTCACCATTTATTCTTACTCCTGGTTGTTGGCTAGATACAGCAGTGATGTTAATTGTATCAAATTTGTTGGAAATCCCATTTTATCCATTATTTCACAAAGTTTCTGGTGTTGTGTTTCTTCAGAAAGTAAAACAACTAAAGAATCTGTGGAGAGGAGCAGACAGAACCACCAAAAATAAGATTTTTAAGGGCATGCATCTTTCCCATCGCAACATATGCCTGTGAGACCTGGACACTTAACAAAACAACTGAGAAATACATAAATGCTTTTGAATGTAAATGCCACAGAAGAGTTCTTCAAATATTATGGACACAAAAAAGAACAAATATATCCATATTAAAGATCTTAATATTGAAGAAGGCTGGCTAGTAAAGAAGATTAAAGAGAGAAAACTTAAATATTTTGGACACATTAAACGTCATGATTATCTAGAGAAGACCGTATTGCAAGGGTACATAATGGGAAAAAGAAAGAAAGGAAGACCAAGGCAAAGATGGATGCAAGATATCGTTGATGATCTGCAAATGGATCTGCAGCAGGCCATCTTGCTCACAACTGAGAGGCCTACAGGAGTGCTGTTTGGGAGGCAAAGTTCCGCAAGGGACATGCAAATGAATGAATGAATGATGTTAAACAGTTTCACCGTCGACTACGACTTAAATATCACTTTGCTAACAAAGAGTCCAACCAACTCACACAAGACCTCGATAACCCATTTACACGTTACGACCACTTCCCCCGGAGCTTCCCAAGCTTTGGATCTGTATATTGATACCACGTGGCGTGAGATCCTTAACCTCCGACTAACAACATTTAGACATTTTAACCTAAATAAGGGAGAGTCCAAGGCATTGTCCAACCCCCATCGTCGGAGAGACATAGTGACAAAACCAGCAGATAAAACATCGAAACTCGTAGTTTTAAAAAAAAAAGATTTACATATTGCGGAAGGAATGTCCCAACTCAGCAATATAAATTTCTATGCCCTACGTAAAAAAGATGCTACCCCTTCAAATAATGACATAGTGGAAGCAACCATTAAAGACTTGATTACAGAAGGTGGCCTCCCACCCCAAGCTGTTTCTCTTAAGGACAGCTGTTTAAGCACACCTACCTTCTATCTTCTTCCTAAAATCCACACACCAGGTAACCCTGGACGTCCCATTGTATCAGCGTGTTCATGCCCCACTGAGCACATTTCTGGCTTTTTGAACAGCATTTTCTAGCCGCTAGTACAGAAACTGGCCTCTTTTTTGAAAGATACCAACCACGCCTTAACACTTTTGATACGATCACACTCTTTAAACACCACACCTATCTCATCTTTCTCCTTGATGTCTGCTCCCTATACACTTCTAAGCCCCATGAGGATGGACTCTTAGCACTCTGATATTTTCTCGACAAAGACCCTCATCCTACAACTAACACTGACACTATAACCAGACTTACACAGTTAGTACTAAATCTAAATTATTTCGAATTCAACGGCGAATACTTAGAGCAAATCAGTGGTGTTGCCATGGGAACGAAAATGGGTCCCAGTTATGCATGTCTATTTATGGACTTTCTGGAAGTCAAATTATAGGAAACCTACACTGCCAGACTTCTAGAATTCTATAAAAGGTACATCGATGATGGCATTGGAGTCACAAGTATGCCACAGGAAGAGCTAAAAAAATTATTGAATTCGCCAGCTCACTCAATAATAACATAAAATTCACTTATGAAATTTCTGATAAGTCTGTCAACTTTTTAGACATTAAAATTTCTATTGGCACAAACAGGCTTGTCACCTCTGTATTTTACAAGCCCACCGATAGCCACACCTATTTGCTTTACACCTCCTCCCATCCTGTAAGAACTCCATCCCATACTCCCAACTCCTCCGTCTTCGCCGGTATGTCAGGATAATTTGGACTTTATAGATCAGTAGAACATGTTATTAGAATTTTTCCGTCATCGTCACCACCCAGAAAAGGTCCTTCGTGAAGCCTTCAACCGTATCCAACTAGTGAGCCGCAAAGAAGCATTCAAGAAAAAGCCTGTTACTCCATCTTACAGAGTTAAGTTAGTATTGCCTTTCCACTCGCATGGTCAGATGGTTAAGAAAATTATTTATCGTTATCTTCCGCTAATCCAACTCGACCCCGACACTCGCGACATTCACTCTGATTCACCCCTGTTAGCATACAAACGTGAGCCAAACCTTAAGGACATCCTCGTCCACAGCCACTTGAAGCAGAGCCTTACATATATTGGCACCAGAAAATGTAACCGCTCCCTCTTCGATACCTGCCCTGTAGTCTGGAAAACGAAAACGATCACCATTTCCAAAACTATCCTCACTCTTCATGAGGGATTCACATGCGAGTCCCGTAATGTAATATATGTCATAGTTTGCAAAAGATGCAGGATAACGTATATTGTTGAGACTGGCCTCAGATTAGGGGACCGCATGCAAAAACATCTGTACGACATCGCCCAGCATGCTTCGAAACCAGTCCCAAATCATTTCAATGGCTCCAACCAGAGAGGCAAATCTGATTTTCTGGTCACAGCCATCAAACAATGTCACGCAGATGTCACAAGCCACCTGGCGCTTGAGAACCGCTGCATTCAAAATTATGGTACGCTGGAGCCACATGGGTTAAATTCGCTGTTCAGCTACATGTAACATTCTCTTCAATCATTATAGTACATCTCCACTAAGCTGTACCCCTTCTTACTTGTCAAACCTCCTCACAGCATCACTTCGCAACCCCTCTTCCCTAATCATCTATTTCACCTTCTCCTGGCTAGGCCAACATTGTATCACTCTCTCTCCCCTCCCCGGTTCCTCATCCACCACCACCAGTTAAAACCCACCGACCACATATCACAGGTCTCCATTTAAACAGTCTCCACGTTGTACTAAATCCATTCCTCACACAAACCGTCGGACAAGCCACATCTTACAATTTACAGCTAAGTACTCTATTTAATGTTTTAATTTTGAAAAAAAATAGTATTCATGTGAATCTATACTTTATCTCATCTCTCTATTTCTTCGTCCTGTGTGTTTTTGTATGATTAAGGCTCACGCCGAAACGTCACAACTTTGTAGTCGTTAAGTAATAAAGTTCCTAAATTTTTCCTAGTTTATACATTCTGCTATAGTAATTGTCCTGTAGGAGAAAGTTTTTGTTAGCAAGAATGTAGTCAGTTTAATAATATTGTTACTGACAAGACTGACTGTGGTTCTCACCTTTTTGGAGAATGTGTAGTATTGTGGATGATTTCTGGAGTTTCACAAAATTGTAAGTTGTGTCTTCATTTGTAGCTACTCTAATGTTGGTTATTATTTCCTTCCCCACGGCATTGTCCTCATGCCCGGGAAGTACAGTTTACTTTTTGTGACCACCCTGCCATGTTGGCAGCTCTTTGTTTTGCCTCATCCAACATTCTATTCATTCAATAAATGTTGACTTTGCATTGTAATTTGAATTCTTGGTTCCTTCATGAATTCCAAAGTGAGTCTAGTCGTGTGTGTGGAAAGTACTGAGACACTCTGTGGTTACTGTAAAGTTAGTGAACTTGGTTTTGTTGTTGAGTCACGTAGAATGTGACAGTTTGCCGCTTGGTTTAACAACAAGTACCAAGCTTACGGCAGCAACAACATGTAGTAATTTAGTACAGTAGTTTTCAAATACTTAAATAAAATTTTTTAAAAAATAAATAGAAATCCTTTTCAAATACTTCCGGTGTGACGTTCAAGATGGCGGACGTTTTTAAAATGCTCTTGACGGCATGCACAAATCAGCGAAATTCCGCTTGATCTGTCAAACGTCCTGTATCGGGAGTTGGGCATAAGGCTAAAAACCTTATTCTGGGACCTGTCTAGAGGCTACTCTAGATGGGAAAAAAAAAACTTGTTATGGAAACTCGCAAAGAAACCAACCGAACATCAGGGATGCCAACTCCGAAGAGCTCAAAGAGCTCTATCGTCGGCTCTAAACACGTGACAAAGATTGGATTCTAGAACGTACGAATAATGGCAGCACCATCAGAAACTACTCAGGTCATCAGAGAAATGGAGAGATACCACCTAGACGTACTGGGTATCAGTGAAATGTGATGGCCAGAAGCAGGTATAAGATCGGCGGAGGACGTTAAGTAAATAATACATTCAGGCAGAGACAACGGGATACATCAAGAGGGCAGTAGGTATAATTATGTCAAATGTAGCGGCAAAGATCCTCATAGAATGTAAAACAGTGAACAGTCGAATAATAAGACACGGAAGAATGACAATAATACAGTGTCATGCACCCATGAACGATGCAGGTAAAAGACGATTTCTACCACCAATTACAACAAATCATTAACAAAGTCCCTAAGCACGACATCCTAATTGCTATGGGGGATTCAACGCTAAGGTAAGGAAAGATAACAACGACGTCGAAAAAGTAATGGAGAAACAAGGAATTGACACAGTAAATCAGAACGGAGAAAGATTAATTCAAATATGTCTGACAGAGGGTATGGTCATTGGAGGCACAATATTTCCACACAAGGAGATACATAAAACAACGTGGATATCTCCAGATGATAGAACAAGAAACCAGATAGATCGTTTTTATATTACAAAGCAATACAGAACATCTCTGATATATGTGAGGGCATATAGGGGTGCAGATGTCAACAGTGGTCACAATCTGTGTATAGGGAAAATTAAACTAAAACTGAAAAGCCAACACAAGAAATCCATACATAGAAAGATAAACAACCACAGCCTACAAGAATAAAATGTTATTAGTAATTTCAATCAGCAGTAATTTAATTATATTACCTTATATCCTAATTTAATTAGTAATTTCAATTAGTAATTTCAATCAGGAACATCAATAAGAAAATATTATTAGTAATTTCAATCAGAAACTCGCCAAACATTCCACCATCATTATCATCATCATCATCATCAGTTATAGATGAATTATGGAATTCTTACAGTACAGCTATAATCACGGCAGCAAAAGCAAGCGCTGGACTGAAAAACCCAAAAAGAAAAGCATGGATATCAGAAAACACATGGAAGTACATACATGTGACGAGTAGTCAAATTAGCCATGTTGAATGTAAAGACAGATCTTGAAATAAATCTGGCGAAAGCAACATACAAAGAAATAGACAATAAAATAAAAAGTTCAGTTAGAAGGGAAAAAAGAAAATGCATAGACAATATGGCGAAAGAGCAGAGAAAGTAGCAAAAACAGGAGACAGCGAAACTTTATATAACATACACAAGAGGCTAACAGTTACTATTATAAAGAAAGACCAATCCTTAGCAAACTGGAACCCTATTAACATCAAGTAAAGACCAAAAGCAAAGATGGGGTGAACACTTCCAAGAAATACTTAATCGACCACACCCAAAAGAATTGATAGACCTTGGAACTGACATTCCAAACCCACAACTAAATGTCAACCTAGATGAAATTAAATTGCATGAAATTAAAACAGCAGTGAATTTAATGGCTAACAACAAAGCTGCAGGTGAAGATGAAATAACACCCGAAATGTTAAAAGTTATCAACAGTGACAACATGAGACAACTACACAGAATGTTTAATAAGATTTGGAAAGACGAAAAGGTCCCTTCTAAATGGAAAAAAGGAATCATTGTTAAAATACCCAAAAAAGGCAACATTAGCGACTGTAACAATTGGGTTGAACTCGCTGTTTAGTTACACGTAACATCATCTTCTTCAATCATTATAGTACCTCTCTACTAAATCCACCCCTTCTTACTTTTCAAACTTCCTCACAGCATCACTCTGCAACCCCGCTATTTTCTCTGCAACCCCTCTTCTCTGCAACCCTTCTTCCCCAATCACCTGTTTCATTTTCTCCTAGCTAGGCCAGTAGTGCGTCACTCTCTCTCCCCTCCCTGGTTCCCCATCCACCACCCCCAGTTACAACCCACCAACCACATGTCACAGGTCTCTATTTAAACAATTTCCACGTCCTACCAGATCCATTCCTGACACACACCGCCGGACAAGCCACACCTTGCAATTTACAGCTAAGTACTCCTTTAATTTTTTTTTTTAGCATTATTCATGTGAATCTATACTTTATCTCCTCTCTCTATTTCTTCGTCCTGTATGTTTTTGTATGATTAAGGCTCACCGCCGAAACGTCACAACTTTGTAATCGTTAAGTAATAAAGCTGCTCCTACTTTTTTTCCCATTTTATACATTCTGGTATCACAGCTTTACTGCAGTGCTTAGTATATAGTTGTATACTTATACACCAATTATTGTGTTATTGGAAAGTAGAAACCATTAGTGCTTCATAGATTTTAAAAAGACATCTGATAGCATACACAGAGATTCACTGTGTGAGAATTTTAAGTTTATATGAAATACTACCTAAAACTGTCAACATTATTAAGGACCTCTGCAATGGATATATTTGTGCAGTCAAAACAGAAGAAGGGATGAGCGAATGGTTCCAGATTGAAACAGGCATGAAACAAAGATGTATACTCTCTCTATGCTTTTTGGAACTGCAATAGATTTCATAATGAAAAATGCTGCAGAGGTAACACAGTTATTGATAGAGTACATGGGACCCAAGTAGAAGATATTGATTTTGCTGATGACATAACTCTTATCAGCAGCAATGTGAATTCCATGCATGAAAAAACATATAGTCTGTCTTCACTGGCTAGAAAAATAGGACAAAGCAAACATAATGAAACTTCTCATTAATCAAAATGGAAAAATACGCGTAGAAGGGACAGATGTTGAAGAAGTCAATCAATTTGCATACCTTGGCAGCTACATAGATCAGGATGGTGACAGCAGAAAGGAAGTTAGAATTAGAAAATCAAAAGCAGCTTCAATCTTCAAGAATAGTTAGAACATATGGTTTTCAAATGTTAAAATTATTCAATTCAAATGTAATATCCATCCTCATTTATAAATGCGAACGACAGAAAACAACTAAAGAAATAGACAAGAAATTATAGACTCTTTTGAAAACAAATGCATAAGGAAAATACTCGGCATCAAGTGGAACGAATTCAAGAACAATGCAGAGATAATACAGATGAACGAACAAGAACCAGTCTCATGGATGATCAGGAAAAGGAGATGGACATATGTTTGTGACGTGATGAGAAGAAATGATCAGAGAATCCAAAAACAAGCTATCAAGTGGAACACAACAGGCCAAAGAAAAAGAAGCAGACCGCGTGAAACTCTGAAGAGGACATTGTTAAGAGAGGCCAAATTAACAAGCATAAAATCCCTTGATGAGGTTGAAAAGTTCGCCGAAAACGGGGAAAATTGGCAACCTACTTTGCGAGCCCTATGTGACGTTTAACGACAAGGGAAGGATATAAGATAATATATAAGAAGAAGTTTTCAAATCTTTAATAGCAACAGACCACTCTATACAAGTGCCACCTTTTCACACTAGTATTCTCATAGCAGCTGCGCTCTAGAGAGAGACAGAAATACTAACTGCAGCTAATTGAAAAGAAACAAACAGAAATACTAACTGCAGCTAATTGAAAAGAAACAAACAGAAATACTAACTGCAGCTAATTGAAAAGAAACAAACACTATTTTATTGTTACCTCGCCTAAAAACGTCTTTTTAGTTTGCAGGAGAAAATCTGAGATTATCTTCTGATTCAGTGCGCTTAGAACCTATACATGTAACACAAAATTTTTAAAAAATTATTAACTTGAATTGTGTTATCGGTAACATAAATGTCACAATGGGAAAAGAAGAATATTCGAACATCATAAACAGAAATGGTATAGAGAAGACGAATGACAGAAGAGATAGGGCTAATAGAGTTTTGGAGAATCACTTAGAGGTGTACTATATTTGTTTTTCAAAACCATAATAGGAAATCATGTACATGGAAAATCCCCAGAGGCAGAAGAAGAAAGCAGACTGATTATATCGTGATAAAGAACAGATATAAGAACAGTGCAAGCAAGTTAAAACATACACAGGAACAGATATTAACTCAATTGTTGTAACAAAAATTAAAGTGTAGCTGAAATTCAAATCACACAGAGAAAGGAAAATTCACCTGGCTGACACAGATGACTGAAAGAGCAAAAAAAAAAATTATGTCCTCAAGTAAGGTTTTCTTTCTTCCCATTTTCTGACACCAAGGTTCATTATGGTTTCGATATCATAGCAAACGAGAATATCCCATAATTGCTCCTCCTCCTATGCCAGTGAAATCAGGAATTTGCATGAACCGTCCCATCTCATATCCGCGTACAGTGACGAAACAAATGATAACAGTTTTTTTTTTCACATTTTCTTCTGTTAGGAAAGTTTTTAAAATACTTTTTTCTTACAGTAAAAATATTTTTATACTCATTTATGAACGTATTTTTGTTTATCCCAAAGCATTTTATGCCGTTTTCTGGTAGTAAGATATTTTTATAGTCTCTTCTGACAGTAAGATATTTTTAAAGGTGTATTCTGATTGTACGATAAATTACATTCGTTCTTTTGATAGTAAACTTAAAATACCTGTCATGTATTTTTATACTCTCTTCTTTGAATAAGATTTTTTTCATTTTCTAGTTTGACAGTAATATTTTTCTTTTATTTTCTCTACTAGCAGCATGAATTTTTTTATACTCTCTTTTGACAGTAAGATATCATTTGTACTCCCTTCTACTAGTAGGATCTTTCTTGTATTTTCTGACACTAAGGTAGTTTTAACGCTTCATTGCGACATGAGAGGTTTTCTTTTTATATTTTCCTCGCGATAAGGTGTATTTCATGCTTTTCTATTGAAGTAAAGTATGTTTTTACTCTTTTCTGATAGTGGTGATTAAGGTATTTTTTTGTCCTCTGTTCTAGGAGAAAAGTATACTCTCTTCTGACAATAACGCATTCCATACCCTCTTTGGACAGTATGTTTTCTATACATTAATTATATTCTACCAAATATTCTGACACTTTCTTCTAATCTTCCGACTATAAGGTATTATTTATGCTCTATGCTGACAGGAAGATATATTTTACGCTCTTTTCTGAAAAAAGTGTTCTATAAAGAATACTTTATACAAAGAATATTTCTATCAAGATAATTTCTTTTCCTGTATTCTTTTGAGAGTATTTTTTGCCTTCTTCTGAAGGTTCATTCATTCATTTTCATATCCCCTGCGGAACTTTGTCTCCCAAACAGGAATCCTGTAGGCCTCTCGGTTGTGAGCAAGATGGCCGGCTGCTAGTGCATCCATTTGCAGTCATCAACGATGTCTTGCAGCCATCTTCGCCTTGGTCTTCCTCTCTTTCTTTTTTACATTATGTACTCTTTCAAGACTCATCTCTAAATTCTCATGACGTTTAATGTGTCCAAAATATTTAAGTTTTCTCTCTTTAATCCTCTTTACTACCAAGCCTGTTTCTTCAATATTAAGTTCTTGTAGTATGGATACATTTGTTCTTTTTTGTGTCCATGATATTTGAAGAACTCTTCTGCAGCATTTACAGTCAAAGGCATTTATCTTCTGAAGGTAAGGTGATTTTTTAACAAAATTCCTGACAGTAATACGGTGTTTTTATGACGTTTTCTCACCTTTGAGCTAGATTTTATACTCTTGTCTGAAGATAAGCTATCTTTGTGCTGACAGCAAGGCATTTTTTATACTTTCTTTTGATAGCAAAATATTTTTTTTCAAATCTCTTTTGAGGTAATATAATGTGTATACTCTCTTCTGATGATAACTCTCATTCGACAGTAATTTATTTTTAAAACTCTCTTCTGCCTGTAAAGTACCGTGTTCTGACACTCAGATATTTTTAATACTCTCTACTGAATAGGCTATTTTTACGTTTAAAGTAAAAATACTTTATGTACTTGTGATCGTTAGGTATTTTTGTGCCCTCTTCTGACAGTAAGTTTTTTTTTATTCTCTCATCGGGGTGTAA
This sequence comes from Achatina immaculata, assembly GCA_009760885.1. Classification (NCBI taxonomy): domain Eukaryota; kingdom Metazoa; phylum Mollusca; class Gastropoda; order Stylommatophora; family Achatinidae; genus Lissachatina; species Lissachatina immaculata. Next base: position 10,605,349 of record CM019709.1, on the reverse strand, counting down.
TGTGTCTTTTGGTACTATATTCTGATAATAAAGCATATTTATGTCCTCTTGTGACACAAAGGTGCTTTTTGAAATTTGTTCTGACAGAAAGGTCTTATTATCATATACTTTTCCAGCAGTAGGACTTTTTGTGTGCTCTAAAGCTGACAGTTTAAATAAACATATAGAAATATCGTTTCTTTCGATCGTAAGACATGGCTCTCAGTTTCGGTGACATTTGCTCATGGTTTCACAGTCTTCGAGTAATGGTTTGTCTGAAGAGATTTTGGTGTGTGAATTTTAAGATTCGATGTTAGACGCGAGAGAAGGTTCGTTTAGTATTTAGCTTGATTTTATTGGGAATGTAGAAGAATGTATCTTAGCTTTTCAGCACTTATGGATTTGTATTCTTATTGGTTATCAATTCCTACGTTGGGCTGATTTGTATAGACTGCAAACCATCCTGGATTAGATTATTCGTCATGTTTGTCCGCATATTTTGAGATATTATCCACCATCTTCATTATCCTTTCATATCTGTATTAACCATCATCATCATGATGGATTAAAAGGATTAAAAGTCTATTTGTTGATACGGCTTTGTCTCTGACATACATATATGTAACTTGTGTATGTTTTAACACTAAAGCTGGGTTGTAATGATGTTGTGCATCATCACATTTTATGTCATCTTCTCACGGTCATATTTTTTATACCCTATTCTAACAGTAACTTATTTCATATATAGTATATCCTTACATTTAAGTATTTTATGTCCTCTTCCCATAGTAAAAGTATTTTTTGTTCTATCTTTCCACCGTAATGTATTTTTTGCACTCCATTTTGAGACTAAAGGTTCTTTTCTATATTTTCTTTCGACAGTAAGGTATTGTTATGCCATTTTTTTTAAAGTAAAGTATTTTTTTAAAATATCAGTATACATCAATGTAACGTTTCTGAGCCTTTCTGATGTAGTTAAGACAATAGTTTACAGTAGTATTTAAAAAAGGAATACAGCCCTCGTGGTACTGTTTTAACTATCCTCTAAATTCTCTGTTCTGGCAGTAAGGTATTTTGTACCATCTTCTCACAGTCAAATATTTTAGTTTATTTGATCGTAAACTTTTATTTCTACTCTGTAAGATAATTTTTACGCCTTTTTCTAACAGTAAACTATTTTGTTTTGATTGCTAAATATATTCATACTCTCTTCTGACAAAAAGATATATGTTTATAGTCTCTTCTGACAGTAATGTGTCTTTATACTCTCTTTTACTCATTTTGTACTCTCCTCTTTATTCCTAATCTTCGCTCCAGTTAGTGATACCAATTTCTTTTGTGTCCTCTTTTATGTTGTCTTTCCATTTCTATTTTGGTCTACCCCTTGGTCTAGTTTCCAGTATCTCTTGAGCAAGCATAATTTTCGTTTGTCTGGCCCATTCTTTCTACATGGCCCAGTCAGCGTACCGTTCAGTTTCTAGACATTTATAATTCGTTGGGATTTAAATAAGCTATTCTTTGCAGTAATCTACAAAACACAAATCATTTTACTTCTATGGCATGGTTCTTTCTGTGGGCATTCTTTTCACACACACACACACACACACACACACACACACACACACACACACACACACACGCACGCACGCACGCACGCACGCACGCACGCACGCACGCACGCACGCACGCACGCACGCACGCACGCACACAGATATATATATATATATATATATATTGCATTGCTTGTACCCTTCCCTTTGTTCTTTTGCAATTTGTGCAAACTTCGTGTTCGTTGCGTGATTATGCGGAGCAGAATTTTGGTGACGTGACTCACAAGGGTGATTGTTCTCAAAGCATTCTACTGGGATTATTTCTTTGGTATTGATTTAATTAAATCATGTGTTATATATCCAGTATTGTGGATGTCTTTTGAAAATTTACTTATTAATTTCTCTAGTGCTTCCAACTTTTCTTTGATAATATTGTCTGGACCTGGTGCTTTATTCTTCTTCATTTGGTGGGTGGCTTCTGTGACTTGTGCTGCTATTTTAGGAGGTAACTCACTGTTATTTTCAGGGTGTAGATATGTTATTTCACGTATTCTTTCCACCCATGTATTATTTCTTCTCTTCCTATTGTAATTTCGCCCTCTTTTGGTTTAAGACATCGTTTTATGATATATCCATCTGCTTGTTAATTCAGCGGTTTTTGCACATTTCTCTTGTGTTAACATGATGGCAATGTTTTATTTCTTTGCATTTTGCAATTAGCCACTCTTGCTTTGCTCTTTTTTTTTAGTTCACACATCTAAAATGTGTTTTAACTCACGCATGTTTTACAGAAATATGACAATCCAGAATTATGTATTTTCCTCCATAGATGATGTCTCAGAGTCTCTCAGATTTGAAGTTCTTAGCTGAAATTGTCCACAATTATCGAGCACAAATCCTAGCACGATTATTATGTTTTAGAATCTTCACTAGCTATGATATGCTAGAACTGCTGGCAATTCTGATGCATCAAAAACAATTTATGATGCACATGAAAAGACAATGAATTAAAATTGTTCAAATTTTTTTAAAAAATCTTCACACATTTAACTCGCGCTTATTCCTCTTCCATAGCTTCACACAGAAATGAACCCTTCACGTGAACTTCCCCGTTAGAACTGAGACAAACTGACGTTCATTAGGTGTATACACAGAGTCAGTCAAGTTTCAACCAATTACATTTGCTCTTTTCAATTTTACCAATATATTTCATATTAACTATTAGTGCCCAGTTGTACTGACTGTTGAATGTAGACGCGATTTGATTGATCTTGCCCACATCAAAGAGAAAAACTTTGATTGGCCGTGCAGGCTGGTAGGCGGCTAAATGCAGGTATGCAGGAAACTCTCTACCGTAGAGAGCGGAACAACAACACAACTCCTTTAGATCATCAGAAGAAGGCCTTTTCTGCTGTTTCTGAAAGGCTTCTCAATGCCCTTGCTCTTGCTTGTCCCTTTATGCCCAGTTGCTTACATAGGTCATATGCTGATGTTGCTACGAATCCCCTTGCTCTCACTTCTACAGCTATCACTTTTGCCCTGATTCCTGCCCCCTGCCTCAGTTGCTTGACCAGATCATTGTACTTCTCCAATTTGAATAAATGCTGTTCCTCTATTCTACTTTCATATGGGACCGTAAGCTCGATCATTATTAATTCCTGTTTTTCTGTGGAGTACACTACAATGTCCGGTCGCATTCCTGTGTTCTTGATGGCAGTCGGGTATTCTCTTCTTTCTGGAAGGTCCGCTGTCACTTCCCAGTCATTTGTACCATCTAGCAGTGATGGTAAGGGAATGTCCCTGATTTCAATATTTGATGTCGTACCAGCACCTATGAAGTATTTATCAAAGTGGAGGAGGCCTTTAACCACCATTTGATTTCACCATGACCAAATCCCCTTCCAGGTAACATAAAGTTGCATAAAATTCAATGTCTGAGGCGAATTCGAGTAGGAATGGGTGGGTCTGTTGTAGGTAACTTTTAGGTCACCATCGCCACTCTCCGTCGCAGGACCAGGTGTTAAGTACTCGTACAGAACCGCCTGGATGTGGCGTAAAGATCTTTACTTCACTGGAATAAGTTTTGGGAGGACACAAAATGAATGGTTCAAGACTGTCAAGATTTGACATGGCTGTCAAAAGAATTGAATCAAGGAGACTACGATACATTTCTTTCCAATGACAAAAGATTCGAACAAGGAAATGGTAATCTTGGCAGCTTTAGGCCAATAATATTGATAAAGTTCGCACACAATAAGGGGGTGGCAGACAAAATTTGAATAAAGAAAGAAAATACAAGAAAACAGGATAAAAATCAGGGCACACCGGATTTACTAGCTATGAACAAAAGACTGGGTGTTGTCAATGAGAGAAATGGCCGACAACACAGTATATCATCTATTATTTGCAAGCCCACTGGGCACGCTTCCACACGGTCGTCTGTGACGTCATTTATTATTTGCTTGTTTTTTTTCCCGTCACCAAATGAACAAGTTTCTAGTGGATATTTATACAGGGTGTTTTTAAAGTCTCACTTTCTATGAAAAAAAAAAGAAAAATGAAGTAAATGACGTCATCACAAAATGTGCTAAAAAAAGTCATTTAATTAGTTACAGTAGTGACTGCAATGATGTTTCGGGTTAGCTAGAATGTATCACTGAAATATTCATTATAACAGGTGTTGGAAATGTTCACCATGGGCTTCAAGACATAACTGTACATGTTTCTTCATATTGCCAAATAGCTTGTGCAACGTATCTGTTCCTGAATGGTAATTCTGATTGCTTCTTTCAGGTCCTCAATTGTGTGTGCATTATTTTTGTAAACATTTTCTTTCAAGAAACCCCATAGATAATAATTTAATGGATTTAGATCTGGAGAAAGAGCAGGCCAAATTCCACGAGATATTATGCGAGTTGCGAAAATTTCTTCCAAAAATAACGTGTGTGTGCAGTTGCACCATCTTGCTGGAACCACTTTTCTTCAATTTCACGTTCATTCAGCTGTTCTAAAAATGTTCCAGAATGTCAGTATGGTACCGATCGGTACTTATAGTGTTGCTGAAGAAAACTGGTCCAGTTAAACGTTTTCTACTGACGGCACACCATACCCCAGTTTTCGCATCATGTAGCGGCGCTTCATAAAATGCACTGGGATTAACACTGCTGCAAATACGATTATTTTGGCCATTAACGTAGTGCGATGAGGAGGTTGTTTATCTGGAAATTTTAATATAAATCTTTGAACAACTATCCAGGTGTACCGACCGCCATTTCGAAACACTTGTTCAATCAAAAACATTCTTTCTTCCGTTGATAACACCATTCTGTTTTGAATGCAAAAAAAAATTACTCCAGCAGATGGCAACCATTCAATGCATTTTTCTTCACGATTGACTGTGCAGCACGTTTTTATGACGTCATTTTCTTGTGTTTATACACAAAATAACGCTGGCTGGGCCATGTAGAAAGAATGGAAAAGAACAGACAAACGAAACTTATGTATGTACAAGAGATGAAGGAAACAAATCCGAGGGGTATACAGAGACAGAGATGGAGAGACAACACAGAAGAGGATATAAATGAAATTGGTGTCACCAACTGGAAAGAGAAGATTAGGAATAGAGAGAAGTGGGGGCGAACATTATCTGCAGCAATGAGCCTTAATGGCTCGGAAAGCTGAGTAAAAGGAGAAGGAAGAGAATATGAATGAATGAGCTTTATTTTTCAAAGGGTGAACTGTGCACGCAGGCCCGTCTTACATTCTGCTCTTCATCACTCCATTTTACATTCTTCTCACATAGAAGAAGAAGATAGTAGTGGTAATAATGATGACGGTGGTGGTGGTGGTGGTGGTGGTGGAAGATGAAGAAGATGGAATATGAAGAGACAGATTAAGCTGAGTTATTAAAATAAAAGCAAAAAAAAAAGCCATCACTAACATAAAGTACAGCCATCATCTGCTTTTGTTCCGGTAAATCACTGAGTCACGATAAATAAAGAACAACGTGACTAGGATAAACTCCACAGACTTGTAAAGATTTTGACGATATCACTCCCTAACAGCTCTCCTGTAGGCCTCTCGTTTGTAAACAAGATGACCTGCTGCTGATTCATCCATTTGCAGATTATCAACGATGTCTTGCAGCCATCTTCGCCTTGGTCTTCCTCTCTTTCTTTTTCCCATTATGTACCCTTCCAAGACGGTCTTCTCCAGATTATCATGACGTTTAATGTGTTCAAAATATGTAAGTTTTCTTTGTTTAATCCTCTTTACTAGCCAGCCTTCTTCAATATTAAGTATTTCATAACCTACAATTTTTATGGCATCATAATATTCTTTGTCTAGGCATCTCAACAAAGTATTGATGAGGAAGGGTATATGTTGTGGATGGATACACTCCACGTTTTCACATTCATTATTAACCGGTGACATTTTTTGCCTCCTTAAAACATTGTTTTGCAAAACTTTCTGTTTTACCTAGCCTCACTTCTTCATTTGTTTTCATGGTTCTTCTTCAGAACCTTAGTATACTTAGTATCGGACCAAATGCTCTCGGTCACTTTTTTCCGTGAGGGGAGTTCATAATTTCAGGCTTTTAGCACCCAACTCTCCTCGAGGACGAGCTTTATTTTCACTTTCATAAATTTTAAATAAATTCCTGAGTACACTTCAGATCAGCACGTGAAGTTGATGTCCAAGTGACAGTTTAAGGCAATTTGCCACGAGAGAATAGCGTGCTAACGAACTCGGCTGACTCGCACCTAAAAAAAAGGTATTTGTAAGCATAGTTATTAGTAACTGTTCAGTAGACATAAGGTATCGTGACACCCTGAAAGAAGCGATGTCTTGACATCAGTAGCTTAGATTCAGCCTCTATAGCAACCGTTTTTTAGACAAACATACACACGGTCTCCTGCCATGTCTAGTGCGTACTTAAACAACAACAAACGAACGAATACTTATTACATGAAGTTAGTTTCAGGAACAATTTTTTATGAATAGGAAACAACGAGATTTTCGTACGGTAAAGTAAGAGAGCATAGTTTTGTAGGATTAAACCTCGAAAAAATTCGTAGATATAGCACTTTAGTGAGATGGGAGAGAAAGAAAAATCACAAGAGAATTACCTGGGATTCGAACCACGGACTCCAGTAGGACGTGCAGCCGTCAAGCCACGAGAGAACTGCATACTAACGAATTCTGCTAACTCGCACCTCCAGAAAAAGATGTTTGTAAGCACTTAATGCCCGATTACCTTCCTGTTGTACCAACTTACACAAAGCATTTGATGGACTCTGATCATATGATGGAATCGGAGGAGAAGATACAGAACAGGACGAAACAGTTTTAAACACGTGGTCAACAACCAGTGTGTGACTGGCTCCATAATCAGGCCCACACTTCAGTGAGTATTGGAATGAAAGGCGGAGTGGAATGCCAAGAATGTGGTGATACCAGTCTCTAACAGACATGAGAATAATAGTTTAATTACAAGAGACTATTACCGTCAATGAAAATTCGGGACAGTACTTCCAGTTTCATTTTTTTTTTGTATAAAAAGGTCAGCAAATATTTGGACGTGACTATTAGCACTGTAATCTGGATATTTTTATGCTTAAGTATGACATACTTTGTTTTAAAATATTTTTTTTAATTCTTTTTTATCTCCTCGTTCTGTTACAAGTATTCCGCTGAATAACATCAGTTAGCCTTTGGACTTCCTATTCACTAGGCAGCTCAGACTTAAGGTGCCTCTTACTCGCCTGATATTTTTGTACATGTGAAGTATTTTTTTAAGAGACTGATCTCAGTCGCTATTCCACCCATACTTGTAATAAACAGAGCTTGTAAGTAAGAAAGTCACTCATTTTCTGGAACACAGCGTCGAAAAAAAGTAATAAAAAACCAGTCTTACTATAAAGACTGCATCCACACCGATGAAATAAATTGTTAGTTTAAATTTCAACAGATGTTTTCCGTGTAATTTTTTGAAAGAGAAGTTTTATTCTCATTATCCAAAAAAAATTCCATTATTTAAATACTAAAAAGCTTTTACTTTTCAAGACACTTCTTCCTTAATTTATTGAAATTAAATAGTGGTAGAGTAGACCAATGACAATATTTTCTGCTGCAATGATGATTTTTTTGGGGGGTAAAACAAAACTGCTTGTGTCACGTGTGACTGGAGGGAGCAGTATAATTTTTGCATTTTTTTAATTGGGGGGGGGATCAATTCAACTTTTTCAGATCTTTATTTTTATCCTTTTTGTGCATTGTACACAGAACAGATTTCTTGTGCACGTCCATCTGCAGGAGACAGTATAGTTTTTTTTTCTTTTGAAAAAGCGTGCCTTTTTTTATTTCGGACTCGGCTCAGATGTCTCAGATTTTGACAGCACAGATTTTCAGATTTTAATGTGTTTCTGATATTTTGCAGATTGTCTGAGCTCAGTCTGCTTCTTTATAGATTAAATTTTCTCCAAAATAAAATTTCTGTCATTTTAAATTTCTGTTTATTCTTTTTGTATACATGTTAATGGTATCTTGTCCATTTTGTGACTGACACTTCTGGAGAAAACTTTCGAACGCCCATACTGTGTGAGAAATGATAATCCCCACATCCTAGTATTTTTCTTTTTTCTCTCATGTCTGGTATATATATATATATATTAGATGAGGCATACGTGCCAGACTTAACAGAGATGGACAGATACATGCCGAGGAAAAATAACTGCATATGAATGAACAAAACGTGTTTGTTTCACAGCTCTTTTTTATAACCACAGAATTCAGAAATCAAACACCATGTTACTGTTACAATGTTGAGTTTCTTGTTTTTTTTACCAGTAAATGATTCAGGCTTTTCCTTTGTGAAATCTTGGTATTCTGCGAATAAAAATCCGTATTGGTTTGTTGAGTGGTGGAGTCTGCGATAGGTGGTCGGGTAATTGATGAGCTAGCTCTTTTTTTCGAATCCCAGTTGCAGAATTCCCTCCTGCTGTTTGATTCCAGAGAACAGGTAGTTGAAATTTATTGAATGAAAAAGAAGAACGACGATTGTCACCTCTACGTATTAACCGTTCTTGACCTTTAAAATGTATATATTTATAGAGACGAAACGTGAAAGCCTTAAGCCCTGCCCAGGTGTCAGTCACTACCGACTGGACGAAAGACTCTGGTAAGAGAAATCCGTAGCGAGATGTCTCATGAGGCGGTAATTCAACTGTGTAGGCGTACTTTACACCAACTGAGCCTCGGACGTAGTCATCAGAGCCACCTGCAGCAGGATCTGTCAATATTTGGAATAGAAAAGAATTGTGCATTACGATGTATTTGCCAGCACAATCTTATTATAGGATCGCACATGTAAAAAAAAAAAGCTGTGACGTCATTCATTAATTGGATGTAGCGTCGACTATGATAGTATTCTCCTATGGGATATAAGCAGAATTGTTACACAGGAAACAGTTAATAGAATGAATACTCTTGTTTGAAAGGTCTTAGTTAAAGGCGTAGGCAAAGATCCTGAGATAACCGTGCGGCATGCAAACTGTGGGTAATATGTAACTGTGCGTATAAATACCACTCAAGATTAGCTTACAAGGCGAGCCTTACTTGTTTTGGATGGAGACAGAGCCTTAATTGTTTGGTATGCTTTGGATATGAGAATATCTTGTTTTGGATAGAGTTTTTCGGTAGTAACAGATTTTGGTAGAGGCAGTTAGGTAAGATGAAGTGGTTAGTTTGTTATTAGAGGAGATTTTTTTCTGGTGGAATTTTTTGTACGTATGTCTGTTTTGTTAGAAGTAAATTGTAAGGTTTCTTCCCACATGGCGATGAATATCTCACGCCAGGAATTGTCATTGTAATTGTTTTCCCAGCATGATGGGCTACGTTTCCATCCTCATGATTTCATCATTCATTCTGCCATTAATAAATATGGTTTTTAGTATTTTTTTTACAACAGTAGCTTTGCTTTAGGTTGCTCGTGGAATGTTATATGTTCTTGAAGTGGACTGGCTGCAGGTTCCAATTTAGTACAGTTATTACTTGGTGTTCTGCTGTAGTATTGTGGAGGGCCTGGTGTTCTCCTGTAGTATCGTGGAGAGCCTGGTGTTCTACTGTAGTATTGTGGAGAGCCTGGTTTCTACTGTAGTATTGTGGAGAGCCTGGTGTTCTACTGTAGTACTGTGGAGACCCTGGTGTTCTACTGTAGTATTGTGGAGGGCCTGGTGTTCTACTGTAGTATTGTGGAGAGCCTGGTGTTCTACTGTAGTATTGTGGAGGGCCTGGTGTTCTACTGTAGTATTGTTGAGAGCCTGGTGTTCTGCTGCAGTATTGTGGAGAGCCAGGTGTTCTTGTTGTGTTGCATTGCGAGTAGTAGCAACAGATTTTGCAAACTTGGCTCAACATCGAGCATTTGTGAAATAGCATCAAGAGGAGGAAATAACAAGAAAATAATAATTTAAGAAGCAGAGACACACCCTGTAAAAGATTTCGGCAGTCTTTATTCAGTCTGCCATACAGATTAGAGGATATGCTTCTTCATGATACCAACGGAACGAGACACTATAGTTACACTGACGTTACATTTCATGCAGTTCATATTCGAAAACCCGACATCAGCGTTGCAAGACATGCAGCGACATGGAATCCTCAAGGAAATAGAAAACGAGGAAGACCTAGACTTATTTGGAGAAGAGAAATTATGACAGTGCTCAGCGACAAGGGAAGGAAGCAAAGAATAATTCCAAGAACAGGGATGACTGGAGAGTCTTTATCCGTGGCCTATGCTCTCATTGTCTTAATCTTCCACTTTTAATATCAGTGTGGAGCTAGAAAAATTTCAGTTCTTGAACAGTTTATATTATATGGTACTAGTATACGACCAAACGTGGTGTAATCAGCAGCAAAGATGAACTTAATGATGACGGAGTCAAATATGAAACGAAAATACTGGATCAGCAACAAAGCACTATGGCTGATCTAGGAATCTGCAGTAGAGGTTTCTGAAAATGTAACAATACATGCCAGCGCAGAAGAATCCGGTTCAGCAAAATGGCTGTTCATACTTACATAACACTTTGGCTGATCCACCCACACTGTACTCGTAGTTCTTGGCCATCATTGTCGAGGAAAATGCAGAGGCCACATGCACCTTAACAAATAAACAAAAAGAAATTTTAAAAAATAATAATCATTGTTCACGCTAGTTTTGTTTCAGTTTGGTCAAGAGGCAGTTGAAATTTACTTTAAAAATGTAGTTTAAATATGAAAAAGAAAATAATGTTCAATGTTACAAAGCTATTAATACTTGAAAATATGAAAAAGTTGCTGTAGTATTTGGTTCTTTTATGCACTTAACGGTGCACTTAAATATCTGTGTAATGCTATCTGATTTGGTACAGCAAACACCACTTGTATGAAATGAACAAAACGAATGAGTGAATTCTGAACACTGAAAATATAAATGTAGCTAGTCGGATCAAAGCTGGACCAGGTATGATACTGACAACAGAAAAATTATACAATCTATTAATCTACTGAGATTTGCTCTTTGCACTTTCAAAGACAGTTCGAACAGGAAAGTTTTCGAGCAAAATCAGAATGAAAGTAATGGACTCGACATGACTAAAATTTTATTTTATGGAATGAAATCCACAAATAATGCAATTTTAAAATGAGAATAAAACAAGTAAACACAGATTTATACTTTTGCATCACTGACTGAGAAATGTGGACATGATACACATGACTGAAAAACGTATAAAAAGAAAACTATTTACTTTAGTCAAAGAACAGGATGAATAAAAACACTGTCATTAAAAACGAGGGAGGTATTGAAATTTGAAAAGAAACAAATTAGGAGGAAGCAGTATATTTGAGATGTGCAAATGGCACCGGCATATTGCAAAAAGAAAAGCTTTTTTTGTCAATAGAACTACGTCAATGCTGCTTTTTTTGTCAGGTGTCCAAATCGAATCAAATTTGCAGCCATACATAGTGGACCTATTCAACACTTTAAAATCATTTTCTCTGAATGTCTCGTCTATTGGTACTATAAATAATCTTAATGAAGTCTCATGCATCCTATAAGGGAGTTTTTTTCTTGCCTGCTTCATTTCACTTGGTGGATATACTTTTCAGAGAATCACGTGATACAGAATGAAACTCTCTAAAGTAAGCACGATTCAGTCAGAACACATCAACAGAAGACCAATTAAATTACATTTTCCTGATAATCGAGTGAGTTTTTAAGGAACACCCTTGTGCACTAGGCAACTTTCGATAGTTTAGAGAGGACTGGAATACGCATGAACTAGACTAGTGGGAGAATACCTGCCTGAATTAGCCAGTACCTTAGTTCTATTCCTAACTAACAGAGAAGAAAAGAACAAAAATTAAATGACTACAGCAAAATGTAGCCAGTGTATCGCTGTCCTTGAAATTAATTCTGATAGACATAAATCTGACAGAAAGAAGAAAGGAATTACTAGTTCTACCAGTTAAGAAAAAAAACCCCTACAAAACATCAACAATATACGTACAATAAATGTATGAAAGAAGAAGGGAAGAAAGTTGTTTCTGGACATGAAGTCATGTATTAGTTTACAATTTATGCGATGACTATTAGTTACATTTTACACTGTTTGGATAATGTACCATTCTTACTAACTCATATATTATTTTGAAAATATACACAATCTTACTAAATCGTCTTCATCTTCAATGTCCACATCACTGCTGTATCCCCAGGGATACAGAAAAAATTGACCAAAACTGTGGAAAGACAGGTAAGCTGCGATGGTATTTCTGTTTTTTTGTAATATGTTTCTCAGGTTACGAGACTCTGGCTCGGAGAAACTGTGTGGTCCAGAGAATGTACCGCTGCAGGGATTGCTGCTGCCTCCATATACTGCAAGTAAAAAAAAAGATATTTACAAAATTACCTAGTCATTTTTTTCACTGATAATTATTTCACTTAAGAAATTTCTTAAAGCGGGCATTCAGAACTCCTGCAACTCGTCATTTCAGCTGAGGCATTATCAAGAACTAATAGTACACTAGAATAACGCAAAAAGAAATGGAAATATTGACAATTATACAAATCATAAAATGCCTACAAATAGTAGTAGTTGGGAAATCCGTGTTAGAAAAAAAAAGGTTTTAATGAAAATGAAATATTTTCAACAGACACATATGGCTACGGAAAGTGTTTTTTTTTTCTTTGAAAGATGAAGAAGAACAAGAACAAGAATAAGAAAAAGGAAAAAAGAAGAACGAAAACGGAGACTAATCAAGGCCATGTCACATGCTGCTTTTTCAAACTGCTCCTGGAGCAGTGAATCACGAAAAGTTGATCAACTACCATATTTCCGGGTGACGAGAAAGACAGTGGGAGCTTTTTAACACGCTCTTGCCGGCATACTTTCGTATGATTCTCTTCTTCTTCTTCTTCGTTCGCTTCTACCACAAAGGCGTTCATGAGAGGTTAATTATATAATTTGTTGTTCTTACTTAATGTACTGGTTTTAATTATCATTATGTTATTATTGCCCACAATCATTTATTTTAGCATTTGCTGTAGATACACTCTCACATAACAGATAACATGTCCAGGGTAACACGTTTACTTTTTCTCGGCCCTACTACTAATAGCACATTTTTAAAAAAATTATTTTATATCTGTATCTCAGAAAATGGTTAGCGGGGTAGGGGTATCCCCTATCAAAGGAGAACCAAAACGCCTCCTTACCTCCATTAGTCTATGGGACACCCTTGGGCAAGGTGGAGTACCCGTGTAGCCCCCCCCCCCCCGAGAAGGGTGACGTGAAGCCACGAGAGCAAGTGGTGGATGGAATGGGGGAAACAGCCTACAGATAATGTATGCAGGAAACTCTCTACTGTAGAGAGCGGAACGACAAAACAACTCCTTCAGATCATCAAAGGAAGTACCCCCCCCCTCAGACAAGTGTTGTTTCGGCTCTATTAAACTCCTGACACACTAAGTGGGCCCCTGTGGGTCAAGACTCACAGAGGTCTTGTGAGTTGTTGCTTTTTTCCGGGATTGAACCCATGATCTTCCAATTGGCATTGCACTTTGAAGTGCGTCTTTAGCGATTTAGCTACGGAGTATTGGTATTGGTTGTGATAAATGATAATGTTGGTTATGGTCACCATTCTATGTATGATGGCAGGCAGAAGATCTCAATGTAGGGACAATGGCTACGATCACTGACTAGTACATTCACTGCCCAGAAGGAAAGCAATGGTAAACTACCTTCTTGAAATATACCAAGAAACCCAAACAGCAACATGGAAGGTCAGATAGGAAAAAGATCTGATGGTGAAGCCTCCAGGCCAGATAGATCTAATTTTAACACTGTGGAAGAGTGTGAGAAAGAGGTCAGTACTAGTAATTGTGATGACGGACAAAAGCCTTGCGGAGTTACTAAGGAAAACCCCTGCATCAAACTAAAAAGAAAAATAAGAGTAGGAACATGGAATGTGAGAAGTATGTATGAGGGAAAATATCAAATAATAAGTGACGAGATGGAAGGAACACGGATACATATTTTTGGGAGTCTGCGAATATCGATGGAAAAGATCAAAATACTTCAAGAGTGAAAATGATGGCATCTTTTCAAACTCTGGTGGAGAATTAGAAGGAAAGAATGGAGTGGCTTTTTACTTGGACAGATTAACACCAAAAGCATTACTAGGTTACAACCCAGTAAGTGATAGAATCCTCACTATCAGACTTAAGGGCACTCCTAGAAATGTAATAGTTATCCAGATATATGTACCTACATCAGTAGCAGAAGAAGAGGAAGTAGAGGACTTTTATAACACACTGCACACGACGATAGTCCAGTTACGTAAACATGACATTGTAATGAGCGATATTAATGCAAAGATTGGTACAGAGCAGAAGACGAAGGAATTTTTGGGAAAAATTTAATATAGTCTATAGAAATGAGGCATGTGACAATCTAGTAGCGTTTTGCATGGAAATTGAGCAAATGGTCGTCAACAAACTTTTTAAACAACATCAAAGAAGACTTTACACGTGGATATCACCTAATGGTAAAATCAAGAATCAAATAGATTACATTTTAGTGCCAAGAAGGTGGAGATCAAGTATAACTTCAGCAAAATATCTACCAGATGCCGACTGTGACATGGAGCATGAGTTATTAATAGCAGACATGAAGATAAAGATAAAAAAGACAGTTACTGGATCAAGACCACTCCACTTTGATCTTACAAAAATCGAGATAGGAGGCTACCACGTGCAGAATGCACCGACGACCAAAGTCGTATGGTAGAGTGCGGACGAAAGTAGAAAATGGATAGACAGAATGAGCTATCAGGTGCACAGGCACCGATGACCAAAGTCGTAAGGTAGAGGATAGAGAGAGGAGGTGGGACTAGAAGGAAAGTAGGAACCCAAGAAACAGCTGATGTATATAGGGAACTAGTAGAAATGGAATTCATGATTGAGACAATCAGACAATTGATATTAATGAACCATGCTATTATTAGTATTGATCACTGGCAGTTATGTTGTATCATGTGCTCTGTGTTGTGGTCCTGTTCTGTCATTCTCGCTTATTAAACAGCGTGAGCTGGAACTTGTTTTGAAACTTTTAGTTCTGGATTTTTATTGATATATACTGGCTGTGTTTCTATGTGTGGTGTACATGGATAATTAACACTTTAAATAATGATGGCTCTCCATATATGGCACGTCTAACACAGGTAGAGAGAGGACCGACACAACAGCAAAGTATCTAGTACATAATAAGCCCAGTAAAAAATATAATCTAACGTAATACCATATAAGAAAATATTACATTATGTAATCCACTAATTATCTATAAGTTTACACTACTGTGTCATCAGCATATCGAATCTCTGGTATTTCATAACCTGCAGCTGTTTTGGCATCGTAATATTCTTTGCCTACATCTTCTCATTCTTCATTATATTTTTAGTATGCAGGTTAAATAAGTAAGGCTGCAGTATGCATCCCTAACGATGTTTGTTTTATGTCAAACCAAGTTGTTGTTTCACCATTTATTCTCACTGCTGCCTGTTGGTCTAGACACAGCAATGATATTAATTGTATCAAATATGTTAGAAATCCCATTTTTTCCATTAATTAACAAAGTTTCGGATGTTGTACACAATCAAATGCCTTTGAGGGGTCTATAAAAGATAAATATAGATTCACATTACATTCTCAGTATTTCTCTATTATAATATTGAATATATGAACTCTTGATCCTCTTCCTTGTCTAAAACTAGCTTGGACCATATCGACGTCATCTTCTATTTTCTTACGAAGTCTGTCGTAATCGGGTAACGAACGCAAAAGTTGGTCCCTGGATACACCAAGACAAATATTTCAGTCCCGTCCGTAAGTTCGTCCCTTTTCTAGTGTGAAGCTGTTTTTTTATCATCTGGTTTGACGTTGATCTACTGTCAGGTCAAGCGGGAGTTAGAGGCACTGAAAGAGCAGACAATCTGGCAGGCATCGCATCAATTCAGGGCACCCTAAAAATGACAAGGAGGAGATTGCAAGAATCACCTTAAATAGGCTGCCTATGGAAGACGATACTGGGTTGAATGACAACAATCACACCAGGAGGATGATCGAAGTGATCAAAGGACAGGGAAAGTGGACGTTCTTCTGAACGAAGTGGTTTAGTGCGCATTATCCACAACCAGTGTGTGTGACTGGCTCCATCAGCAGGCGCACACCAGCGGGTGTTGGAATGGGAGGCGGAGCATATATAGGAATACCCGGAGTGCGAGGATGCCAGTCTCTGATGACGGATTACAGAAGCTGTGTTTACCCGTCGATTCACTTGTCGTGGGTGATTACCCAATAGTTCTGGCAAATGAGGTGTGTGAGGCCATGGGCGTCATGATTTAGTCGTTCTCTATTCGGTCGTCTGACAGCTGTTTTTGTAACTAGCGACATTGTGCCTTTTTTTCTTACTAATCCATTCTTACGGGAAACGATCTTGGCGTTTCTGATTTTGCATTCCCATACATCAACTTCAGTTTATTTACTCTTCTGGGCAGGAACCTGACCTAATCGTTGTGTCATTATTGTGGAAGCTCATTTTGTCAATGATTCCGAACTTTTTCTACAATCTCTTATTCTTATTGTACCTAAATAATAATAATAATATTGCAATTACAAGAAACTGTGTTATATGATAGTTGCTTCTTGTTTCCAACACTTGTTTTATTACTCTCAGATCTTTGCAGTCAATATTTATATCGTCCAACATTTTCATGATTTCGTAAACTTTATCAAATGCTTTGGAATAGTCAATGAAGCATACAAAATAAATCTTTCTTTACTTCTTAAGTTCTCTCTGTCAGAATTCTTGGTGCAAATATGGCATTATGTTTCCTTTTCGTTTCACAAAATTGAATTTCTTATCTCCTGTTTCCATCTTTACTCTTTGTCTAATTATCTCAATAATTCTCCACAGCAGTTTTGTGACATGACAAGAACGGTTTATTGTTTTGAAGTCTTCATACTCTTTGACTCCTGCCTTTTTTTTATAAGTTATGAAAGTGGATTTTAATAGTTCATTAGGTATATATTCAGTGTTATAGATATCATTCAACAGTTTTCTGAAATAAAAATAAAAGTAAAAAATAAAAATACTTTACACCAAATTCATCAAGGGCTTCTAATTCTTCTACAAATATTTTGTACGGTTCTGTCGCTTTTTCTCTCTTCAAGTATTTAAAGGCATTAAAAACTTTCTGTTCAGGTAGTGCTGGACCATTACAGTTATTTAAATTTGACATTAGGTCTGGTCTTGCTCTACAGTTCATACATGTATTCTGTCTATTTATCTTCAAAATGTGTCCTGCTTTGACTTCAAGCAACCTGTGTTGTATTTTATCTTTCTGTTTATCAGTTCACTTATTCGTTTTTGCATACTTTTTTATGATCATCTGTCCGGTTAACATGGTAGACTGAATGGTTGTTGTCTATTTTAGATACTGTCAGTATCACACGTTACGCACCTTACTAAAGATAATAAATGTGCTGGATTCGATTCTGGACGGTAAAGGTAAAAAAAAATGGTAAAAGTAATCCTGTCATGCCTTAGAGGCACATAAGGATATGGTGTTAGTGCCCATATTTTCCTTCACCTGTCAGCACACTAGAGGGCAATATGGTCAGTATCACCCCTGGCCGCCTTTCCTTCCCCAATTCCAGAAGAAATTGGGTACCCACTTCTACAGCTGTGTGCCTGGGGGCCTCCAGCCGGATTCGAACCCCCGACCTTCGCCATGAGATACCAGTGCACTAACCACTTCGCCACTCAGACACATCTGGACTGTTTGATGACGAATAACGTGGTGTGCAATGCGCATATACACAAAATGAACTGTTAAAACCATAAAAATTCACAATTATAACCGACCGTCCAGAACCCACAACAGCACATGATGACGAAACACACCAAAATGAGCAACCTGTCAAAGAATCAAAGGCAGTAGGGAGATTATTTCGCGCTACAGAGATCGTGTAGAGAAGTGTACATCATCATCGGGAATAAACTTGTGTAAAGCTAGATAAAAAATCTGAGAAACACATAACTGCCTTTGAATGTAAATGCTACAGACGAGTTCTTCAAATATCATGGACACAAAAAAGAACAAATATATCTATACTACAAGAACTTAATATTGAAGAAAGCTGGATAGTAAAGAGGATTGAACAAAGAAAACTTAAATATTTTGGACACATTAAACGTCATGATAATATAGAGAAGACCGTCTTGGAGGGTACATAATGGGAAAAAGAAAGAGAGGAAGACCAAGGCGAAGATGGCTGCAAGACATAGTTGATGATCTGCAAATGGACGCATCAGCCGCAGGTCATCTTGCTCACAACCGAGAGGCCTACAGGAGTGCTGTTTGGGAGGCAAAGTTCCGCAAGGGACATGCAAATGACTGACTGATCTTTGAGATGCAGTATTTCTGGTACAGAACATCTCTCATGGATGTAAGGGCTTATAGGGGTGCAGTTGTCAACAGTGATCACAACCTGTGCATAGGGAAAATAAAACTAAAATTGAAAAGCCAACACAAGAAATCAGTACACAGAAAGATAAACAGCCACAGTCTACAAGAAGAAAATACTAACATTAATTTCAATCAGGACCTTGCCCATCATTCCAAAACACCCAGCGAAGTTGAGGAGATAGGTATAGATGAGTTATGGAATTCTTACAGCACAGCCATAATCAAAGCAGCAAAAGTAAGCGCTGGACTGGAAACACCAAATAGAAAAGCATGGATATCAGATAAAACACGGAAATATATGCATGAAAGACGAGCAGTCAAATTAGACATGTTGAATGCAAAAACAGATCATGAAAGAGATTTGGCAAAAGCAAAATACAAAGAAATAGACAAGAAAGTAAAAAGTTCAGCTAGAAGGGATAAAAGAGAATACATAGACAATATGGCGAAAGAGGCAGAAAAAGCAACAAAAACAGGAGACAGCAAAACTTTATATAACATACAAAAGAGGCTAACAGGTACTATTACATCTAAAGAAAGACCAATCCTTAGCAAAACTGGAACACTATTAACATCAAATAAAGACCAAAAGCAAAGATGGGCTGAACACTTCCAAGAAATACTCAATCGACCACACCCAAAAGAATTGTTGAACCTTGAAACTGACTTACCAGCCTCACAACTAAATGTCAACCTAGATGAAATTAAATTGCATGAAATTGAAACAGCAGTGAATTTAATGGCTAACAACAAAGCTGCAGGTGAAGATGAAATAACAGCTGAAATGCTAAAAGCTATCAATAGTGACAACATGAGACAACTACAGAGAATGTGTAACAAGACTTAGAAAGAAGAAAAGGTCCCTTCTAATTGGAAGAAAGGAATCATTGTTAAAATACCCAAAAAAGGGCAACCTTAGTGACTGTAACAACTGGAGAGGAGTAACCTTAATATCAGTTGTGTCAAAAGTATTTTGCAAGGTCATTTTGAATAGACTCAAAAATATAGTGGATACTGCAAAGAGAGAAGAACAAGCAGGATTTCGAAAAGGGAGAAGCTGTCTCGACCAGATCTTTACTCTCAGAATAATACTTGAAGAACATATTGAAAAGCAGAAACCATTAATACTGAACTTCATAGATTTTAAAAAGGCATTTGATAGCATACACAGAGATTCATTATGGAGAATTTTATGTCTACATGGAATACCATCTAAAATTGTCAACATCATTAAGGACTTATACAATGGATATGTTTGTGCAGTCAAGACATAAGAAGGGATGAGTGAATGGTTCCAGATTGAAACAGGTGTGAAACAAGGATGTATACTGTCTCCTTTACTTTTTGGAATTACAATAAACTTCATAATGAAAAAATGCTGCACAGGTAACACAGGTATTGACTGGGTACATGGGACCCAACTAGAAGATCTTGATTTTGCTGATGACATAACTCTTAACAGTAATAATGTGAATTTCATGCAAGAAAAAACAGATAGCCTGTCTTCACTGGATAGCAACATAGGACTTGAAATTAACAAGGATAAAACAAAAATAATGAAAATTCCTCTCAATCAAAATGGAAAAATACACATAGAAGGGACAGATATTGAAGAAGTCAATCAATTTGCATACCTTGGCAGCTACATAGACCAGGATGGTGACACTAGAAAGGAAATTAGGATCAGAATTGCAAAAGCAGCATCAATCTTCAAGAATCTTGAGAACATATGGAATTCAAAAGTTGTAAGCACAAAAACCAAGTTAAGGCTATTCAATTCAAATGTAATATCCACCCTCATTTATGCATGCGAAAGCTGGAAAACAACTGAAGAAATAAAAAAGAAATTAGACTCTTTTGAAAACAAATGCCTAAGGAAAATACTCGGCAGCAAGTGGAATGAATTCAAGAACAATGCAGAGATAAGACAGATGACTGAACAACAACCAGTCTCATGGGTGATCAGGAAAAGGAGATGGACATATGTTGGTCACTTGATGAGAAGAAATGATTAGAGCATCCCAAAACAAGCTATCAAGTGGAACACAACAGACCAAAGAAAAAAGGCAGACCGCGTGAAACTCTGAAGAGGACATTATTAAGAGAGGCCAAATTAACAGGCATAAAATCCTTTGATGAAGTTGAAAGACTCGCCGAAGACAGGAAAAAATGGGCGAACTACTTTGCGAGCCCTATGTGACGTTTAACGGCACGGGAAGGATATAAGATATAAGATAAGATTTCTGATATGAAACATTTCTTCTTTGTTTTTTTTTCTCTCAGGTATGAATATAGAGCGAGGAATACTACGATACTCAACCCATTATATATATATATATATATATATATATATATATATATATAATCTCTCTCATTTCTCATTGTTCATCATTGCTTTGTATTTTTGCTAACGGATTGTATCTATTCATAACCACAACTCCTTTTCTTCATTGTTTTATATAGGCATATGTCAAGCTTGACGCTGGTCATCCTTCTGTATGTTTTCGCTAATTATACTCTTACATTGCCACTTAGTGGATCATGGTCACTATTACAGTCAGCTCTTTCATGGTTTTTATTGTTAATAAGGCATTTCGGAATCTTTTATTAATGTAGTCAGTTTGAGTAAAGGTCTTTTAGTATGGCTTGTTCCATGTAGCGAGGCTTCTCCGATGTGTTTCCGTTAATCATAGTGTGCAGTTTTGTCATTTCTGTTAATTTATCTCCTCGCTCTTTTCTCATTACTAGATCATATTCCTATACTTATTATCTTACTTTTTCCGTTCAAACTTTGGCATTAAAATCACAGAGTATGATCAGTTTTTCATTTTCTTAACTATGGCTTTAAAGTCACATAGCATGATATCAGCTACATGTGATTTGTGCGTGGCTCATCTTATCTTACATCTTGCATTATTCCTGTGCCTTTAAACGCCACATAGGGTTCGTATGGGAGTTTGCCAAGCTTTCCTGGTTTAGGCGAGCTTTTCAACTTCATTAAGGGATTTTATGACTACTAATTTGGCCTCTCTCAGCAATGTCCTCTTTAGAGTTTCACGTGGTCAACCTCTTTTTCTTCGGCCTGTTGTGTTCCACTTGATATCTTGTTTTGGGATTCTCTGACTGTTTCTTCTTACCACATAACCGATATATGTCCAACAACTTTTTCTGATCATCAGTGAGACAGGTTTTGTTCATTCATCTATCTTACTTCTGCGTTGTTCTTGAAATCGTTCAACTTCATATTGAGTATGTTCTTTAGATATTTATTTTCAAAAGAGTCTAATTTGTTATGTATTCTTTAGCTGTTCTCCAGCTTTAGCATGCATAAATGAGGGTGGAGTTCAATTGAATAAAATTATCTTGGTTTTTGTTCTATAACTTTTTAATGCCATATGTTCTCAAGACTCTTGAAGGTCAGTGTTGCTTTTCAATTGTAATTCTATCTTTATTTCTGGTGTCACCATCCTGGTCTATGTAGCTGCCAAGGTATGCAAATTGGTGTACTTCATCAACAGCTGTTCCTTGTACACATATGTTTCCTTTTTGATTAATGGTAAGTTTCATTATTTTTGTTTTTTCCTTGTTAATTTCAAGTCCTGTTTTGTTATCCAGTGGAGACAATGTAGCTGTTTTTTTTTGGTATGGCTCATAGCCATATAAAATATCTGAATATCTTCTTCAGAACTGTCTGTTTATACAACGTTTACAGTTATATGTCTTCCCTTCAGCTGAAGTAAAAGCACTGGGTCCGAAATGTTCAAAAATCCTTCACTTGTTTTTGTTTTAGCGCTTCCTCGTGAAAGATTATTCGTCTTCCTCTTTCATGTTTGTCTCCTCCCGAGTGTATGATAGTGTGCTGTCCTGATTCAGTCCTGCTGTTCTTGTCTATCTCACTTCATTAATTCAATGGATGTTAATTTTCATTATCTCTATTTCTTTCATTATATTTTCCATTTTTCCTAATGATATAATGTTCTCACATTCCATATTCCAGATTAGAATTTGTTTTGCCGGCAGTAGCTAAACAATCTGGCGTCATCTGTGGTACATGAAATTCCCTACCGGATGAGGTTGCTTTATTTTAAACCCATTAACGTCGTCCATTTCAGTTTGACTTTTGTGCATCTGCATCTACTGCCCAGGGCCACCACTGTCAACCTGGCACGTCACATGTAACCGATGTGAAACATCCTCCAGACATGAAGGATTCTTGAAGACAGGCTTGCCCAAGTTAGCAAGTGCGGACAGCTGGCGGCAGGCATGGAGAGCGAGGTAGAATAGTGAATGACATCACTGCCTCTATAAAATACCTTACATGTTCAGAGAAACGACGGTCTGATAAATAAGAGATGCTTTAAAACCTCTAATCCCCTGCTATCTTGGGAGTACTACAAAGTCAAAAGACTAGAGGAGAGATCGTACACAAACAATCAGAAGGCAACGGGAAACCACTATCGTAGATTGAAAAACTCAAAAAGGTGCAAAATGATGCCATACACATATATCTTGGGGTTTAGGAGGGACACTTCCTTTATAGCAACGAGATACATCCTTAATCTCCCAAGCATGAATCACAGGATCAAGATATGGATGACGTGTGTATATCTCAAAACAAGAGCAGACAGGGTGCACCCATTACACCAGAAGCTCTTCAAAGACAAGGGTGAAAGGCTAAAGAGGGGCAACTCATGGATGGGGTCGTGCAGAAGATGTTATCAAGCAAGTCTGTGAACATCAGCAACTCCGGCGAGGAATGGGCACCTTTATTTTTGTTGTCAGGATTAACCACAGGATCAGGGAGATTAATCCACTTCCTGTGAACGCAGAGGTTAACGCCCTCATCCTTGAAAGGTCCAATGAGATAGATATTGTTATTCACACAGATGGGTCCGTTGTACGGCATCAAAGGAGTGCATAAGCGTTCACAGCACGCTCAGTGGGCAGAAAAATCCAGGAAGCCAGCGGTGCCTTCGCTATGACCACAAGAAGTATGACGACGGTAGTGACGAAAGCATTCGAGTGAATGGAGTCATAGGCCTACGGCTGTGTCTGCATACTAAGTAATTCAATGTATGGTTCGGAAGGTCGGGGCTGGTTCTGTACGCAGACGTGGCTTGAGTCATTGCAGAAATCAACGATTCGCTGTCCCCTTCATCTATGTCCCTTGGCATGTAGGCATCCAAGGAAATGAGCGAGCTGATAGGTTGACTGTCTCTGTCGTTCATCACAAGTGGACAACTACTAGATCGGGTTGGTATTGCTAACGCGCTTAGAGAGATAAGCAGAGTGAATTACTTCGAGAGCACCAAATCCACTTCGCTGCTTATGCTGAGAGAGCTGGGATTACAGACTGGCACGGTCTGGAACGAGAAGCTTGCTGAATGCGCGAGAGGACGGGCACTATCTGCCACAGGATGCCGATGGACATGTTGAGAGGGAGGGGGATCTGAGCACCTGTTGACATGTCCGGAGTGCAATGATGATGACCCATAAACCTCTATCGTAACTCCAAGAACAGTCATGCAGTTAAGTCTAATAAAAGAACAAAAGTAGACCTACTTACGCGGGTTATTGTTCCAATGAAAACCAAAATTTCTGTTTAGATCGACCCCGTAACAATGTTGGTCCGCTGAGTAAATCGTTGACCGGCTCTTCCGCCACATTCGATTCTCAAACTAAGAAATAAAATATATTAAATCTTGGTACTGCTGTGTATAAACAGAGATAAATCACAACAGAGATGATGGCAAAAGATATTTCTTGCAATGTAAGAAACTTTACACACTAAAAGTTTAATGTGCACTCTGGCAGTTACTTACAACACATTTTCTCTGAGGACGACTGTTGAAATATTAACTAAAACAAATGTCTGTAGTACATATCCACAAAGAAATTGGTCTCAAGAAGTCCATGCATGAGCAAGTTATTTACTCCATCGAGATCTCATTCTTTCATGTACTGTCATCCGTTCAAAGTTGTATATCGAAAACAAGAATGTCTGATAGTGTGGAGCGAAACTTTGTGCCTGGTAACTTGTTGAACGATCGTGACAGGACAATCAATATTAGATTTAAAAGAGGCAAAAATGTACGTTACGTATATTCACAAGGAGAAAACAGGAATGAAAAAAAATATTGACAAAAAGTAAACTTCATCAAAAAGGAAGATATACTGCAGCAGGAAAATGTTCGATTGTTTGAAGACAACGTTCTTAAATATTCTCTGAATCTGAAGCAATTTTAAAATTTATTTCTTACTATGTT
This sequence comes from Achatina immaculata, assembly GCA_009760885.1. NCBI lineage: Eukaryota > Metazoa > Mollusca > Gastropoda > Stylommatophora > Achatinidae > Lissachatina > Lissachatina immaculata. Next base: position 10,580,484 of record CM019709.1, on the reverse strand, counting down.
GCCATACAACCAGTATGTCCTCCACAGGCGACCCCGTGAAAGTGCTGGAATACATTCTACCGAATCAGAAATTACTCATTCAATACTGGTCAGCTTCAAGATCCCAGCATCAAGATCACAGCTTCAAAATCACAGCTTCAAGAGCACAGCTTCAATCAGTATGGGCTTATGCAAAGTCCTGTTCCTTTAACAAGGCTGAGCCGTTTGCATCTCAGCCGTGGTTTGTTGACCCTAACAACAAAACCGTCACTGTAGCATGACTATCTTTGTTCCCCTTTCATTCATTTAATAGCAAAATTGCAATGATTTTAGGATGAGAATGTCTTACAGGACGATCTATTGATCCATGAATAAAAAAAGCAGTATTTATCAATATCGTGAAATGTGTACAAGTTCCATTGCTTTGTTGCGAATCCATTACAGACATATAGTGATGAAGTCCAGAAATTTAATCAAGAAATGATTTTGTTGTGCAAATTTGCAGGGTAGGGTAACATATACATACATGAGGGCATGCACATACATCACACCCAACCTCCTCAACACGCACATATGTATATGTATATATGATATTGATTATATATATTGTATATATACACAAAATTTCGAAAGCAGCATCAATCTTCCAGAATCTTGAGAACATATGGAATTCAAAAGTTATAAGCACAAAAACCAAGTTAAGACTATTCAATTCAAATGTAATATCCACGCTCATTTATGCATGCGAAAGCTGGAAAACAACTAAAGAAATAGAAAAGAAATTAGACTCTTTTTAAAACAAATGCCTAAGGAAAATATTCGGTATAAAGTTGACGAGTTCACGAACAACGCAGAGGTAAGGTAGATGACTGAAGAACAACATTCGAGCCACATATTTCTTACATCCTCCCCAAGCCGTTAAACGTCACATAAGTCTCGCATGGGAGTTCGCCAGGTTTTCCTGTTTTCGGCGAGTTTTTAAACCTCATCAAGGGATTTTATGACTACTAATTTCGCCTCTTTAGAGTTTCACGTGGTCGACCTCTTTTTCTTCGGCCTTTTGTGCTCCACTTGATATTTTGTTTTGGGATTCTCTGGGTTTTTTTCTTCTCTGCACATGACCGACATATGTCCATCTTCTTTTTCTGATCACCCATGAGACAGGTTGTTGTTGCTCATCTGTCTTATCTCTGCGTTGTTCTTAAATTCGTTCCACTTTATACCAAGTATTTTCCTTGGGCATTTGTTTTCAAAAGAGTCTACTTTCTTACCTATATCTTTAGTTGATTTCCAGCTTTCGCATGCATAAATGAGTGTGGATATTACATTTGAATTGAATAATCTTAACTTGGTTTTTGTGCTTATAACTTTTTAATTCCATATGTTCTCAAGATTTTTAAGGACAATGCTGCTTTTGCAATTCAGATATCAAATATGCTGATAACACAGTATTACTGTCCACAACACAACAAGGAATAGAAAAACGAATTATGTCAGTCCGTAAGAATAGCGAAGAGCAAAACCCATATCATAATGCAAAGAGAACTAAATTGATGACAAGGATCACCAAAACAAATAAGGCAACTGAAATATGTATCAATGAGGAAAAACTGGAAGAGGTGGAGAATTTTGAATATCTTAGATCACTACTAATAATGGAGATACAATGATGGAAATTAAAAGGAGGACATCTATCGCTCTTCAGAAAGTAAAAGAACTAAAGAATCTTTGTAGAGGAACAGACAGAACTACAAAAATAAGATTTCTAAGGGCATGCATCTTTTCCATCGCAACATATGCTTGTGAGACCTGGACACTTAATAAAACAGCTGAGAAACACATAAATGCCTTTGAATGTAAATGCTACAGAAGAGTTCTTCAAATATCATGGACACAAAAAAGAACAAATATATCTAAACTACAAGAACTTAATATTGAAGAAGGCTGGCAAGTAAAGAGGATTAAAGAGAGAAAACTTAAATATTTTGGACACATTAAACGTCATGGTAATCTAGAGAAGACCGTCTTGGAAGGGCACATAATGAGAAACATAAAGAGAGGAAGACCAAGGCGAAGATGGCTGCAAGACATCGGTGATGATGTGCAAATAGATGCATCAGGCGCAGGCCATCTTGAATATATATATATACACAGATGTACATATACATGTAAGGAGTTAAGGAGTGGAAAAATAAGCAAGCAGTGACCCGGTTTTGAATGAAAATCCCCAGGCCTTCGAGTCCGGCGCTGACCAGGTATATAAGACGAGAAGAGAAAAAAAGGGGGATAAGGTGAGCACGTGGAAGTCCAGCAGCAGACGTGGACGAGGAAGGTCATTTGATAGATGGAGGCTGACGTGTATAGTTTAGTTGTATGCACTTGTAATCAGGATTGAAATCATATTATTCAAGGAACATTTTTTTATGATTCAATAACGCCTGTGGAAATATATAAATATATGGACTTCATGCGCATAGGATTCGTTTGATTCGCATTGCCTTGTGGATCAGAATTTTGTAAATACAAGGATCGTGATTTTAAGAAAAAAGGATTGTTGTTTCGTGTTCCCGTTATTTATACGTAAGGTGTGAATGTATGGTGTAGTCAGCCTTCCACCACTCAGTACGACGGCGGCAAGAAGAAATAAAAGACTGAACAATTAATTCACGTCAGTAAAGTAAAGATAAATATACTACACCAATAAATCATAAATAGCACATATATATATAATCAAGATCTTAGAATTTGGTTTGTACTAAACAGCTATATCACTTGAAATGTGAGCTAATCTGAAGCATAATATTCATTCATGCATTCATTCATTCATTCATTTGCATGTCCTTGCAGAACTTTGACTCCCAAATAGCACTCCTGTAGGCCTCTCGGTTGTGAGCAAGATGGCCTGCTGCTGATGCATCCACATGCAGATCATCACCGATGTCTTGCAGCCATCTTCGCCTTGGTCTTCCTCTCTTTCTTTTTCCCATTATGTACCCTTCCAAGACGGTTTTCTCTAGATTATCATGACGTTTAATGTGTCCAAAATATTTAAGTTTTCTCTCTTTAATCCTCTTTACTAGCCAGCCTTCTTCAGTATTAAGATCTTGTAGTATAGATATATTTTTTCTTTTTTGTGTCCATGATATTTGAAGAACTCTTCTGTAGCATTTACATTCAAAGGCGTGTATGCGTTTCTCAGCTTTTTTGTGTCCAGGTCTCACAAACATACGTTGCGATGGGAAAGATGTATGCCCTTAAAAATCTTATTTTTGTGGTTCTGTCTGCTCCTCTCCACAGATTCTTTAGTTCTTTTACTTTCTGAAGAGCGATAGATGTCCTTTTAATTTCCCTCATTGTATCTCCACTACTAGTTAGTAGTGATCCAAGATATTCAAAACTCTCCACTTCTTCCAGTTTTTTCTCATTGATACATCTTTCAGCTGCCTTATTTGTTTTGTCAGTTGTCATCAATTTAGTTTTCTTTGCATTAAGATAGAGGTTTTGTTCTTCGCTGTTCTTACGGACTGACATAGTTAGTTTTTCCATTCCTTGAACCATAATAAGCTGTAGTTATTCTTTGAAATGATTTTGTAGCTTTTTCTTTGTCAAATGACATAATTTATTATTATGCGAACGTTCTGAGATCTGTCCTTCAAGGTTGCATGAATAGTTAACGAGAGGAATAACAGTGAAAGTCAAAATATACTGCATTTTGTATATAGCCAAAAATATCATTGTTTCTAACGTGGACTCGGTGTTCTAGGAAGTTGGTGCATGTTTCTAACAACAACACAGGCGACACCGGTTTGGTGCATGTTTCTAACAACAACACAGGCGACACCGGTTTGGTGCATGATTTTTTTAAAAAATAGCCTCTCCATTGTTTCCTTTAATAAATAATTTATTGAAATAAAATTAAATCTTAAAATTAAATTAAAATAATAAAATGTAACATGAAGGACTTCTCTGTTCACGTAAAGAAAACAAAAGTTAAATGTTCCATTATTTTTAGACAAATGGAAAGCGAGTTAATCACGTGGAGTTTTTCTGATTGATTTTGCTACATTCACATGAGTATTTTTATTTATTTATTTTTGAATCACATTTTACTGCTTAAAATTTCATGACTAGAGAAATGAAGTGCGTTAAAATCTAAAGTATCTTCTAAATTTAAATTATACGTTTACTATCGTGAGTCAGATGTAGTAATAGCTAAGCACTAAATATATGAAATTTTATCCCACTGGAAAAAGTGAATGCTTTGCTACATAAGCTTCCAGTTTTACAGAAAAAGTAATTCCAAACTGTTCGTTTAGGACCACATAGACAAAGGATTAGACTGAAATGTTTAAAGTTTTATTAGGCGCACAACAACAAAGCACAACAAAATTCTAATTGCCTGAAACAACACTATATTTATAACAAATATAAATTCTTCGCATTTAGCAAAGACTTGAAGGAGTGCAAAAGAACATTCAGTTCCTTCGCATTTAATTTGCTTCTTAATTATTGTATATAATATATATATATATATATATATATATATATATATAGGTCCTTTACTTTTCATTTGTTTACTATGGTGACTCAGATTTGAAAATTACTTGACAAGCTTTCAAATGTGGGTATTTTCATTTAAAAATTTCTTTCTAACATCATGGTATGTCCGCTTATGCGCTGTTCATTTGTTCTTTATTTTTGTTTATAGAACTGTGCGCCAGGTCAAAATAGGGCAGCTTAGAGGGACATTGGGTACAAGGTTTTGTCGTAGTCGAGAGAATGTCATAAACAACGGGAATACCGTGAAATCTTCTTTGACATCAAAAAGAAGTTTCTACAAACAGTGTTGCTAATTTATCTGCGAAATCTTGTATGACATAACTAGGACTAGTTATTTTGCCACTGAAATGTGAGATACGCAAACGAAGAGTAAGTACTTTATTCACTTATATGTCTGTGATCTGAAGGAATTGGAGCCAATGGTGCCAGCTTCAATTTTTTTTACCACCAGACTCCTCCAGCCACTCGATGCTTGAGCTAATCTCCGGTCATCTCAGAGCCACTGTCACGACCAAGGTTTCGGACAGGAACTGATGTTAAGAATATAGTTAGTAAAGTTCTTTCACGTGTTAGGTATTCAATTAAACTATGTCTATTTCCTGCGATTAAACAAAAGCTAATCGGAGAAAAATGATAACATCACAATTTTTAAAATGAAAGTGCCTTTAGGAGAACTCACTGTCTTTAAGATTTGTTTTAATAGATCATAACAACTGGGATAACAAACGCCGTAGACAATTCATACCCCTTGAGTGAATGTATAAGCATATCCGTCTGGGTTGACTAAAGGAACAATGATCCAATCAAATGCCGCCAAAAGACTGTTCAAAGCAGTGTCGTTTTCTGTGTTAAATGCAAGCTGAAAATAAAAGTAACAAAAATATTTGTTAAATTAAACCTGAAAAATCAGCTCCAGATCCATTGTTTATCAATCTGAAGTTATTTTGTTATTCTCTACTCCACATAGTGTTCTTTCTCAAATGTCGAGAGTTTATGCGTGTAAGTATGCAGGGAATGCCTCTAAAAGTGAATGCCATAGAAATCTGGGAAGGTAAACGCGGTCAGGCGTGATACTGTCCACTTTCATGTGCCGAAGGTCATGAAAAAAAAGCGGGCTTAAAACCGTATCCCCAGTATGCCTTGATGGTATGGAAACGGGAATTTTACCTTTACCACGCAGGGAAACTCTCTACTACAGATAAAACAACACAACTCCTTAGATCATCAGAAGAAATAAATACCCAACCTCCTACCATAAGAAAAATGTTTCGGCTCTATCTATGTTGATATGAAATGTGGACAACATAGGCAAAGAATGAAAACAAAAACAGCTTCGATTTTCGTTGTATTCACAAAATAATGAATGTAAGTGACAAGGTAAAGTAACCAACAAGAGTGCTAAGCTTACATCCATGATGACAGTGTGAAATCGCAGAGATAACATGGTGGGACATGTGAAAGAGGCCATAGATGTAAGTCATCCATGACAGACTTTTAATTCAGCAGTGACTGGTAAAACTGACGAAAGATTGAATCACATGGATGATAACTCTGCTTTGGAGTGTAGCATTATCTGAGGAGGAAACAAGGGCCAAATCTGAAGTAAAAAGTACAAGTGCAAGGAGATCGGTCGTTGCAACACAAACACTGCTTGCTGTTACAAATCTAACAGTAGTAGAATCAGTCATGAGAGAAGCTGTTGGGCAAAATGATGCTTGGTAAAACCAACAACCAACATCTGCCAACTACAAAACTGTCTTTAAGACCATTAGGGCCACTACCGTCTTTACACATGAGCAAAGTGGGGCCCTGCCCAAAGTCTCATATATAAAAATCACAGGGGCCCACTTGGTGACTTTACCACCAATTTAATTTTAATTTAGTATTGATTTTGGGTTTTAATTCATTCATAGTGTTTTTAAAAAATTGTGGTCAGTCTTGCACTTTGCAGATTCCTTTTACCAGGAATGGTAATCATGCGATGGCGTCTAAGGGAACCTACGAAAATTAACTTTATTGGCGAAAATTGGCACTGGCACCGAAAAATTAGCCAAGGAGTTTTGGCCATTCATGTTCCTGCAATCTAAACATGTGGACATCATTGTTTGCTATTAAACTTGCTGATTGTTCGAAAATCTAATTTAAGGAAATAAGAGACAAAGTGAGTGAATATGAACAGAAGACCTAAAGGATGTTGAGCAACAGAGGGGTCACCTGTGCAAGAGCGGAAAAAAATGCAAAAGACAGCCGTTTATGGAAAACTCTTGTGGAAGCCCAATGTGCCTTGTGCACTTAAAGTTCAGAGAGATAGGCAGGCAGGCAGACAGGCAAGCAGGCAAGCAGGCAGACAGACAGGTAGATAGATAGATAGATAGATAGATAGATAGATAGATAGATAGATAGATAGATAGATAGATACATAGATACATACATAGATACATACATAGATAGATACATAGATAGATACATAGATAGACAGATAGATAGATAGATACATACATACATACATACATACATACATACATACATCAGGAGAAGAATTACTTATAAATAAAAGTGAAAAATTTAAGATAGAAAAATTCCTTCCTGTTCTGGACTCTGAAATCTGACCAGACAAAAGCTGAGTCATGAACTGCATGTGAAACCAGTTGATAACAATTTAGTTCTTACGAGCTAAAGAAAAAGTGTTAGCTACTGTGTAAAAGACGATCTGTGTTATAAGCACTGGAAATCTCTGTTTCCCCTTTGTTGGAGTCACTCCCACGACGGTGATCAACTGTACAAGGGAACGCTCATTTTCAAAACTGAAATTTATAAAGAAATAGTTTCCCAGTACAATGCGTCAGCAGCGTTTGATGTGATTCTCACTTAAGTCCATAGATAATGACATCCCAAGGACCACTGACTTCATGTCAATTATAAAAGAAATTTCGAAACATATCTGTGTTGATTAAAAGGAAATAACTCATTAATCCAAACTATCCAGTTCACAATTTATATCTTAAAACGTTTGCGTGTGTCAAAACTTATAATATTTAAGTTTCTATTGATTATTCATGTTTTTGTTTATTTTTAGTATTTATTTTGTTGAAAGAACCTGTAAATGTAAAGATTTAATTTTACTGAACGCTTATATCCCCCCCCCCCCCGCAGTTAATAGATGGGGAGGGGCTCCGATGCATTGATTTATCCATGGCCTACAATACTGTTAAGATGGTACTAATTAGGGCAGAGATAGTTTCTTAAGGTGCAGAACTCATAGTGGGCAGTATTGATTTTTTTTCTCTACTTTTAGGAAGTTTTTTCTCTACTTTTAGGAAGTTGCCATATCTGGCAAAAAGACACTGGTTTGGCACATTATAACCACGGCAGTCTAACACGACAATCAAAACATGACTGGCTATCTAGTATCTAGTAGTATCAGTGTGTATGTTGTTTCTGCACGATTTTCTATGGATTCTCTAATTTTGACTATGACAGATTATTCTGTCCATTAACGCCATGCAGTGAAAATGTAAACTCTCTGACTCTATTGTTAAACTTTCAGGCAGACAGTTTGTCAAAGCTATAGTTAACCATCAACAGATGATACATTTTTTGTATTTCTGGTGTCGTTAAAATACAACTTGCTTACTTTTTTTTATTTGGTGTAAAACTAAATTTGACTACATGGTGTGAATTCTGTACGCTTTTATAAAAGTATTCACATATGATCTTCAATGTTCCCTCTAAGGGTTTGCGATCTGTGTGCAAAATGTTCAGCTCGCGTGCAAATGTGCACAGTAACAATAAACAAAATAAAACACACACACTGTAAAGGGCTGTACATTTAACAACAGGATAAACATGCCGTACTTTTCAGTTACTTGTATTAATATAAATCTCACATGAATATAAAGATAAAAAAGACAGTTATGGGATCAAGACCACTCCGCTTTGATCTTACAAAAATATCAGAACAATACGATACAGAAATGAAGAACCGTTTCGAAATCCTGATGGCTGTACAGGCGGAGATGACACCAGATGAATTGGCTACGCAGGCCAGAGATATCTTAATAACAACAGCTAAAGACGTAGTTCAAGAAAAGAAAACACAAAAGAATGGATGGATTTCAGCAGGCACACTAGAACTGACAAAACAACGTAGAGAAATGAAGACGCAATAGAAAGTGACAATTAACAACAAAGAGGAATATAAATCTTAAACAAAAGAAGTACGAAGAAACATAAGAAAAGACACCAAAAAAACAAAAACAAAAACAAAAACAATACATACAAGATTGTTGTGAAAGAATAGAAGGACATCAAAAGTGTAGAAGAGATAGTGAAATGTTTAAAGAAATGAAGACATTGACTAAAAATGTCACGCCCAAGCTAAATGTAATTTGTGACGAAATGAGGAAGACCTTGACAGAGACAGAGGAAATTCTAGAAAGATGGAAGGGTTATTGCAGAGGAATGTATGAAACAACTGACTATGAAAGCAGAAATCAACACTGTGAGTTATTATTGGAGGAGAAACAACACGAACCGACAATAGAAGAAATTTTATGGCCAATAAAGAATCAGAAAAATGGTAAATCACCAGGATGTGATGAGATAACAGCTGAACTTATTAAAGCAGGTAGAAAAGAATGTGCAACAATCTATCATGCACTATGTAAAAAGATATTGCATTCAAGTATTTGGCCAAAAGAATGGAAAAGAACTGTATTCATACCACTGCCAAAAAAGGATAACTTGAAATCATGCACAAACAACAGAACTGTTGCCCTGATTAGTCATCTCAGTAAAATCCTATTAAAATCATAATGAGTAGATTTCGTAAGAAAATAGAAGAAGAAGTCAAAATGGTTCAGGCAAGGAAGAGGATTAAGAGATCATATGTGCAATATAAGATTAATAATAAAGAAATGCAGAGAGTTTAACGTGAATTTATATTTGACCTTTATAGACAACTCAAAAGCATTTGATTGTGTACAACACCAAAAACGTTGGGGAAAAAATGGGAAAAAAGGGATTCCTAACACATTTGATACAATTAACATCACTGCTGTATCTAGACCAACAAGCAGCAGTAAGAATAAATGGTGAAACAACAACTTGGTTTCACATAAAACAAGGGGTCCATCATGGGTGCATATTGTCGACTTGGTCATTTAACTTGTATACTGAAAATATAATGAGGAATTTTAGAGAAGATGTAGACAAAGAATATTACGATGCCATACCAATTGGAGGTTATGAAATACCAGAGATCAAATATGCTGATGACACAGTATTACTGCCCACAACACAAAAAGGAATGAAAAAACGAATTATGTCTGCCCGTAAGAATAACGAAAAGCAAAACCTCCATCTTAATGCGAAGAAAACTAAATTGATGACAACTGACAAAACAAATAAGGCAACTGAAATATGTATTAATGAGGAAAAACTGGAAGGGGTAGATAATTTTGAATATCTTGGATTACTACTAATAATGGAGATACAATGAGGGAAATTAAAAGGAGGACATCTATCGCTCTTTAGAAAGTAAAACAACTAAAGAATCTGTGGAGAGGAACAGACAGAACTACAAAAGTAAGATTTTTAAGGGCATGCATCTTTCCCATCGCAACATATGCCTGTGAGAACTGGGCACTTAACAAAACAGCTGAGAAACACATAAATGCCTTTGATGTAAATGCTACAGAAGAGTTCTTCAAATATCATGGACACAAAAAAAGAACAAATATATCCATACTACAAGAACTTAATATTGAAGAAGGCTGGCTAGTAAAGAGGATTAAAGAGAGAAAGCGTAAATATTTTGAACACATTAAACGTCATGATAATCTAGAGAAGACCGTCTTGGACGGGCACATAATGGGAAAAAGAAAGAGAGGAAGCTCAAGGCGAAGATGGCTGTAAGACATCGGTGATGATGTGCAAATAGATGCATCAGCGGCAGGCTATCATGCTCACAACCGAGAGGCCTACAAGAAAGCTGTTAGGGAGTCATAGTTCTGCAAGGGACATGCACATGAATAAATGAATGAAGTCTATGACAATTCCAAGAAGCACGGGAGATAATATACACCCTTGTTTCACACATGTTTCAGTCTAGAATCATTCGCTCAATCTTTCTACTGTGTTGACTGTACAAACATATCCATTGTAGAGATTCCTAATGATTGTTGATAATCTTAGATGGTATTCCGTATATTCTTAAAATTCTCCACAGTGAATCTCTATGTATGCTATCAAATGCCTTTTAAGTCTATGAAGTTCAGGATTAATGGTCTTTGCATTTCAATATGTTCTTCATATATTGTTCTTAAAGATCTGATCGACACAACCTTTTCGAAATCCTGCTTGTTCTTCTCTCATTGCAGAAACGTCACAACTGTGTGCGCGTTAATTAATAAATCTGTTCCTACTTTTTTCCTAGATAATACATATGGAGGAGGTGTGTTATAGTCTGGGGTAGATTCTGTCGACAAAGCAAGACCCCTCTCCCCAACCCTTCATGTAATCCATGGCACACTAACCGGTCTTTGGTACCAAGGTGAGATATTGGACCTCCTATTCAGCCTGCTGTGGAGGCCATGGGTGGTGATACAGTCTTGCAGGGTGACCTGATCGAGCTCGTATCGTTGATGACTTCATTCAACACCAGGTAATTGTCAGGAAGGAGTGGTCTGTTCGTTCACTTGATTTTGCTCCTACTGAAGACCTCTGGGATGTCCATGGGCGTGGAGTATCAACTAATCACCCTTTGCCAGTTGATGCTGCACAGCTGACTCACTCTGTTTCTCCATCGAGTGTGGCAGACTATTCCACAGGATGTTCTTAGAATCCTTTTGGACTTCGTGCGTCAAAGATGTATCGAATGCCTGCCCGCAATGCTGGTTATATCAAATTTTGACAGATCAGGAGTAACACTATTTATCTTCTGACTTTATATGATGATGGGTTAACTTTTCTACTGATTATCACATTTGTATAAGAAGTGTATGAATTTAATGCATTTTAAATGCAGTTAATTCTGATATTAATTTTTCTGATATTAGCTGCTTATTATTTTTTATGCAAGGGTTTAGCACGTGGTCCCTAAGTTCTGAACAGTTAGCATATGTGACTCTTGGTCACATCTCCCTTAGATGTAGGTGTCAAGTTTTATCTGAGATCAAAAGACTTTTCCAGAACGTTGGTAATCTGCGGACGTACAGATCCATTATAATCTTCAGCCTCGTGAAGCAGTTATGAACCAACAACTCATAGACGAATTCCAGGGGTCATGGGGTGTGGGGGGGGGGGGTTTGGTAAACTTCTCTGACGAAATCAAGAGTTTGTTGTTGTTGTTTCGCTCCCTGTAATAAACAGTTTCCTGCCTACATCTCGTATGAAAATATGAGGAAGTGGTATGTAAAAAAAAGATAACTTCAAGATGTAAGATTCATTTTACCTTGATTTAATATAGCTCCTTATTCTGTTTCTGACTTTCAGGACATATCTTGCATAATCTAATCTGCAGCTATATGTCCTGGGTGCTAGGAGCTGTTTAAAGTTGTCAAGATGTGTCTAATTTAAAAATGCCGCAAATCACATGCTTACTGGAAACTGATACATGTGATCCAGATTTATGGACTGTCATAGTTTCAGATTCGTTGTACTCGAGGAAAGCTGGACTACGTCTATTTCACTTGTTTGACATGAGTCTGTGGCTAAAATGGAGACGTGTTTGTCATACGGACAATAAACTGTGTTGCACGTGGCAACAATTCTTTACATTTCAAGTCTTTGCTATTTCTGAGGAGAAACGGAGAGCACAGGAGGGAATGAAAACCAACTTTATGCTATGAACGTGTAGGGGCAATAGGTCAGAGCATCAATTTCCCTAAGAAAGGTTAGGCAATGCACACACAAAATGGCCATGTAGGGACAATAAATAAAACACTTCAGCATCCCTAAGGAGTCACAAGTCGTTAGTCCTCATGCTACAAATTCCTGTTGTCACGTGGACATCCACAAAATCCAGTTTCAAATTTAGAAAAGTATCCTTCCGTGACCATAATAAATGATAACAAAGATGCGGAGTATGATTAATGAAAACCGACCGAGAAGGCAATGTGACCATCACTAAAACTCTAAAACAAACTATACCTGGGCCCATCTGGGCTCGAAAGCGGAACATTGTCATCTGACTTTCAAGAGAGCGTATGAGTTTCATATGCATACGGACAACTCGTGCTGGCCTCTTTTCTCAGTTCACTCTATTTTTAAAAAAATTTTCTAGCCTTGTAGACTGCGACCAAGGAGTGATCCTAAGTGGGTCTTTCGCTTGTTATTTCTCTGAAGTCCCTTATTTTCCTCTCTACGTCATTGATTCATGTGCAGCGAAAACCAACCTGTCAAAATTAAAACTGCGAAACTCGAATAAAAGGATTTCCAACTTTCCACAATATTCATAATCCAAAAACTACACTCATGATGTATAAACTAAGAAAAAAGTAGGAGCAGCTTTATTACTTAACGATTACAAAGTTGTGATGTTTCTGGTGAGCCTTAATCTTACAAACACATACAGGACGAAGAAATAGAGAGAGGAGATAAAGTATAAATTCATATGAATGCTATTTAAAAAATATTAATAATGAATAGAGCACTTAGCTGTAACTGTAAGATGTGGCTTTGTTCGACGCTGTGTGTCAGAAATGAGCATTGTAGGGCGTAGAGACTGTTTAAATGGAGACCTGTGATGTGTGGTCGGTGGGTCGTAACTGGGGGGTGGTGGCTGGGGAAACCGTAGAGAGAGAGTTATACAATGTTAACCTAGCCAGGAGAAGATGAAATAGATGATTATAGTTAGGGTAAAGGGATTGTAATATGATGCTGTGAGAAGGTTCTGAACTATGTGTAACAAGTGAGAAGGGAGTGGAGCTTAGTAGAGAGGGATTATAATTGTTGAAGAGGAGAATGTTAGGTGTAGCTGAACAGAGAGTTTAACCCGTGTGGTTCCAGCGTCCCATAATCCTGAATGTAGTGGTTCTCAAGCGCTAGGCGGCTTGTGTCATCTGTGTGACATTGTTTGATGGCTGTTACCAGAAAATCAGATTTGCCTCTGTGGTTGGGGCCATTGAAATGATTTGGGACTGGTTTCGAAGCATGTTGGGTGATATCATACAGATGTTTCTGTATGCGGTCCCCTAATCTGAGGCCAATCTCATCAATATACGTTATCCTGCATCTTTTTGCATACGAAGACATATGTCACATTACAGGACTCGCATGGGAATCCCTCATGAAGAGTGTGAATAGTTTTGGGAAAGGTGTTCGTTTTCGTTTCTCAGACTACATGGCAGGCAACGCAGCAGGGATGCTTACATTTTCTGAAACAAACATATGTAAGGTTCCGCTTCAAGTGGCTGTGGACGAGGATGTCCTTAAGGTTTGGCTCACGTTTGTATGCCAACAGGGGTGGATCAGAGAAAATGTTGCAAGTGTCGGGGTGGAGCCGAATTATTGTATATTAATAATTATTATATATTAATAATTTTTAATAGCATTCATATGAATCTATACTTTATCTCCTCTCTCTATTTCTTCGTCCTGTATGTTTTTGTATAATTAAGGCTCACGCCGAAACGTCACAACTTTGTTGTTATTAAGTAATAAAGCTGCTCCTACTTTTTTCTTAGTTTATACATTCTAGTATCACAGCTTTACTGCAGTGCTTCGTGTATAGTTGTATACTTATATACTAATTATTGTGTGTTACACTCATGATGGTTCGGTTTCTTTGGTGACTTTTGTTCTCCTATTGAAAAGGTTCCACCGAAAAGACAATCGATAGACATAATTTCTACAGAAGTTACACACTGACACGGTTTTCCGTAATGTTGTCTAGACCTCCTTTAAAGTTACTTTCTAAAGAATAACACCACCAGAAGAAAAAACAAACTAAAAAACTTAAGACTCCCTCTCTCTAGCATGGACTCTGGCGTTTATATCCCCTTTGTTACCATCTTGTGTGGAAGGCTATGGGCTCTTTCTATGGTGATTGTACCCTTTTATTACTTCCTTTTTTTTACTTGTCTTTGGTGTCTAGATTATCTAGCATCTTACCGTCTGTGACTTTTATATTGTGACAGTAAGCACAAGATGTCATACAAGCATCCCTACATAAATATATTAACAGAGACACGCAGTAAGATAAATAAAAACACACATACCCTGTGAATTATTTCCACCGTTAAAGCTGGTGATATCCATTCTCTTCCATGAATGCCCCCATCTATAAATATTGTTCCTTTCGGAGAACTGTTAGTTTTGCTGGTGATCTGTTCCAATATAAAGTATTAAATTAATAAATTTGTGACGTGCAGAAAAGATAGTGATTGTTGGGAAGGAGAATTGCGGGGTATTTATGGGTCAGGATAAAAAAAATCGTGTAAATTTCTATTTCAGACTTTGACATATTCACATATATGTTCTTATCCAGGTCTAAAAAGCATATCAAAATAAAAATAATGGACTAGAGGATGAATTCGTACAGAATTATGGTGTCTATAAAGTCTGTGTGAAATTTTAAATATTTATAAATTTGAATCTAGACCCCATAGAATCAATCTGTAAAAAAAATTTTAGAAGTCTGATGTGTCTTTTTGCTGTCTTCCGAAAATTTATTATTCTTAGTATTATTTTTATTCTAAAAATCATAAGATAAGAGCAAATTATAAGATAACAGCCCAAGAAAAGGGCTTCCCAGAAAAGCGAATGTGAAAGACAATTTCAAAACGCTAGATTTTTGGAGTAAAAATCTCAGAAATGGCATAAATTTGTGTAAAAAAAAAATAATTGCCGACAAGACTCTGTGGAGATTCTGGCAGGTACAGAGGCTGATGAACAACAAGTCTGACATATGGGTGAATGCTAAGATGAGGAATGAGGAAGGTAAGACACTGATTACTGATAAAGGGACTGCATTTTTCCAGAGGTGCATTAGATGAACGGATTAGAGTAGCTTTTAGGAGCGCGCAGTGACGAGGAACACAGTATTCAGTTTTATTCCAATAGAAGAGGAAGAGGTATGCCAGACAGAAAAGTCTTCCAAAAATGGGGTACCTGGTCCTGATGGAGTCCGGTATGGACATCTAAAAGAAGCTGAAAGTGAAATATGACAGATGAATACAACTACATCCAGGTGATTGGTGAAATATCAGACGAGTGGTCACATATTTCCTTGTACCTTTACCCAAAACTGGTAAAGACAACACCAAACTGAACGGATATCCCATCTTAACACTACAAAATGTATATGGCAAAGTGCTTGAGACGATAATAGCCATGAGAATATCCTTATTTCTAGAGACTGGTGAGCTGCAGCCAGATACATTAAGAAGCTATCGCCCATGTGGACACACAACCATCAATGCATCAATACTGACATATGATGTACATGAGGGATTTCAGAAAAAAGAAGAAACTGCGGTTGTTGCTCTTGATCTCGAAGATGCATATAACAGTGGATTTACACACCATTGTCGATGTTGATGATGGAGGGTGGCAGACACATGGTTTGTTCGATAGAGCCTTCATGCGATTGAAAAGAACAGTTGCCCTGAGGTACAGATCATGGATCGCAGAGCACAAAACTATTGCCACACGGCTACAGTACGGATCTCCACTGACGCCTGTGATCTTCAATACAAGGTCCAACAATTAAGTAATGAGAGTGATTTTATTATTTCCACGACAAAAATGCCATTTAAGACGCAAAACATGGAATCCAAAGAGGCAAACTTCATCTATGACTTGGCAATTTTTCATCGTCGCCTGATAAGCAGACGACAAACAAGTCGCCATTTTGCTATTTATAGGTGCATTGTTACGTAATCAGCATAGAGCAAAAAGCTAACATTAAATTTAAACTTGGAAAAAGTGCCATTGAGACAGTTGAATTGATGTGACAAGTTTATGGGGATAATTGTTTATCTCGTGCATAGATATTGAGGTGGCATTCACTATTCAAAAGTGGTGTGGAAACGATTAAAATGCAACTAGACATGGACGCCCAGTTTCTGTTCCTAATGAGGAACTCATTACAAAAGTCAGAGAACGGATACAAGAAGATTGTTGTTTGACTGTGAGGATGATGGCAGATGAATTTGGTCTTAACCGAGAGACCATTCGTAAAATTTTAGTGGAAGATTTGGCCAAGAAAAAAGTTTCTTGCTGGTTTCTACTACATGCGTTGTCTGATGACCAAAAACATCAACATGTTGAGTATGAAAAAGACATCATCAAAACTTGTCGCTAAAATAAAGATTTCTTAAATTTGATTGCTGCAGAGGATTTTCCGCTATGATCTCACAACTAAATGCCAAAGTGCTCAGTGGAAGTCATCATCATCACCAAAAGGCAAAAAATTTCATCTTCAAAAGTCAAAAGTGAAGACAAAGTTGGTGTGCTTCTATGACAGCAAAGGAGTTATTCACCAAGAATTTAGTCAAGACTGTCACTGTCAAACTTTATTTAAGTATTTTGAAGCGCATATTGAAAAGGATTCTCTGAGTCCGGCCCGAGTATTCAACATCTGGCAGTTTTTTCCTTCTTCATGATAATGCACCGGCTCACCGGGCGATAGCTGTACATGAACTTTTGGCCCAAAACAAGTGTGTTCTCAACCATCCACACTATTCCATAGATTTTTCTGAATGGATTATTTTCTATTCCCAGAATTAAAGTTACCATTGAAAGGACGCTTCTGTGACGATACTGATGGGCCGTAACATCGAGTTTAAGGGCCATACCAACAGAATAACTGCAGAGGTCGTTCCAGAGTTTGTCTGTTTGTTCCACTCGCTGTATTAATGCACAAGGGGCTTACTTTGAATAAAATACAGGTTATATCTTCAACTGTTGTTTATTTTTTATGGATTTAGTCTCATTACTTAATTGTCGGACCTTGCATATATTCGATAGGCACTGCGCAGCTACACTCGAATAGTCCAGGGTGAGCGATAATATATGCGAATTATATACTGACTTGTGTGATTCGGTAGGAAGTAGGTACAAAGGTACAAGGCAATACTGGTCATAAAACAGGTTGATATGATGATAATAATGATGTGATAAACCCGGAAAAACCAAAAATTCTGTGGTGCTCCATAAACAACAACATTATGCAGTTCATTGTTCGGGCTGTAGAGGGCCATGGACAAGATATTGAGTGAACTCCCAGGGATCAGATTTGATAGATCCTTGTCATTTCCCTACCATGTTGATAATGTAATATGCAAAGACAGAAAGGCGATTGATACGGTTAGGATTATGGCTGTGACAAATTTCCCACAGCGAACTATTTTCTGGCTAATGCAAGCACTGGTGATGTGGGTATTGGACTATAGTCTTGGTCTGTTAACCCTGACTATCTCGCAGATGATCAAACTTGAGCGTACACAAAATGAGACCATGAGAGTAGTCTTGGGGTGCACTAGAGATACTCTTTAGGCAAAATAAAGGAACAAGAGAGGCATTTTTTGGATAATAAAGCTGACAGAGAAGTACATGGAAGTTCAGAAAGATATATGCGCCTGTTTTACAGATAGCACTAAGCTTTACCAATAGGAAGCAACGGAACTTTCTCTCATACAGTAAAGTAACAGAACACAGTGTTGCATGATTAGACCTCGAAAAAAAAAATCGTAAAAAATAGAAGAAGTCAATATGGTCCAATCTGGTTTTAGACAAGAAAGAGGATCAAGAGATCATATATTCATTGCTGGCTGGACAGGATGTATGATGCAATGAAACACCTGTCGTCATATAAGGAATATCATTAGCAGAAAACACCACAGTGCTACAAATAAATTTTATAAATCAATAAAATGTCCAGGATTCAAAATCCATGAAATAATTTTCACGTCCAATTAACAGCACTAAGCGAACATTTTAAAGGCTAAGAAAGCATAATTTGATAACCAGTAATAAAGAACAAATAAAAAGCATAAAATGTTCACCATATCGTCACTAAGAAATTAAATGTTTTAAAACAACAGTACCCAAAATTCAAAGCCCATGTATCAATTTTCTCATCAGTTTCAGACTACTAGGCTAACAAATGAAACGCAAGACACTATATCCAATCCAGAAAAATAAACAAACTAAAAAAAAGGGATAAACTGTACTATGATGTTACAAGGGAATTTGTAACCGAATAAATGCGTGCAAACTATGAAATAAATTTTACTTCAGATTCATAATACTATGAAAAGAAATTAAATGCAAAAAAGAACATTTTATGAATAATAATTAAGAAACATCTGATTAACAATAATAATTTATAGCATTAGAAGATACTTTCTGTTCTAACTCCATTCCTTTCTTGGATGGAATGAGAATTCGTGGAGTAAAAGCAGGTGGCTCTGTAGCAGTGTGCAAAAATAAACAATTTGGAATTCTTTTTCACTAATACTGGAAGTTTATGTATATATGATATCAAGTGATACTTTATTTTTGATACTTTATTTTTTAAAAGCACTTCATTTTTCGAAAGGCATGAAATTTTATGCAGTAAAAATGAACACACTAAATGCTAAGCAAGCCGGTCCGATTCACAGTAACGAAAAGAAATAGGTTAAAAATGAAGAAAATCTGATTCACAATAATAAACAACTGAATACAAAGAAAGTAAAAGCGATTAACAATTTACGAAACAAACTGAATTCAAAAGTGAACCTCCAGCTGACAATAATAAACGTAAAACTTAACTGCGAAGAAAATCCGGCATCTCATTATGTGTTGCCATGTACTGCTGTCTTCGTGCGTGATTTTCTCAAGGTGTTTGCACTCCTTTAAGTCTTATATCTCAGTATTTTCAGCGTTGTTTCATTCAGGTATAAATTTTAGTTCTTTGCTGTTGTAGTTTTAAGAAAGCTCAAAACATTCTAAATCCAATCTTTTATCTTTACGAAACTATTCAATGGGGTGTGGGGGTTAAAACGAAGCAACTACGTAAATTAAAATGACTGGTCAATAAACTTTACAGGTTCAGAATAGTATCTGGCGCCACTGCAGTCAGCATAGCCGCAGCATCCATCCAAGAGCGTGTTTGCTAACAGTTCCCATCAAGTGTTGGTTCTTTACGATGCGTTTTCTGTCACACAGTTCAGATTTCCTACCAGCACCTTTAATTTGTCCTAGCTCCACCAAGCGCTTCATAGTAAAATTGTTCTTCCATCCCCCTCTTCATTTTTCAACGGCCTTTTCAGTAAGGCTTTAGTCCTTGTCCATACTCATCCTGCTATTTATTTTTAGCCTGTCCAGTAAGTCTATCTGCCACTTCAGTGCCATGTACTCCCGCATGCCGTGGACATTAAAACCATGTTATGTTTATCAAAGTTGTGTGAGGAAGGCTGGCTTTGTCTCTGTGAAATCCGACGGTCAGTGGGTCAAAGGGTCAATCTAAGTCGTGGTTTTCTGTCGTGGATACCCGTGTATGTTTTGTCATGTGACACGGGATGTGATTTGAAATGCAGAGTTAAATCACTTCTTCTGAGGCATACGGCGGGATAACATGTTACTTGGGGGCGCTGTAGTTGTGGAAGATATGGGTGTGTGATATTGAAGTGTCTGATATTGTGATATGAAACAAATTAATGTTTCTGCAATGAACCCAACGTTGCTCGAGCTGCCTCATGTCGTGGAGTCTTATATGTACGTTATTGTATGTTTATTATTACCATTGGATGACATATTGCACGATTTCATATATTTCATGGACACTGATATATTGTTTATCATATATGTTTGTGCGCACGGTCGTGTTCCAGTGTCAGCTGATCATAATTGCATAATGATATAATTTGTTTATCCCATATGACTCATAATGTACTTAATGTGACACTGTTCATTTGCATTGAGTCAGTTGTTGATGATGGTAAAAACATAGGCAATGGTACTGCTACTATTGAGATATGATGTCTTGAATTAGCTAGACAACAATCACTCAGTCATTTGCATGTCCCTTGCAGAACTTTGAGTCCCTAACAGCGTTCCTGTATGCCTCTCGGTTGTAAGCAAGATGCCCTGCTGCTGATGCGTCCATTCGCAGATCATCAACGATGTCTTGCAGCCATTTTCGCCTTGGTCTTCCTCTCTTTCTTTGTTTCCATTATGTATCCTTCCAAGACTGTCTTCTCTAAATTATCATGACGTTTAATTTGTCCAACATATATAAGTGTTCTCTGTTTAATCTTTCTTACTAGCCAAAATTCTTCAACATTAAGTTCTTGTAGTATGGATTTATTTGTTCATTTTTGTGTCCATGATATTTGAAGGACTCCTCTGTATCATTTACATTCAAAGGCATTTATGTGTTTCTCAGCTGTTTGTTAAGTGTCCAGGTCTCACAGGCATATGTTGCGATGGGAAAGATGCATGCCCTTAAAAATCTTATTTTTGTAGTTCTGTCTGCTCCTCTCCACAGCTCCTTTAGTTGTTTTATTTTCTGAAGAGCGATAGATGTCCTCCTTTTAATTTCCTTCATTGTATCTCCATTATTAGTAATGATCCAAGATATTCAAAACTCTTCACCTCTTCCAATTTTTCCTCACTGACACATATTTCAGTTGCCTTATTTGTTTTGTCAGTTGTCATCAATTTAGTTTTCTTTGCATTAAATTAAAAGTTTTGCTCTCCACTGTTCTTATGCACTGGCATAATTAGTTCTTCCATTCCTTTGTGTGTTGTGGACAGTAATACTGTGCCATCAGATATCTAATTATTTAACACCATGATAAAGCCCATTCTGCTATACGGTTCAGAAACTTGGAGAACTACTGTTACGATCATGAAACGAATCCAGACATTTATTAACACATGCCTTAGAAGGATTCTACAAATACGATGGCCAGATACCATAAGTAACCAAGAACTGCAGCAGCGAACAGGCCAGCAACCAGTGGAAGACGACATCCTACGAAGAAGATGGGAATGGATCGGACACACCCTACGGAAATCCACATCCAGTACTACAAGGCAAGCCCTAACAAGGAACCCACAGGGTAAAAGGAGGAGAGGGAGACCAAGGAACTCCTGGCGCCGACGTCTGGACACGGACATCAAAATAATGAACCAGACATGGAGACAGTTGGAAAGAGTGGCCCAGGACCGAACTGCCTGGCGAGCTCTTGTTGGCGGCCTATGCTCCACGAGGGGTCAGAGGCATAGATATAGATAGATATAGATATCTAATCTCTGGTGTTTCATAACCTCCAATTGTTATAGAATCGTAATATTCTTTATCTACATATTCTCCTACATTCCTCATTATATTCGCAGTGTACAAGTTAAATAAGTGTGCAATCCTGATAGACTCCTTGTTTTATGTCAAACCAAGTAGATAATAATATATGTGAGAAATATGTGTTAGCAAACTCACAAGGTCTTTGTAGGTTTTGTGTTTATAGAGAAAGCCAAGAGCTTTGAAATAGACGTTGAGAATTATTTAGAGCGTCAAGCGAAGTGACGGAAGGATTTATTTGTCATGTTTGAGTATCTTCACTGTTATAAGTATCTTCACCTTTGATTTATGTTTGATGTTTTATTGTTTGTGAAAAGAGTCAGCGTGTGTCTTTATGTCAGTCTGGTAATGTGTGATTAAGCTTATTATTAATTTTTTTGCCTTGATCAATATGTGTTTATAGTGATCATTGATGTTGGTGGCGAATGTGCCGAGTTTATATGTTTGATTTTCTTGATGTCAAGTCAAGTCAGTTGAGGTAGCAAACTGGACAAATACGAAAGGGCCAGGACCTAGGTTGGTAATCGTGTGGAAAGGTGCAGTTTGGGATCCCATGTACTGCTGTACTTTATATGGGAACTAGAATTAGTTATAAACGGCTAGCAATTTAAGCCAAGCACAAGAGGCACCCTCCCTGCAATAAAGAGGAAATATAATAAAGAGAATCAATGCAAAGTTAAAGATAATAAGCACCATGAACACTAATTTTACATTTTTTGGTCCCGCGAACTTACTTTCAAGTGTTATAGCATTGCTACCTGTTGCTATCTTAAGTTTTCCTTTATCTAAGATGTTTACAGGTCAACGTCAAGTCGAAGGATGAGTGATTTCAATTCTGGTTTATGTATTGTGAAGGAACACATACATGAGATAGCAAAATGGCGAAAAGGAAGCAGCACGTCAAAAAGAAAGAGAAGTTTTCAAGTAATTTGACAGAAATAATTTAAATTGCAGCCAGTTTAAGGCTGCAATTTAAATTATTTCTGTCAAATTATTATTATTAGTTAGATGTTCAGTGTTTCATTTGTTTCGGATATTACTTCAGTGAAGATGATTCTACAGTCGTGAATCACTAACTAAAGGGCAGCCAGTACTACAGAAGAACAATGAAAGTCTACAGTTGAAGCAACTAGTACATAGATATTTTGTCACTCAACAGTTTGTTGAAACTATCAACAATATCAACTTTACACTGTCGACAAAGTGTGAAGGATTACATATCTGCGGTTTCAGGTGATGCAAGTCACAGAGATATACTCGTGGTTTGTACAGGTGGACAGGTTCTGTTATATCCACCATCTCAATGCTTCAGAGATCAACGGGTTCAGTGTTAGATTTCATCTACAGACAAATGACTTTAAGCAGATGAATAGCATATGCTGAGCTTAAGAGTGAACTGCTTAACATTTTTGGATCAATCACAGATTCACAGATTATGTTCAAGAAACTATATGCAATGAAGCAAGAGAGTGGTGAAAACATGCAAATGTTTGCTGAACGAATCCTGAAAGTAGCAGGACAATGTTTTCAACAATGTGATCTAAACAGTCCACAAATTCAAGATCAGATAATAAACTGCTTTTTTTGACGCTGTGCGTCAAAAGACAATTAAGGCAAAATTGTTGCGTAAAAGTTTCAGAACTTTAGAAGAAGTGACACCAAAGTGGCTATTAGAGAGGAGAAATTTCAAATGATGGCGCGGTTACGATTAAGCCATACTGACAAAAGTAAGCAGTCTTCCACGAAGCAGCAGTAAACAGACTGCCCAGTCCAGGTAATGACCACCATTATTAAAGACAGACAATATTTCAAATGTGGCCATAAGAACCATTTGACCAGAAACTGATGCCATGGCAAAAGTTACAGACAGTATGAAACAAGAAACCAATATCCAATAAGGCCAGCAAAACAGATGAATACCATAGAAGGCAGTAGTACAGTACAGGTAGGAAAAAGATTGACTAGTAATCCTAGAAATGTAACAATTATTTAGATATATGCACCAACATCAGCAGCAAAAGAAGAGGAAGTAGAAGATACAAAAATGATATTGTATTAATAACGGGTGATTTTCATGCAACGACTGGTACAGAAACAGCAGAAGACAAATAATATGTTTTGGGAAAATTTAGTATAGGACATAGAAATGAGACAGGTGATAATCTAATGGCGTTTTGCATGGAAAATGAGCTAATGATCGCTAACACACTTTTTAAACAACATCCAAGAAAACCTTAAACATGGACATCACCTGGTGAGTAAATCAAGAGTCAAATAGATTATATTTTAGTGCAAAGAAGATGGAGATCAAGTATAACATCAACAAAAACTTTACCAGGTGCCGATTGTGACACGAACCATGAGTTATTAATAGCAGACATGAAGATAAAGATTAAAAACACAGTTACGGGATCAAGACCACTCCGCTTTGATCTTACAAAAATATGAGAACAATATAGTATAGAAGTGAAGAACCGTTTCTAAATCCTGATGGCTGTACAGGAGGAGATGACACCAAATGAATTAGCTACGCAAGCCAGAGATATCTTAATAACAACAGCTAAAGACATGGTTCCAGTAAAGAAAACACAAAAGAATGGATGGATTACAGCAGGCACACTAGAACTGATAAAACAACGTAGTGGAAAGTGACAAACAACAACAAAGAAGAATATAAATCTTTAACAAAAAAGTAGAAGAAACATAAGAAAAGACAAAAAACAATACATACAATATTGTTGTGAAAGAAAAGAAGGACACCAGAAGAGTGGAAGAGATAGTGAAATGTTTAAAGAAATGAAGACATTGACGAGAAATGTCACACCTAAGCTAAATTTAATTTGTAATTTGTGATGAGATGGGGAATACCTTGACAGAGACAGAGGAAATTCTAGAAAGATGGAACGTATATTGCAGAGGAATGTATGATATAACTGACTGTGAAAGCAGAAATCAACAGTGTGAATTATTATTGGAGGAGAAAGAGCCAGAAGATTTATGGGCAATAAAGAATCTGAAAAATGGTAAATCACCAGGATGTGATGAGATAACAGCTGAACTTATTAAAGCAGGAGGAAAGGAATGTGCAACAATCTATCATCTTATATCTTACATCCTCCCTGTGCCGTTAAACGTCACATAGGGCTGGCATAGTTGTTTGCCAAGTTTTCCGGACCTCAGCGTGTCTTTCAATTTCATCAAGGGATGTTATGCCCACTAAACTGGCTTTACTTAACAATGTCCTCTTTAGAGTTTCACGTGGTCGACCTCTTTTTCTTCGGCCTGTTGTGCTCCACATGATAGCTTGTTTTGACATTCTCTGATTGTTTCTTCTCATCACATGGTCTACATATGTCCATCTTCTTTTTCTGATCACACATAAGACAGGTTGTTGTTTGCTCATCTGTCTTATTTCTGCGTTGTTCTTAAATTCGTTCCACTTTATACCAAGTATTTTCCTTGGGCATTTGTTTCCAAAAGAGTCTACTTTCTAGCTGATTTCCAGCTTTCGCATGAATAAATGAGGGTGGATATCACATTTGAATTGAATAATCTTAACTTGGTTTTTAACTTTTTAATTCCATATTTTCTCAAGATTTTTGAAGGACAATGCTGTTTTTGCAATTCGAATTCTAACTTCCTTTCTGGTGTCACCATCCTTGCCTATGTAGCTGCCAAGGTATGCAAATTGGTTTACTTCATCAACAACTGTTCCTTCTACGTATATTTTTCCTACTTGATTAATGAAAAGTTTCATTATTTTTGTTTTGTCTTTGTTCATTTCAAGACCTATTTTGCTAGCCAAGGAAGACAGGTAATCTGTTTTTTTTCCTCTGTCGATTTCACACTGTCACTGATAAGAGTTATGTCATCAGCAAAATCAAGATCTTCTATTTAGGTCCCATGTACCCGATCAATGCCAGTTTTACCTGTACAGCATCTTTTCATTATAAAGTCTATGGCAATTCCAAAAAGCAAAGGAGATAATATACATCCTTGTTTCACATCTGTTTCAGTCTGAAACCATTCGCTCATTCGTTCTTCTGCCTTGACCGCACAAACATATCTGTTGTAGAGATCTCTAATGATGTTCACAATTTTAGACGGTATTCCATATAGTGTTAAAATTTTTCATAATGAATCTCTGTCTGTGCTATAAAATGCGTTTTTAAAGCCTATAAAGTTCAGGATTAATGGTTTCTGTTTTTCAATCTATCATGCACTATGTAAAAATATATGGCATTCTGGTATTTCGCCACAAGAATGGAACTGTACTCATATCACTGCTAAATAAGAGTAGTTTGAAATTATGCACAAACTACAGAACCGTTGCCCTGATTGGTCAAGCCAGTAAAATTATATTAAAAATCATAATGGGTAGACTTCGTATGAAAACAGAAAAAGTCAATATGGTCCAAACTAGTTTTAGAAACGGAAGAGGATCAAGAGATTATATGTTCAATATAAGATCAATAATAGAGAAATGCAGAGAATTTAATGCGAATATACATTTATCTTTCATAGACTATTCAAAGCGTTTGATTGTGTACAACACCAGAAATTTCGGGAAATAATAGAAAAAAAACTATATTTTCAAAGCATTTTATGCAGTTAACATCACTGCTGTATCTAGACCAACATGCAGCAGTGAGAATAAATAGTGAAACAACAACTTGGTCTGACATAAAACAAGGGGTCCGTCAGTGGTGCATATTGTCGCCTTACTTGTACGCTGAATGTTACAGAAGATAAAGAATAGACGGTTAAATCAAAGAGTAGACAAATAATATTACGATGCCATAACAATTGGAGGTTATAAAATACCAGAGATTAGATATGCTGATGACAGAGTATTACTGTCCACAACACAAAAAAGAATGGAAAAACGAATTATGTAAGTCCGTAGGAATAGTGAAGAGCAAAACCTCTATCTTAATACGAAGAAAACTAAATTGATGACAACTGACAAAACAAATAAGGCATATGAAATATGTATCAGTGAGGAAAAATTGGAAGAGATGGAGAATTTTGAATATTTTGGATCATTACTAACTAATAATGGAGATACAATGAAGGAAATTAAAAGGAGGACATCTATCGCTCTTCAAAAAGTAAAACAACTAAAGAAGCTGTGGAGAGGAACAGACAGAACTACAAAATAAGATTTTTAAGGGTATGCATCTTTCCCATCGCAACATATGCTTGTGAGACCTGGACACTTAACAAAATAGCTGGGAAACACATAAATGCCTTTGAATGTAAATGCTACAGAAGAGTTCTTCAGACATCTTAGACACAGAAAATAACAAATATATCCATACTATATGAACATGGTATTGAAGAATTCTGGCCAGTAAAGAGGATTAAACAGAGAAAACTTATATATTTTGGACAAAATAAATGTCATGATATTTTGCGAGGACCGTCTTGGAACGGTACATAATGGGAAAAAGAAAGATAGGAAAACCAAGGCGAAGATGGCTGCAAGACATCGTTGATAATATGCAAATGGATGCATCAGCAGCAGGGCATCTTGCTTACAACCGAGAGGCCTACAAGAGTGCTGTTAGGATGCAAAGCTCCGCAAGGGACATGCAAATGACTGGCTGAATCATACAACAATGTGTTCTTTTACTTTATTACAGATTGTATTAAACCAGTTGACAAAGTGAACCACGACAAACAAATAAAATGTCTTAAGGAAATAATTCGTGAGATGTAAGACATCCAATTTATAACAAATCTATGCCGTGAACAGGAAGCATTAGTAAGATACTGCACAGTGATATCAACAAACGTACCCATAAAGAGGTGAGTGAGTTAAGATATGGTCTGTCTCCATGTCTATTCAACCTGTACACGTAGAGCATCTTCAGACAAAGGAACTAGCAGGACTAAAAATATCAACAATTTAAGGTAGTAACACACGATAAATAGTGTAAAAGCATACAACTATACACAAAGCACTGCAGTAAAGCTGTGGTATCAAAATGTATAAACTAGGAAAACAATAGAAACAGCTTTATTATTTAACGAATACAAAGTCATGACATTTCGGCGTGAGCCTTAATCATACAAACACATGCAGGACGAAGAGTCAGAGAGAGGAGACAAAGTATAGGATCACATAAAACTATGTTTATGAAATAACAGCAAATAAAAATTAATCAAGAGAAATAATTAGAACAAAACTTATCTGAATATTTTAGACGGCTTTCAAATAATTCTTGGTTTGCGCAATAAACATAAACATGGCGAACGCATGTTCCTCTATGTGTTTGTATGATTAAGGCTCACACCGAAACGTCACGACTTTGTATTTGTTAAATAATAAAGTTGTTCCTACTTTTTTCCTAGTTTATACATTATGACAATTTAAGGTATACAGATGATACAGTGTTGTATCGGAGAATCCACAGAACCTACAGAAATTAATAGAGAAGATACGCAGCATAAGCCAAGAATGGGTTCTCGAGATCAGTATCAAGTAGTCTAAAGTAATGGTGTTCAGCAGGAAGTACTAGAAGCCACAGATGGATTTAACCGTAAACGTACATAATAACAATGCTTGCACATAATGGCATAAACTTCGCTGCAAGAAGTGCAAGTCCTCCTGAACTGATAACGTGGACTTTGGGAAGGAAACCTGGTTAGTCTGAACAACAAACGAACAACTACTGCATTTACGGTGACCACAAAGTTTGGTACCAGAGAAAGTCGTGTCCGCCGAATTGAGGTGACTTCTCACTTGCAGGCCATTGAGGTTTTTGTTCCACCTGAACACCAGAAGTGGAGGCTGCAGAAGAAGTTCTCGTGTGTTGAGCTCGGACTGGAGGAGATGGAGATGACAAAACAAGATGTCATTAACCGCTAAACTATGAGGAAGGTAAGTACGTAAGTACTAGTTTTACTCTGTCAGAGCACCAAGATGGTTTGAGAGTGATATCTTCTTGTCGTGAGATATCGCTGTTGCTGTTCCAGTATGGTGTGAGAACATGTTCCGGATATCTGCGTTTGGCGAAAGAAATCCAGCACTCTGTGGGCTTGATCATGGAAAAAAATAATAAAACGTGTAAGAAGAAGACGAGATAGAAACACCAAAACAAGAATGCGGATACTACAACAAATTTAGGATCTAGAGAAAGCCCCAAAATAGTGGAAAACTGGACTTATAGTAAAACTACCAAGAAGGGTGACAGAGATCGAGGAACTGGAGAGGCATTACCCCCCTGCCATTCACAAGCAAAGTATTCTGCCATATAATCATCAATATAATTGTACCAGCGCTTCAGGGAAAGCTTCAGAGAGATCAGGTAGGATTTAGGAAAGGAAGATTATGCATAGACCACATATTTGTACTTAGACAAGTATTAGAACAGGCAAATGAGTGGCATAGCACAACATACGCACTGTTTATAGATTTTGAGAAAGCCTTCGACAGTCTCAACAGAGATGCACTGTGGACAATTCTAAGATGGCATGGCCTCCCCCATCAGATAGTGACTGTCATCAAAGATGACGAGCATTTTCCGTGCAAAGTGATCTGTGGAGAACACACCTCCAGCACCTTTATGGTACAAACAGGACTAAATCATGGATGTGTACTATCACCAGCATTATTTATTTTAGCAGTTGACTGGTTAATGGAGAAGGCAACATCAGACAAATGCAGAGGATTACAATGAACACTCGACACCGTGCTGGAGGACCTTGACTTTGCCAACGACATTTATCTGCTGTCAAGCAGACACAAAGATATGCAAGATAAAATAAACAAGCTAACTCAGAATGCTAACAATATAAGATTAAAGATCAATGTAGCAAAGACAAAGTTAAAGACGCAAAATGTGAACAACAGAAATGTACTGAGAGTAGATAACAAGTTAGTGGAGGAGGTCAACACATTTGTATATCTTGGCAGTAGAGTAGCAGAGGATGGAGGCAGCACAGAGTACATCAACAGCAAACTTACTAGAGCAAACCAGGCTTTTGCGATGCTGCAGACTATATGGAAATATAAAACACTAACCATGAAGATGAAAATCAGGATACCTAATAGTAATGTTCTAATTGTACTATCTATAGAAGTGAATGCTGGAAAATCACCAAAACCATAGAAAACAAACTGAATTCTTTCCAGACTAAATGTTTACGAACAATTAGAAAAATATTTTGGCCAAACATCTTAAGAAACAAGATTTTATTGGCTGAAATGCCGATGAAGCCAATGACAGCAACTATTGAGGAAAGACGCTGGCGATGGTTGGTACATGTGCTCAATGATGAGTAAAGATTCAGTACCAATAATAGCACTAAGATGGACACCACAGGGGAACAGAAATAAGGGTAGACCAAAGGAGACATGGAGAAGAAGAACAGCGAGTATATTGAGCAATAGATGGCTCACCTGGGAAAGAGCAGAAAAAACGGCAAAGGACAGGAGTTTGTGGTAAATCTTTGCGAAAGCCCGTGTGCCTTGGGCACTTAACACTCAGAGAGAGAGAGAAAGAGAGACACAGAGAGAGAGAGAGAGAGAGAGAGAGAGAGGGTGGGGGAAGAAAGAGGCCAAGGAGTTGTTGGAATTAAACACGTGATTCAAACTTTAATGACAGAGGACAAACTTACATACATACTTGATATACATAAACTTTGGTCAATTAAGATATTGCAAAAACTCGTTTATGTAAAAACTAAATGTTTTAAATCGTTTGAACTTTTTAAGTACTAATGCTCCTCAACTTACGATGAGGTTACGTTGCCATGAACCCATCGTAAGTGGAAGATGCATTTATTTCATTTAACCTACTACACATGACAGCGTAGACTAACCCGCTCTGAATACGCTCAGAACACGTACATTAACCTAGAGATGAGAAACATTAACTAATGCAAAACCTATTTTTTAAAATAAAGTGTTTAATATCCCATTTAGTTTATTGAATACTGTACAAAAAGTGTAAAACAGAGCCATCAGTCTTTCTCTTTTCTAATAAGGCTTGAGAATGGCTGATAGAAGGCGTTGGGTATAGACAGTTGGTGATAGTTTAGCAGGCATAGTATTTTTCAAGAAGATTTCAGGTACAGTTTGTTTCATCTTTTCATTATATATACTACTAGGGAAAAGTTAAGGGCCAGTTTTTTTCAATTCTTATAAAAACAAAATCAACTGACTAACAAACAAGCCATTAGTATCAAAGAGAACAGCATTTAAAACTGAAAAAAATTCAGACATTTCATGTGCAAATCGGAAAAGAAATACACATACAGCAAGCTGGCGAAATCACTCACCCCATTCATTCATTCATTCATTCATTTGCATGTCCCTTGTGGAACTTTGCCTCCCTAACAGCACTCCTGTAGGCCTCTCCGTTGTGAGCAAGATGGCCTGCTGCTGCGGCATCCATTTGCAGATCGTCAACGATGTCTTGCAACCATCTTCGTTTTGGTCTTCCTCTTTTTCTTTTTCTCATTATGTATCCTTCCAATATGGTCTTGTCTAAATTATCATGACGTTTAATGTGTCCAAAATATTTAAGTTTTCTCTCTTTAATCCTCTTTACTAGCCAGCCTTCTTCAGTATTAAGCTCTTGTAGTATAGATATATTTGTTCTTTTTTGTGTCCACGATATTTGGAGAACTCTTCTGTAGCATTTACATTCAAAGGCATTTATGTGTTTCTCAGCTGTTTTGTTAAGTGTCCAGGTCTCACAGGCATTTGTTGCGATGGGAAAGATGCATGCCCTTAAAAATCTTATTTTTGTAGTTCTGTCTGCTCCTCTCCATATTTATTTGTTCTACTTTCTGAAGAGCGATAGATGTTCTCCTTTTAATTTCCCTCATTGTATCTCCATTATTAGTTAGTAGTGATCCAAGATATTCAAAACTCTCCACTTCTTCCAATTTTTCCTCATTGATATATATTTCAGCTGCCTTATTTGTTTTGTCAGTTGTCATCAATTTAGTTTTATTTGCACCCCTCGTCCAAAAAATCACAACAAACATGTCAGTATTGCGTGTGGCCACCGTTTGCTGCCAGACATTCGAAGTACTGTTGCCTCATCGAGTTAACTAGGGTTGTTAGGACATTCTGTGGAATGGCCTGCCACTCTTGTTGAAGGAAAAGGGTCAGCTGGGTGACATCAAGAGGTGGATGATGATTTATCGAAACCCGTCTGCCTAGGATATCCCAAATGTGCTCAATGGCACCGACGGACCAATCGATTCTAATGATCCTTTGCTGTTTAGAAAATCTTCTACGACACGACCCCTGTGTGGTCTTGTGTTATCTCTTGTAGGATTGTCCCTACACCCATGGCTTGCAAGGTAGGTTGGAGAATGGGTTGCAGAATTTCATTCAAGTATCACTGGGCGGTTAGGGTGCCATGAATGACATGGAAGGGAATCCTGCCTTGCCTGCTGAGACCACCCTAGGCCATGATTGATCCCCCTTCGTAACGATCCACCTCTTGGATAGTGGCGTCATGGAACCGTTCCCCTGGATTTCTCCAAACACGGATTCTGCCATCATTGAAGGACATACTGAAGCGGGATTCGTCCGTGAAAAGAATTTCACCCCATTGGCACTACGTCCATCGGATGTGCTGCCGGCACCAGGCAATGCTAGCTCTGCGGTGAGCTGAAGTAAGAGGTATTCTTATTGCTGGTCGTCGTGAAGTCAGCCAAGATTATCTTAAACGCCTGCGAATTGTTCTGCCGCTAACATTGACGTTTGCCGTATTCATTAGCTGGTTTCTGAGATTGGAAGACGTTACTATCTGGTTGCGAAGTGTTGACAGCTGCAGGTATCTGTCATCTTGTCTGCTCGTGCAACGAAGTCGGCCTGAAAGATGCCTGTCTTCTACTTGCGTGAAATCGCTCCAAATGCCTTTGGATGGTAGAATGGGACATCTCCGAACGCCGTGCAACTTCACGGCAAGATAAACCGCTTTCAACCAAGGCTATGACCCTATGACGCTCAAAGGTGCTAAAACGCCTTCGCGTTTGCATGATATTTTTCAAATGACAAAAATACCCCTAAACAGCTTTAATAAAAATGAGTAAGAAGTGTTCATTAAGGATGCCTCTTGCACGTGCAGCACAAACCAGCACGATTTAATTACCTGCTGGATCATGCTGACACTTTTAAAATGCCTGAACATTTTTTCTAGGACGATGCTCATTCATTCATTTGCATGTCCTTTGTGGAACTTTGCCTCCCAAACAGCACTCTTGTAGGCCTCTCGGTTGTGTGCAAGATGGCCTGCTGCTGCTGCGTCCATTTGCAGATCGTAAACGATTTCTTTCAGCCACCTTCGTTTTGGTCTTCAGGACGATGCTACTGCACGTAATTTTTTACACTTGTTGTGATGAGCTATTGGTGTTGTTTATGTCCCGGCTGCACTGCCTGAGAATGCAATTTAATCAAGATTCTACAATACATTTATTTACAGTTTTAGTACGGAAATCAAAATAAACATATGCTTGAAATTAATGACCGGCCCTTTATTTTTGTCCAGTAGTACACAAATCTGTAAAATGTAAGGGTGAATGAACTGCTATCCTCTTCGGCATTCACCCTCAGAAAAATCTTAGTGGTGTTGTGTTGCTGATAATGAGCTTTGCGGCAAAATGAGCCCATTTGTAGAACCGTATTGTCCATACAAAATGGTAAAAAGAAAGAGAGGAAGACCAAGGCGAAGATGGCTGCAAGACATCGTTCATGATCTGCAAATGGATGCATCAGCAGCGAGCCATCTTGATCACAGCAGAGAGGCTTACAGGAGTGCTGTTAGGGAGGCAAAGTTCCACAAGGGATATGAATGAATGAATTGTCCATACCATTTTTAATCCCGATTCACTTGGCCAGTCTAATGTATGTTTCCAACCACAGTTTCAAATCTGAATAGGCTTCACCAATACTGACACAGTCAACTATGGGTCACTGAGTCTGATTACTGAGTCATTACCCCCAATGAAATTATCTAAATGTGAATCTAAATATTTAAATGTGAACGAAATATCTAATTGTAAATCTATGCTAGTTTTCTCTCTAGACATAGCAATAATGTTATTTTGCATGCCTAGATTTAGAGATTACTTTTGTTCTCATCGTTGTAGAATTCGTATTCGGCCACCATAAATTTTAAATATTCGCATTCGGTCGAATTTTAAAAATCGTATATATATATATATATATATATATATATATATATATGCCTGGAAGCGTCGGTGGCCATATCTCTATATGGTTTCCGATCTTTCATGTTATTCGTAAGTTCTGTTGCTGTGCCTCTCCCATGCCATTCCACTCTGTCAAGTCACCAAAGATTTTCTCTCATGGTCTACTTTTCCCTTCCATGTGTCCAATTTTCCCTGTTGTCACAATGTTTTCTATCCTAGCCTTCTCATTATATGACCAGTAAATCTTGACTGTCTCTCCTGCAGTGTGTTTATTAATGTGCTTTTCTCACTGTCTTTCCTTAGACATTTTTCATTTGTTATTTTGGCTGTCCAAGATATTCTTAACATTCTTCGTTGCAACCACATTCCATATGCCTCTAATGCTCATGTTATTGCTTTTGCTAGTGACCATGATTCGCGTCCATATAATAATACTGGCTCGACACAGCATTTCAAGATTCTTTTCATAGTATCTATTGACAAAGATGGATTGCACAAAAAATAGATTTCATTTTCTGATATGCTATATCTGTCTGGTGTATTCTGTTTTTGACCTCTGTGATACATCTACCATCTTATCGTTGCACCAAGATACTTGAATCTGTGCACTTGTTTTAATGTTATTCATTTGATTTTTACATTGCAATCTGGTGCAGTTTTCTTTCTGGACATGACCGTCGTTTCTGTTGTCTTACTGTTCAGTAATAGTCCTTTTATATTCACTTTCTGCTTCTACTATATCTATCAGCTCTTTTTCGTTGTCCGCTATCAGGAGTGTGTCGTCAGAGTATTTAAGGTTTTTGATGTTATGTCCTCAAACACTTTTCTCAGGCTTATCAGTAATGACTCTCATAATATTCTTACTGTAGAGAGAAAACAGATCTGGGGACAGTACACATCCTCGTCTTATTCCCTTCTTTATGCTCTGAAATTTGTCTACTTTGTTGTTTATTCTGATGTTTATATTTGGTTCCAGTATATGTATATAAAAATTATATATACATATTCATTCATTCATTCATTTGCATGTCCCTTGTGGAACTTTGCCTCCCTAACAGCACTCCTGTAGGCCTCTCGGTTGTGAGCAAGATAGCCTGCTGCTGCGGCATCCATTTGCAGATTATCAACGATGTCTTGCAACCATCTTCGTTTTGGTCTTCCTCTTTTTCTTTTTCCCATTATGTATCCTTCCAATACGGTCTTCTCTAAATTATCATGACGTTTAATGTGTCCAAAATATTTAAGTTTTCTCTCTTTAATCCTCTTTACCAGCCAGCCTTCTTCAGTATTAAGCTCTTGTAGTATAGATATATTTGTTCTTTTTTGTGTCCACGATATTTGGAGAACTCTTCTGTAGCATTTACATTCAAAGGCATTTATGTGTTTCTCAGCTGTTTTATTAAGTGTCCACGTCTCACAGGCACATGTTGCGATGGGAAAGATGCATGCCCTTAGAAATCTTATTTTTGTAGCTCTGTCTGTTCCTCTCCACAGATTCTTTGGTTGTTTTACTTTCTGAAGAGCGATAGATGTCCTCCTTTTAATTTCCCTCACTGTATCTCCATTATTAGTTAGCTGTGATCCAAGATATTCAAAACTCTCCACTTCTTCCAATTTTTCCTCATTGATACATATATCAGCTGCCTTATTTGTTTTGTCAGTTGTCATCAATTTAGTTTTCTTCGCATTCAATGTATTTTTAAAAAGGTGCATATTTCCCGGTAACACACATGCCTACTTTGCTTCCAATTTTTAGGGGAAAATTCTCGTTACTTTTTGATTCGCCCCAGCAGATTGGCAGGCAAACAAGCAGTTTGTGCAGGCAGGCAGGCAGGCAGGCAGGCAGAGAGACAGACATACATACATACAGACAGACAGACAGACAGACACACGTCTATAGATAGATAGATAGACAGACAGACAGACAGACAGACAGACAGACAGATAGATAGATAGATAGATAGATAGATAGATAGATAGATAGATAGATAGATAGATAGATAGATAGATAGATAGATAGATAGATAGATAGATAGATAGGTAGACAGATCAAAAGAGTGTGTGATACTCGTGAGCACACCGGATTGAGTATGAAACAGCATTATGGAAAACTGAAATAGTACATTAAATTTATGGATGTGAAGCATGGACCATGAATAAGAAAGTACAGCGAGAAATGGAGAACATGGAAATGTGGTTCATAAGAAGGATATTGAAAGTACCATGGACAGCTAAGAAAACCAACGAAGAAAGTCATAAGAGAGGTTGGAGTTAAAAGGCAAATTACAGCAAAGTTCAGAGGCAGACAAGCGAGATTTCTAGGACATATTCTGAGAAGAGGAAAATTGGAACACACTGTGGCAACTGGAAAAATTGAGTGAAAAAGAGACAGGAAGACAGAGAGAGAGAGAAGTTACTGGATGGCCTGTCAATGTGGCTAGGAAGAAAGTCACCGGCGGATCTCATAATCAAGTCTAAAGACAGGGAACTGTGGGGAGAAATGACCGCCTACGCCACGCGGCGCCGCACTTCATTGATTGATTGAAATATTACAAGCAGTATAATACAAATCAGTATATTCCTGTAACTAAAGAGAAAGAACTATACTAGTATGAACTACAATTCTGAAATAAAATACAGTCTCATAAGATGTTAACATTACCAAGTAAATACTTCACCTTAACATAAGGAGTTGGTCTTCCTTCAAATGAACGTCCAATGGAGCCTATCTCAACCTTAGAACTTGTAGCCGAGTTCCGGACATGTTTTAAGAACTGTCGCAGCTGTAAGTAGATGTAATATACATCAGACATAGGATACCGAGCCTGTAGTTCATGTTGGATTGTTAAAGAGACGTATTTTGTTACTGATAGAGGATGCAACATTTTTTATTTCAGAAAGACTAAATAAGAATCTTTTGGAAGCAAACACTTAAAATAAGTTACCAAACAGCAGTGAGAGCTAGCAGGAATCGACCTGCTTGCATGAATGGAAGAAATGAACGTTACTATGAAAAGTACCTGAGACCTTGTGAAAGGATGTTGTGGATACCGTGCTTCTCCTACAGTCAGCAGGAGGGATAAAAGAAGCCTGAAGCACCAAAGTAAGTTTTCCTGTTTAAGGTCTTTTTGTTGGAAAGGAGGAATGAAATGAAGAATGAGACGGGAGAGGAGAGGGGGAGGAGAGGATAAAATTGACGATCATTGCGCATGACAAATATTTGGTTACAGTGACAAAGAGCATTCAGAAATCTACTCAAAGTGCGTATAGTAGAAGAAATAAATAGAAAGAATAATAGATATTCCAGTATTACTAGGCTTACCAGATGCCCCCCTTTGACCGGCACAGTCACGATTTGATAATGTGGTCCCTGCGTCCCGGCAAGTTGGTCATTTTGTCCCGGTTATTTGGTAAAATTTTAAAAGTGCCGAATATACAAAAAGTAAAAAAAAATAGTGCAGCCTCTAGTAAAATGGCGATTAGGCAATTAAAACATCCCTTCTGTTACACTCACTGTTGCCAATATAAATATTTTGTATCTAGATCTAAGTACTTTTAAAGGAGCAGAATCTTTTACATGGATAAACAATGAATTAACATGGTCTGAAATTGAAGCTTCATGTGAAAAAATTAATGAAACTTGCAAGTAATAATATAAACATGGATCAACTGTTTGATGAAGTAGTGCTTGCAAAAGCTTTTTGGTCAGAAAACTATGAAATTTGGAAAAATACAAGTTGTGAAGAAAAATGGACACAAATTTTCAGTCATTTCAAAGAAAAGAATATTTCACTGCCCAGTCTTGTTCCAATTATAGAATACATTTTCAGATAACCAGTCGAAAGAGTATTCTCAGTAACGATTACCATATGGTCTGAAGAAAGAGGCAGAATGGCTGAACCAACCGTCAAAGCATTACTACGCTGCAAAATTAACAATGAACTAAATTGCAGTGAATTTTTGGATGCCATTAAAATGAGAAAGAATTTTTATATAAAGTTCACACTAGTGATAAATATTAATAACTTCTTAATATTAAGCTATATTTAAATGAGTTATTAAAAATTGTTTTTAACTCAGTGTTTTTTAACAACTTCTTTATTTAGCCTTTTCAGTCATAGGTACTTATCCTAGTAGGCTTTATTTTCTGTTGTGAGTATTTTCTCAAAATTGTCCCGGTTTGTGAAAAAAATATTATGATAAGCGTCTCGATCTGTGAAAAAATATTATTGTAGGCGTCCCGGTTTGAGAAATAAATATTGTTTAAAGCCTAAGTATTACTTCAATGTCGAAAGCAACAGTTGGTCTATCTGAGGTAATGCATAGGATGACTTCCTATACCTGCATTTATTTTTTATTTTGAATAATACTATTTGTTTCAGTGTTTTCCTTCATTTCATTACTTGTAATGTGATGGAAATAATGATAATCTGTCCAAAATTATTTTTAGTGAATATAATACAGAAATATGCTGCTATTTTCAAGTGTGATTAAATTTATTTCACAATACAAATTGTATATATATATATACATAAGGTAAAAGGTGTTAGGAATATGGTGTTAGTGCCCATATTTTCCTTGATCTGTCAGCACACTAGAGGGTGATATGGTCAGCATCACGCCTTGCCGCCTTTCCGTCCCCAACTCTAGAAGAAGTCGGGTACCCATTTCTACAGCTGGGTGACTGGGGCGTCTCCGGCCGGATTCGAACCCCTGACTTCCGCCATGAGAGAACATTGCACTATTCACTTCGCCACCCAGACGCCCATATATACACACATTTAAAACTACCCGATTACTAAAAATACACCTTGCCTCTGAATATGAGAGAAATTTATGGCGGAAATGATGCACTGATGTCGATCTTTTCATCCGTCGCCTGCTTCTCAGAGGATCGTTTGCTTGAAAGAATCTGTTATAGGAGAATTTAGAAATGTTTTAGAACACATTTTAGATTTTTATTTTACAATCAATGTTCCTATTTCTGATAAGTCTTGTCTAAGAATCGCCTTTTTTAAAATGAAAATATCCATGTCTTTGCAAAATTCTAGGACTATTTGAAACAAAAATAGGAACAGCTTTGTTAATCACAATAATTGGTGTATAAGTATACAACTATACACTAAACACTGCAGTAAAGCTGTGATACTAGAATGTTTAAAATCGGAAAAAAGTAGGAGCAGCTTTATTACTTAACGATTACAAAGTTGTGACGTTTCGGCGTGAGCCTTAATCATACAAAAACATACAGGACGAAGAAATAGGGAGAGGAGATAAAGTATAGATTTACATGAATACTGTTTTTAAAAAATAATAAATAAATAAATAAATTTAAAAAAAAAAATTTTAAAGGAGTTAAGAATCTCACGCCACGTCGTATCAATATAAAGATCTAAAGCTTGGGAAGCCCCGGGGGAAGGTGTCCAGCTATATTTATGGTGGTCCATGCTTTACACCTCTTCCTATCCTGAGGCCTGTAAGAACTCCATCCCATATTCCCAACTCCTCCGTCTTCGCCGCATATGTCAGGATAATTTGGACTTTATAGATAAGTCCAACAAGTTATTAGAATTTTTCCGTCATCGCCATTACCCAGAAAAGGTCCTTCGTAAAGCCTTCAACCGTATCCAACTAGTGAGCCGCAAAGAAGTATTCAGGAAAAAGCCTGTTACTCCATCTGACAGAGTTAAGTTAGTACTGCCTTTCCACCCGCACGGTCAGATGGTTAAGAAAATCCTTTATCGTCATCTGCCGATAATCCAACTCGGCTCCGACACTCGTAACATTTTCTCTGAAGCACCCCTATTGGCATACAAACGTGAGCCAAACCTTAAGGACATCCTCGTCCACAGCCACTTGAAGCAGAGCCTTACGTATGTTGGCACCAGAAAATGTAACCGCCCCCGCTGCGTTACCTGCCCTGTAGTTTGGGAAACGAAAACAATCACCTTTCCCAAAACTATCCTCACTCTTCATGAGGGATTCACATGCGAGTCCCGAAATGTGATATATGTCATCGTGTGCAAAAGATGCAGGATAACATATATCGGTGAGACTGGCCTCAGATTAGGGGACCGCATGCAAAAACATCTGTACGACATCACCCAGCATGCTTCGAAACCAGTCCCAAATCATTTCAATGGCCCCAACCACAGAGGCAAATCTGATTTTCTGGTAACAGCCATTAAACAATGTCACGCAGATGACACAAGCCGCCTGGCACTTGAGAACTGCTGCATTCAAAATTATGGGACGCTGGAACCACATGGGTTAAACTCGCTGTTTAGTTACACGTAACATCATCTTCTTCAATCATTATAGTACCTCTCCACTAAATCCACCCCTTCTTACTTTTCAAACTTCCTCACAGCATCACTCTGCAACCCCGCTATTTTCTCTGCAACCCCTCTTCTCTGCAACACCTCTTCCCCAATCACCTGTTTCAAATTCTCCTAGCTAGGCCAGTAGTGCGTCATTCTCTCTCCCCTCCCCGGTTCCCCATCCACCACCCCCAGTTACAACCCACCGACCACATGTCACAGGTCTCTATTTAAACAATTTCCACGTCCTACCAGATCCATTCTTGACACACACCGCCAGACAAGCCACACCTTGCAATTTACAGCTAAGTACTCCTTTAAAAATTTTTTTTAAAAATTTATTTATTTATTTATTATTTTTTAAAAACAGTATTCATGTAAATCTATACTTTATCTCCTCTCCCTATTTCTTCGTCCTGTATGTTTTTGTATGATTAAGGCTCACGCCGAAACGTCACAACTTTGTAATTGTTAAGTAATAAAGCTGCTCCTACTTTTTTCCGATTTTAAACATTCTAGCTTTGTTAATCGTGCACACAATTTTAACGTTTTGGTTTCATACAAAATAAATAGGAAAATAAGAGAAAATATAAATTAACATCAATGATATGTAATGTGAAATCGATGCAGGAAAAAAACAACAGATTCACTGTCTTCCTTATTTGGCAAAATAGGTCTTGAAATTAACAAAGACAAAACAAAAATAATGAAACGTCTCATTAACCAAGAAGGAAAAATATACGTAAAAGGAACAGTTGTTGATGAAATAAACCGATTTGCATACCTTGGCAGCCATATAGACCAGGATGGTGACACCAGGAAAGAAATTAGAATTAGAATTGCAAAAGCAGCATTGTCCTTAAAAAATCTTGAGAACATGTAGAATTCAAAAGTTATAAGCACAAAAACCAAGTTAAGATTATTCAATTCAAATGTGAT
This sequence comes from Achatina immaculata, assembly GCA_009760885.1. Taxonomy (NCBI): domain Eukaryota; kingdom Metazoa; phylum Mollusca; class Gastropoda; order Stylommatophora; family Achatinidae; genus Lissachatina; species Lissachatina immaculata. The sequence continues at coordinate 10,539,213 of CM019709.1, read as the reverse complement.
ATCCACACTCATTTATGCACGCGAAAGCTGGAAATCAACTAAAGAAACAGACAAGAAATTAAACTCTTTTGAAAACAAATGCCTAAGGAAAATACATCGTATAAAGTGGAACGAATTCAATTACAACACAGAAGAAGACAGATGAGCAAAACAACAACCAGTCTCATGAGTGATCAGGAAAAAAAGACGGACATATGTAGGCCATGTGATGAGAAGAATATCAAAATAAGCTATCAAGTGGAGCACAACAAGCCGAAGAAAAAGAGGTCGACAACGTGAAACTTTAAAGAGGACATTGTTAAGCTAGTTTATTGGGCATAACATCCCTTGATGAAATTGAAAGACTCGCCGAGAACAGGAAAACTTGGCAAACAACTATGCGAGCCCTATGTGACATTTAACATGGGAAGGATGTAAGATGTAAGAAGTATGTAACAAATAAGGGAAAAAATAACAGAAAAAAGGGAGCACTTAGCTGTGATGTGTAAGAAGCTGACTGTGAGAGTGAATGTGGTGGCTGTCAATGTTAAAATGAAGACCTGTGGTTACTTTTCTGGGTTTTTTTTACATTTGCTATATTTATATCATTGATTTTAACTGATATTTCCACTTCTTTCCCTTTTTCTTTAACCTGTATATTTTTATATGATTAAAGTTTAGACTGAAACGTCTATTTTGTATTCGTTAATTAACGAAGCTGTTTCTACTATTGTTTTAAATTGTGTAATATTTTGCTATCATAGCTTTATTGCAGTGGCTCTGTGTATAATTATATAAGAGATGTGTTAAAACAAAAGAGGGAACTTTATAAACAGCGCCCCAACTTGCACTGAAAAATTAGTGTATAGGTACACAACTATACTCGAAACACTGCAGTAAAGCTGTGATACCAGCATGTATAAACTTGGAAAAAAGTAGGAACAGCTTTATTACTTAACGATTACAAAGTTGTGACATTTCGGCGTGAGCCTTAATTATATACAAAAATATACAGGACGAAGAAATAGAGAGAGGAGATAAAGTATAGATTCACATGAATGCTATGTGAAAAAAAGGAAATTAAATCAATAATGCACTTAGCTGTAACTTGTAAGTAGATGTGGCTTGTTCGACACTTGTTCAGAAATGGCCATGGTGGAGCGTAGAGAATGTTTAAATGGAGACTTGTGATGTGTGATAGGTGGGTCGTAACAGAGGGTGGTTGGTGGGGAAACCATGGAGGGGAGAGAGATAGTTAACCTAGCCAAGAGAAGGTGAAATAAATGATTATAGTTGGGGTAGAGAGGGAGGTAATGTGATGCTGTGAGGAGGTTCAGAACTATGTGTAATAAGTGAGAAGGGAGTGGAGCTTAGTAGAGAGGGATTATAACTGTTGAAGAGGAGAATGTTAGGTGTAGCTGAATAACGAGTTCAAATCGTGTAGTTCTCAAGCGCTAAGTGGTTTGTGTTATCTGCGTGACATTTTTTTTTTACCAGAAAATCAGATTTACCTCTGTGGCTGAGGCCATTGAAATGATTTGGGAATGGTTTCGAAGCATACTGGCCGATATTGTACAGATGTTTCTGCATGCGGTCCCCTAATCTGAGACCAGTCTCGCCAATATACGTTATCCCGTATCTTTTGCATACGATGATATATATCACACAAAAGAACTCGCATGTGAATCTCTCATGAAGAGTGAGGATAGTTTTGGGAAAGGTGGTCGTTTTCGTTTCCCAGACTACCGGGCAGGTAACGCAGCGGGGGCAATTTACATTTTCTGCTGCTAATATATGCAAGGCTCCGCATCAAGTGGCTGTGGACGAAGATATCCTTAGGATTTTGCTCACGCTTATATGCTAACATGGGTGAATCAGAGAAAATGTCGCGAGTGTCGAGGTCGAGGTGGATTAGTCGTAAATGATGACAAAGAATTTTACTATCCATCTGACCACGCAGGTGAAAAGGCAGTACTTACTTAACTCTGTCAGATGGGGTAATAGACTTTTTTTCTGAATGCTTCTTTGCGGCTAACTAGTTAGGCATGGTTGAAAGCTTCACGACGGATATTTTCTGGGTAGTGAGGATGACGGAAAAATCTAATAACTTGTTGGACTGATCTATAAAGTCCAAGCTATCCTGACATAGGCGGCGAAGACGGAGGAGTTGGGAGTTTGGGATGGAGTTCTTACAGGCTTCAGGATGGGAGGAGGTATATACTAAATAGCTGTGACTGTCGGTGAGCTTGTAAAATACGAAGGTAAAAAGCCATGTGATATTTTAATGTCTAAAATGTTGACAGATTTGTCAAAAATATCATAAGTGAATTTTACGTTATTATTAAATAAGTTGACGAATTCAATAACTTTTTTTTACCTTCCTGTGGCATACTAGAGACTCCAGCGCCATATAGTTTTATAGAATTCTGGAAGTCTGCCAGCGTAGGTTTCCTATAATTTGACTTCCAGAAAGCCCATAAATAGACAAGCATAACTGGGACCCATTTTCGTTCCCATGACAACATCACTGATTTGCTCAAAGTATTCGCCGCCGCTGAATTCGAAAGAATTTAGGTTTAGTACCAGCTGTGTCAGTCTGATTATGGTGTCAGTGTTAGTGGTGAGATGAGGGTCTTTGTTGAGAAAATAGCGGAGTGCTAAGAGTCCATCCTCATGGGAGATAGAGGTGTACAGGGAGCAGACATCAAGGAGAAAGACATGATAGATGTGGTGTTGAGAGAGTGTGATCGCATCAAAAGTTGTTAAGGCGTTTTTGTTATCTTAAAAAAGAGGGTAGTTTGTGTGCTAGCGGCTTGAAAAGGCTGTCCAAAAAGTCAGAAGTGTGCTCAGTGGGACATGAGCATGGTGATACAATGGGACGTCTAGGATGACCGGGTGTGTGGATTTTAGGAAGAAGATAGAAGGTGGGGTTGCCTAAACAGCTGTCCTTGGTGTGAAGAGAAGCAGCTTGAGGTGAGAGGCCACCTTCTGTAATCAGGTCTTTAATGGCTACTTCCACTTTATCATTATTTAAACGGGTAGCATCGTTTGTGCGTGGGGTATAGAATTTTGTATTGCTGAGTTGGGACATTCCTTCCGCAACATATAAATCTTTTTTCCAAACTACGAGATTCAATGTTTTATCGTCTAGTTTTATAACTATGTCTTCTCGGCGTCGGATTTTAGACAATACCATGAACTGTTGCTTTGTTTCTGTATGTGATTCTTGAAAAACGCTTCTACCGAAATACTGGAGTGTTGTATGTTCCTCATCTGTATGTGGTCATCTTGCTTTCTGCCATTATTGTTTCTGCCCATTTTCCTCGCTCTTTGTAAAACTGAACCATATACTTCTGAGGTTGGCTGAGCTTGGTTCTTCGAAATCGGCGGTTCGGAAGATCAAGAATCAACCTACGTCGTGGTTTTCTGGGGGATACCTGGTCACGTGATGTGTTGGTCTGGTAGAGTGTAACGTGTTAGCGAGTTCAGTTCGTTCCGAGACTTTAGCACGGTACACACGGGGGAGCCGTGGTTGTTATATCTAGATGTGTCTACTGCAGTTTTCATGTATATGGTCATGTTGGATAAATGGATTGTTAAGCTATGAACCCAAAGTGTGACCAGGCCGCCACATTGTTGTGTAAGTTCTGTATGTACATTGTTGTATGTCAGATGTCGAGTTTTGTAAGTATTTATCGTGAGAAGTGTTCAGTGTTAAATGGTTTGTTCATTAAGATTATGATTCATGATGCATAATGTTCACCACTGTGATATTTTTCATCATTATGCCTGCATACCTTTATATTCCATTATTCTGATTAACAGGAATTGACTTGTTTTCCCTTTTGATTCGTAGACACTGATATGTTTTTAGATGTGCTGTGTGCGCACGTGTGTATTTGTATTCAGTGTCAAATTTCACCCATGACTTATAATGCTATGCTATGTTTCATCATATGAATCATTATTGCCATAAATGTGTCATTTATCATTTCATTATTGCACTTATTTTGCTGATATCGGTGCAGGCAGAGTACCGCGTATATGTGTTATATGTCTGAGTTGGCAAGAAACTCTTATATGTGTAAGGGATTGTGGCTAACTCTTGATATATGTGGATACGCATTTATATGTTGTTAAAGAAGACTAGCCCTTTGTAAGAGTTGGGAATTAGCTAGTCACTCCACGTGACGCTACCACGTTGTCTTTTGAATGAACATGTAGATTTCATTGAGCATGCTCATATTTTTCCATGTTGTTGTTAACTGCTGTGGAAATACATGTGGTGTGTGTATATGTTATTCGGTGTAAACATATGCGGCGTGCTGGTCTTATGATTAAACTAACGCTTTATTTTTGCCTTGATCAATTTTTGCCTTTGGAGTAGTTATTTGTTGTTGATGGAGTTAGGGAATGAATGAGATGACAACTTATTTTCCAGCCAACAAAGTCATTTAAGTCATTTAGGGGAGCTTACACAGACACCAACAAAAACTACTCAGGTTATCAAAGAAATAGAGAGATACCACCCGGACATACTGGACATCAGTGAAATGCGATGGCCAGAAGCAGGTATAAGATCGGCGGAAAATGGTAAGTTAATAATACATTCAGGCAGAAACGACGGGAAACATCAAGAGGGGGTAGGTATAATAATGTCAAATGTAGCAGCAAAGAGCCTTGTAGAATGAGGACCAGTGAACAATCGTATAATAAGAGCACGATACAACCTAAGACACGGGAGAATGACAATAATACAGTGTTATGCACCCACGAATGATGCAAATGATGAGATGAAAGACGATTTCTATCACCAATTACAACAAATCATTAACAAAGTCCCTAAACATGCCATCCTAATTGCTATGGGGGACTTCAACGCTAAGTTAGGGAAAGATAACACCGACGTCGAAAAGGTAATGGGGAAAGAAGGAATTGACATAGTAAATCAGAACGGAGAAAGATTAATTGAAATATGTCTAACAGAGGGCATGATCATTGGAGGCACAATATTTCCACACAGAGAGATACACAAACCAATGAAGATGATAGAACTAAAAACCAGATAGATCATTTTTGTATTAGAAAGCAATACAGAACATCTCTGATAGATGTAAGGGCATATAGGGGTACAGATGTCAACAGTGATCACAATCTGTTCGTTCCGAGACTTTAGCACGGTACACATGGGGGAGCCGTGGTTGTTGTTATATCTGGATGTGTCTACTGCAGTTTTCATGTATATGGTCATGTTGGATAAATGGATTGTTAAGCTATGAAGCAATACAGAACATCTCTGATAGATGTAAGGATATATAGGGGTACAGATGTCAACAGTGATCACAATCTGTGTATAGGGAAAATAAAACTAAAACTGAAAAGCCAATACAATAAATCAATATAGAGAAAGATGAAAGATAAACAGCCATAGCCCACAAGAAGAGAATATTAACAGTAATTTCAATCTGGAACTTGTAAATAATTCCACAACACACAGTGAAGTAGAGGAGATAGGCATAAATGGAATTCTTACAGCACAACCATAATCACAGCAGCAAACGCAAGCGTTGGACTGAAAAAAACCAAATAGAAAAGCATGGATATCAGAAAACACATGGAAGTACATACATGAAAGACGAGCAGCCAAATTAGATATGTTGAATGTAAAGACAGATCTTGGAAAAGATCTGGCGAAAGCAACATACAAAGAAATAAACACCAAAGTAAAAAGTTCAGCTAGAAGGGATAAAAGAGAATACACTGATAATATGGCGAAAGAGGCAGAGAAAGCAGCACAAACAGGAGACAGCAAAACTTTATATAACATACAAAAGAAGCTAACAGGTACTATTACATCTAAAGAAAAACCCGTCCTTAGCAAAACTGGAACCATATAAACATCAAGTAAAGACCAAAAGCACGGATGGGCTGAACACTTTCAAGACATACTTAATCGACCACACCCAAAAGAATTGAAAAACCCTGAAACCGACTTACCTATTCCACAATTAAATGTCAACCTAGATGAAATTACATTGCATGAAATTGAAACAGCAGTGAATCTAACGGCTAGCAACAAATCTGCAAGCGAAGATGAATTAACACCCGAAATGTTAAAAGCTATCGATAGTGACAACATGATACAACTACAGAGAATGTTTAACAAAATTTGGAAAGTAGAAAAGGTCCCTTCTAAATGGAAAAAAGGAATCATTGTTCAAATACCAAAAAAGGCAACCTTAGTGACTGTAACAACTGGAGAGAAGTAACGTTTATCAGTTGTGTCAAAAGTATTTTGCAAGGTCATTTCGAATATATTTAAAGATATAGTGGATACCGCAACGAGAGAAGAATAAGCAGGATTTCGAAAAGGAAGAAGTGTCTCGTCCAGATCTTTACTCTAAGAATAATACTTGAAGATTAATTTGAAAAACAAACACTATTAGTACTGAACTTCATAGATTTTAAAAAGGCATTTGACAGCATACACAGAGATTCATTGTGGAGAATTTTAAGTCTATATGGAATACTATCTAAAATTGTCAACATCATTAAGGACCTCTACAATGGATATGTTTATGCAGTCAAAACAGAAGAAGGGATGAGTGACTGGTTCCAGACTGAAACAGGCATGAAACAGGTATGTATACTGTCTCCTTTTCTTTTTTGGAATTGCAGTAGACTTCATAATGAAAACATGCTGCACAGGTAACACAGGTATTGATTGGGTATATGGGACTCAACTAGAAGATCTTGATTTTGCAGATGACACAACTTTTATCAGTCATTCATTCATTCCTTTGCATGTCCCTTGCGGAACTTTGCCTCCCAAACAGCACTCCTGTAGGCCTCTCGGTTGTGAGCAAGATGGCCTGCTGCTGCTGCATCCATTTCCAGATCATCAACGATGTCTTGCAGCCATCTTCGCCTTGGTCTTCTTCTCTTTCTTTTTCACATTATGTACACTTCCAATACGGTCTTCTCTAGATTATCACGACGTTTAATGTGTCCAAAATATTTAAGGTTTCTTTGTTCAGTCCTCTTTACTAGCCAGCCTTCTTCAATATTAAATTCTTGTAGTATGGATATATTTGTTCTTTTTTGTGTCCATGATATTTGAAGAACTCTTCTTTAGCATTAATATTCAAAGGCATTTATGTGTTTCTCAGCTGTTTTGTTAAGTGTCCAGGTCTCACAAGTATATGTTGCGATGGGAAAGAAACATGCCCTTAAAAATACTATTTTTGTTGTTCTGTCTGTTCCTCTCCACAGGAGAGTTATAAGCACAAAAACCAAGTTAAGACTATTCAATTCAAATGTAATATCCACCCTCAGCCGGAAAACAACTGAAGAAATTAGACTCTTTTGGAAACAAATGCCTAAGAAAAATACTCGGGATCACGTGGAATGAATTCAAGAGCAATGCAGAGATAAGACAGATGACTGAACAACAACCAGTCTCATGGGTGATCAGGAAAAGGAGATGGACATCTGTTGGTGAAGCGATGAGATGAAACGATCAGAGAATCCAAAAACAAGTTATCACTTGGAACAACGGGTCGAAGAAAAAAAGACAGACCATGTGAAACTCTAAAGAGGACATTGTTAAGAGAGGCCAAATTAATAAGCATAAAATCCTTTGATGAGATTGAAAAGCTCGCAGAAAACAGGAAAAATTGGCGAACTACCTTGCAAGCCCTATGTGATGTTTAACGGCATGGGAAGAATATAAGATATAAGATAAGATATAGACACCTACTGAGAAGGCAAGAGCCTGGGTGGTGGATCATCAAGAGCAGTGCAGTAGTTGTGAGTGCTCCAGGCACAGCTGTACTTCACTTCCATTACATAAAAGCTAGCGATTTGACCACCAGAGAAATCTGCATACGATGATCAAATAAGAGCAAAGAAGACAGATAAAGAACATAAAGTAGATTTAAAAGCGAAATAAGCACCAAGTAATAAGTACTATTTTACTCTTCCATCTACTTTCATTATGAGCCGAACGCAGTGCTGTAGGTAATATAAACGTTTTAAAGAGGACAGAAAGTCGATATTGAAGATACGAGGCCTAAACGATCTTTCACATTAACAGACAACCACCAGGTCGAAAAATTTCTACTGTGATTCATGGAAATTATCGTTTAACTGTCCGAAAAGTGCTAACGAAGTCGGCATCTGTATAGGATCATACCATCAAATTTTGACTGAAAAACATCCGATGTGTCGCATCTGCGGAGAATTCGTGCCGCATTTACTGACTGACGATCAGAAAGAGAACTGCTTTGAAATCAGGCAGAAACTGCTAACCAGGGCAGATGGTCATGGAAGCTTTTTTAAAGAACATCATAACAGGATATCAGACGTGATTTATGACTATGATGTTGAAACCAAGATATGATCTTCGCACTGGGTGAGGAAAGTGCCTCCTTGACCAAAAAGCACGGAGCAGTCAGTCAAAGATCAGGGTGTTGTTAGTTATGTTATTTGACTGTAAATGCATTGCCCACTTTAAATTTGTATCAGTTGGTCAGATGGTAAACAAAAAGTTGTACCAGGTGGTTTAGCGCATTTGAAGATGCTGTGCACATGAAGAGGTCTGAATTGTGGGAAAAACAGACCTGTATGTTTGCACATCGACAATGTTCCGGCAAACGAATCGTTGAACATCCGTATTCATCTGACACAGTATCAGACAGCCATTGTTCTCCATCCGCCCTATTCTCCGGACTTAGTTCCAGCAGACTATTCTTTTGTTTTCCAAACTAAAACTACTTTGAAAGGACGTCGTTTTCAAACCACAGAGCAAATTCAGGAAAATGTGATAAGAGAACTGGGTGACATAAAAAATTTGCGTTCTAGGAATCATTCCAACAACGAAAGAAACGTTGGGAGCGGTGTATCACCATTAGAGGGGATTACTTTGTAGGGGACAGTGCTCAATATATTGTCAAACAAGGATTTATATCTCTGTAGCAAACTTGAACTACCAAAGAAGGATGAGTTCAGAGATTGCGGAAACTGGAGAGGCATTACCCTCCTGCCACTCACAAGCAAAGTATTATGCCACATAATCATCAACAAAATTGTACCAGCGCTTGAGGGAAAACTTCGGAAAGAGCAGGCAGCATTTATGAAAGGAAGATCATGCATAGACCACATATTTGTATTTATACAAATATTATAACAAGCAAATGAGTGGCATAGATCAACATACGCACTGTTTATAGATTTTGAGAAAGCCTTCGACAGTGTCAACAGAGATGCACAGTGGAAAACTCTAAGATGGCATGGCCGCCCTAATAAGATAGTGAATGTCAGGAGGGTTTTCAGTGCAAAGTGATCTATGGAGAACAAATCTCCTTTAGGGTACAAATGGGACTAAATCATGGATATATACTATCACCAACATTTTTACTTTAGCAGTAGAATGGTTAATGAAGGAGGCAACATCAGATAATTACAATTGACCCTCGACACAGTGCAGTAGGAAGTTGACATTGCCGACGACATCTGTCTACTGTCAAGCAGCCACAAAGATATGCAAGATAAAATAAACAAACTCAGAATGCAAACAATATAGGTTTAAAATCAATTGCAGGAAAGACAAAGTTAAAGAAGCAAAATGTGAGCAACAAAAATGTACTGAGAGTAGATAACAAGCTAGCGGAGGATGGCAACGAATTTGTATACTTTGGCAGTAGAGTAGTAGAGGATGGAGACAGCACATAAGACATCAACAACAGACTTACTAGAGCAAACTAGACTTTTACAATACTGCAGACTATATGGAAACCTAAATAACAAATATGAAGACGAGAGTCAGGATATTTAATGTTCTAAGTGTACTTACTCTATGGAAGTGAATGCTGGAAAATCACCAAAACAATAGAAGAAAATAAGCTGAATTATTTCCAGAATAAATGTTTACGAAAAATTAGAAGCATATTTTGGCCAACCACCATAACAATTGGAGGTTATGAAATACCAGAGATTAGAAATGCTGATGACGCAGTATAACTGTCTACAACACAAAAGGGATGGAAAAACTAATGATGTCAGTGCGTAAGAACAGCGAAGAGCAAAAACCTCTATATTAATGCGAAGAAAACTAAACTGATGACAACTGAGAAAACAAACAAGGCAGCTGATATATGTATCAATGAGGAGAAACTGGAAGAAGTGGAGAGTTTTAAATGTCTTCGATCACTGCTAACTAATAATGGAGATACAATGAGGGAAATTTAAAGGAGGACATCTATCGCACTTCAGAAAGTAAAACAACTAAAGAATCTGTGGAAAGGAACAGACAGAACTACAAAAAATAAGATTTTTTAAAGGTCATGCATCTTTCCCATCGCAACATATGCCTGTGAGACCTGGACACTTAACACATGAATAGCTGAGAAACACATAAATGCCTTTGAATGTAAATGCTACAAAACCGTCTTGGAAGGGTACATAATGGGAAAAAGAGAGGAAGACGAAGACCAAGATGGCTGCAAGACATCGTTGATGATCTGCAAATGGATGCATCAGCAACAGGCCATCCTGCTCACAACCGAAAGGTCTACAGAAGTGCTGTTAGGGAGGGACATGCAAATGAATGAATGAATGTATGATTATCCCCATCTGTCATCACTTCCTTGTTAACTCTTTTGCTCCAAAACAACAATGGCAGTGTTGGTAGATTTAACCACACCTTTATGAATCAGTGCTCACAATGAAAGTTTGGCAAAGTCTAAATAAAATGAAAAGTAGCACATTTCTAGCCAAACACATATTTTTAAAAACTATACAGCAACGTGAGTCCTGGCACTTAAAACAGCTGAGAAACACATAAGTGCCTTTGAATGTAAATGCTACAAAAGAGTTCTTCAAATATCATGGACACAAAAAAGAACAAATATATCCATACCACAAGAACTTAATATTGAAGAAAGCTGGCTAGTAAAGAGGACCAAAGAGAGAAAACTTAAATATTTTGGAAACATTAAACGTCATGATAATCTAGAGAAGACCGCCTTGGAAGGATACATAATGGGAAAAAGAAAGAGAGGAAGGCGAAGATGGTTGCAAGACATCGTTGATGATCTGCAAATGGGAGCATCATCTTGCTTACAACCGAGAGGCCTACTGGAGAGTTGTTAGGGAGGAAAGTTCCGCAAGGGACATGCAAATGACTGACCGACCGACTGTTGGCAGAAATGCAGATGAAGCCAATGACAGGAATTATTGAGGACGCTGACGATGGCTGGGACATGTGCTCCGGATGAGTAACGATTCACTACCAATAACAGCACTAAAATGGACACAACAGGGGAACAGAAGTAAGGGTAGACCAAAGGAGACATGGAGAAGAAGAACAGCGTGGATGTTGAGCAATAGATGACTCACCTGTGCAAGAGTGGAAAAAAGGCAAAGGACAGGCGGTTGTGGAAAACCCTTGTGAAAGCCCCATGTGCCTTGGGCACTTAAGGTTGAGAGAGAGAGAGAGCAAAAATTCGCTCTTTTGATTTTTAACACATATCTTTGATTTGTGTGTGTGTGTATATATATATATATACATATATATGTGTATATATATATATACACTTTTACCCTAAAACTATTCATGTCGTGTCAGTGTTTATACTGACCGCAGATATAATATCTGAATGTATAAAAATCCAGGAGCACATACACGCTTAGACACTGTGACGTAACTTCGGCTACATAAGAAAATGTACTCAGTATTCCCATGCAATCAAAGAAGCAGACACTATCATACTGTATTATCTGTATTGCCATCGCAAGGGTTTACGTCATGCACACACATGGATTTGTAGCTTCATCAGTCTAGAATTTGTACTTTTTTGTACCAAAATTACCGTAGTATCCTTCTGCTATTTTTAATTTCTTTAATATTTAAACGAATGTTTGAATTTTAAAATGTCTATTCATAACTTCCCATGACATTCGACTGTTGCCATAACAACATATGTGCTTATGAAAACAAATAGCGAAAAAGCATATACTACGTCGTTTCTTAAATGATGCGAAGTATGTTGCATCTGTCTGAATTACCTGTCAATGTTTTAAGTTGAGAATTTTTGCAAAAACTGGATTTCATATGAGCAAGTAATAAAGCACATAATTTTAATGAAAAATCTGTTCCCGAAAAAAAATTGATAAAAATCAAATAGTCTCAGCTCTGTGAACTGGCTTACTAATATGTAGGACATGTTGGTTAAATCATATTATACGATGTTTTTACATAATTTATTTTACCTTTCTTCAATTAACACATTGCGTTTACGCTTATTAGTGTATAAGTTTGTGTGTGTGTGTGTTTCACGAAGACAAAAGTAAGAAGACAGTTTTTACCTGAAAGTGCTATCTAATATAATAGAGAATTATTGGCATCTATTTAACAGCTGCAACAATGGCATCACATGTAGCAGTATCATAGTGCCATCATGACGAATTCTGTGATTCTCGTATTGTGTTTGATCTAAATTCCAAACTAGTAGAATTTGTGTTGCTGAATGAATGCACATAAATGCAATAGACAAGTCAGGGAAACAGTTAAGTACAGACATACAGCCACTAAATTTGATCCAGACTGAGACGTTGTTTAAAACGTACAGACTCCCACAGCTGTCTCTTGAACTCTTTATCCCATCCCGTATCGTGTAAGGACTCTATTCCTTTTTCTCAGCTTCTTAGGTTGCGACGTTTGTGTACTGAGGATGCTGACTTCCATGATCAAGCCCACAAAATGCTAGATTTCTTCCGCCAACGCGAATGACCAGAACATGTTCTCTCGTCGTCTTGGAAACGCATCGGCCATATTTCGCGGCAACAAGACCTCACTCCTAAACCGCACTGTAGCTCGGACAGAGTTAAAATGGTACTCATGCACCACCCTCATAGCTTGACAGTTAAAAGCATACTGTTTCGCCATATCCAGCTCCTCCAGACCGAGCATGATACACGTGAACTCTCTGAGAAACCCCAATTGGTGGCCTACAGACGGGACACGAACCTCAGGGACCTTTTAGTTCGTAGTCGCCTTAAGACAGATTGCACTTTTTATGGTACCAGACGCTGCGGACGTCGTTGATGCAACACTTGCTCGTTTGTTGTCGAGGCTAGCCAGATCTCCTTCCTTAAATCTCCGTTATCAGTTCAGGAGGGCTTCATGTGCACCTTACGCAATGTTATTTATGCTAGTATGTGAAAACGTTGTGATATGAAGTATATAGGGGAGACCGGTTTACGCTTAGGAGATAATTTTCGCTAACATTTTAACGATATTTCTAAGAGGGCTTGGACACCTGTGGCTAAGCATTTTTGCCTTAGCAACCATAAGGGAAAGCAGGACATTTCTGTAATGCGATCCGCTCTTGTTCTGTTGCTGTAGGATCTCGGAGTTCCTGGAACAGTGCCTATTTTCCATGCTGGCTGTCTCCACCCAGCTGGAATTAACAATGTCTTCAGCTTCCTTTAACTTCTTTAGTTTTCCACTTTTTTCTGCAATTTATACTCTACTTTCCTGTTTCGTTCTCCTAGCTTCCCACGGCCACGTTCTCTGGCGGCTTATATGTGTTTACTGCACTTCAGACCTGGTCATATTCACTATTTTTATTATCTCCCTGCTTCCCTCGCCCCACTATGATTTGCGTCTCTAGTGTGCTACGTGTGTTTATGGCACCTTCTGTTCGTTCCTAGTTCTTCTTTCATTATCACTCTACGTCCTCTTCTTCTCCCCTCCTCCCCCTCCTGCGATACAGGTGTCTATTGTCCTTCCGTCTCTTCTTTTCCTCGCCTTCCATTTCCTTTAGACTTCTTCTGGCCCCCTGTGTTCTCTATGCCCAGGTAAAGGAACACACATTCTTGTGCTGTTTCCTAAACGTGATCTAAATGAACGACTGAATTTATTTTGCAAACGAGATTAAATCTGATTTGTGACAAACACTCAGTAGAGACTGTAGATAAGCACACACAGCTCAAAATTCTACCCCTCAAATACAGTCATTTTTAACAAAGCTAAGTTTGTTCACAGAATTCTGTCGCACAATGCTCCGCCTTAGTTGTGGTCACTGTTTACGTATAACATTAGACATAGCCAGCTTTTAAAAAAACTGCCTCCTTCCTAAACTAGCACTGATCTGTACAAGAAAAGGATTTCATACTCTGCAGTACAGCTCTGGAACACCCTCTCCTACCATTTAAAGTCCATTACTTCATCCTTTAACTCAAACCTGTTTCATTATTTACTTGCTTGTAATTATATGCCTCCATAGAATAACAGCAGTGAATTTAATGGCTAACAACAAAGCTGCAGGTGAAGATGAAGATGAAATAACAGCCGAGATGCTAAAAGCTATCAATAGTGACAACATGAGACAACTACAGAGAATGTTTAACAAGATTTGGAAAGAAGAAAAGGTCCCTTCTAATTGGAAGAAGGGAATCATTGTGAAAATACCAAAAAAGGGCAACCTTAGTGACTGTAACAACTGGAGAGGAGTAACCTTAATATCAGTTGTGTCAAAAGTATTTTGCAAGGTCATTTTGAATAGACTCAAAGATATAGTGGATACTGCAATGAGAGAAGAACAAGCAGGATTTCGAAAAGGGAGAAGCTGTCTCGACCAGATCTTTACTCTCAGAATAATACTTGAAGAACATATTGAAAAGCAGAAACCATTAATACTGAATTTCATAGATTTTAAGAAGGCATTTGATAGCATACACAGAGATTCATTATGGAGAATTTTATGTCTATATGGAATACCATCTAAAATTGTCAACATCATTAAGGACTTATACAATGGATATGGTTGTGCAGTCAAGACAGAAGAAGGGATGAGTGAATGGTTCCAGATTGAAACAGGCGTGAAACAAGGATGTATACTGTCTCCTTTACTTTTTGGGATTACAATAGACTTCATAATGAAAAAATGCTGCACAGGTAACACAGGTATTGACTGGGTACATGGGACCCAACTAGAAGATCTTGATTTTGCTGATGACATAACTCTTATCAGTAATAATGTGAATTCCATGCAAGAAAAAACAGATAGCCTATCTTCACTGGCTAGCAAAATAGGACTTGAAATTAACAAGGACAAAACAAAAATAATGAAAATTCCCATCAATCAAAATGGAAAAATACACATAGAAGGGACAGATATTGAAGAAGTCAATCAATTTGCATACCTTGGCAGCTACATAGACCAGGATGGTGACACTAGAAAGGAAGTTAGGATCAGAATTGCAAAAGCAGCATCAATCTTCAAGAATCTTGAGAACATATGGAATTCAAAAGTTATAAGCACAAAAACCAAGTTAAGACTATTCAATTCAAATGTAATATCCACCCTCATTTATGCATGCGAAAGCTGGAAAACAACTAAAGAAATAGAAAAGAAATTAGACTCTTTTGAAAACAAATGCCTAAGGAAAATACTCGACATCAAGTGGAATGAATTCAAGAACAATGCAGAGATAAGACAGATGACTGAACAACAACCAGTCTCACGGGTGATCAGGAAAAGGAGATGGACATATGTTGGCCACTTGATGAGAAGAAATGAGCAGAGAATCCCAAAACAAGCTATCAAGTGGAACACAACAGGCCGAAGAAAAAGGGGCAGACCGCGTGAAACTCTGAAGAGAACATTATTAAGAGAGGCCAAGTTAACAGGCATAAAATCCTTTGTTGAGGTTGAAAGACTCGCCGAAGACAGGAAAAATTGGCGAACTACTTTGCGAGCCCTATGTGACGTCTAACGGCACGGGAAGGATATAAGATATAAGATAAGATAGAATAACCAGCACTCTTTCAACCCATGACTCGCCAGCCATCAAGTACTAAAATGACATAGTTTGAAAAGTAACTTGTTAGATATTGTTAGAAATTATTTTAATGTTGTTAAAAAACATATGTTACAAGATCTGCACTGACAATATATTTTGATTATGTATATGTTTGTGTGTGCGCGTGTATGTGTGTGAGTGCTATTTTATTAGCTTAATTACTTCTTCTCTTTTACTTTGAATTTAATAGTTTAATCTTCCTCTCTTTTGATATTTTTTCCTAATGTAATTTGTATACTTGTATTCAATCGAGTGTGTAGGAAGAATAAAAGATGGAGTGATGAAGGGCGGAATGTAAGACGGGCCGCGTGCACAATTCTTTACCATTTAAAAATAAAGATTCATTCACTCATTCATCCTATTCAGGAGGACGCCATTAAGATAAGTTATATGTCGTCTTGTCTGTGTATGTAATCCTCGAAAAAGACTCACGCCGAAATATTGGATGCTGTATGTTTTTTATTTATATATTCTCATCTTACTCTCGTACTTTCTATTCGTTTTTTTTTCTCATTTTAGTCACTCTTTCTGCCGCTGTGTAAAACTGCACCACATACCTCTGTTTACCTTTATTATTTGTACTGGGCAACAGTCACTGGTCGAAAGGAAAGAAATGGTAAACTACCTTCTGGAAATATACCAAGAAACTAATTATGTCAGTCCGTAAGAATAATGAAGAGCAAAACCTCTATCTTAATGATGCAAACAAAACAAAACTGATGACAACTGACAAAACAAATAAGGCAGCTGAAATATGTATCAATAAGGAAAAATTGGAAGAATTGTGAAAAATAATCACGTGCTACACTGTGAGCATCATACTCGCTGGCGTTAAGTCCTTAAGTGACTATTGCACGGCTTCTTCGTTGTACTGGGCAAATAGAAGGGATGGTGACTGCAGTAAAGCTGGTTCAAATAAAAAAGGTAAATAAAAGTGTATGGTGCAGTTTTACAAAGCGGCAAGGATAGTGAGTAAAATGAGAATAAAACGAATAGAAAGTATGAGAGTAAGATCTCTCTCTCTCTCTCTCTCTCTCTCTCTCTCTCTCTGAACCTTAAGTGCCCAGGGCACATGGGGCTTCCGCAAGGGTTTTCCACAAATGCCTGTCCTTTGCCTTTTTTTCTGCTCTTGCCCAGTTGAGCCCTCTATTGTTCAACATCCTTTCTGTTGTTCTTCTCCATGTCTCTTTTGGTCTACCCTTACTTCTGTTCCCCTGTGGTGTCCATCTTAGTGCTATTTTTGGTAGTGAGTTGTCGGTCATTCGGAGCACATGTCCCAACCATCGCCAGCGTCTTTCCTCAATAATTGTTGTCAGTGGTTTCATCTGCATTTCTGCTAATAAGATGTTATTTCTTATGGTGTTTGGCCAAAATATTTTTCTAATTCTTCGTAAACATTTAGTCTGGAAAGAATTTAACTTGTTTTCTATTGTTTTGGTGATTTTCCAGCATTCACTTCCATAGAGTAGTACACTTAGAACATTACTCTTAAATATCCTGATTTTCATATTTATGCTTAGTTTTTTTTTATTTCCATATAGTCTGCAGCATTGCAAAAGCCTGGTTTGCTCTAGTAAGTCTGCTGTTGATGTCCTCTGTGCTGTCTCCATTTTCTACTACTCTGCTGCCAAGGTATACAAATTCGTTGACCTCCTCCACTAACTTGTTATCTACTCTGAGTACATTTCTGTTGTTCACATTTTGTTTCATTAACTTTGTCTTTCCTACGTTGATCTTTAGTCCTATGTTATTTGCATTCTGAGTTAGCTTGTTTATTTTCTCTTGCATATCATTGTGACTGCTTGATAATAGACAAATGTCGTTGGCAAAGTCAAGGTCCTCCAGCACTGTGTCAAGGGTCCATTGTAATCCTCTGCGTTTGTCTGATGTTGCCTCCTTCATTAACCAGTCTACTGCCAAGATAAATAATGTTGGTGATAGTACACATCCCTGTTTCACTACTGTTTGTACCCTAAAGCTGCTGGAGGTATGTTCTCCACAGATAACTTTGCACTGAAAACCCTCGTATAGGGCTTTGATTACATTAACTATTTTATGGGGGAGGCCATGCCATCTTAGGATTTTCCACAGTGCATCTCTGTTGACACTGTCAAAGGCTTTCTCAAAATCTATGAATAATGCATATGTTGTGCTATGCCACTCATTTGCCTGTTCTAATATTTGTCTAAGTACAAATATGTGGTCTATGCATGATCTTCCTTTCCTAAATCCTGCCTGCTCTTTCCGAAGTTTTTCCTCAAGTGTTGGTACAATTCTGTTGATGATTATTCTGCAAAATACTTTACCGGTGAGTGGCAGTAGGGTAATACCTCTCCAGTTCCCGCAATCTCTGAGGTCACCTTTCTTTGGTAGTTTTACTATAAGCCCAGTTTTCCACTCCTCTCGGGCTTTTTCTAGATCCCAAATTTGTTGTAATATCCGGCAAAGTTGTTTTGGTGTTTCTGTTTCTTCTGCTTTCAACATCTTAGCAGTCACTTCATCTTCACCTGGTGCCCTGTCTGATTTTAGCTTCTTTATCGCCTCCTTTACTTCATTTATTGTTATTGGTCCTGTATTGATGTTTAGTTCCGTTTTAGAGTAAGATGAGAATGTGTAAATGAAAATGGATCATTACTAACTAATAATGGAGATACAATGAGGGAAATTAAAAGGAGGACATCTATCGCTCTTCAAAAAGTTTTTTAAAAAATAACGAAGCTGTGGAGATGAACAGACAGAACTACACAAATAAGATTTTAAAGGGCATGCATCTTTCCGCTTCGCAACGTATGCCAGTGAGACCTGGACGTTTAACAAAACAGCTGAGAAACAGATAAATGCCTTTGATACAGAAGAGTTCTTCAGATATCACGGACACACAAAAAAACCAAATATATCCATACTATAAGAACTTAATACTGAAGAAGGCTGAAATTTTTTGGACACATTAAATGTCATGAGAATTTGGAGAAGACCATCTTGGAAGGATACATAACGGGAAAAAAAGAGAGGAAGACCAAGGCGAAGATGGCTGCAAGGCACTGTTGATAATCTGAAAACAGATGCATCTACATCAGGGCATCTTGCTTCCAACCGAGAGATCTACAAAAGTGCTGTTAGGGAGGCAAAGTTCCGCAAAGGACATGCAAATGATTGACTTGGTAAAAATATTAGTAGTTTTGTCAGGTAACGTTGTTTTACGATTATGTACCCACGGAAAAAGTAAGTAGGCAATGCTTTAAAAAGCGCCATGAACGTGCTCAGGTGATGATTGAAATACAATTTGCCATACATTATGTTTCATTATCTATATCAGATAAAAAGGTAACTTTCAGACCAGTCACATATCACAACAAAGTGAAAAAAAAGTCATCTAATGTGCCTCACCATCCCAAGAAAAGAAAATCAGGGTTTCAATATCGTGTGTGTCATCCTCGGGCAGTTATCACTGCTTGACACCAACTTCTCATCGAACCAATGAAACTTTGTATCAATTGTTGAGGCATGTTATTCCATTTTTTTGCACCGCTTGGGCTAATTCTTGGCGGTTTCCAGGACGATTGTGTCGTCTTCGCAACTTGCTGTCTAGTTCATCCTAAATATGCTCAATAGGTGATAGGTCCAGTGAAAATGGTGGCCACGGCAAGAAAGTAATCTGATGTTGTTGAAAGGGGTCCCTGGTCGTACGTGCGACATGTGGACGAGCGTTAACCTGCTGCAGCATCACGCTTTGTCCATTAGCATCCAGAAAAAGCATCACGTGGCGTGTAATGATTTCGTCTTTGTATTGTAAACCTGTAAGGTTGTCATTGAGGAAGACTAGGTTTGTTCGGCCAGCATAGGAAATTTCTCCCCAAACCATTACACTGCCTCCTCTCCTCCTATCCACTCTATGCACACAGTTATTCGCAAGGCGTTTTCCTCTTCGCCTGTACGCTAAAGCACGTCCACCATGGCCTTGCAGACAGAATCTGGACTCATCAGTGAATAGGATCCGCCTTCATTGATGACAGGGCCAAGCACCAATCAAGCAGGTTTGTCTGTGGCGAACTGTCAGTACTGGTCCAACTGAAGGCCTATGAGGTAAGAGATTTACCTCTCTGAATCTGTTCCGTACTGTCCTGCCCGACACACGTCTTAAACCTGGAATGTTGCTGGCAGTCCATGTTGCCTAGAGAAACCTATTACAAATGTGCATGAGATGGATGTAGCGGTCTTGTGAAAGGGTGGTAACTCGTGATCTATATCTTCTATGGCGGTTAGCAAAGAATCATTTTTGTTAAAACGACTTTGAAGGGGTGATATTGTGTTCTGTGAACATCAAAACGTCGAGATACTGATGCTACTGTTGATCCAGCAATTAACATCCCAAAACTGTTCCTCACTGATGTTCGTTCAATCTTGGCATGATGAAAAAAGATGTTTATGTTGGAATTCTACTACTCTTTTCTTCAACGGTTATGTGAAGAGATATCTGAGAATAGAATTACACACTTACCCTCATTTTATCCGTGGTCAGTAATCAATCATGGATCACTGCACGTGATTTCACTGGATCTGTGATTATCTCCCCATGAATAGTGCGATCAACTTCGGGCAGCACGGGGAAGTGGACAACACTCAGACTAAACTTTGTGCCAAATTTGATTTCATTTCACTCATGACAACGTGATTGGTGCGCTTTACACCACTGCACACTTACTTTTTTCCGTGAGTAGTCTTATACCATTAAGGATTAACAATATACCGGTGCTTTCTTATTCATGTAAGAATATTCAATATTATAAAGTTCTACTTTAAAAAAAACTTATGTTTAAACCAATTTAGTGAAAATACCAGTACTTTCTTCTAAAGTTTCAGTAGCTTTTGCGAGGAGATAAATTTGTCAAAACTTATCCAAATGAGCCTTCATTCTTTGAATAAAAGAATATATTCCGAAATTCCAGTGTTATTTACAGTTTCTTCTAGTCAGAGACAAGGTAAATTATTAGTCACTTTAGTTCAGTATATCAGTGATCGCAAAAACGAACAGAAATGTCGATATATTTGAATGAACCTTATCAGTAGAGTGGGTGTTTTCTTCTATTTCGTCTATCTACAAAAATAAGTTTTTATATTTTCCTACTTTGTTTTCGGCTTAGTTTTAACTGACCATACTCGGCCACAGTGGTGAGACAAAGCTTGCAAAAAAATCAGCAATTTAAATAGTTTGACTTTCTAATACACATTACTGCTATTTTATGCAATCTGCTCTGTCTGACGACTGAGACTCATGAAAACATTTACAGACTTTTTGTTACTGAATAGAAAAAAAACAAAACAAGGACAAACGACGGCCGCTCAAGCACGCTGCCTGTTTCACAGACCTACATAGTGGTCATATAGTAGCAACACAAGTCAGTTATAGTAGCAACACAAGTCAAGTATAGTAGCAACACAAGTCAAGTATAGTAGCAACACAACACAAGTTCGAAACTTTCAGACTCTGCTACAAACGTTTCTGAAAATTTCACATTACCATCCTATGCGAATTCCTAAATCGTTATTACTGAGAAATACAGCACAGTGGTGTGTAATTATTATCATTATTCCTCTTCCTCTTCCACCTCTTCCTCCTCTTTCTCTTCTTCTTCTTCTGTTGCTGAGTTTTATGGTTCTAACTTCAGACATCTATATTTATTGTTGCATAAATTGTGAAGCCTTTTGAGGGTAATGTTTTATTCACCAAAGTTTGTTTTCTAATGTAGTTCCGAGAATCCAGAACCGGGTTCAGACTACTTTGTAGAGGGGGCAAGGCTCCAGGATGTGCTCTGGAGTCTATGTGCCTGTTTCGCATGTGCAATCAACGTATGTGATAGTCCTAACAATCGGCAGTGTCCCGTGCGTAGTCTGGTTCTTGACGTGCGAGTTGCGGCGTTAAATGATGGGCTGTGCTGTTCTACCCATAGCTTTTTGTACGGATGCTTTATTATAGTTTTGGCTTCAGGATATTATTATGTTGATGTTGTGGTTCCCCCTCCACATTTGACAGACCTGTTAGCTTCTTCGTTTCCCAACAGGCCATAGTGTTATGGAATCCACTGGACCGAAACCACCTTTTCGTGAAAGAGCACGCACAACATCTGATTTGTGTCTATTTCTAGGGGTTCTTTGGGCACAGCGGACATTTTATGTTGGTGAATTGATGTCAGTGAGTAAGACGATGTGACTGCAAGTCTGAGCTATGGTGTTAACTAGTCTGGCAGCTCTAGCAGCGCAGTGAGCTCAGCAGCTCGATAGTTGGTGGTAAAGAGCATGCAGATATGAAGTGTGAGACAGTATATCTGTTTGATAGTGAAATTAACCTCTAAAAAAGGGGTGGCAAATAAAAACAAATCATTCTATAAGTTGAAAAATGAAAATAATTTTAAAGAATTGGAAACACTAGGGTTTCTCAGTTTTTTCCTGTCGATATTAAAATTTCCCCTGTGGTGTCCCTCCATCATTTTAAAAAAATTAAACACAACCCTAGGATTAAATGAAAGTTGATATAATATCTTAAATTATTATACGTGACTGAAGGATTTAAGAAGAATAGATGTAGTTCTTTTGACTCGTGATATATGGCTGTGCAATGTCGTGTTTCAAACATCTTTCATACATAAGTTCTATTTCATTTGTTATGGCAGTGCGTAAACCATATACTGTGAAGAAAATTCTGGCAAAAACAAATCGTAAAATTTCTTTGACAAGCTGCGTGCTTTGTATCCTCTCACATTCTCATAACTTCTGCACTTTTATTTAGATATGTAGCAGGTGTAGTTTTAACAATTTGGAAAAATTCTATCCGTATGATGGGTGCAACGTAGCTTTCGATTGGCAATATTATTTCTGTTTCCAAGTAGAAGAAAAAAAATATCTGGATTACATGAAATATCTAGCAAACAAGACAAATACAACAACATACTTACCTTTCAGCGTCGTCAATGTGAACTTGGTAAAATATATCGCTATTCTGTAACTGTTTTTTCAATTCTTGTAGATGCTTTGGAGAGACAAGATAGTCACCAGAGGAGTTCACACGCCGGAGTTCTCGCCATGGGTCTAACTATGATAGATAATATGTAAGAATTTATTTATCAAGGTGTTCAAAGGTAAAAACTATTTTTTTTGCCAAATAAATTGAAGTAAATGCAGGACTTCAGCGTTTATTATGAATGAAATTCTGGGAAAGGGAATATATTATATTACTGATTTTTTTTCATCTTGGCAGATACGTTTGTACCAACTAATGTCAACTATTTTGTGATATTTGCCATCTTTCAATTTGCTGTGCTCTTATGAATCTCATTATACTACCATTCATTGGCATAAACGTCAACACTAATAAACATAGTTTGTATTGAAAGGCAAGTCCATCCGCGGTTTTGGTTCCCATCTTGACCTTTCTTTCCTCCTGCAAGAACCCAATACCACCTACATAGTTTTTTTTATTTCTTCTTCATTCTTGTAAATGAAGGAACATGTTTAACGCATTCATTAGAAATGTCTTTGTATCCCTGTTTCAGTAAAAAAAAATAATCATAGTTTCTAAACGATTAGGTCTGAAAACAAACTTTTATGAATACTTGAAAGGATATTTTTGTAAAATATTATCTTATATTGTTATTTTATTCATTATGTATATTGTGATTTTGGGTTGGGGGTTTGCATGTGAGTTGAGAGTTGCTATTATGATTGTTACTTATTACTTCTCATCTCTCCTTATTTATTCTTAATTACTTTATCTCCTTTTTAACTTCTCCACTTATTACTTCTCCCCCTCATATCGCTTCTCACCCCCCCCCCAAATCTCACTTCTCCATCTTTTAATTGAGTCACTCTATATCGCCGTCAAATGGCCGTCAGTGGAGATTTATGTAGTGCTCATGGTTTAAATCGCTAGCCTAATGTAATGAGATGATGCCCAACGAAATACAGCTGTACCTGGCATACTCTAAATTACCGAGCCTCTCCTGACAAATCCTACACAGGTTCTTTTCCTGTGTCAGATGGTGTCCTTTTTAGCTCCTCTAAATAACTTTTGTGGCTGAAAAATGGACTTATCATCTCAGTCGTTGTCTAGCTCCTCCAGAAATCAAAAAGTACTCAGAAGGCATAAATTTGATGCAGAAAAAGGGTTGGTTTATTATCAACACCAGACGCCACGTACGTTTACACAAGATAACGTATAAACACACACAACAGGACTCGCTACAGCAATTAAACTTCACGCACGAGAAATATGAACATGCCATGACACATCAGCATGAAAGAACCAAAAGCAGCACTCCAAGTGACGCCCTTAACTATTCAATATCTCTACTAATCTCTTTTCATTTTACTCTTAGAATATATCTCCATCATTAATTTAGAACTGGCTACACTCCCTTCTAGGAGCTAACTTGCCAGTTCACACATATATACGCAGGGACTCTGTCTGCGCTCAACATAGAAACCAACAGATTGCAAATATGAAATGGTTCGATGAAACATAAATTAAACCATGGTGTCTCAATGATGATACTAAAGATGAACATAACATATCATTACAAATCAAGTGCATTAAACACTGAGCAGCACACCCCACGTGCACCACACACAACACTTAGAGAAATCACATTCCACTGTCTATAAATCAAAAGTTAAACTTGTGCATTCATGAAGCATGATAATTAAAAGTTACAGTGATGAAAAATTATGCATTTCAACGTCCTAACTCATCATTAAACACTCAACACTGAACACTTCTCACCGCACATACTTATACAGCTCTGCATCCGACATTCAAAAACTTACGTATGAACGTCACCACCATGAGCCGGTTTGTAACAACATCTGGGTTCATAGCTAGATAATCCTTGCATCCAACATTACAAATACATATATTTAATAATACATCAGACACTTCAGACAAAACACGACATGGCTCCCCAGAAACACGTGCTGCCGCCACAAGGCTTTAAACAAAGACTGCCTTAACTCAACACATTACACTACCTGATCAATACATCGAAAACCCCCTACCGGATATCCAAGGAGCCGCTTGACCCGATCTCCCCGAATCGACCGCTTTCGGAAAGCTAAATCAAGCTCACCCTCTATTTCATATTTTCAAAGAAAGCAGAAATTTCCCTTTTACTTCTGTATTTCATTTTTTTATACTGCAGTTTAAATGTAATATAAGCTGCTAATATTAGGGGAATGAGGACGTTTTATTCATGAATTCGTTCGAGTCTTAAGAATAACTGTAGGAATTCTAGCTACAACGGATCATCAGAACGGCAGGAAAATAAATATGATCTAAACTATTTTTTTCTAGAATTTGTTACTTTTTCCAATCGAATTTTACTATTTTACTATTTCATCCTCCCTCCTCGTGGAACAACATCGAGAACCTGACCAGAAAGCACTCCAGCCGAATAAAATCCCATGACGCAATACACAGTAGGAACAAATATCTCATACCCTTCTCATACCCTTGCTCTGTGACGCAAAAGAGGTTACAGTTGGACACAAAAACGTCGCGATCCTTTCAATTTTCTCAGTCAGTCTGTCATTTGGATGTCCCTTGGGGAACTTTACCTCTCTAACAGCACTCCTGTAGGCCTCTCGCTTGTAAGCAAAATGCCCTGCTGCTGATGCATCCATTTGCAGATCATCAACGATGTTATGCAACCATCTTCGCTTTTGTCTTCCTCTCTTTCTTTTTCCCATTATGTATCTTCCCAAACGGTCTTCTATAGATTATCATGACGTTTAATTTTCTACTTTCTCTAAATTTACTCCAGCTAAAAAAAGATCCATGTCTGAATGATGTCCCCCTCAAAGGTACCCACAAGCAATAAATGTAACGTATCTTCTTGACTTATAATAAATAAATATTCATCTTAAACACATACATATACACTTACGCACATTCATGTACGCACTCACATACACACACGAGCACACACATGCATGCACACTTACATGCGTACTCAAAGCTATTGACAAATAAGAAATAGAGATTTTGAAGCAATATCAGTAAAATGAACTTTGATGCTGCCTTTGTTGAGGCTTTAGATACTTGTAGTTTCTTGGAAAAAATAATGAGTTATATATATATATATATATATATATATATATATATATGCATACTCAAGCTCCTGTTTCTGTTATTTCTTTACACATTTTCCGTTTCGTAAAACTTTACTTTCGTTCCACTTCAGCTATTCAATGTTTAACATATAACTGGAAACACTGCATGAAACAGGACGGGGAACTGACTGATTGATCTCAAAAGGCAGTATCACTAGTCAGGATATTCCGTACCTTTTCCACTACATCCCAGTAACTAACTTGAGATGTGTGTACCGATTTTCGCTGTCGCGCGTTAATTGTGGGTTCATCGCATCCATCCATAGAGGGAGATTTCGTTCATTAACTCTGCTTCGGTCGCAATTTCTTCATTCTGCGTGTATGTAGAGGTTGTTCTCCCGCCCCAGCTCCTCATCCTCTTCACAATAGTCTTCAAGTAAGTCTCTCTTGTCCAGTATCAGTAAACCATGAACTGGTTTTCCAGCCACGGATGGCGGTCGTGAACAGCAAATTAAGTGGATATTTTTTTCAGTGATTGTGGTAGGCTAGGACTTGAAGTTTTGTAACTTTACCAGAAACGAGTTAGATTTTCGCAGCAGTCGATCAATGAAATGCCTGTTCTATGTTGCTGATGCACAATTTTTATGTTATTGGTTGCGAGCGATCACAGTCAAATAAGTTATGCTGCAGGTTAAAACGCTTTCAACTGAACATGATAGAGAATTTGAGGAGAGGGGGGTCTGGAAGGACTGGACTTTTATAACAAATGTGTGCTGGCAACGATCACTGACTAGTACAGTCACTACCCGGAAGGAAACATGCCAAAAAACCCTAACAGTGTGGGCAAAGTAAGAGAACAAATATTGTAGGATTAAACCTCGAAAAAATCGTAGACAAAGCACTTTAGTGGGGTGCTAGTTGGCTAAGTCGATAGTACGCTGTTCTCTCGTGGCTAGACGGCTGCTCGTCCTACCGGAGTCCGTGTTCGAATCCCAGGTAATTCTCTTGTGATTTTTCTTTCTCTCACGTCTCACTAAAGTGCTTCGTCTACGATTTTTTCGAGGTTTAATCCTACAATATTTGTTCTCTTACTTTACCGTACCAAAACCTCGTAGTTTCCTATTTATAAATAACAGTGTGGGCGTGCGAGTCATATAGTTTGTGAAAGCACAAGCGACATGTGCAATTCAGGTGAAAGGGATGCAATAACATAACGACGAGGAAGAACAAACGTCAGAATTAACTTTACTTTCTCCGAAACTTTTCATAATCCAAACCCTTAGTTTCTGAACAGAAATCCATTTTTATGATGAGAACAAAAATGTAACTTAATGTCAGCAGACGATAATTGCAAATTGTCTGTGACTTCCTTACTACATTGACCGCTCAGAGATCGTGAGTTCATAGGTGAACCATTATCATAACGGAGGTAGAATGAAGGAAATTAGAAGGAGGATGTTATCGCTTTTCCAAAAAAAAAATAAATAAAACAACTAAAGAAACTGCGGAGTAGGACAGACAGAACTACAAAAAGAAGGTTTTTAAGGACATGCATCACCTTTCCCAAAGAAATATATGCCTGTGAGACCTGGGCACTTAACAAAACAGCTGGGAAACACGATAAATACCTTCGAATGTAAATGTCATAGAAATAGTCCTTCAAGTATCATGACACAGTAAAGAACAAATATATCCATACTACAAAAACTTAATACTGAAGAAGGTCGGCTAGTAAAGGAGATTAACAGAGAAAGCTGAAATATTTTGGACATATTAAACGTCATGAGAAGTTGGAGAAGACGGTCTTGGAAGGGTACTCAAGGGAAAAAGAAAGAGAAGAAGACCAAGGTAAATATGGCTGCAAGACATCGTTGACGATCTGCAGATGGATGCATCAGCAACAGGGTATATTGCTTAGAACCTAGAGGCCAACAGGAGAGCTGTTATGAAGGCAAAGTTCAGCAATAGAGATGCAAATGTGTAGTGGCTAAGCTGTTCCTACTTTTATTTTAAATAGTCGTAACATTTTGGATTTTTATACCCCCCTTTACACTATTACTTTGGTATAATTTTGGAGTATTAGCTCGACACAAATAAAATAATGTCTTTTTAATTTCAAAGGTACATGAACTGACAGACTATACAATTCTAGCATCATTTTCTTCAGCAGCTCAAAGACTGTACTGATTTCAAAAATCCTGAACATAAGAGGAAGTCGGAATTTTTTAATCTCTTGACTCACTTATCTTTCCACCTACTTATGCTTATAAGGATGCCCAAAAGCCATGTGTTCTTGAGAATAATATTAGTTATATAACAGTGAACAATATAAACCATTATATTGCATCTGATTTTTTTAAAAATTTCATATCTTCTCGAATTTAATTAACTTATCGTCACATAAAGTATTTAGGCATCAGCATCAATAGTCACTGAGAGTTTTCAAAGATAAACATCATAATCATACCAAATGGCGTCGAGGAAGTCATTTATTAACCAGACATGCATGATTTATAAATAGACTATTGTGAAGATTGAAATTTCTGTCTGTGAAAGAAATATGTACAGACAGTTCAGCCATCGCTAAATAGCGCACTAAAGCACATTTGACTAATTAATGAAAGAAAAGTATAACAAAATATTTTTATAAAAATGTGCACTTACGTTGAGAAAGGTCTGTAGTTGACGGATTAGTTTAATTTCTTCTGCCGTCCTTGCGTGCAATGTTAGAACTTGATATCTGGGAAAGTATCAAGTGTAGTTGGTTATTCACCACAGTCATCACTATTTCTTTGTCTGAGTTATCATTATTTTCAGTCGATGTTGTCTGATTGTGATGTTATCTTACATTACCGTTAAACGTCATATAGGAATCGCATGGTAGTTCGCCAGATTTTTCCTGTTTTCGGCGAGCTTTTCAACCTCATCAAGGGATTTTATGCCTGCTAATGTGGCCTCTCTTAACAATGCCCTTAACAATGTCAGTTTCACATGGTCGACCTCTTTTTCTTCGGCCTGTCCGTGTTCCATCTGATAGCTTGGTATGGAATTTTCTGATTGTTTCTTCTCATCACGTGACTGATATATGTCCATCTCCTTTTTCTGCTCACCCATGAGACAGGATGTATGTTAATTCATCTGTCTTATCTCTGCGTTGTTCTTGAATTCGTTCAACGTTATACTTTGTATTTTCCTAAGGCATTTGTTTTCAAAAGAGTCTAATTTTTTTCGGTTTTTTTTTCAGCATTAGCATGCATAAATGATGGTGGATATTATTACATTTGAATTAAATAATCTTAACTTGGTTTTTGTACTTATAACTTTTGAATTCCATATGTTCTCAAAATTCTTGAAGGTCAATATTGCTTTTGCAATTCTCATTCTAACTTCCTTACTGGTGTCGCCATCCTGATCTATGTTGCCGAGATATACTAATTGGTTACTTCTTTAAAAGCTGTTCCTTGTATGTGTATTTTTCCTTCGTGATTAATGAGAAGTTTCATTATTTTTGTTGTGCTCTTGTTAATTTCAAGTCCTATTTAATCTATCTAGTGAAGACAGGGTATCTGTTTTTCATATATGTTATGTCATATAGTTCTTTTAAAATGAAATAAAAAAGCTTTTCTTTCTCGTTATGATCTTTTCTTGTTATCGTGCCGTTATATGTTCAACCTTGCTATGGTTCTTGGTTTGGCTGAGGTCTATGAAGCTATACATGCAGATAGATCAATACGGACACAGACATATTTAACAGATGAAATACAGACAAATCGGGTAATAACTAGCAAAAAAAAACTTTGACAAATACAAACTCATATTCACATGCACATTCGGAAACAACATCAAGACTTAAAGCTAAAATAGGAGCGACCGAAAGGTAGCTAACAGGAAAAAAAGAAAAACAAATCGTGGAAGACCTAAAAAATAAGATTATAGACAGCGTCACAGAAAGGTCAGGATAAGCTATACCTCAACATACAAAAGAGCATGAGTGCTCAATATGGTGCAGTCAGCAGAAACGATGGAAGATAATACAGACTGCCCTAGAACAAACTACAGTTTTAATTGCATATATTTTTAATATATTTCTACACTGAAAATTACATTATACTACTCTGAGAAACAGCAGTCAATTTTTATGCTGAATCAGTCGAACTCAATATGAGCACATTTTTTGCTGTTTTACAAACATTAAGAAGAAATTCCATCTCTGACCACACACGACTTCGCATCTCTATAGAAGATCAGTGATAACTGCCGCAATTCCTAAACTACTGGTTTTCAACCTTTTTTTTCTCTCGCACTCTTTTCACCATGTGTCATCCTCCTTTTCCAAAACTGTTTGACTCAAAAGGTGCAATCCATTGCCAAGCTTTAATTTTTTTTTATGCATACATTTTTTCTACATACATTTGCTACCATAATGTTTGCAATGCAGTTTTACAAATTTAATAGTAGTAGGAAATGGTGATAGATTTTAAAATTGTGAATAGAGGTTGGCTTTTTTTAATACTTATAAATAATTAAACAGGTGTACATCGAAGCATACTTCAATAAACAAAAAAAATTCAGTAGAGTGGTGTCATTCAGTTTATTCAGGTGAGAAGTACAATATTTGCAAACCTGTGATTTTTTTAATTCTCCTCAGTATATGCAGAGAGGTGCTTAATATGACACAAAACAGGTCATTTTCGCTTCCAATTTACTCACAAAAAAGTACGTCTGCAATGCTTTAAAAAGCACCGTGAACATGCTCAGGTGATGATTGAAATAAACTTTGACACACATTATGTTTAATTATTCAATAACAGATAACATGATAACTTTCAGGCAGTCACATGTCACAAAAAAATGAAACAAAACTACCATAATATGGTTCACCATCTCAAGAAAAGAAAGTCAGGGTTACAGTATCGTGTGTGTCATCCTCGGGCAGTGATCACTGCTTGACACCGACTTCTCATCGAATCAATGACACGTTGTATCAATTGTTGAGGCATGTTATTCCATTCTTCTTGCACCGCTTGGGCTAATTCTTGGCGGTTTCCAGGACGATTGTGTCGTCTTTGCACCCTGCGGTCAAGTTCATCCCAAATATGCTCGATAGGTGAAGGTCCGATGAAACTGATGGCCATGGCAAGAAAGTAATCTGATGTTGTTGAAAGTAGTCCCTGATCACACTTGCGACATGTGGACAAGCGTTATCCTGCTGCAATATTAGCATCTTGTCCATTAGCATCTAGAAAAGGCATTACGTGGCGTGTAATGATTTCGTCCCTGTATCGTAAACCTGTAAGGTTGCCATTGAGGAAAACTAGGTTTGTTCGGCCAGCATAGGAAATTCTTCCTCAAACCATTACACTGCCTCCTCTCCTCCTATCCACCTCTAGCACACTGTACACTAGTGTACCGCCTGTACACTAAAACACATCCATTATGGCCTTGCAGACAGAATCTGGATTCATTAGTGAATAGGATCCGTCTCCATTGATGATAGGGCCATGCCACGTGGTGCCTGGCCCAGATCAAGCGGGTGTGTCTGTGGCGAACTTTCAGTACTGGTCTAACTGTAGGCCTATGAGGTAAGAAATTTACCTCTCTGAGTCTGTTCCGTACTCTCCTGCCCGACACACGTCTTAAACCTGGAATGTTGCTGGCAGTCCATGTTGCCTGGAGAAACCTGTTACGAAGGTGGATGTAGCTGTCTTGTGAAAGGGTGGTGATCTACCGCTTCTATGGTTGTCAGCTGTCTTGTGAAAGGGTGGTGATCTACCGCTTCTATGGTTGTCAGCAAAGGAACCATTTTGGTTAAAATGACTTTGTGAAGGCATAATATTGTGTTTCTATGTGCTATTTCTCGCTGATGTTCGTTCAAACTTGGCATGATGAAAAAAGTTGTTTATGTTGGAATTCCATTACCTTTTCTTCAATGATTACGTGAAGAGATCTCTGATAACAGAATTTCACACTTACCCTCATTTTATCCGTGGTCAGTAACCAATCATGGATCACTGCACGTGATTTCGCTGGAGCTGTGGTTATCTCCCCATGAATATTGCGATCAACTTTGTGCAGCACGGGGAAATGGACAACACTCAGACTAAACTTCGTGCCAAATTTGATTTCATTTCACTCATGACAACGTGACTGGTGCTCCTGACACCACTGCACACTTACTTTTTTCCGTGAAAAATCTGATTCGCAAAGATATGGTGTCAAAAATGGAAGCAATGTTAACTCATTTTGTCATACTTGGATAGAAAAAAAAGCACACCATGAATCAAAATTATGTGACTGATTTCTATTCGAACATATCCCTTGGTCCTAAAATAGTCTTCAGCTTAAGAAATTCATCTTGATAATCATCAGGAACTTTTCAGCTATAGTTTGAATGGATCTCCATCTAAATCCAACTCCTCATCACCGAGTTCAGGAAAATATCGGCTGAATTCATTCTCAAAATGTTGGAAAATTTCATGTTGTGCACATTCTTTAAGCACTTGATCATCACCACCAGCAACAAGAACTGATGACAAGTATTGCAGATATTGCAACATTTTTATATTAACCTTTCTTGTCTAATTTTCCTATCTGCTCATAAAAGTTTTCAAGAAATCAAAGTTTTATTTTTTTATATTCATTTCTTGCATATGAGGATTCCGTTTATTCAACTGTTTAAAAATGTCAACTAAATAGGCGAGATCTCATTATACAACCAGGCAAAAAAATTCCATCTTACCCTGATGAAAAAAATAATTTGAGCTAATTGCTAAGCTCAAATATTCGTTCAGTTACATTATATCTTGAAATCCGTCGAATCAGCTTTATCACTGTGAGAAAAACAGCAAATAATGGTCAATGCATACCTCGTTGAAAAATCATGAGTTGAGAGCATCCCCTTTGACAGAGTTCAAAGTTCAAATTGTTTGTTTGATTCAAAACCTTCTCTAGTGGAGCTGGAAGTGTTTCTGAGGCCTGTGCCCGATAATGGATCATACAGTTAATGCCTTTCACTTTTCTGGAGCTCGCTGCTCCATCCGTAGAGTGTGAAGGCGCCGAACTGAATGTTTAAACGCCGCCGGTTTGGACATTCCAGTTTGCGGTCATTTTCGCATTTTCTCTGGGACTGGGGCGTGTCCTGCTCACGTGATTGTGTGGCAGTTTTCGGGTTAACGCCCGTGGCGGCAGCATGGGAGATCGTGTCCTGGCATGTATCTCATGTATTCGTGCTTCAGTTGTCATATGTGTCATCATGTCGGGTGAATGGAATGTCTTAATCCCAGTTTGCTGACCAGCCGGTGGTAATGTATATTTCTTGTAAGTTTTCATATGTCAGACGTGGAGTGTTTTGTAAATGTACATGGTGAACAGAGTTAGTGTTTTAAGTGTAAGATGAAGTTGATGGAAAGGGTAGGGATATGTTTCACTTTTATTATTATAATTGATGCACATTTCATATGTAATTTTGCAATGCATTCATTTGATCCCATTTGTTATTATTTGCTTCATGTTAAATGTTATAGGTTGATGCAGTTCAATACACCGCGTTATTTAGTGTTTTCTTGTGTGTATGGGCACCTGAATTTTGTGGCTTATGTAAAGCGTGCCAAAATGAATATGGAATGTATAGAAGCTGTAACTGAGAAAATTATAAGAAAAAGCCACTGCCACAGGATTGAAATAAGGACTTAGAAGTTGTGAGTTCAAATAGTATTAGAAAATGAGCGTCACTAAATGGCGCCTTGTTATATTTTATGTGTAATCTATCAGTTGTGTTATAAATGAGAATTTTGTATAACTTATATGTTGCTGTGGAAGAAATTGTACTGTGTCGCATTGTTATATGGTGTAGTCCAGGATGACGTTTTGTGAAGTTAATAAATCTTTCAATATTTCCTTGATACCAAAATATCTGATTTTCGGAGTGATTATTATTGTTGGTGGAGACAGAGGGAGTGAGAGAAAAGCTGAGCTGGGGGACCTTGCTGGACGACGACTGGAAGAGAGAGAACCAGGGGTAGAAGATCGTCCTGCACGTACCGCTACCCGGGGTGTTCCAGGCACAGCTGTAGTCTTTGGCCACCAATACCCGGTAGAGAAAGGCTAGCTATTTAAGCCAGAATACCAGAGATGCACCGTGGACGACGGAAGCATTAGAAGATCACGGAGATGAAGAAGAGTTATATAGCGGATTAAAAGAATGCTTAGGTAGTGAATAAGCTGATGTAAAGCAAGATAATATAATGATGTAATAAGCACCTAGCGATAAAATAAATGAGTATATTTTGCAGATCCCCTTTGACAGAGTTAAAAGTTCAAATTGTTTGCTTGGTTTAAAACTTTCTCTAGTGGAGCTGGAAGTGTTTTTGAGGCCTGTGCCCGATAATGGATCATACAGTTAATGCCTTTTACTTACCTGGAGCTCGCTGGTGCTCCATCCGCACAACACCCACAGACTTTTTACAGAAGATTTTATGATTGATTAAACTTTTTATGAAAGATGAAATATTTCCTAAAAATCTGAGATCTTGGTAGTTGCTTCAAATTCTTAGAACAAAAGAGAAACTCGCCTTAAATGAACTTGAGTGAACATATTTTGCAAATACGAGAAACTGGGAATACAATGCCACATCAGTTGATTCATAAGTTGAATAAGCCAGATGCTGCACAGTTCGATCCCTGATGTCAGTGACCATGTCGCTGATTATCCTTCGAGCAGTATTATTTGACAGTACTGCAAGTTTTTCCCCAGTCCATTTCCCATTACAATTTCCACCATTTTCAGAGTGCAAGGTTTGATCAGAACTTCCCCAGTTGTGCATGTTTTTCTTCTTTGTTATCTCCAGTCCTATGACATACAAAATTTCAGTAACTTTGTAGTTCATTTCTTGGAATGACATTGTATCCAACTTCAGCTTTGAGAGCATTACTTGTCATTGTATTAATTATGCAACTGTTGCCTCAACTTCATTGGTTTCATAGAATCATTTAACAAAGCTTTGCTACAGATAACACTCTGAAACTTTTCTTTTGCATTGATGATGATGGATGTGTCCATACTGAATTACATAGATCATCGTCTCTCCTTCTTTTCTGACACTCATGATGGGTTCCAAAATCTGTGAAGAAAAAGTCAGATATAATTATAAACTGAATATTACACAGATTACAAAGTGAAACATTTATGTTTATAAAATGCATACTTTATACTGATGTCATGTAACAATGACGAATATATGACCTTCATATAAGTTACAAAGAAGCAGTGGCAAATCTTATGTCTCCTTGGAAGAATTGCATTTTTAATGAGATAATAGTGTAATAAATGATTAAAATATGCCTTAAATGACACTGAAACAGTAATATATTATACTCACATTCTGAACAATCGATTAGCATCAGTGGCAGCAACAAAATGTCAACAAGGAAACAAAAAGGATGCAAGTTCTGGTAACAAAATCCGGCGATAGGTTTTCTAAGGGAAACTCCAACAATTAGAATAAGCAAAAATATTGCCATTGAGCTTCAAAGAGCTCTTAACTGAGTGGCCATAAATCGGCTATTACCTTAGAAAGAAATAATTTAATCTCTGCCGTTCAATAAACTATCATGTCTGCACACTGCAAACAATTTACAGAATTGTACTTTGTAAAAAGATCAATATTTCAACAACTTTCTGTCAGTCAGTGGTTTCAATTCCCCCTCACCCGAAATCCTAAAACTTCCCGGGAGGAGGGGGATTGGTAAAAGTGAATGTGGAAAATTCCCCACTGGCTGAGAACCCCGGTCCTTGATGGAGCTTAGTTTCAGTTTTTGTTTTCATTTTACATTCTTCTTCTTCTTCTTCGTTCACTTCTACCACCAAAAACCGCACTGTGAACCTACTGAATTCACGCATGTGGTCCTCGTTAGGGCCTGTGGTCCCCTGTGTGGTCCAAAATAGACCACACGAGTTCCACGAAAGGACCACAAGGGGTTCAGAGTATCACAGTGCTTTAGCCTGTATTCTTGGTGGGTCTCGGAAGCGGGATTGCGTGACAACGTGGTTTTCATTGCACCAGTTTGGTCTAGGGTTGGACTTTCTCACCGGAAGACCTCGACGTGTTTGGAATATCAGTGCATCCCCACTGGGTGAGAGGCGTTAGCCCACCCAGGCCAGAGTTGGACTTTCTCACCGGAAAACCTCGACGTGTTTTGAGATACCCGTGTATCACCGACGGGTGAGAGGTGGTTGCCCATCCAGTCCAGGGTTGGACTTTCTCACCGGAAAACCTCAGCGTGATTAGGATACGCAGACATCCCCGCCGGGTGAGAGGTGGTTGCCTATCTAGACTTCCCTGGTCCAGTGTCTCCGACTTCAGCATTTTGCGGTCGTGGCCGCTACCCTTCCTAGTTGTGACCAGGATGGAGCTTTTGTCCAGGAGGACGAATCCTCGCCACTAGTGACTTCTACCCCTGGGTTGAGCCGGTTTAGGCATTTCCCAGTATGGGCATGTTTGGGACGGGACCGACCTCTAGGGCAGAGGTACTGTGACATTCATAGCCTTCAAGATTCACCCCTGGTATGAGCCGGTTTAGGCAAAATTCACCAGTATGGGTGTTTATCAGGCGTTACCGACCTCTAGAGCGGAGGTGGCATGACATGTCTAGCCATCGAGTTCCACCCCTGGTGTGTGCCGGTTT
Source organism: Achatina immaculata (assembly GCA_009760885.1). Lineage (NCBI taxonomy): Eukaryota > Metazoa > Mollusca > Gastropoda > Stylommatophora > Achatinidae > Lissachatina > Lissachatina immaculata. Next base: position 10,502,586 of record CM019709.1, on the reverse strand, counting down.
AGGCATATTTCACCAGTGTAGGTGTATTTCGGACGTAGGCGGCCTCTAGAGCAGAGGTGCTGTGGTATAGCTCTCGTAGCGATACTACTGGACATACCAGGTTAAACTTCACTTTCCACCACCTTTTCCCATCGGCGCTGCACAGTAACCTTTATTTCCGCATTTACTTCCTTAACCGGGAGGAGCTTCACTCCACGCGCGGCATTTGAAAAGTCAAGCCAGCAGTGACTTAACCTCTGGGACAAGCCGGTTCATGCATTTCACTCGATATGACTGCACTCAGGACGTGGCCGACCTCCAGACCAGAGGTGCCGTGATTTGACTGTTTGCTTCGCTTTATTCTTTCAACCACTTTTTCCGCAGTGATGCTGCGCGGCAACCTCATTTGCAAATTTCTTCATTGGCCGGGAAGAGCACCGCTCCACACACGGCAGCTGAAGATCTCGCCAACAGCGCCGTGTTGAGTCAAATTAAGCCGCAGTCTCCACTCCTGGTGGTGCCCTTCTGTCAATTCCTTTAAGTTTCAGCTTTGCAACCATACTTCCCCCGGAACCCAAAAACTTTGGTTTCCCGGAAGCTGCCCGCAGAGTCATCGAAGCAACTCCTGCGGATCGCTAGTCGGCATCGTTTATGGTCAGAACTACGACGGTATCTGATCGTCTTCGCGCCTCTGACTTTCGTTCTTGATTAATGAAAACATTCTTGACAAATGCTTTCGCAGTAGCTCGTCTTGCGGCGATCCAAGAATTTCACCTCTAACGCCGCAATACGAATGCCCCCGTTTGTCCCTGTTAATCATTACCTCCAGTTCCGAAAACCAACAAAATAGAACCGAGGTCCTATTCCATTATTCCATGCACCATTATTCAGGCAGCTGGGGCCTGCTTTGAACACTCTAATTTTTTCAAAGTAAACGCGCCGGCCACCCGGGACGCTCAGCGAAGAGCACCCGCGGGAGAGAGCCGGCAGACGGTAGGGCAGGAGACAACGGGCAGTGAACCGGCGCGAGCCGGACCGCCCGCCTGCGCCTGAGATCCAACTACGAGCTTTTAACTGCAACAACTTTAATATACGCTATTGGAGCTGGAATTACCGCGGCTGCTGGCACCAAACTTGCCCTCCAATAGATCCTCGTTAAAGGGTTTAAAGTGTACTCATTCCAATTACGGGGCCTCGAAAGAGTCCCGTATTGTTATTTTTCGTCACTACCTCCCCGTGCCGGGAGTGGGTAAGTTGCGCGCCTGCTGCCTTCCTTGGATGTGGTAGCCGTTTCTCATGCTCCCTCTCCGGAATCGAACCCTGATTCCCCGTTACCCGTTACAAACATGGTAGGCATGTCACGTACCATCGACATTTGATAGGGCAGACATTTGAAAGATGCGTCGCCGGCACAGAAGGCCATGCGATCAGCACAAAGTTATCCAGAGTCACCAGTTGGGACGCCGCGCCCCGCGAAGGGCAACGACGATTGGTTTTGAACTAATAAAAGCGCTCTTTCCACGAGGCTCGGAGCTTGGTAAGCATGTATTAGCTCTAGAATTGCCACAGTTATCCAAGTAGGATCGTGTCATCTAAGGAACCTCGACTGATTTAATGAGCCATTCGCGGTTTCACCGTGAGACAGTGTGAACTTAGACATGCATGGCTTAATCTTTGAGACAAGCATATGACTACTGGCAGGATCAACCAGATAGCTTTCTTCACCGAACCTTTGTCGGATATCTACCGACAGACCGACGCGGGGCAAGGGAGACAGCGCTCTGCTCAGAGCGGATACCTTTCGACCCCGGCGGCGTTTCACTTCCTTTAACCGGCGGGGGCGGCTCTCTCTGCTCTAACGAGCGGAGAAGAAAGCCTGGCCACCCGCAAACAACACACGTTACATACTGCAGACCCGATACTCTTTGCGAGAGATGGCCAATTTCGAGACCATCGGTCGACAAAACCGTACTACATCGTTATCACGAACCTGGCTGGCTAGCCGTTTACATGCTTCGCTCGACGGACAAACCACTTGCTTCTGCATCGAAACACCTTAACTCTCGCCGTCCGGGAAGGGAGCGAAAGCCTGTCTCCCCACGCACGGAACTCGAGAGCGCTTTTTCGCCAAAAGAACGGTCGGCCTGCGCAAAAGCAACAGCCCGCGCTGTGCAGGTCGGCGCAGCTCTGCGCGGCTGACGTTCATTTTACATAATTTTACATATTGTTTTCTCGTACCCCCAGAAGAAAAAAAAATTAATCGCCTTCTAATTATGGCTTCTCAGGACATCAGCTGTATCATTGTCTTTAGTTTGATGAAAAAAATGGTTAGCTGCATGCATGCAGTTTGGTCGTTTTTGTAGTGCATCACGGACTATACTCATCGGTAAGTTCAGCCACAATCTAAAATATTCAGTCCAATTTTTTAAACGCTGTGTTTGATTTCAGTCACGTTCGATCTTCCGATTTTCCATATCTGTGTTCTGTTAAAACTTTGTTTCTTAAAATGTTACTGTCATCTAAGCAATAGTTTTATCACAAGGAGCGTTTTCTTTTGCGCTTGCATCTAAATTCTTTTCTACAGTCATTTCATTTCTGCAAATCAGAACACACACTTCGCTTTTCCTGTGTCGCTGGTATGCTTGATTGATAGTCATTTCTTGGAAGCTTTTTAAATGAAGATTCCCCTAAAATTAAATATTATCCAAAACGAAAAAAAAATAATTTAACAACTGTAGCTTCATCTGATTCGAATTTATACGTTGACATTTATATTTTAAAAATTATATTTAAAACTCTGGAATTCTCTCTCCGATACTTACTTGAATACGTGGGATGACATAATCAAAACATGTACAACTATGTAAGATGTAATTAGAAAGTAATACAAGAAAAATAAAGAACAGAGCCTTTATGAGAGCCGGAGTGAAAGGAAAGTATAAGAGATAACTAGGAACATTTGTATGTTTATAGTAGACAGAAGGACTGACAGTGAATGCAGAGAAAGTTAATCGAAAATAGATTAAGCTATGGGAGGTGGAATAACACACAGGATTCCTTGATAAAATGCATCATTGAATATAACTGAATTGTTGTTTTTTTCCATTTCCTCATGCTCTTCTCGTTTTCTCTTGTTGCCTATTCTCCATTTCTTTTCTATCATTTTATAAAAGCTGAAATATACATTTCTACTTATCTTTATTTCGTTTAGTTCAATACATGAGGGGCCTCTTATATAAGTGAAAGTTTTATCAAAAGATGTGTATCATGTACAAGGATTGGCGTCAGAGCTGTCGTATAAAGCCAGTTAGAATTTTCCTAGCACATTCGCCAAGTCAATTAATATGCTTGTTGGAGAGCAGTATTGTGTGTTTAGACAGATGAGACCTTCATTGCGATGCTTTTGTTTTTGTAACAAAACCACAACTGGCACTTTTTATTCTTACGTCATTAGAATTACCTGTACTTACAGGCTAACCACTTGAACTACTTATTTACGAACTACTTATTTATCGATATAAATAACAGTATCGTCGCTGATTAGTGCATTGACTTCAGGATCTCATGCGGCAGGAATGTGTTCTCTGTCAACAAAGAAAAAGAAATCTGAAGTGTGCTGGTACGGGCAATTCTTTCCTGACCGGGATATATACACCCCCAGGAGGACACAACTGCTGGGTTACATCTTATGCACGGTCCATTCATGATTTAGCTCGCTTTGGGCGTTTTCTTTCGCTCTAAGCAATAAATCATGGAGTAGGATCTGTAGAAGTATACGTGAGATAACGTATGTTTTTTTTACAGAAAGGGCAATTGTTATAAGTCTCTTTTTGAACTTTTCCGTGGTCAGCTGAGAACGCCAAGGAGGCCGAGAAACCCGTGACAGAGAATTGTGGGAGAGACTATGAGTGGGAAGTTAGTCTTCGTTTGGATGTGTACCTGAGTGGACGGTTTTTGTTATGTCTGTGTCGAGAAAATGGATGTTGTAACTGTTACTGGAGCTGTGGGAGGATGAATGGACACGCCATGTGGCAGGCGTTGGTCAGAATATCGTCATCATCATATTTATTTTCATCCAATTCATCAATAAACATCATATCAAGTGATACGCAGGACTGATTTGACCTTTGTATCAGTGTGTTGCCAACTTTAGGATTGAAAGAGCCTGAAAGTGAAGTTGGTGGCTGGAGACAGTGAATAACTAATCCAGAAACACACAGAAACAGGGCTTCACGATAATGTACAAGTCAGAATCATCATGCGCATCAAGGCACAACACAGGCTTAACGAATGCCCCAATAACACAGTCAAGACAGGCACACATACGTCTTCAGATTTCCTTGTTTGCACTGTGTGCCCTACATAATTTGACTTTTTAAAGCATGTATGAAAATCTTCCAGATAGCCCATGGTATTCCAAGATCTGTTTCAGTTACATCCAAGGATATTACCTAGTTTCTTATTCTTTCGAGCCGTCTTATCCCCCTTTCCAGTGTTAAGGACCGCCCAGTGGTATGTACACTATCACCGAAAGAATTAATCAATTTGGAGCAAAACATTTGTGCTAAAAGGTCTGCTGATGTTATAATTTTTATTGAAGACAAGGTCAGCGTAGCCAACATCATCGTCCCTGAGTTTTGAGACAGTAGTGGAGTGCTTCGTTTGTTGCAGGCTGTGTTGTGTTATGCCACGACGTTGGTGCATTCCTATAGAGAACTTTGAACACCAATCTATTAAGTAAAAGCAAGACCAAAACCTAGAATGTTTAACATTTTGGCCACAAGAGATAAAAAACTTCGAAGTCCACGAGTACAACAAAGTTGGTCTTTTGACATCCATTTCTTCATTTTATTTAACAAGTTCTATTTTATTCGTCATGAAACGCATTCGTTAAGCTATTTTCATTTCCGATTCGAGGCCTCTAACAGCCGAGTGTTAATTTTTCGAAATTAGTTCATATATATATAAATATATAGTGATTCGTGGCAACCTGAGTCCGTCCTCTCTCTCTCTCTCTCTCTCTCTCTCTCTCTCTCTGTGTGTGAGGATCTATCTCACCTTTTTTATTTTGTTGCCCAGAATGACGTGCCTACTTCCTTTTTTTCTGTAAATTCGAGATTATCACTCCCAGTATAAGCATTTTGACATTTTCCAAACAATGTTTGGAGGCTATTACCCACTTTTATTTTTTGTTAGTTCGGGTATTTTTTTCCCAGTAATTCGTCCCAACTACATATCTTTCTTATCGGATCTTACTCTATAAAAACAAGTCTTTACTAGTGTTATTTTGAAGTGGCTCACTTGAAAAAAATTATGATTCCACAGAATTTGTTTTGTCAAGGTGGGGGTGGATGTGGACGAGCCGCACGTTCAGTAAGTCTGCCTCGCGCGGCTCGCCACATGACAAATGCGAAGATAGGACAATATAACAGTCAGACACAGAAATAAATTATTATTCATTATGATGAGAGTCAATGGCGACTGAGCACTCAGTCCAGCCGACGATATTGTCGATGCATATTTGTGTGATGAAGTTTATAATGTATATGTGTTGTGAATTATGTCTTCCTCGTAGTAAGAGGATAAATTCTGTTAGATGCATGGTTATCATCACAAGCTGGATGGGCGCATATCTAGTTCCATCAAGGCCTTCATCCGCATGGCTGGTAGATATGTATATGTCGAGATGGTGTTCTGGAAATTCGTAACCTGGCCGCAGCTGCTGCACTCAGTAAGGCGATCAACACAAGGCATTGTGGATGTGGGGAGAAGGAGTGATTTTATTTCAGTGCAATATCACACCTGAACTGTGTAATATTTTTCAGTGCAAAGTAATACATTATGGTGATGGGGCGTAGCAGCAGGGCTGCAAATATTATTCAGTGCATTGGCACATGGTGGTGAGGAGGCATGTGTTATATAAGGGGTGGATTTCGTAACAGCAGTGGCTGCATATGTTAATGAGTGCAAAGGCACATATATTTGTTTTATGAGAGTGTAGGCGTAGCTTATAAGGACCAGGAGATCCCATCCCAGCATCAGGCACACACACACACACATATATATATATATATATTGTTATGCTGCTTAGAAGGTTTCTACGACATTGATGATACACGTCATTCTTAATATGTTGCCTTGATTGATGCATGCCATTCTCAATATGTGTTACTTGATGATTACATTATAATTATGTCAGGTTGTTACCATGATGATACGTGCGGATGTCCTGTGTATGTCATGTTGTGTGTGACGTCATGTGATATATGTAGAGCTTTAATAAATGGTTGGAACTTGATTTAATGACTTGGATTTTACGTATTACATGTTTATTGTCTGGGTAAAGCTGGGGCGACAAAACAGGTGGCGGATGGTGAAAGTCCTCCAGATATGGATGATCCCTGTGAATAAGGAGTTGTCCAAATAAGTAGGCGCGGACCAACTGGCGGTAGACTCAGAGAGCGAGGTGGGGTAGTAGGTGGCTCTACTACTCCTATAAAGTGCCTCAGGTGCTCAGTGAAGGGAATACCAGGCGGGTCAGAGGCGCCTTAAAACCTCTCGCTCCCGCTGCCTTGCGGGTAGGACAGGGAGTCCAAAGGCTAGCGGAGAGTCCGTACACAAATCAACAGAAGGCAACGGGAAACCACTGTTGTAGCTCCCAAGAATAGTTATGCTTGAACAGAATAATCGATTCATCATGAACGACATTAATGGATGTTCCTCTGGAACAGCCTCGTCTGGTAGGGCAGCTCACGAGCCACAGGTGAGGCCAGATCGTCATCAAGCTACTGGTGGCAAAACTAACAAGTTCAAAATAGCAACATGGAATGTTAGAACTTTATTCCAGGCTGGAAAATTAACAAATGTAAAGATGGAAATGGAAAGGATGAAGATCAATATATTAGGAATAAGTGAAGTTAGATGGATTGGTGCAGGGAAGATAAACTCCGATAAATATACAATAATATATTCAGGAAGTGAGAAACATGAACGAGGAGTAGGAATTATATTTGATGAACAAACAGCAAGGACAATTGTAGGATATTTGAACATCTCGGATAGAGTCCTGCTAGCCCAACTGAAAGGACAACCAATAAACATAAATAGTATACAAGTGTACGCTCCAACATCTGAAAGTTCGAAGTAGATGTACAGATATTTTATAATGACATAGAGACAGCACTAAAACACACAAAGTCACATGAAGTTACCATAGTCATGGGAGATTTTAATGCCAAAGTTAGTAAAGGAAGAACTTGACATCGTTGGTGACTATGGACTGGGGGAAAGGAATGACAGAGGTTATAAATTAATTGAATGGGCAAGAATACACAGCATGGTTGTAGGAAACATCTGGTTTAAACAACATCCTCGAAAACTGGCAAAGTGGTGCAGCCCAGACAAAAAGACACTTAACCAGATAGACTACATATTAATCAACAAACGATTCCGCAATGCATTATTGACAACAAAAACCATGCCAAGAGCTGACTGCAATAGTGACCATGATCCACTCTGTGGAAAAGTTAGAATAAAGCTAAAGAAAGCAGGCAGAAAAGTGAGAAACATCAAACTGAATACAGAACTTCTTAAAAATGACCAAGAACTGCGAGAACAATACAAAGTTATTATAACAAATAGATACAATGCAATAGCAAAGATAAATAGTATAGATGAACAATGGGAAATGGTAAGGGATTCTATCCACCAAACTGTTAAGGAGATAATACCACCGAAAAAAGAAGCCCCTAAAAATAAATGGATGACAGACGACATCTTAGAACTGATGGACAAGAGGAGGAGGAGTAAAAATAACGAGGAAAAATATAGCAAGATAAATAAAGAGATAAGACGCAAATGCAGAGAAGCAAAAGAAGTGTGGTTAAATGAACAGTGCAGACAGATAGAGGACTCTCATAATAAAGACAGCAAAAACATGCGCAAACGAATTAATGAACTCACAGGCAGGAAAACAAAATATACGACAGGATGCCTCAAATCGAAAGAAGGTAAAATGTTAATGGGAAAAGAAGACATTGTGGACAGGTGGACAGAGTATATCGGTGAGCTATATGGAGGAGAAAGACTAGAATTAACACCAGATACTGAAAACTGTGATGGACCACCAATACTTGAAGATGAAATCATAGAAGCCATCAAACACATGAAGAAAGGAAAAGCGACTGGGCCTGATAATATAACAATAGAAGAAATAGAGGACCTAGAGGAGACAGGAATAAAAATAATAACCAAGTTACTGAATGACATTTACAACAGTGGTTATATTCCTACTGACCTGATTAAATCCACGTTTATAGCACTACCAAAGAAACCAGGTGCAAAGGAATGTGACGACCACCGGACTATCAGCCTCTCATGTCACATAACGAAGCTACTTCTGAGAATAATTATGAGAAGAACAAGGAAAAAGATAAAAATGTAAACAGCAGATGAACAGTTTGGATTCGTTGAAGGAAAGGGAACACACAATGTCATTTATGCTTTACGAACACTAACAGAAAGAGCTTTAGAAGTACAGAAAGATCTCTACTTATGCTTCATTGATTACACCTAGCCATTCGACAAGGTGAAACATAATGAAATTATTAAAATGCTTGAAGACATCAATATAGACGGCAAAGACCTGAGGATTGTAAAACATCTATACTGGCAGCAAGAAACAGCAGTTCGAGTTGAAAATAGAATTGGAAAATATCAACCTATAAAATAAGGGGTGCGACAAGGATATGTACTATCTCCAGACCTTTTTTCTCTGTATAGCGAAAATATTCTAAGAACAATCATCACAGAACCAGGCATAAAGATTGGAGGATACAATATTAATAACCTTCAGTATGCTGACGACACAGTACTGATAGCTGAGAACCAACAAGACCTGCAAAATCTCTTGGATAAAGTCGCCAAAGAAAGTGAACAGAAAGGCCTTACTTTGAACATCAAAAAGACAGAGACTACGGTTATATCTAAGAAACAGAATCCACCAGCATGCAGTATTAAATTAAACGAAACTATTCTAAAGCAGGTACAGAAATTCAAATACCTTGGAGCAGTAATAACTTCAGATGGGAAATGCAGAACAGAAATTAGGAACAGAAAAGGCCAAGCAAAGACTGCATTTCAGAGAATGAGAAACATATTAGCTAACACATCTTTATCAATGAATGTTAGAAAACGAGTCCTAAAATGCTATATTGAACCTATCTTGTTATATGGAAGTGAATCATGGACAATAGGCAAGTCTGCACAAAAATCATTGGAAGCAGCAGAATTGTGGTTTATTAGAAGAATGTTGCGAATCCCTTGGACAGCAAAAATAACTAATGAAGAATGTATGAGAAGAGCTGGAGAGATAAAAAACCTTGTTAAAAAGATAAGAGAGAGACAATGTACTTTCATATGACATGCAATGAGAAGAGGGGGCATTGAAAATATTATAACAACAGGAAAAATAGAAGGAAGAAGATCAAGAGGAAGACCAAAAGAAATGATACTGGACAGTCTGACGGGATGGTGTGAGAGGAGATCACCAACTGAACTGATGGCCTGCATGAAGGATCGTGTACTCTGGAGAAGCATAATAGCCAACGCCAGTCGGTACGGCACCTGATGATGATGATGATGATGTTTATTGTAAGTGTGGATGAAAAATGATGTGATGCATGACTGACATAAAGTATCCTGGGAGGGAAATCCTAGATTGTAGTGCTAATTTTGGGGTAGCCACCCCAGTACGGCAGGACATAGGCCATGGATTTTGGGTTGTAGTTGGGTCTTGATCCTGTCCCTCCCCCTTATTGTCCCCAGTTGTGAACTTAGCAACCCACTATGTTTACAGTAGTCTGTACACATTTTGAATGAGAAACTGAATCTTACTCCTATGTGTTGAATATTCAAGGCGCCCTTGCAGAATCTCAGTACAGACACTGGTTTGTTGTTGAAGGGATTATTTTCGTTTGAAGGGTTATCAATTGCCTGGAGATTTTGCACCAGCCCATGTTCGATCCCATTCCTTTTGCAGCTCATGAACAACATTCACTGTTTCTGTCCTGTCAGTATAAACGATGTCGGCAATATAAGACCAGATTCGTCTCCCACGATGCCCCATGACCGCGTACACACAGATAAGGACTGGTGATAGTGATGATCCTTGTAATAGGCCTGGATTAACTGTAGTCAGTACGGAGGCCAAACTTCCGCACTTGAGTACTATTTTTCTCTAAAACAGATCTATTGATATCCAGTTATTGAGAGTCAGATGAATGTTGTGTTCCAGTAGCAGATGCAATAGAAAGTAAAAACATTCCGTATCAACGAAAAGATCATATGATACACTCTGATATACGAAGCTGAAATAAGAAAAGTAGTGAGTTATGATAGAACTGTCAATTACTGACACATTTCCGGCTATTTGATAAAGCCTTATTAAAAACAGGGAATGCTCTTTTCATTTAGATAGAAGACCAGCACAAAAAGAACCGCATCTTTGACAACTGGTATGATTTCCGGAAAGGCCCTGATTCTATGAAAGAGATTCAAGTAGCACCATCGAATTTAGCTTCGCTGTCACTGAAAGCTGGTTTAAGATTTTCGAGAGCCGTTTCTCATTCAGTAAAAGTAAGGTACTTCCGTTGATAATGAGATTGCAAAGTTTACCTTGTAAAACTCCAGAAGTTCATTAGAGATGAGCAGCTTTTCAGTACAGATTAGACGTCAGTATTTGATTGTCTACAGTAAAAAAGAATTTGATTGTGAAGCTTGATCAATAAGCATTTGATTGTGTACAACACCAGAAACGTCGGGAAATAATGGGGGGGGGGGGGGGGTGGGATTTCTAACACATGTGACGCAATTAATATCACTGCTGTATCTAAGCCAATAGACAGCAGTAAGAATAAATGGTGAAACAACTTGGTTTGACATAAAACAAGAGATCCATCAGGGTTGCATACTATTGCCTTACTTATTTAAACAGTATACTGAAAATATAATTAAGAATGTTAGAAAAGATGTAGACAAAGAATATTGTGGACGAGGAATGCTTAAGTCGAGGGGTGTACGAATTTGACCGAAGTGTCATCGTCCACGTGATTGGTAGTTTTTTTTCGGAAAGATGAGATAGGAAACATTGACTTGGAGCAGTGTAGATAGAGCAATGGCGGGGCGATGTCTTGTGTAGTTGTGCCTCTGGATGTGCTGTAAATTCCTGTGTATTATGGTGATCGTTGGCTATATTTTGACTGCCCACTTCATGTGGTGTAGATTATGTAGTTGTGCAGTAAGCTGTAATGGAGGTTTCTGTATTTACGTATCGATATGGAAATTCTGTGAATGATTTTCAATGTGATTTATCAGTAGATTGTATGGGCAACACGTCTGATTCGTTATTATGCTTTGTTGTAGATTGATCTTGTGCTGCAGCAACGCAGTTATATAGAGTTGTGTCACGACAGCGGTAGCTGCGTGGAATAAGTGTCATTGCACATCATATTCGTAGTGTAGGCTACGTGTAGGGCCAAGAGCCCGGGATTCCAGGTCAATCAGGTTTTTAATAATGCAACATGATAAGTCATTATCATATGATATTACGCTTAATTACCATTATAATCTCACTTGTCGTGATGTCATGTTGATGTCAATGTCAGTTGTATGTGTTGTTGTGGCGTATAGTGAGATTAAAATGATGTGTCCTTAATTTCAGACTTGGTAATTGTACTGCATATCAATATATTGCGTAGTGATTAAATGCTCAAGGTTTATGCATAATTAGCATACATTATACCAAGGAGGGGAGAGCCTGGGTTGGCGGTCATGATGGGGGAGCTAGATTGACCACGAGTAAGGTAGAACATTGCCAAAGAATTTTGGTCTGTAACCATCCTGAGAAAATATATTCTTCCCAATAATTATAAAAAAGTAAACTTGCACCACAAGTTTTACAATATTATGATGTCATAACAACTGGAGGTTATGATATACCAGAGATTAGATCTGCTGATGACACAGTACTACTGTCCACAAGACAAAAAGGAGTGGAAAAACTAATTATGTCACTCTTTAAGAACAGTGAAAACTAAATTGATGACAACTGACAAAACAAATAAGGCAGCTGAAATATATATCAATGAGGAAAAATTGGAAGAAGTGGAGAGTTTTTAATATCTTGGATCATTACTAACGAATAACGACGATACAATGAGGGAAATTAAAAGAGGGCATCTATCGCTCTTCAGAAAGTAAAACAACTAAAGAATCTGTGGAGAGGAACAAACAGAACTACACATATAAGATTTTTAAGGGCATGCACCGTTTCCATCGCAACATATGCCTGTGAGACCTGGACACTTAACAAAGCAGCTGAGAAACATATAAATGTCTTTGAATGTAAATGCTACAGAAGAGTTCTTCAAATATCATGGACACAAAAAAAAAAAACAAATATATCCATACTACAAGAACTTAATATTGAAGAAGGCTGGTTAGTAAAGAGATTAAAGATTAAACAGAGAAAACTTAAATATTTTGGACACATTAAACGTTATTAGAATTTAGAGAAGACTGTATTGGAAGGGTACATAATGGGAAAAAGAAAGAAAGGAAGACGAAGGTGAGGATGACTGCAAGACATCGTTGATAATCTTGCAAGTGGATGCATCAGCAGCAGGTCATCTTGCTTACAACCGAGAGGCTTACAAGAGAGCTGTTAGGGACGACAAGTTCTGCAAAGGACATGCAAATGGCTGACTAGTGGATTTATTCCAGAAAAAGAACCATAAACAGTAACAGAGAGCAACAAAGAGGAAGTTCCCTGAAAATAAGGCAAGCTGAGACCTTGAGTACACAACTAGTCTGCGCCAGTGCAGAAAATTGGCAAAACCTGCCCTTACTTTTATTTTCAGAATCAAGAGTTATTGAAGGGTTCTACGAGAAATATGCTACCAGTTAACTATATATGGAATAAAAAGATAACGAAGACGCTCTTTTTATACTGGTTCTACCATTCGTTATCCTTGAAATCAAGGATTATTCAGAGTTTTCTAGCACAAGAAAAAACTGCATGACATCGGAGTGACATAGAAGACCTGCAAATAAAAAAAAAATTAGCGGTCCTCATTTAACTCCCTAACATTGCTTCCTTTTTTCAGTCGCGTAATCAGTGGTTTAGTAAGGCCTTCAGGCCGGCTACGCTAGGAGCTGGCTATCGAGAGTTGAAAGAGAAGAATCTTCACGATTTAACTATGAGCATGCGACAACATTAAGAATCTGGACGAACTTGTGTTCCGATATTGAAAAAAATGAAGGTTGAGAAATAAACAACAGAAGAAGAAACTTGACTTCGAAAAGCTAACTTGGGCAAATACATGCCTCCAAAAAAATTCTTTGATGAACGAAACGTCTAAAAGACTTAAGCAATAAAGTTCACGGAAAAACTCTATAACAAAGGACCATTCCCAGCAACGTTTAATAAGCCGAAGTAAAAGAAACAAAGAAAGTATCGACGTCTCTCAACTCTGCTTCCGAGTCCGAGTTAAGTTTGTGCCTGTATAAAATAAATATCATCAATAATAATGAATTTTTTGCTCCAAAATATGTAGTCAATTATTGTAAAACATGTTTGCAATCTTTTAAGCAGTTTTAAATTCTGTGCCACTTGTTTTACTGATCAAGTAAATGTTTAGGCATTTGTACAATACATTAGGGCCTATTTATACCAGAAAACAGATATTCGCTGATTGTAAATTTTCACAACACAACCATTAGAACTGTTTCTGCTAGGACCATAATTTATTGTGAAATAAATTGTTCAATATCTTCATCTTTTATGCTGCAGCACTAGATTTTAAAAAAATAGAAATATAAAAATTAGGGAAACAGGGTAATAAAAACTTATTATGAAAAAGGACTAAATAAAATATATAACAAATAAAAATGCTACTAAAGCATAAAGCAGCAATGCAGCATTAACAATCTCTTACCATCGGACATTTAAAATTAGAGGTTGCTGCTTTTACATATACTGTCATTTCTGTGCCTGATGTTAATATGTATACGCTTCACTTATTTTGATCACATTTCGGAAGAATTCTCTATACTCCTTTATGAAAGATGTATTTTAACCTAAAACAAAAAAAACAAACAACAAACATACGCATGCACGCACACTCAGAGAAAAGTGGTTACATTTGAATTAAGAAGTGGTATGAAGTTTCTCGACTGCTGGAGTACATCCGTATTATTTCTAATCTGTAAAACCATGATTGTAACGCAGTGTTTGTCTTTCAACTAATTTGTATCTGGACAACTGATTGCTATGGAAAACTTGCCTGTGAAAATCCTGGTCAGGTGTAACAGCAGACGCATAACTCAACAGCAGGACGTACTTGAAGAAAACTGCTAGAAGATCCAGTACGCCAAATCTATTACTTGCCTCACGGCAGGACCTCCCCTCTCCTACGTCGGGCAAGGCTGCAGTCATGACTACTTCTCTGAAGAGTCGAGAACAAGAACTTTCAATTAGCAACATTTTCTGTGTGACTTGATGCAACTAAAACAACATTAAATTAGCAACATTTTCTGTGTGACTAGATGCAACTAAAACAACATTAAATTAGCAACATTTTCTGTGTGACTAGATGCAACTAAAACAACATTAAATTAGCAACATTTTCTGTGTGACTAGATGCAACTAAAACAACATTAAATTAGCAACATTTTCTGTGTGACTAGATGCAACTAAAACAACATTAAATTAGCAACATTTTATGTGTGACTAGGTGCAACTAAAACAACATTAAATTAGCAACATTTTCTGTATGACTAGAAGCAACTTTAAATTAGCATCATTATCTGTGTGACAAGATGCAACTAAAACAACATTACATTAGCAACATTATCTGTGTGACTAGATGCAACTAAAACAACATTAAATTAGCAACGTTATCTGTGTGACTAGAAGCAACTAAAACAAAGTGACACAATAAAGTGTGCATTACTAGTCTCGAATAAAATAAGAGGGAAAGCACTTTAGATGTGAGACAAAACTAAAATCGTAAGAGAACGACTGTGACTTGAACCCAGGACTCGGTTAGGACAACGCCTCGCCAAGGCAACGCATTATTAACTCGCCGCAAACAACGTTGAAAAGTTTATAACGTTTTGTTCTAGCCAAATTAGACGGTTCTTCGTCCTGCTAGAGTCCTAGATTCCAGTTACAGTCAGTATCTTACAACTGTTTTGTTCTCACATCTAAAGTGTTCTGTCTATTATCTTTTTTTTTAAAGAAACTAATCATACATACTTTGTTCTGTCACTCTGCTGTGCGCAAGCTTTGTTGTTTCCGACGTGTTAAAATCAGATTTAACAACAATCACCTGAAGACAAATTTCAAGCTTTCCTTACACTTTACATCAGTGGTTTCCAAAAACTCAGGTAGCGATCAAGATTAGGATTGCTGGAGTAGGGTAGCGAGAAATATTATATATTATATTATAAAAATAACACAATAGTGAAATGATGTGGTGAGAGAGGCTGTACAAGAAAAGAAAAACAATTACAGTGCCCGGCATAAAGCATAGCTGGATTTAACTGATGTAGTGTGCAGAAACTGAATATAATCAATCAATCAAGTGCCGCGCCGTGTGGCGTAGGCGAACATTTCTCTCCACAATTCCCTGTCTTTAGACTTGATTATGAGATCTGTCGGTGACTTTCTTCCTAGCCACATTGACAACCCATCCAGTAACTTTTCTCTCTGTCTTACTCTGTCTCTTCTTCCCTCAATTTTTCCAGTTGCCACAATATGTTCCAATTTTCCTCTTCTCAGAAAATGTCCTACACACCACGCTTATCTGCCTCTGATTTTTGCTGTAATTTGCCTTTTAACTCCAGCCTCTCTTTAGACTACTTCGTTGGTTTTCTTAGCTGTCTATGGTACCTTCAACATCCATCTTATGAACCACATTTCCATGACCTTCATTTCTCTCTATACTCTCTTATTCATAGACAATGCTTCACATCCATAAAACAAAATTGGCTCGATGTAACATTTAAGTACTCGGAATCTTGTTTCCATTGATGTGATCTGTTGCACAAGATATGTCTCATTGTCTGGAATGCTGACTTGGTCTGGGCACGTCTGGTTTTTATTTCGTTGTGACACTTCCCATCAGCTGTTATAATTGTTTCTAAGTACTTGAATCTATCAACTTGTTTCAGTTCTGTGCCATCGTGGTAGTGCTATATTTTGGTGGTGTTCTTTTCTTTGAGATGACCATCACTTTAGTCTTCTTTTTAATCAGGCTGAGAACTTTATTTTTACTTTCACGAACCACGACGTCCAGAAGAGCCTGTAGCTCCCCTTCACTTTTAGCAATCAGGACTGTGTCATCTGCATATCTCATGTTGTTAATGTTGTAACCACCAAATGGTATTCATGGCAAACTCTCTATATTTCTCATTATCTTTTCGCTGTACAAGGAAAAGAGGTCATGAAATAAAACACATCCTTGTCTCACTCCCAATTTATGTCTTGGAATGCATCTATTTAGTTCTCAACCTTCATTGCTGCTGATTGCTGCCAGTTTATGTTTTTGATGAGTTTCAGATCTTTCCCATCTATGTTGATGTCTTACAGCATTCTTATAATTTCTGTGTGTTTCACTTTATCGAATGCTTTACAGTAGTCTATGATGCAGAAGTATAGGTCCATCTTTACCTCTATTTATCTTTCTAATCAATATTATCAATATATATATATGGCATTACTTGTGCCTTTTCCTTCAACGAAGCCACACTGTTCTTCAGCGAACTCTGGTTTTACTTACAGCCAAAAAGAAAAGGAAATCATTACAACAGAAATGAGATGTTTAAGGATAATACTAAATGTAACAAGAAGAGACAAAATCATCAGGGAGTGGAGTAATACCACCACTATACAATGCCAATAAACAAAAAAAACGTCAAATGCTTTTGTTGACAACGTTACACAACTACCACCAGACAGTATACTACAGAAAGCAATCATGCTAAGATTTGTAGGAAGCTGAGGGAGAGGCCGCCAATGCAAGCGGTGGAGGGAAGAAATTACAGAAACCTTAAACATATCCCATTATAGGAAGCAAATCACCTAGTCCTATAAAGACATCAATTTCTCCCCTCAACACTGAAAAGTACATGAAAAGGAAACAAGACACAAGGCAAGACGTCTTGAAGAATTTCAGTATTTTTATGTTTTTAATGGATCGCCGGTCACATTACCTTTGCTGGTTTCAGTCAAGCCAAAAAGTTTGGGAACCACTGTTTTACACTTTTTTGACCAAAGTATAGCAAAATAAAGATATTTAATAATTATTTTATAGAAAAAAACGACTACACACTTTGCAACGTTCAAGAACAAAAGCATGAACTGCACATAAACTGGAAGAAAACTTATGTGATAGAAAATAAAAGAGTTTATAGATAACATTGTACACGAAGGGTTGTCTGCCTGTGTCTCTAATCTGGTGGGTTCGTCATATTCCTTAGTCTACTAACGCTCTGCTTCTCTGTTTCAGTATGTAGCACCAATGAGTAAGAAGATTCATCAACATGATCGGCCGCCATGCTGTGACTGTATTCACATATATTTAGACTTCAATACTTCCTTTCTTTGTACGGAAAAATTATCAGAACAGCATCAGCTATGTTAAAATACTATAATCTCATAGATGGCGTCCATTTCACCCTAAATCTATAAATTTAATGTTTTATAGTGACTATGTGTACGTAACAGTAATTTTGTATATGTAAAAAAGTAGAGGTTTTCGTTTTTGTTGAGTTGTCCTTTTTTTCTAAATTGTCATTCATTCCTTGCGTGTCATGGCAAGATAAAGCTTCTTCATCTTATACGGCCCTTGCTTTCTTAAATCAGTTAAAATCCTGTTCTCTAGTATTTCCAGGTTCTCTAACTTTTAATTTGTCATGACATGTCCAAAGAGTTTTAATTGCCATTTTCTTATACGTTACGACTAATTTCCATTGTTCTGCAACTTCTCTGGCATGATGTGTTAAGTCCGCTACATCTAGCTAACATCACATCCTTTCTTGCTCTGCTGCTGATCTGTGGAACACCCTCCCACCTTACACAAAAACTACGAGGTATTTTCTTTCTAGAACTACAAGTTTTTCCAATATCTACTTGATGTCGATCGCATGCCTCCTTGATGCACAAACTTCCGTGTTACGATATACTCTTTGCAGGTACTGAATGTACAATGAATTTCCATTGTCTTGTGTTCCTGCATAGTAGTCTGGTTGATATTCTTAATGTGTAAGACTGAGATGAACTGTTTTACATATATGTAGTTACTTCCTGTATTGAGTGCGTGGATAGAGCAGAACGTAAACTCTCATTTCAATTGTTACTTTAGTTTTGATTATGTTTTTCGTATATGCATAACACATGTTATTGGAAACATTTATTGGAAACATAATGCAGGCTTCCGGTTTAAAATAGCAGACAAAAGGGTCGTTAATTTTTAAGTACGAGAAATCTCCGCAAACACGTCATCAAAATCATATAGAAAAGTCATGCGAGATGCCAACATGTTCTGCGGAGGAGGCGCTGCAAAACTGGTAATAACTCATTGTCAAGAGGGACTGTACCAACAAAAACAGACGATAAACCAGAACAGGCAGAGGGCAAGAGAACAGGGCGGAAAGGATCGAGCTGTGTTCAATCGATGTGCCACTGGCATTATCACTCAACACACGCTAGGAACAACACTGATGTTAAAGGCCAAGCACATAAGAGAGTGTCCTGAGTGTAAGGAGGCCCATCTGTAGGATAACAGTAGAGCATGGCCGTTCTTCAAGTTCAAATAAAAAAGAACCTATGAAGTAGAGTGTGAAGTTATAAGATAAAGGACAGAATGTTTAGAAGCCCTGCGCTCGCAATTCTTTACCCTTTGAAAATAAAATTCGTCTGATAAACTCTTTCAGCTCAGGCGTCAGAGTCGGACATTATTAAAGATTTAATCACTTTTATTTTAAATAAAATAATAATTAACTATCCAAAATTTTGTTCTGTATAAATATTACATAAAGAAACTGCATATCTCTGACATGTTCACGCACAGTGTGTACATTTTCTTTAATATGTGCAAAACTCTGAATTCGTAACCTGCAAACATGGAGATAATTTTAGTAGTAGTAGTAGTACTATGTGTGAAAAGAATAAAAGTTGGAAATAACAGCTCATAAATATTATTCCAACCCCTCTTTGTGCATGGAATTAATTCTTCAGACATGTTGTTAATGAATAGCTGTTATTCCAGTCCTTCTTTAATTAAGGATACATGTGTTTACTTAGCTGCTGTCAATGATGCAGTCCTCACCAGAGATAATACTGTTATATTAAGAAACAGCGTCATACTGACTTCATAATTACCGGACATGTTTATGTTATACCATTTATCCGATGTCTCTGGTTTTATGTACTTCAAATATTAATTCCTTTTCAAAGATGAATGAGCAATCACTTAGATTTTGTAATTTATAATACTATATTTTTTGCACTGACATGTCAGTCAGTCATTTGCATGTCCGTTGCGGAAATTTGCCTCCCTAACAGCTATCCTGTAGGCTTCTCGATTGTAAGATGCCCTGCTGCTGATTCATCCATTTTATCAACGATGTCTTGCAACCATCTACCATCTTCGCCTTCGTCTTCCTCTCTTTCTTTTTCCCATTATGTATCCTTCCAAGACGGTCTTCTCTAAATTCTCATGACATTTAATGTATCCAAAATATTTAACTTTTCTCTGTTTAATCCTCTTTACTAGCCAGCCTTATTCAATATTAAGTTCTCGTAGTATGGATATATGTGTTATTTTCTGTGTCCACGATATTTGAAGAACTCTTCTGTAGCATTTACATTCATAAGCCCCATGGGAACAGCTGTGTTAAGAACACACTTATCATAACATAGTCTTTGTGAAACATGGAACATCAGATCTGATTGCTTAAAAAACTCTGACCTCAGAAACCCGTAGCAACCAACACTATTTGTTATTGTTATAAAATATAATGTCACCCTCTTATAAGGCAGAGTTTTTAGGAAACAGAAAACTTTCTGTAAAAGAAAGAGGGAACATAGAACTGAGAAATCAGCTGGTAGTCTTTTGTTTATTATAGGAGTGTCAGATAACTCAGACAAAATGCTATGTACGCTAAGAAAACCCACTCGCCTGCGGGAAAAATACCCCTCCTAGGATAAAAGCCCCTTCAGCTTTTGACACTGCACACCCGTCAATAGGTGGAGCGGAGATCTTGGCCAGGGACCACGCTGGGTTGTTCGGGATGGTGGATGGATGGGGACACAAAGATCACCTGCGGGGATGGGGAAAGCCTGATGGAAATCGACGAGTCCAGGGCCTAACAAGTCCATGGGTATCTGCAACAATGGCTATCAGAATGAGGCAAACAAAGCAGCCAGCAGACTATAGGTGGCGGGGAATGGACATAGTTGAAGCACCTTCAGACCCCTCATCCCAAAGTCGGAGCCGTCGGACGGGCTTGGTGTTGCACTTGGGACCTGATCTCAGATTCTCACTGGAAAGGCCTCTTGGGTATGAAAGAAAGACTTAGGACAAAAACCCCAATATGAAAATGTCAGAAATAAAAAGAAAGCCATAAGAGGCCCGACATCGCCTCGTAAAAGGTCCACGCCAAGTGATTTCCCCCCCCCCCCTTCCCCCCACCCGCCCGGCTACCCTGAGCGAAAAATCAGCTACTGGGGAAGGAGGGCACACTAAATATTCTTCAAATCAACATTTCTGGACTTAAGCCAAACGCCTCAGAATTAAGAGATCAACACCCACAACTGCATGTGAAACTGATGCAAACATAGAGCCATTAGATATAAGACGCGAAAAGTCAACCATTGAGGCTGTAGAAAGATATAAACGCATGCCCCCAGACCACCCTAACAGAATAGTGGTTAATAAATGGAAGCATAATAACAGACAAACTGAAAACTCCAGTGCACATAGGAGAACAGTTAAACACAAGACACAAACTCCATGGAGACAGAGAAGAACTTACAAAAGTACCAGACATCCCACCAAACACAAACTACACACTTTCTCAAACTAACACCAGACTCAATAACAAATTAGTAAACAAATCATCAGATCCTAACACCCTAAAGCTGTGTACACTGAAGACCAGACCATAGACTCCTACCCCAAGGACTGAATCCATGCATACACTGATGGGTCAGCGTTCAAGGAAACAGACAATGCAGGATATGAGGTACTCATAATGTTTCCAGACAAGACAACAAGCCACATTTCTGCTCCTTGTGGATCTCGCTGCTCCAGTTACAATGCAGAGATGCAGGCAATATTAGCAGCCCTGGCAGCCACCACCACCAAATACAAAACCAGTGCCTCTCACCCAAAAAAAGGTGTTATTTTCTCAGACTCCCAGTCTGCACTCCAGGCCGTTGAAAACTGGATACTATCAGCTGACATACTCAGTGTAATAAATCAACTCGCCTCCTATGACATTGAGATCACCCTAAAATTGATACCAGGGCACATATATATCAGAGGAAATGAACGTGCTGACAGACTGGCAAAGAGTGGAGCCACCATGTCACAACTCCACATCTCCACCAACATGAGAACAGCTAAACACATTATACTTAACAACTGCAAGCAGCAGTGGATGGACAGCTGGGCCAGTAATCCAATTGGAAGATCCCTATATATACACCTGCCAAAGCTTAACCCCGGAGACCAACATCAACAGCTTATGTCGTAGAGACCAATGCACAATTTTCAGGCTGAGAAGAGGACACATTACCCTCAGTAAGCACTTACACAGAGTGACCGCTAACCACACACCGTACTGCATACACTGTAACAGACAAGAAGACGAAACTATTAAACACCATCTGCTGGACTTCAGTGCACTGAAGGACCTTCGGAAGAACCTGATAACACCAAACTCCTCAACCACCGACATTCTGTATGGAGAGATGTAGAACAGCTGAAGAGGACCTGTGCGTTTCATTATCTGGGACAAGGGGAAAAGAGTGAAAACTCGTAATCCCGAAGATCGGAAAAGTCAAAAGTCAAGTTAAACTCAAAGGCATTTATGTGTTTCTCAGCTGTTTTGTTAAGTGTCCAGGTCTCACAGGCATATGTTGCGAAGGAAAAGATGGATGCCCTTAAAAATCTTATTTTTGTAGTTCTGTCTGTTCCTCTTCACAGCTTCTTTAGTTGTTTTACTTATTGAAGATCGATAGATGTCCTCCTTTTAATTTCCCTCATTGTACGTATCTTTATTATAATTTAGGAATGATCCAAGATAATCAAAGCTCTCCACCTCTTCTAGTTTTTCCTCTTTGATAAATATTTCAGCTGCCTTATTTGTTTTGTCATTTGTCATCAATTTAGTTTTCTTCACATTAAGATAGACATTTTGCTATTCACTATTCTTACGGACTGACATAATTAGTTTTTCCATTCCTTTTTTGTGTTGTAGACAGTAATAACATGTCATCAGCATATCTAATCTCTGGTATTTTATAACCTCCAAAGTTTATGGCATCGTAATGTTCTTTGTATACATCTTCTTTAACATTTCTCATTATAAATTCAGTGTACAAATTAATTAAGTAAGACGACAGTATGCACCCCTGACGGACCCCTTATTTTATGTCAAACTAAATTGTTTTTTTCCACCATTTATTCTCACTGCTGCCCGTTGGTGTAGATACAGCAGTGATATTAATTTATCACATATGTTGGAAATCCTTTTTTTTCATTATTTCATTTTTTCTGGTGTTGTACACAATCAAATGCCTTTGAATAGTCTATAAAAGATAAATATAAATTCACATTAAAGTCTCTACATTTCTCTATTATTAATCTAATATTGACTATACGATCTCTTAATCTTCTTACTTTTCCAAAACAAACTTGGAGCATGCTGACTTCTTCGTCCATTTTCTTACTAAATCTACCCATCATGATTTTTAATAGAATTTTACTGGCATATTTAGTCAGGGCAACAGTTCAGTTTCAAGTTACCCTTTTTAGCAATGGTATAAGTACAGTTCTTTTCCATGCTTTTGGCCAAATACCTGAATGCCATATCTTTTTACATTTTCTCATCACATCCTGGTAATTTGCCATTTTTCAGATTCTTTATTGCCCATAAAACTTCTTCTATTGTCGGCTCGGGTTCTTTCTCCTCCAATAATAATTCACACTGTTGATTTCTGCTTTCACAGTCAGTTGTTTCATACATTCCTCTGCAGTAACCCTTCCATCCTTCTAGAATTTCCTCTGTCTCTGTTAAGGTCTTCCTCATTTCTTCGTCACAAATTACATTTAGCTTAGGTGTGATATTTTTAGCCAGTGTCTTCATTTCTTTAAACGTTTCACTATCTCTTCTACACTTTTGATGTCCTTCTATTCTTTCACAACAATCTTGTATGTACTGTTTTTTTGTGTGTCTTTTCTTATGTTTCTTCGTATTTCTTTTGTTAAAGATTTATATTCCTCTTTGTTATTGTTTGACACTTTCCATTTCGTCTTAATTTCTCTACGTTGTTTTATTAGTTCTAGTGTGCCTGCTGTAATCCATCCATTATTTTTTTTTTCCATTATTGGAACCATGTCTTTAGCTGTTGTTATTAAGATATTTCTGGCCTGCGTAGCCAATTCATTTGGTGTCATGTCCTCCTGTACAGCCATCGGGATTTCGAAACGGTTCTTCACTTCTATACCGTATTGTTTTTTTATTTTTTTGTAAGATCAAAGCGGAGTGGTCTTGATCCCGCAACTGTCTTTTTTATCTTTATCTTCATGTCTGCTATTAATAACTCATGGTTCGTGTCACAATCAGCACCTGGTAAAGTTTTTGCTGATGTTATACTTGATCTCCACCTTCTTTGCACTAAAATGTAATCTATTTGATTCTTGGTTTTACCATCAGGTGATGTCCATGAGTAAAGTTTTCCTGGATGTTGTTTAAAAAGTGTGTTAGCGATCATTAGCTCATTTCCCATGCAAAACGCCATTAGATTGTCACCTGCCTCATTTCTATGTCCTATGCTAAATTTCCCTACAACATGTCCTTCATCTTCTGCTCTTTCTGTACCAACCTTTGCATTAAAATCCCCCATTATTAATACAATATCATTTTTCTGTACCTGGTCTAATGTCGTTTGCAGTGTGTTATAAAAGTCTTCTACTTCCTCTTCTTCTGCTGCTGATGTAGGTGCATATATCTGGATAATTGTTACATTTCTAGGAGTGCCCTTATGTCTGATAGTGAGGATTATATCACGATTGTATCCCTGTAATGGTTTTGACGTTGATTTGTCCAAGTAAAAAGCCACTCCATTCTTCCCTCCTAATTCTCCACCAGAGTGTATATGTCATTCTCGCTCTTGATGTGTTCTGATCCTTTCCATCGATGTTCACAGATTCGCAAAAAGTATATCCCCGTTCTTTTCATCTCGTCACTTATTATTTGATACTTTCCCACATACGTGCTTCTCATATTCCACGTTCCTGCTCTTACTTTTCTTTTTAGTTTGATGCAGGGGTTTTCTTTAGTAACACCGTCAAGATTTTCTCCGTCATCACAATTACTAGTTCTGGCCTCTGTCTCATACTCTTCCCCAGTGTTAAAATTAGATCTATCTGGCCTGGGGGACTCGGCACTAAATCTTTTTCCTATCTGACCTTCCATGTTGCTGTTGGGTTTCTTGGTATATATCTAGAAGATAGTTTACGATTGCTTTCCTTCCGGGCAGTGACTGTACTAGTCAGTGATCGTAGCCATTGTCTCTACATTGAGATCATCTGCCTACCATCATAACCAACATTATATGTCGGCTGCTCTCCCATTCCATCCACCAACTGCTCCTACGACTTCACGTCACCCTGATGAAAGGACTATATGGGTACTCCACCTTGCCCAAGGGTGTCCCATAGACTGACGGAGGTAAGGAGACGTCTTATGTCTCCTTTGATAGTGGATACCCTACTCCGCACTGACATGATGAAAAAAAAATCTCATTAGATCACACTTCACGCCGATATTTAAATTATGTATCCTCGAATTGGAGAAAATTAAAGTGAGAATGTATCATTTGGATAGTAACTTTTTGTCAGGACCGCCGTGTCATTCAAGATGGAAAAATGAAGATTAGTATGTTAGACAAAAGACATATGCACATTCACCTAACACAAAAGTGATATGTTCACCGATTCCTTGACGTCACTAAAAAAACCACTGGTAAACCATCCACAGAAGAATTTGCTCATGAAGATTATGCCCGACACTAACTATTCGCACGACGTCCACTTGCTTGAAAACCGTCTGTAAAGAGGCAATAAGGTAAAATCATATTAGAAACTAATTATACATTAAAGACAAGTTTCCATTAAACAGAACTAAAATATGTCTCACTTGTCACCCAGCCTGGAAAATCTGTCAGACTTAACCCTGTCAAGAAAGACAATGGCGTGAATTAACTCATGTGTATCGCTATCATATAAAAATATTTAGCCCAAAATATTTCTTAGTTTATCAAGTTTGTACTTTCTTTATAAACTGCCATCACTTAGTTGTAGCTTTCCCTTCACTTCTAAAAAAAAGAATCATGAAATTGCATGAAATTGAAAAAAAAAACATTGTCATGCCCAAGTGAGAATTCTTTTTCAAGAAATTCTAATAATACTGCATATATTATCTTAATGTTCACCTTAAGTGAATTTTAAGAAGTTTTTAAACTGTTTACGCTAATGCTAATGGTATTCGCAACACATGACAAATAAGTCGAGACATAATCATTCACAGAAAAAAGAAGTAACTCTCATGCATCAGCATCATTTATACGACACTGCTGTCTTGCATTTCTAAAAGCCTTAATTACTCTTCACAGAAACGTGTAAATTGATATGTAACTGAATTACATCTTGCATGAAGAATAATACTCCTGTCTGACAATCCGCAGTCTGTTTCTATAATGCCCATTTTTTTTTTCATGAATGAAAGTCACAGTGTATGAGAATACATAAAATTCGGACAAAGTAAGTACATTTATACAGACCATAGAGGGTAGGGCAGATGAGGTGGTAGGTAAAGGGAAAGAATAGAGATGAGGCCCTGTTTTATTCTTTTTCATTATTAGAGACAATTCAAGTTCCGTGCCGCGTGGCGTAGGCGATCAACTCTCTCCACAATTCCTTGTCTTTAGACTTGATTATGAGATCCGCCGGTGACTCTCTTCCTAGCCACACTGACAGCCCATCCAGTAATTTCTCTCTGTGTCTTCCTCTGTCTCTTCTTCCTTCAATTTTTCCAGTTGCCACAGTGTGTTATTAGAGTTATTAGAGACACAATTCAGGGAAGCAATTTAACGTTCTATCTACAGTTTGGATAGCGGGCTCTCCACAACTTTATAGCTTAGATCAGTATTTTGTCCGTGAGACGGATTTGTAGTAAGATCAGTCTTTCCGGCTCAGTTTGCATCTCGTAAGTTTTGTGCTTACAGTCTGGAAACAGATCCAGGTTTTTTTTCAAGTCGCTTGTTTAGGATGCATTTAATTTATAGCAGTCTGCAGCAGGTTCTCT
This sequence comes from Achatina immaculata, assembly GCA_009760885.1. NCBI lineage: Eukaryota > Metazoa > Mollusca > Gastropoda > Stylommatophora > Achatinidae > Lissachatina > Lissachatina immaculata. The sequence goes on along the minus strand of CM019709.1, from coordinate 10,475,949 downwards.
GTGGTTTTTCTTTATATCTCCAGAGTTAAAATAGAAACATTTGATACGGAGTAATAAATGTCTCATCTGCTTTGTCGCTGATACACACACACACTATATATATATATATATATATATATATATATATATATATACATATATGCAGGAGGCACATCTGTATACGCAGCATACGTATTGTTTAAAGACTGGCCGTAAGATTAACATTTTTATACGGGGTGCTGAGAAGTTATGAAGTTAATGGTCCAACTCACATCCCAAAATCTGAGCGTAATTGCCACGGTAGCTAGAAAGAATGTTATTGTATAATGTAAAGTACCTGTTTGCAGGATCATGGGCTAATTTTTTACCTTTTTTTCAGAACCATGTCACGAAAGGTTTTGAATTTTCTAGTGTGGAACTCCGGACCGGAATGAAATTTTTCCTGCAGAAGAAAGCTCTAAAGGAAATCCGTGCAAACATTGACTGATTTGTGTTCATCATACTCAACTGTGAATAAGTGGTACTGTGACTTTCAACGTGGAGATTTCAAAACCGAAGTTGCAGCAACATTCAAGCATCATGTCTCTTGGTCATTTCTTTCTTGGTCGGGCCAATGACTTATCAGCACACCTTCGTGTACGACTGGAAGAAGCATTCAGAAGGCTCTTTACTTCTTGATGAAATTCAAAGAATAACTCCAGCGGGAACAGAAAACTTATGCTTCATAATCACTAGAAGAGTTTTTTTTAATTCGGAAATGGGTGCAATTCTTATACGCACGTAGACGAATTAAGTAATTCGTAACAACGGTTATTTCTACCCAAATATCCTTAGAGATTCATGCTCCACAACCAATAGGGGTTTGCCTGGTCTCGTAGTTAGACGTTCGTCTCGGGTGCGGAGGTCGCTGTGAAGTAGTATGTTACTGTTTTATATGGTAAAGCACTAGTTGGTACTGTTTGAATATTATCTTGGACCAGTTTTTCTGAATTCTGAGTAGTTCTGGATTAGCATTTCAACGTCTCCAGACATCAACTTCACTCCCAGGTTCTTTCTAACCTTGCCTTGGCACAACAGATACGGAAACCCAACCCAGTCCAGCGTTACACACTGATATGAGGTTTATTTGATGGACTTGACGGAAATGAAAATGGTGACAAGATATTGACTGCCGGCAGGTTCCCCTGCCATATGGAAACTCCATTCACACCTTCTAAAAAAAAGCCAATAACAATTACAAAACATCCATCTTCTCGACAGTAAAATGACAAAATCCATTCGCTCAGGTTCACATTCAAACGTAAACTGCCTGCCCTTCAACTGTCTTTCCCAGAATTCTCCTTTCCACGGGCTTCTTGCCTCACGTGATTTTATAACCATCTCAAACGATCTCTGCCCCGGAAGTTACATAAAAGACAATCACACAAGGGCAACAAATACCCTCGTCTGTATAAAAAGACGATTGCCTTTCTTATTCTGGAACAGCGGTTCGAATCCCACAAAGTGTGACCAATTTCTTTTTTTTCTCGTGAATCGTTCAGTCATAACTTCCTTGCTTATCTAGATAGTGCGAACAAACGTCCGTGTGAACTGTCGCACATGTTTAAAATGTCGTTACAGCTGAAATCGCACAAAGAGTAGCCAGACGGCAGGTTCATCATTTCCATGATTGCTGCTTGGGTTTCTTGGTATGTTTCCAGAAGGTAGTTTACCATTGCTTTCCTTCCGGGCAGTGACTGTACTAGTCAGTGATCGTAGCCATTGTCCCTATATTGAGATCATCTGCCTACCATCATAGAATGGTGACCATAACCAACATTATCTGTCAGCTGCTCTCCCATTCCATCCACCACCTGCTCCCATGGCTTCACGTCACCCTGATCGGGGGGCTATACGGGTACTCCACCTTGCCCAAGGCAGGTGCATGAGCAAAATTCTACAGGAAAAAAAATCTACCACTGAGATTGGCGCATGCGCTTAAAGTGTCTTTGCTGTCTAAGAAAACTCTCTAAGGTGTTAGAACAGGCGACCGAGCAGTTTTGGGAATGTTCTGGTTACGATGAAGCCGTTTTAAAAAACAAAACGAAACAAAACAAAACAGTTAAACAGAAGAAGAATTTGACTATATAGTGGTAGAATACATGGTAAAATATCTTTGAATTTCTGAAATTTTCTCGCGTTGGTGTGTGGATAAGTATGTTAAATTATGGGCTTATCTACAAGGTCCGACAATTAAGTAATGAGGCTATTTACATTAAAAAAATAAAATAAACAACAGTTGAAGATATAACCTCTATTTTATTCAAAATAAGCCCCTTGTGCATTGATAAAGCGAGTGGCACGATCTAACAAACACTGGAACGACCTCTGCAGTTATTCTGTTGGTATGGCCCTTAAACTAGATGATACGGCCCTTTGGATGTCATCAGTATCGTCAAAGAAGCGTCTATTCAATGGTAACTTTAATTTTAGAACAGAAAATAATCGCACAAACAAATCTGGGGAATAGAGTGGATGATTGAGAACATGCACTTGTTTTGGGGCCACAAATTCCTGTACAACTACCGCCCGCTGAGCCGGTCGTTATCATGAAGATAGAAAAAACTGTCATGTGTTGTGAAAACACAGGTCGGACTCAGAGAATCCGTTTCAATAAGCGTTTCAAAATACCTAAATAAACTTTGCCAGTGATAGTCTGTCCCTCTGGAATAGGTTCTTAGTGAATAACTCATTTGCTGTCGTAGAAGCACACCAACAGTGTCTTCACTTTCGAATTTTGAAGACGAATGTTTTTGCCTTTTGGTGATGATGATGACTTCCACTGAGCACTTTGGCGTTTAGCTGTGGAATAATAGCGGAAAATCCATGTTTCATCCTCTGCAACAATCAAATTTTTTTATTTCTGCGACACGTTTTGATGATGTCTTTTGCGTACTCAACACGCTGATGTTTTTTTTTTTTTTTTTGTCATCAGACAATGAGTGTGGTAGAAACCGTCAAGCAACTTTTTTCTTGCCCAATCTTCCACTAAAATTTTAAGAATGATTTCTCAGTTAACACCAAATTTATCTGCCATCATCCTCACAGCCAAACAACGATCTTCTTGTATGCGTTCTCTGACTTTTGTTCATTACAAACAGAAATTGTGCATCCATGTCTAGTTGCATTTGTAAGCGTTTCCACACCACTTTTGAATCGTGAATCTTATCTTATATCCTTCCCGTGCCGTTAAACGTCACAAAGTAGTTCGCCAATTTTTCCTGTCTTCGGTGAGTCTTCAACCTCATCAAAGGATTTTATGCCTGTTAATTTGGCCTCTCTTAACAATGTCCTCTTCAGAGTTTCACGCGGTCTGCCTCTTTTTCTTTATCCTGTTGTGTTCCACTTGATAGCTTGTTTTGGGATTCTCTGATCATTTCTTCTCATCAAGTGACCAACATATGTCCATCTCCATTTCCTGATCACCCATGAGACTGGTTATTGTTAAGTCATCTGTTTATCTCTGCATTGTTCTTGAATTCGTTGCACTTGATGGCGATATTTTCCTTAGGCATTTGTTTTCAAAAGAGTCTAATTTCTTATCTGTTTCTTTAGTAGTTTTCGAACTTTCGCATGCATAAATGAGGGTGGATATTACATTTGAATTGAATAGTCTTAACTTGGTTTTTGTGCTTATAACTTTTGAATTCCATATGTTCTCAAGATTCTTGAAGATTGAAGACTTCCTGCGTGACGTGCAAGATGGCGGGCGTTTTTTTTTAACGCTCTCGCCGGCATGCAGAAATCAGCGGAATTCCGCTTGATCTGTCACATATCCTGTACCGGGAGTTGGGCATAAAACTAACAACTTTATCCTGTGACCTATCTAGAGGCGACTCCAGATGGGAAAAAGAGATATCGTTACGGAAACTCGCAGAGAAACCAACCGAGCATCAGGGATGCCAACTCCGAGGAATCGTGAATACCACCTGAATATTTGTGCATGAGATAAAGAATTATCCTCATAAACTTGTCGTATCAATTCAACTGTCTCAGTGGCACTTTTTTGAGTTTTAAACAGAATTTAATGTTAGCTTTTTGCTCCATGCTAATTATGTAACAATTGCACCTCTGAATAGGTCAACAAAATGGCGGCTTGTTTGTCGTTTGCTTATCGGTCGGCGATGAAAAGTTTCCAGATCATAGATGAATGTTGTCTCTTTGGATTCCATGCTTTGCTTCATAGATGGCATTTTTGTCTTGGCCTTAATAAAATCAGTTTCATTACTTAATTGTCGGATCTTGTATATGAGACTTAACTCTTAACTCTTCGAAGTCGTGCTCTAAGTCTTCCCAGTGTTTTGAAATAGCTTTCAGGATTTATTCTTGCGGATGTGATCTGAGAGATTTTTTTACCTCACGAGGATGATCAATGAAGATTCACAGAAAATCATTCTATTTCTAAGTCAAGATGATGTACCTAACTTTCATACCTGTTACAATAAACAGGAATACATTACTTTTGTGTACGGAGCGCAACAGGAAATACTGACTATCTTCTCTCTTATGTTTATGTAAAGACGGTAATCTAGGCACTTATCGTATGCGCACATTTCCACGCCCAAAAATCTCTCATTACGGTTAGCAGTTGTACATTTCCAATGCTGCATACATGCGCAAGTTCTTGCTCAGATATTCATCTACTCTGTTTAATGATCTCGTAATCACCGCTCGTGGTTGCATGTGACACTCAGATCCATGACTTAATTAAACAAATTAAAGATGCTGTCGTTGTGTTATGCAGCCCAGTATTGAATATGATGCTTAAACATTTCAAAAACACTTTAATTTGTTGAGTAATGTTGGCTGGAATTATGGCCTCTGTCTTGAATAATTGTATCATCATATGTGTTGCATAAACATCAACATAAGATGGCATGGAAGATCGACATTATATTCTCATTAAATATCATCATGTTATGTTTTTTATCCTAATTCGGAGCCCCCAAATGTACAGTTTTCAACTAGTATCAACGAAATGGGACTTGAAAAGTTAACGCAAATAATTTAGCCTTTTATGAATGTATTATGTGTTTAGAAACCCGTTGTATGATGCTTCGAAATGAACTTTTCAGTTTCTACTTCGTCCTTCATCATCATCATCATCATCATCGCCTCTCACTCCTTTGAGAGCATAGGCCACAGATAAAGGCTCTACAGTAATCTCTGTTCTTGGAATTATTCTCTGCTTCCTTCCATGTATATCCCTTGTCTCTGAGCACTATCATAATTTATCTTCTCCAAGTAAGTCTAGGTCTTCCTCGTTTTCTATTTTCTTTAGGATTCCATGTCAGTGCCTGTCTTGCTATGCTGGTGTCGGGTTTTCTCAAAGTGTGGCCAATCCACCTCCATTTCCTAGACATGATTTGTAGGTTCATCGTAGGTTCTTGCCCTGGCCTTTGCCAGACCTCATCGTTCCTGATCTTGTCCTGCCATTTAATGTTTAAAATCCTCCTCAAGCAGTAGTTCATGAATGTTTCTATCCTCTATTGCACTGTCTTGACCATAACCCGTGTCTCTGAACCTTATAGCAGGAAGGTGTTTACGGTTGTTTTGATTCTTGTTTTGATGTTCTTAGATGACCATATTTTGTTAAGCTGGATAAATGCTGTCCTGACCTTGGTTATTTTAGGTTTCCTTTCCCCCGTATTTATCCATTATTTAAATGATTTTAATGAATTAAAGGTTTAGAATGCAGTGACACCGCCAGTGGCAGCTATGAAATGCTACGAGTCGAGAAAAACATGATAAAATGGATATCGCCTGGGCCAGACTAGACATACATTTATATCATCATATATGACATACTTTTATCACAAACACACGACATGACACCTCTACCTGGAATGATAGAGCTGGAAATTATGGTACTGTCAGACGTAAACATCATATTAATAGTATACGAATAATTAACATGAAACCAAACTACGTGTACTTAATGTCACCAGTCACTGAACACTGGTCAGTAACCAAGGAGGAGATTGGAGATAACATAGACTTGTCCAGATATCAACGATTATGATTATGTAACCAATCCAACTAATCAATCTGTCGGACTTTCAGTCAACCAAACAAACGAGTCCACCAACTAAATATGCATTTTGTGATAACCATTACTCTTCCTGTATCCCTGATCTAAGAGCTGTAGATTCAAGAACCGATCACTGGTTACAATAAATAAATAAGTGGTTCTTAAATTGCGGTCGGTGAATAGATCTGACGGGTTCATAACCTGGCATCGGTTTATCATAAGTTTATCCACCTCTAATTGAAGTTTTTTTCTACTTTATTACATTAAACTTTATTATATTAAATAAAAAAATTTATTGGATATGGGTAAAAAAGTAATTTATGGGCTCAGAACGAAAAATGTTCGTTAACTTCAGTACATTTCATTGTCCAGAAGCCATTAAGTTATATGTGGTGTCTCCTACATAAACTACTGCAACATGCTGGTTAACTGTTTATTACTGACTTTATGCATTTATAAAGAAAAACCTACGATGCCATTATTTATAACAAAATGGTTACTTTTAATGTAATACTGTACACATTTATAACAAAGTTAGTTTTAATGTTTTGATAAGACAATTTTAAAAAGCATAATCTTCGTTGTATATGCACGTTGGTGTGTGTGTGTGTCCGTGCGTAAGATAAAGAGAGACAGTGAGAATGAGAGAGAGAGAGAGAAAGAGAAAGGCTGGGGAATTGCTTAGGTGTGTCACAAACACAAAGGTTGAGGAACTGCTTAGGTGTGTCACAAACACAAAGGCTGAGGAATTGCTTAGGTGTGTCACAAATACAAAGGTTGAGAACCCCCCCCCCCCCCCCAGTAGAGCTAGTAGCACACCGACGTGCTTGTGATTTGCTGATTGGGGATTGTGCGTCCAACAGATCTGCCACTGTAAATGATTCTTAACATAAAGGTCAAATGATGGGGAAGAAAATGAGTTGAATTTCAATCTCACTTCTGCTTACATCAGTAGAACAGCTGGAAGAAATTGTCTGCTGTTACTTTTAGCAGCTTTCTGGGAGTTTTTTTTTCTTTCGCTGGCCCTCCTGTGTAGATAAAGGCAGATTGTGGGAGAGCTTCTGGTATTGATTTCCATTCTTCATCCTTTGCGAAGATTTACTGCTACTGTTTTTGGATTGAGTGGGAGATGCTTTAATGTTTCGCCCATTTTAGATATGTGAATTTGCTCACTAAAATAAGACACATTTCAGAAGAAGAAAAAAGACAGTTAAGTCCATTCGTTTTCTAAGTCTGTTTCACACACTGAAGGCGTTAAAGCACGCATTAAAGTAAAAAAAACTACGCAATGCAATGAGCATAAGATAATTTAATATATTACCAAAAGCAATGGTTCCTAAATTGGGGTTTGTGGAGGGCCATCTGGGGGTTTGCAAGTCTAAATTATGTATAATACTAAAAATGTGTGAATGGTTTTACTTTTAAAAGTTCAAATGGCTGGGATGAATGGGCCGGGGAAGGGGTGAATTACTTCAGTGGTCCGTGGTCTGAAAAAAAGTGTGGGAACCACTGGTATAGAGTTATCACTGATAAGAACGAAAAAAACACATTGGTGTGAATGATCTTTACGTCAGTTTAGGAGTGATCAACGTCATTTTATAACTATTATAACTAATTTAGGACAGACTACTTCCAGACTGCATTCTTGTCAATAATTAATTGCCACTGATTACAAACACAGTCTGGCACAAAATAACTGTTCATAAAATTTAGCAACAGGCATACAAACAAGAAAAAACATATACAGAAATTTGGATATATAGAACGACAGACAGATAGGCAGGCAGGCAGGCAGACAGACCGATAGAAGGATTCTTCTGTAGCATTTGCATTCAAAGGCATTTATGAGTTCCTCAGCTGTTTTGTTAAGTGTCCAGGTCTCACAGGCATACGTTGCGAAGCGGAAAGATGCATGCCCTTAAAAATCTTATTTTTGTAGTTCTGTCTGTTCCTTCAGCTTCTTTAGTTGTTTTACTTTCTGAAGAGCAATAGATGTCCTAATTTTAATTTCCCCCATTTTATCTCCATTATTAGTTAGTAATGATCTAAGATATTCAAAACTCTCCACCTCTTTCCAGTTTTTCCTCAGCGATACATATTTTATCTGCCTCATTTGTTTTGTTAGTTGTCATCAATTTAGTTTTCCTCGCATTAAGATAGAAGTTTTGCTCTTCACCATTCTTTAGGATTAACCTACTTAGTTTTTCAATTCCTTTTGTGTTGTGGACAGTAATAATGTGTCATCAGCATATCTAATCTCTGGTATTTCGTAACCTCCAATTTTTATGGCATCGTAATAAAATCGCATATAAGACTCACTTAAAAAGATTCACTTTAAAAAAATTCTTAAAAAAGCGTTTTGCAGCCTATATCCGGAAAATTATGTTTGGGTGAGTCTGGGTAGAGACTCTTGGGATAGGTTACCAGTTACACTAGTCTCTTGAAGACTGCAGGATGCATTACTGCAAACACAAAAGCGCCTAGCTCTGTTGCTGGTCTTGAGGAGAGGCCTCACCACACTCGAGGCATGGCTGTAATTGTTCGGCATTTGATGTCCTTCAGTGTTTGTAGGGAGATGACTCCAATGTTGTGTTAATTGTGTTTCCCGTGACCTAGCATTTGGTTGGGATTTGCAATCACTGCCCTTGGCTACATGTAATGTATTGAGTCGAATGTGATAGGTACTTTGGAGGAAGTTGCCTTGCATTTTTCGTCGAGGTGTCTCTTTAAGGATGTGTACAGGTCCGATTTGTCTATTTTGATTAGGTCCTCTTGTTTGGGCCTTTGCTGCTAGATAGTCGGCTTTGTTGTTTCCGTCGACTCCGGTATGACCAGGACAGTATATCCATGTGATGTGTTTGAGATTTATTAATTATTTCTTGCCATTCATTTCTAATTGCTTTCTTTAATAGATTTTGAGACTCGGTAATGAAGGTGATGAAGTGTGTTGTCTGTGTCACTACTTATTTTAATGCTTGCGTGATGGCCTCTACTTCCATGCACATACTTGAACAGGCGTTTGTATAAACCCCAACATTGAGTTCGAGTGTTTTTACCTACAAAACCCCAACCTTCAGTTCGAGTGTTTTTACCTACAAAACCCCAACCTTCAGTTCGAGTGTTTTTACCTACAAAACCCCAACCTTCAGTTCGAGTGTTTTTACCTACAAAACCCCAACCTTCAGTTCGAGTGTTTTTACCTACAAATCCCCAACCTTGAGTTCGAGTGTTTTTACCTATAAAACCCCAACTGCTTCCAGTTCCCCTGCTCACTGAGTGATCTCTCTCTCTCTCTGAACCTTAAGTGCCCAGGGCACATGGGGCTTCCGCAAGGGTTTTCCACAAATGCCTGTCCTTCGCCTTTTTTTCTGCTCTTACCCAGGTGAACCCTCTATTGCTCAACATCATTTCTGTTGTTCTTCTCCATGTCTATCACTGAGTGATAGGTATGTATAAATGATTTCTTCAAGAGCTGTATGTTTGTTAATGAATTCCTCTATTTCCCCTTGTGTTTTCCCGTCCGCTCATTTTCGACATTTTCTCGTAAGGTTTATGTGTACTTTAGTGAGAATTCGGTGGGCCTCGCTGTAAGTAACCCGTTCAGCTTCGGTTGGGACGTGTTGTGGATCAGTAACTATGCCTATTGAGTCTTCTGCTTCAGCCATCCAGGATTTGCCTCTTTTTATTCTTGATCTTGATCATGTGAAGGTTATTACTGAGTGGGTGAGTTTTATTGTTGCTGATTTTGAAGTATTTTTTTACTTGGGCACATTTTCGGCGAGTTTATAGATCAGAAAGATTTAATATTTATCTCACTGGGTGTATCTTTGGTGCACACCAAAATGAATCACATCGTTTCGTTTTGTACTAGTTCATATATATATATATATATATATATATATATATATATATATTTGTTTTCGGAGGTTTAGTAATGTCAGTATTTATCTATCATAACATTTTGCTCATTACTTTTGAGCCTAGATGAATCATGAACTGAATATTAAAACAAAATTCATTCATTCATTCATTTGCATGTCCCTTGCGGAATTTTGCCTCCCAAACAGCTCTCCTGCAGGCCTCTCGGTTGTGAGCAAGATGGCCTGCTGCTGTTGCGTCTATTTGCAGATCGTCAACGATTTCTTGCACCCATCTTCGTTTTTGTCTTCCTCTTTTTCTTTTTCCATTATGTATCCTTCCAATATGGTCTTCTCTAAATTATCATGACGTTTAATGTGTCCAAAATATTTAAGTTTTCTCTCTTTAATCCTCTTTACTAGCCAGCCTTCTTCAATATTAAGCTCTTGTAGTATAGATACATTTGTTCTTTTTTGTGTCCACGATATTTGGAGAATTCTTCTGTAGCATTTACATTCAAAGGGATTTATGTGTTTCTCAGCTGTTTTGTTAAGTGTCCACGTCTCACAGGCATATGTTGCGATGGGAAAGATGCATCCCCTTAAAAATCTTATTTTTGTAGTTCTGTCTGTTCCTCTACAAAGATTCTTTATTTGTTTTACTTTCTGAAGAGCAATAGATGTCCTCCTTTTAATTTCCCTCATTGTATCTCCATTATTAGTTAGCAGTGATCTAAGATATTCAAAACTCTCCACTTCTCCCAATGTTTCCTCATTGATGTATATTTCAGCTACCTTGTTTGTTCTGTTAGTTGTCATCAATTTAGTTTTCTTTGCATTAAGATAGAGGTTCTGCTCTTAGCTGTTCTTACGGACTGACATAATTAGTTTTTCCATTCCCTTTTGTGTTGTGGATAGTAACACTGTGTCATCAGCATATCTAATCTCTGGTATTTCATAAGCTCCAATTGTTATGGCGTCGTAATATTCTTTGTCTACATCTTCTCTAACATTCCTCATTATATTTTCAGTATACAAGTTAAATAAGTAGTGTGACAATATGCACCCCTGACGGACCCCTTGTTTTATGTCAAACCAAGTTATTGTTTCACCATTTATTCTTATTGCTGCTTGTTGGTCTAGATACAGCAGTGATGTTAATTGTATCAAATGTGTTGGAAATCCCATTTTTTCCATTATTTCTCAAAGTTTCTGGTGTTGTACACAATCAAATGCCTTTGAGTAGTCTATAAAGGATAAATATAGATTTACATTAAACTCTCTGCACTTCTCTATTATTACTCTTAGATTGAATATATGATCTCTTGATCCTTTTCCTTGCCTGAAACCAGCTTGAACCATATTGACTTCTTCTTCTTCTATTTTCTTACGAAGTCTACCAATTATGATTTTTAACAGAATTTTACTGGCATGACTAATCAGGGCAACAGTTCTGTAGTTGGTGCATAATTTCAGGTTACCCTTTTTTGGCAGTGGTATGAATACAGTTCTTTTCCATTCTTTTGGCCAAATACCTGAATGCCATATCTTTTTGCATAGTGCATGATAGATTGTTGCACGTTCCTTTCCTCCTGCTTTAATAAATTCAGCTGTTATCTCATCACATCCTGGTGATCTACCATTTTTCAGATTCTTTATTGCCCATAAAACTTCTTCTATTGTCGGTTCAGATTCTTTCTCCTCCAATAATAATTCACACTGTTGATTTCTGTTTCCACAGTCGTTGTTTCATACATTCCTTTGCAATATTCCTTCCATCTTTCTAGAATTTCCTCTGTCTCTGTCAAGGTATTCCCCATCTCATCACAAATTACATTTAGCTTAGGTGTGACATTTCTCGTCAATGTCTTCATTTCTTTAAAATTTTCACTTTCTCTTCCACACTTCTAATGTTCTTCTATTCTTTCACAACAATCTTGTATGTATTGTTTTTTGTCTTTTCTTATGTTTCTTCGTACTTCTTTTGTTAAAGTTTTATATTTCTTTTTGTTGTTGTTTGTCACTTTCCATTGCGTCTTCATTTCTGTACGTTGTTTTATCAGTTCTAGTGTACCTGCTGTAATCCATCCATTCTTTTGTATTTTCTTTACTGGAACCATGTCTTTAGCTGTTGTTATTAAGATATCTTTGGCCTGCGTAGCCAATTCATCTGGTGTCATCTCCTCCTGTACAGCCATCAGGATTTCGAAACGGTTCTTCACTTCTATACCGTATTGTTCTGGTATATTTGTAAGATCAAAGCGGAGTGGTCTTGATCCCGTAACTGTCTTTTTTATCTTTATCTTCATGTCTGCTATTAATAACTCATGGTCCGTGTCACAGTCAGCACCTGGTAAAGTTTTTGCTGATGTTATACTTGATCTCCACCTTCTTTGCACTAAAATGTAATCTATTTGATTCCTGGTTTTACCATCAGGTGATGTCCATGTGTAAGGTCTTCTTGGATGTTGTTTAAAAAGTGTGTCAGCGATCATTAGCTCATTTCCCATGCAAAATGCCATTAGATTGTCACTTGCCTCATTTCTACGTCCTATGCTAAATTTCCCTACAACATGTCCTTCGTCTTCTGCTCTTTCTGTACCAATTTCTGCATTAAAATCACCCATTATCATTTTTCCGTACCTGGTCTATTGTCGTTTGCAGTGTGTTATAAAAGTCTTCTACTTCCTCTTCTTCTGCTGCTGATGTGGGTGCATATATCTGAATGATTGTTACATTTCTAGGAATGCCCTTAAGTCTGATTGTTAGGATTCTATCAGTTACTGGACTGTAGCCTAGTAATGCTTTTGATGTTGATTTGTCCAAATAAAAAGCCACTCCATTCTTTCCTCCTACTTCTCCACCAGAGTATATAAAGATATTATCATTCTCGCTCTTAAAGTGTCCTGATCCTTTCCATCGATGTTCGCAGATTTACAATATACTTACGTAAAACCTGTGAAATTAATTAATACGTTATCTTGATGCTCTAAATAGTGAATGGTTATTGTTACTTTGGCTCTGACATTGACGAAAAATAGTGTCAATGTCAATCTTGCAACACAAGTCACGGTTTATACCATAAAAATACAACGTACTGGGTAATTCAAGTGTCACTATAAACCATACTCAGGTAACGACGTTTCTGAGTGATAGAGGTATCAACTCCTCGATAAAGCCCAAGAAATTTAGCCTACACAGATTAATTATGAGTGCGAACATACTAGCATTTATAATAGTTTCACATTTTGTCTGAAACGTTCAGTAAGAGAATATCCTGTAGTGTGTAACATTTTCTATTTACTAATTGGTGCTTTGTTTTGGTGTTTTCATATTTTATCTCTTTATCTTTCTATTTGTCTTATCGCATTGGGAGTTTTCTTCTTCTTCTTCTTCTCTCTCTCTCTCTCTCTCTCTCTCATGTGCTTGGCTTAAATAAAGTGTTAGCCGTTTTGGTAACTAACTGTTTCTTCCCATATGAAGTACAGTCGTACATGAGATCCCAAACTGCACCCTTCCCACAACGATTATGATAACCCTTTCAATATGTGTCCAACTTTGCCACCCCAACTGCCTTTTCCTAACGTCAAGAGAATCAAGCCATCACATAAACTCAGCTCATTCGCTACCAACGTAAATAATCATTCATAAACACATCCAGGCGAAATTAATAATAAGTTTAATCACAGAAACAATGACGTAATACACATTATCAGACTGATATGAAGACACAAAAGCTGACTATTCTCACAAAACATAACATCAAACATGAATCAATAGAGCAAATATTTATTAAGTCAAACATGACAAAACTCCATCTGTCACTTGATGTGACACTCTTAATAATTCTCAGCATCTACTTCAAGCTTTTGGCTTCTTCCTTGAGCACAAAAGCATACTGCCAAATAGTGAGTTAGCCAAAACGTATGCTTATCTCATATCGTATCATCTTGTAACTCAAGGCAAACATATATTCAATTTGCAGTACCGATGTCTGCTCAATACCATAATCAAATAAAGGCATAAATGGAAAATGAAACAATGTGGCATTAAATATCTTATGATTCATGAACAAATCATGCAATTATGATCAAGACACTGGCAAAACATTAAGTGCGCACAACAAACATATGGTAAAGGATATAACAGTGTCTATGAATTCAATGAAATCATACAATAAATCATAGAATGGTAATGAAAATCATTGATGATGGTAATATGTTCACACAATTCTCATCACTACTAGAAGCATTTAGTACACTTAATAGTGAACATGGTTCTCGTTCACATTTATAATACACCAACATCTGACATACAATAGCTTACATACAAAAACTCCACGACATGAGGCGGGTTGGGCAACATTTTGGGTTCATAGCAGAACATTCATTTGTTCCACAACACACTATCAGAAACTTCAGTATTCGCACCCAGATATTCCACGATCACAAGCTCGCCCATGTTACCACACCCGTATGCCTCGCAACAACTGACTGTATTAGCTACACATTTCCCTACACACCCCCAAACAGTACCACATGACTGAAACATACTCAGATCTTCCCGGCAGAAAACAACTGGTTTTCACTCTTTGACCCTGTGAACATCATAACAGCCCTCCTCACAAGTACATAATCACGGACCAAAACCTTACTGAGGAGAGAGCTACGAAGTTCATGGAAAATGTGTGGCTTTTAATTTTGTACGTGTCTTATATGCCGTGCGTCTTACATGGTGGGAAGATAGTAATTCGAAAGTATACTATTTTTAAAAAAACAATCAATTTATTTTTATATTATTCGTCCAATTACAGTTGCTCATAATCAGCACTTGAATCTGCAGCAACCGAAGACGAAGTCCCTGCCGTTTCTGTAACAGACTGATGAGGCTGAGATTCTCTAATTTAAGAAGGCATTCATCTGTTTGCCACAACAAACCTTTGTGTCATTCATCTCAGCAAAAACTATCATTTATGACCCATGCCACCTTGGCAAGATTACAATATAATAAAGAGAATCAAACTAAAGTATAATAATAAAGGAATAATAAGCACCACGGACACTAATTTTACATTTTTTGTTTTCCTTTACCAAGTCGGGAGTGAGTGATTTCAATTCAGATTTACGTATTGTGAAGGAACACATACATGGGATAGCAAACTGGCGAAAAGGAAGCAGAGTGTCAAAAAGAAAGAGAAGTTTTGAAGTAACTGTTAAACTGGCTGCAATTTAAATTATTTCTGTCAAATGGATTTATTAGTTAGATGTTCAGTATTTCATTTGTTTCGGATATTACTTCAGTGAAGATGATTCTACAGTCGTGAATCACTAACTAAATAGCAACCAGTACTACAGAAGAACAATGAAAGTCTACAGTTGAAGCAACTGGTATATAGATATTTTGTCACTCAACAGTTTGTTGAAACTATCAACAATATCAACTTTACACTGTCGACAAAATGTGAAGGATTACATATCTGCGGTTTCAGGTTATGCAAGTCACAGAGATATATTCGTGGTTTGTACAGGTGGACAGGTTCTGTTATGTCCACCATCTCAATGAGTCAACACACTGCTTCAGAGATCAACGGGTTCAATGTTAGATTTCATCTACAGACAAATGACTTTAAGCAGATGAATAGCATATGCTGAGCTTAAGAGTGAACTGCTTAACATTTTTGGATCAGTCATAGATTCACAGATTATGTTCAAGAAACTATATGCAATGAAGCAAGAGAGTGGTGAAAACATGCAAATGCTTGCTGAACAAATCCTGAAAATAGCAGGACAATGTTTTCAACAATCTGATCTAAACAGTCCACAAATCCATTCATTCATTCATTTGCATGTCCCTTGTGGAACTTTGCCTCCCAAACAGCACTCCTGTAGGCCTCTCGGTTGTGAGCAAGATGGCCTGCTGCTGTTGCAAATCCAAGATCAGATAATAAACTGCTTTTTCTACGCTGTACACCATAAGACAATTAAGGCAAAATTGTTGCGTAAAAGTTTCAGAACTTTAGAAGAAGTGACACGAAAGCGGCTATTAGTGAGGAGAAATTTCAAATGATGGGGCGGTTACGATTAAGCCATACTGACAAAAGTAAGCAGTCTTCCACGAAGCAGCAATAAACAGATAGTCCGATCCAGGTAATGACCACCATTATTAAGACAGACAGTGTTTCATATGTGGCCATAGGAATAATTTGGCTAGGAACTGCTGCTATGGCAAGTGTTCCAGACAATATAAAACAAGAAACCAATATCCAACAAGTCCAGCAAAACATTTGAATGTCACAAAAGGCAGCAGTATAGTATAGGTGGGAAAAGAATGACTAATAATGCTATTCAAAATTAATTCAAAAGTTATTAGCACAAAAACCAAGTTAAGATTATTCAAATCAAATGTGTTATCCACACTCATTTTTGCATGCGAAAGCTGGAAATCAACTAAAGAAATAGACAAGAAATTAGACTATTTTGAAAACAAATACCTAAGGAAAATACTCGGTATAAAGTGGAACTAATTTAAGAA
This sequence comes from Achatina immaculata, assembly GCA_009760885.1. Lineage (NCBI taxonomy): Eukaryota > Metazoa > Mollusca > Gastropoda > Stylommatophora > Achatinidae > Lissachatina > Lissachatina immaculata. Next base: position 10,459,512 of record CM019709.1, on the reverse strand, counting down.
CAACGCAGAGATAAGACAGATCAGCAAACAACAACCTGTCTTATGGGTGATCAGAAAAACAAAAGATGGACATATGAAGGCTGTGTGCTGAGAAGAAACAACCAGAGAATACCGAAACAGGCTATCAAGTGGAGCATAACAGGCCGAAGAAAAAGAGGTCGACCACGTGAAACTCTAAAGAAGACATTGTTAAGAGATGCCAGTTAAGTGGGCATAACATCCACTGATGAAGTTAAAAAACTCGCCGAGACAAGTAAAATTTGGCAAACAATTATACGAGTGACGTTTAACGGCACGGGAAGGATGTAAGATGTAAGATTAATTGTATAAATGTAACAATTATCCAGATATATGCACCAACATCAGCAGCAGAAGAGGAGAAAGTAGAAGATTTTTATAACACACTGCAAACGACGATAGACCAGATGAAAATAAAATGATATTGTATTAATAACAGGTGATTTTCATGCAAAGATTGGTACAGAAAAAGCAGAAGACGAAGACTATGTTTTGGGGAAATTTAGTATAGAAATGAAGTACGTGATAATCTAATGGCGTTTTTCATGGAAAATGAGCTAATGATCGCTAACACACTTTTTAGACATCATCCAGGAAGACTTTACTCATGGACATCACCTGATGGGAAAAGCAAGAATCAAATAGATTACATTTTAGTGCAACGAAGGTGGAGGTCAAGTATAACATCAGCAAAAACTCTACCAGGTGCCGACTCTGACATGGATTATGAGTTATTAATAGCAGACATGAAGATAAAGATAAAAAAAAGACAGTTACGGGATAAAGACCACTCCGCTTTGATCTTACAAAAATAACAAAACAATACGGTATAGAAGTGAAGAACCGTTTCGAAATCCTGATGACTGTACAGGAGGAGATGACACCAGATGAATTAGCCACGGAGGCCAGAGATATCTTAGTAACAACAGCTAAAGACATGGTTCCAGTAAAGAAAACACAAAAGAATGGATGAATTACATCAGGCACGCTAGAACTAATAAAACAATGTAGAGAAATGAAGACGAAGTGGAAAGTGACAAACAGTATAAATCTTTTAACAAAAGAAGTACCAAAAAAAAAAAAAAAATACGAAAAGACAAAAAAACAATACACACAAGATTGTTGTGAAAGAATAGAAGGACATCATAGGTTTGGAAGAGATAGTCAATTGTTTAAAGAAATGAAGACATTGACGAAAAATGTCACATCTAAGCTAAATGCAATTTGTGACGAGGTGGGGGAAAATCTTCACACAGAGAGAGAGAGAGAGAGAGAGAGAAAATTATAAAAAATGGAAGGAATATTGCAGAGGAATGAATGAAATAACTGACAGAAAGCAGAAATCGACAGCGTGATTTATTATTGGAGGAGAAAGAACACGAACAGACAAATGAAGTAGTTTTATGGCCAAAAAAGAATCTGAAAAAAGGTAAATCACCAGGATTTGATGAGATAACAGCTGAACTTATTAAAGCAGGAGGAAAGCTTTGTGCAACAATCTATCATGCACTCTGTAAAAAGATATGGCATTCAGGTATTTCGCCAAAAGAATTGAAAAAGAGCTGAATTCATACCACTGCTAAATAAGGGTAACTTGAAATTATGCACAAACTACAGAACCGTTGCCCTGATTAGTCATGCCAGTAAAGTTCTATTTAAAATCATAATGGGTACATTTAATAAGAAAATAGAAAAACAAGTCAATATGTTCCAATCTGGTTTTAGAAAAGGAATTCAAATCAATTCAAATGTAGTATCCACCCTCATTTATGCATGCGAAAGCTTGAAAACAACTAAAGAAATAGACAAGAGATTAGACTATTTTGAAAACAAATGCCTAAGGAAAATACTCGGCATCAAGTGCAACGAATTCAAGAACAATGCAGAGATAAGACAGATGACTGAACAACAACCAGTCTCATGGTGAACAGGAAAAGGAGATGGACATATGTTGGTCACGTTATGAGAAGAAACGATCAGAGAATCTCAAAACAAGCTATCAAGTCCAGCACATGTTTTAGCTGCTGTAATTATGGCATATATTTTTTTTCATCAGGTGCCGTGCCGACTGGTGTTGGGTATTATGATTCTCCAGATTGCACGATCTTTCCTGCAGGCTATTAGCTCCGTTGGTGATCTACCATCTTGTCAGATTGTCCAGTTTTATTTCTCTTGCTCTTCCCCTGCTTTTCTTCCCTCTATTTGTCCAGTTGTTATAATATTTTCAATGTCCCCTCTTCTCACTGCATGTCCTATGAAAGTACATTGTCTCTTTCTTATTTTTTAGAAGATTTTTAGTATCTCTTCTCAAACATTCTCCATTAGTTATTTATGCTGTCCAGAATTCGTAACATTCTTCTAATATTTCTGCTGCTTCCAATGACTTTTGTGCAGACCTGCTTTTGACCATGATTCACTTCCATATATTATAAGATAGGTTCAATATAGCATTTTAGGACTCGTTTTAGAACACTCAGTGGTAAGTGTATTTTTCTCATTCTCTGAAATGCAGTCTTTTATTGGCCTATTCTGTTCTTAATTTCTGTTTGCGTTTCCAATCTGAAGTTATTACTGTTCCAAGGTATTTAAATTTCTGCACCTGCTTTAGAATAGTTCAATTTAATTTTATACTGCATTTTGGTAGATTCTATTTCTTAGATGGAGGAGGTCAACGAATTTGTATACCTTGGCAGCAGAGTAGTAGAAAATGGAGACAGCACAGAGGACACCAACAGTAGACTTACTAGAGCAAACCAGGCTTTTGCAATGCTGCAGACTATATGGAAATCAAAAAAATAAGCATAAATATGAAAATCAGGATATTTAAGAGTAATGTTCTAAGTGTACTACTCTATGGTAGTGAATGCTGGAAAATCACCAAAACCATAGAAAACAAGTTGAATTCTTTCCAGACTAAATGTTTACGAAGAATTAAAAAAATATTTTGGCCAAACATCATAAGAAATAACATCTTATTAGCAGAAATGCAGATGAAACCACTGACATCAGTTATTGAGGAAAGACGCTGGAGATGGTTGGGACATGTGCTACGAATGACTGATAACTCACTACCAAAAATAGCACTAAGATGGACACCACAGGGGAACAGAAGTAAGGGTAGACCAAAAGAGACATGGAGAAGAACAACAGAAAGGATGTTGAGCAATAGAGGGCTCACCTGGGCAAGAGCAGAAAAAAAGGCAAAGGACAGGCACTTGTGGAAAACCCTTGCGGAAGCCCCATGTGCCCTGGGCACTTAAGGTTCAGAGAGAGAGAGATTTCTTAGATATAACCATAATCTCTGTCTTTTTGATGTTCAAAGTAAAGCCTTCTGTTCACTTTCTTTGGTGACTTTATCCAAGAGATTTTGTAGGTCTTGTTGGTTCTCAGCTATCAGTACTGTGTCGTCAGCATACCGAAGGTTGTTAATATTGTATCCTCCTACTTTTATACCTGGTTCTGTAATGATCGTTCTTAGAATATTCTCGCTGTACAGAGAAAAAAGTCCGGAGATACTACAAACCCCTTGTTTTATAGGCTGATATTTTCCAGTTTTATTTTCAACTCGAATCGCTGCTTCCTGCTGCCAGTATAGATGTTTTACAATCCTCAGGTCCTTGCCGTCTATGCTTATGTCTTCAAGCATTTTAATAATTTCATTATGTTTCACCTTGTCGAATGGCTAGGTGTAATCAATGAAGTATACGTAGAAGTTTTTCTATACTTCTAAAGCTCTTTCTGTTAGTGTTCGTAAAGGATAAATGGCAAATACATAATATAAATTAAAAATATTCCTACAGTAATAGCCCACTGGTCTCCAGAAAGCCTGATAATCATCCGGATATAATTCTCTCAGTCACTTTCCCGTTTACATTCTGCAATGTTACAATTCGATAAGCATTCAGTTTTGTACTGTCGTTACCTAGTTTTGGAAAGGGAATCAAGTAGCTGTGCAGCAATTATTCCTCATGTATTACGCCAGTCTTCTAACTATGGTTGTAATCTTCTGTCACCTGCTTTACAACCTTGTCGTCAGCATATCTGAGATGTCCATGCCGGATGCCAACAGGACCAAGTGACCATTTTTGTCAGACTTAACTGTCTGTCTCACTTTCTCCACTTCTATTGGGGTTTCCAGGATTTCTGCTTGTACAAAGCATGATATTGTGTGTCTCGTCATTAGACGCTCGTCAAGATTGCCTGATTCATTTGTTTGATGGATCTTTGGAAAAATGCTGTCCTTTTCTGCTCATCAGATCTCAGTACATCCTCAATATGGGTATTGCCCTGTACTCTAGGTTTGTTGTTCATCTTTCTCTGCACTTGCCAGAATTTGTGCAAAAGACTTCACAGCTGCTTCTTCTTCTTCGTTCGCTTCTACCACCAAGACCGCCCTGCGATCCTACTGAATTTACACCTGTGGTCCTCTATAGGTCCCATGGTCCCCCATGTGGTCCCCAAAAGAACCACACGAGATCCCTGAAAGGACCACAAGAGGTTCACACGGCTTGAGCCTGTATTCTTGGTGGATCTCAGATCCGGGATTGCGTGACACCGTGGTTTTCGTTGCACCAGTTTGATCTAGAGTTGGACTAATAGTCTAATAGTCTAACTGGAAAACCTCGACGTGTTTTGGATATGAGTATATCCCCGCTGGTTGAGAGGTGGTAGTCCAATCGGGCTAGAGTTGGACTTTCTCACTGGAAAACCTCGATGTGTTTTGAGATACCTGTGTATCACCGCCGGGTGAGAGGTGATTGCCCTTCCATTCCGGCGTTGGACTTTCTCACCGGAAAACCTCAGCGTGATTAGGATATGCATACGTCCCTGCCGGGTGAGAGGTGGTTGCCTATCTAGATTGCCCTGGTCCAGTGTCTCCGACTTCAGCATTTTGTGGTTGTGGCCACTACCCTTCCTAGTTGTGACCAGGACAGAGTTTTTGTCCAGTAGGAAGAATTCTCGCCACTAGTGACTTCCACCCCTGGGTTGAGCCGGTGTAGGCATATTATCCCATTATGGGCGTGTTTAGGACATGACTGACCTCTAGAGCAGAGGTACCATGACATGCGTAGCCATCAAGTTTCACTCCTGGTATAAGCCGGTTTAGGCATATTTCACCAATATCGGTGTATTTCGGACTGGGCCGACCTCTAGTGCAGAGGCGCCGTGGTATGAGTAGCTCTCGCCCCGATACTACTGGACATACCGATTAAGCTTCACTTTATCCTTTCCATCACCTTTTCACATCGGCGCCACACAGCAACCCTGATTGTTTTTCCGCATTTCCTTCCTTGGCCGGGAGGAGTTTCACTCCACGCGCGGCATGCAAAGAATCTCGCCAGCAGTGTCTTAACCTCTGGGTTTATATATATATATATTAACCTCTGGGTTAAGACGGTTTAGGCATTTCGCCCGATATGAGTGTAACTTAGGACGTGGCCGACCCCCAGACTAGAGGTGCCGTGATTTGACTACTGTTTACTTCGCTTATTCCTTTCTTTCACCTTTTCCACAGTGGTGCCGCACGGCAATCCCATTTGCACCTTTCTTTATTGGCAGGGAGGAGCCCTACTCCACGCACGGCAGCTGAAGAATCTCGCCAGCAGCGGTAGATGAGCTACCAAACATGACTCTCATCTACCCGAAGCGTCTGGTTTTCAGGCGCCAGATATTCGCCTTCGCCCCTTCTTCTGTCCGTTTAAACAGTTCTGCCACGAGAAGGCCAGGAGCTGGACTTGAGTGTCAGAGGCTATTTGAGACCCACGCCATTGAAGTATCCTCCATCCCACCTCCGGAAATAACAGTCCTTAGAACCTTCACAGCTGCTATTTCTAGTATTCTATATCAGCACCTGAGTCCGTGTGTTTGATGCCTCCAGCATTTCATCCTCTACTCCATTCAGTTCTTCAGCTGTTACGTGGGGATTTCTTCTAGATCTCTGCCATCTTTGTGTCGCTTCTGGCTTGATCCGCCAGGTGTTTTCTATTTGATCTGTCCACCAAAGTGGTTGACTTAATCCCCTGTTCTTTTTTATTCTTTATCCACGCTTTCATGCTTATCTTTCCTCGAAAGTGCTCATCTGAGCGCTCATATTTAAATGCGTGTGTCTTTTTGTAACTACATTTCTCAGTTTTATTAATTCTCTCATTGCAGGGGAGATGATCACTTCCACTTTATGGCAAGTCCTTGCAATTCACATCCAGCAGGGGTTGTGTGGATACCAGAGCCAGATCTATGTTTGAATCTATGTTCTGCTCTCTTGCTGGTAGTCTCGTCATATTCTTTCCGTTCACCACAGATAGGTTCTTACAAGGCATTATCTAATGCTCTACCTTGTGTATTTTCCACAATGTTGCCCCAGCTTGCACTTCGAGCATTAAAGTCGCCACAAACCAGTACTCTATCTCCCAGCAGTCCCTCAAGTTCAGATAAGAACTGCCATTGTTCTTCTCTGTGAGCGAGTTGTTTATATATATATATATTAATTACGTTCCACCTTGCATATTCACTCCAGACTTTGCAGGCGTTGTGATTCCAAGGTGTCCGAGTTCCACTCCAGCGTGTCAATTATTTCTTACTGTAGTCCCGCTTTGATCAGAATTACCTACCTACTGCAACTTCCTCTCGCTGGAGTGGAATAACACTGTAATCCAGAACATCGAAGCGGCTCTGTATGCGTTTCCTGTAAAATCATTATAATCAAAATCATACAACATACAGGTGTCCGTTGTCTGGCGCTCCTGCAGTTCCAGTAACCAATATTTAATCATTTCAGCCTCATTCTATCGGATTTGGTCATATTCTTACGTTTCCCTGCTCTCATGTTCCTCTTAATTCCCCCCCCCCCCCCCCCCCACTACACGATGATTCCACTCTAGTCAATTTGACACTTATTTCGATGCTGCTGTAGCGTCGAACTCAGTCCACGAACTCTGTTGCACCGGCGACGGTTCTGAGATATATCCATGTCAGTATTGTACTATAGGAAGGGAACTAAACGGTTATTCTGGCAGAGCCTTCATACCAGAGAAGAGGCTTAACTATGCTGCCCCACTCGCATCAGAGAGCCTCGACGTTAGCGACTCCAGTCCCTCTGCACGCCGAGAACAATTTTGTCTTAGGTTTCAGATACATTCTTCCTGGTATAAATGCCGTCATGGTTACGTGAACCTCTCTTGTGTCGGTAATAAGTATCTTGTCACTACTCGCCACACTTACGTTTGCACGTTTTCAGCACGGTAAAGCAACAGAGCACAGCACCGCACAACACAGTGCCCAAATACCAGACCTCGGTAAAAAAAATACTCCCTGACATGAGAGAAAGAAAAAACATAAGAGAGCCACCCGCGACTCAAAGTCCCAAGTAATTCTCCATGTAATTTACCCCACCCCCGCCCTCCAATAAAGACCCAATGAAGTCTTTCGTTTACGTGCACCTAAGCAGTCTGGAGTCGTTTTTAAGAGACATTGAAAGGTTATGTATATATGAAATTTCATGCAGTAAAATCTGATTCGCAAAGTGAATAAACTAGACGCTTAGAAAGCCCATTCAATTCACAGAGGAAAAAAATGAATGGAACTAAAAGAAAGCATATATGATTCGCAGTAAGTACTTCTGTTTTTGTAAAAAGAAGTCAATTTTTTTATAACCACTATCTCTAAAATCTAATACCATGTAAGAAATATCATTAACTGAAAGCATAAACTGTATAGTCATGTTGCAAAGAAAATTTTGAAATAATTTAAAGTTCATGAACCAATTTTCACATTTAATTCGCTATATTAGACCATATACTGAGAAAATATGGAAAAAAGTAATTGAATCCTTAATTTTCCATAGAAAACAGAAAGAAAAATGGTGAAAAGGTTCATGAAGTGAACAATAAAAAAATAACAATGAGAAATGGTCGAGGAAAAGCGAATGTTAGATTTTTTTTTAAAAACAAAGAGAAAAAAATGTTTTTATACCGAAATGTGGTCGCTCGTGTTGTAATGAACTCACAAACACCGAACCTACTGAGGTTTACATATGAATGGAGATATTATTAGTTACATGACAGAACAGTTAACACAAAATATTAATTTTATAAGACAGTAATAAATATTTGAATGAAGCAAGATCAAACAGAGAAACTCACGAGGCATGTGTAAGGGAAGAGATGAGACCATAGCAAAACTAGGTTAATTGGCAACCCTAGCATAAGAAATAATGGATCAGAGACAAACTAGTACTGGAAGTGTGCAATTCTGGCAAAGGTCCGTTTCTGACATAGTATATAAAGAAAACACGTTAGAATTTTACTAGGTCATGATTTGTAAGCTGAGCACGTAGGAGGTCAGCGATCGGGGGAGTCATGTTTTTGTTCAAGGGCGAATGAGAATGATTATTCGTCGAAGAAGAACCAACGTATGTGCATGCTAGTATTGGTTTATATTCTGTAATGTGGATGCATGCGAGCTGTGCAGTCGACTCCTCCGGGTTAGTCCCGATCCACTTAGATAAACATTTTGGTAATGAATGGTAATGAATAATCACACCTCAGTTGAGGTGTAACTGTTCTATGTGAGGTTTTGATGTTTGTTTTTTTTTATAACGTGGAAGTGATGTTTTATATGTGCACTAATAATACAATATAACAACATATAAATTATAGACAATTATTGGTCTTTAAAATCTTAGAATACATATTCACTTTCGATCTTTCTATCTGAAACCGTACGATTAAGGCCTTTCCTATGTCAAAATGATTAAATTTGCCATTGGACGACAGTGATGGCATTAAATATTCATTAAACCTTAAGAAGTATATTTTAAAAAACTTGCACATAATAGAATTTTCCTTTGGCCATAAAAACGCTTAAAAATAATTTCAGAGCATAAATAACGTTTGTTGTGGGTAAGAAAAAATATAATACCAGTTTTCCATGACTTTCAATTAATAAACCTCCCTATATATATACACTGGATATACCTTACGGATCCCATTTTCATATTATAAAAATAAAACGGTCACGTATCATATTTCTGAAGAGAACTTTTTCGTGTAAACTGACTAGGTGCATGTTACCAGCGATGCAGAAGTGTCACTAATAAAACAATCTCTCTCTCTCTCTCTCTCTCTCTCTGTGACATGGATTTCTCTCTCTCTCTCGCTCTCTCTCTCTCTCTCTCTCTAAACCTTAAGTGCCAAGCGCACATGGGGCTTCCGCAAAGGTTTTCCACAAACGCCTGTCTTTTGCGTTTTTTCCGCTCTTGCCCAGGTAAGCCATCTATTGCTGAACATACTCGCTGTTCTTCTCCATGTCTCCTTTGGTCTACCCTTACTTCTGTTCCTCTGTGTTGTCCACCTTAGTGCTATTTTTGGTAGAGAGTTGTCAGTCATTCGGAGTACATGCCCCAGCCATCGCCAGCGTCTTTCCTCAGTAATTGCTGTCAGTGTCTTCACCTGCATTTCTGCCAACACGACGTTATTTCTTACGGTGTTTGGCCAAAATATGTTTCTAATTTTTCATAAACATTTAGTCTAGAAAGAATTCAGCTTGCTGTTTTTATGATTTTCCAGCATACACTTCCAAAGATTAGTACACTTAGAAATTACTCTCAAATATCCTGATTTTTATCTTCATGGTTAATTTTTTTAGATTTCCATATAGCCTGCAGCATTGCAAAAACCTGATTTGCTCCAGTAAGTCTGTTGTTGCTGTCATCTGTACTATCTCCATCTTCTACTACTCCACTACCAAGATATACATTTTCGTTGGCCTCCCCACTAGCTTGTTATCCAATCTCAGTACATTTCTGTTGTTCACATTTTGCTTCATTAACTTTGTCTTTTCTACATTGATCTTTAATCTTATATTGTTAGTACTGTGAGTTAGCTTGCATATTTTTGTGCCTAATTGACAGTAGACAAATGTCGTCGGCAAAAGTCAAGGTCCTCAAGCACTGTGTTGAGTGTCCATTGTAATCCTCTGCGTTTATCTGATGTTGTCTCCTTCTTTAACCAGCCTACTGCTAAAATAAATAATGTTGGTGATAGTACACATCCCTGCTTCACTGATATTTGTAAACTATCTTTCTCTCTCTCTCTCTGAACCTTAAGTGCCCAGGGTACATGGGGCTTCCGCAAGGGTTTTCCACAAATGCCTGTCCTTCGCCTTTTTTTCTGCTCTTGCCCAGGTGAGCCCTCTATTGCTCAACATCCTTTCTGTTGTTCTTCTCCATGTCTCTTTTGGTCTACCCTTACTTCTGTTCCCCTGTCCTGATACGCATTTCTCCTTCCACCTGCATTTGCTTTTTCCTTTGCTTCCGTTTCTGTAGCAGTCTGATAGTTTTTTTTTACCAGATAGGGTTGCTGGCCCTATGCCGAACCATCCTTAGTCGCCTTTTACGATCATGCGTGGTAGGGTACAGTGGTCCTATTCTTTGCAGATCCCGGGTACCACACGGGTACTATAGCTGTTTGATAAATATAACAAAATATATAATAAAACGATATCATGATGTTATCATAAGAGGTTCATTGGAGTAGGGGTCTGTGCTATGCCGTGGCAGCAGCGATGACAGTTCAGTTCCCGCTAGTGGTAATTTTTGTCTTTAATGATTTTGCCATTCGCCTTCTTTAATTATTCGTCATCTTTTTTTTCTCATATTTTTTCAGACAATGCTTTTCTTTAAATTTTATTTCAAGAAATCTCATGTCTCCTGAAACATGAGCTTCTATTTAAAAAAAAAATCTGATGTCACGAAAAATATACACACTGAAACACATTAAAAAGCAAAACAGGCCGTTTTCTATTTAAATGCTTTTTGTTTTATTATTGTGAATGACTCTAATGTGCCATATTTCATTTTATTTATTATATATAGAAAATATGCTTTCTTAGCATTTAATTTTTTATCTGAGTATTGTGAAATGCTGCGTTTCTTAAAAGTGATACCTTATTATTAATCGAATTCTTCGATTTAGTCTGAAATAAATTAATCTGATGTTAACATTTGTTGGTGTACTTTGAACTATATGTGTTTATTAATTTTAAAATATTTTTGGCACGTTACGGTGTACTGCTTATGCTTTCATATACTATTTCTTACAACATAATGGGAAAAAGGAAGAGAGGAAGACCAAGGCGAAGATGGCTGTAAGACATCGTTGATATCTGCAAATGGATGCATCAGCGGACGGCCATCTTGCCCACAACCAAGAGGCCTACAGGAGTACTGTTAGGGAGCCAAAGTTCAGCAAGGGACATGCAAATGAATGAATGAATGAATGATACTATTTCTTATACAGTGGTAGATTCTTCCTTGCATCTACATTGTTAGCACCGAGCTTTCCTGCTAGTTAAATATAAAATAGTATTAATTGTAAAGTACCATTACAAATTTAGAAACATGAACTGTTAAATAAAATGCTATTACTTCAGGTAAAGAAAGAGTAATTTAAAATTTTTAAAACACCTGAACCATCCAGGACTATTCTTACTGCCGTGAAAGACTTTCAGCTGTTTAACAACGTATTTTCCCCGAAATATAACTTAGAGAATTTTGTTTTAAGTACAGAATACGATATATTAACATTACAGTCTTCATGTATTACAAAAGTGACATTAAAATAACAAAAGTAAGTTTTTTAACTCTTGGTCTTAACGTCAAATAGTATTTAAAGACTCGAAACGGTTGTCTTAAAAGTAATACAATTTTTACGTTTCGTGGTGGGAGATTTTCTCGATCAGTTACAAGAAAAAAAACTGAAACTCCACAGTAACTTCGACATTACATTCTTCAAAGAGTCATAAATTGCAAAAAGATAAAGAGCTTACTGTTTAGCTCTAAATTTCAATCCTTGCTCTATTTGATATATGTGGTCGCTTATGTTTTATAGAAGAATGTTCTCACTCTTCGCAGACTTTCGCCAGTCCCACTTTCGTCATCATTAACTTCGTACTCACACCACACAAGTTATCGTCTTCCTAACTCACGCATGGGGTGCATACACGGTTGTTTATTCCTAGTTTTTTTTCTGGTGCAATACAGTCTTTCTATTTACATAAAAGTAAGCTCTAAAACAGGCATGCCAAAACACCATGTTCTCGTGCTGATAAATGCACGCACATTTTACACATTTGCAACTGATGTCTGAATTTTCAGTTACACAGAACCACATGCAACCGTACATACTGGACACAGTTTACATTTGCACCCATTTGTAAATAACAGCGCTTATGTCTAAATCTCAGCATGCTGAATTTTAACTTTCATTTAAACTTTCTGACACCTCCGTAAACTTTCTTCCCAGTGTATCAATTTCTTCCAACTGTTTCACTGCTATTTTTCAAACTCTTTGCATCTTAATATTAGTAATACCACTACTGAATAATCTTCCATATTATGGAATTGAATCTTACATCCTTCCCGTGCCGTTAAACGCCACATTAGGGTTCACATGGTATTTCGCCAAGTTTTCATCTTTTCGGGGAGTTTTTCAACCTCATCAGTGACTTCTAAGCCTACTAATTTGGCCTCTCTTAATAATGTTCTCTTTAGAGTTTCAGTGGTCGACCTCTTTTTCCTCGACCTGTTGTTCCCACCTGATATCTTGTTTTGGTATTTTCTGATTCTTTCTTCTCATTTAGTGACCGATATATGTCCTTCTTTTTTTCGGCTTTTGCTGACGAGTCCTAAAATGATATATTGAACCTATCTTATTATATATAGAAGTGAATCATGGTCAAAAGCAGGTATGCACAAAAGCCATTGGAAGCAGCAGAAATGTGGTTTATTAGAAGAATGTTACGAATTCTGGACAGCAAAAATAACTAATGGAGAATGTTTGAGAAGAAATACCAAAAATCTTCTAAAAAATTAAGAAAGAGACAATGTACTTTCATAGGACATGCAGTGAGAAGAGGGGGCATTGAAAATATTATAACAACTGGACAAATAGAGGAAAGAAGAAGCAGGGGAAGAGCAAGAGAAATAAAACTGGACAATCTGACAAGATGGTAGATCACCAACGGAGCTAATGGTCTGCAGGAAAGATCGTGCAATCTGGAAAATCATAATACCCAACACCAGTCGGCATGGCACCTGATGAAAAAAAATATATGCCATAATTACAGCAGCTAAAACATGTGCTGGACTGCAAACAACAAGTACAAAAGCATGGATATCATATAACATGTGGAAATCCATATATAAAAGACGAAAAGCCAAATTAGCCATGTTGAATGTAAAGACAGGGCTTGGAAGAGATTTGACAAAAGCAACATACGAAGGATCGTGTACTCTGGAGAAGCATAATAGCCAACGCCAGTCGGCACGGCACATGATGATGAATATACGAAGAACTGGACAATAAAGTAAAAAGTTCAGCTGGAACAGATAAAAGAGAATACATGGATAATATGGCGAAAGAAGCAGAGAAGGCACCAAAAAAGGAGACAGCAAAACTCTATATAACATACAGAAAAGGCTAACAGGTACTATTGCATCCAAAGGAAGACCAATCCTTAGCGAAACTAGCCCACTATTAACATCAAGTAAAGCCCAAAAGCAAAGATGGACCCAACACTCCCAGGAAATACTTAATCGACCACACCCATATAAACTGATAGACCTTGAAACTGACTTACCATTCCCACAAATAAATATCAACCTGTATGAAATTACATTGCATGAAATTGAAACAACAGTGAATTTAGTGGCTAACAAAAAAGCTGCAGGTGAAGATGAAATAACATTCGAAATGTTAAAAGCTATTAACATTGACAACATGAGCCAACAACAGAGAATGTTTAATAAAGTTTGGAAAGAAGAAAAGGTCCCTTCTAAATGGAAAAAAGGAATCATTGTTAAAATACCGAAAAAAAACCAACCTTAGCGATTGCAATAATTGGAGAGAGGAATAACCTTACTATAAGGTGTGTTAAAAGTATTTTGCAAAGTTAATCCGAATAGAATTCAAGTTATAGTAGATGCTGCAATGAGAGAAGAACAGTTAGGATTTCGAAAAGGGAGAAGCTGTCTCGACCAAATCTTTACTCTAAGAATAATATTTGAAGAACTTATTGAAAAGCACAGACAGTTAATCCTGAACTTCACAGACTTTAAAAAGGCATTTGATAGCATACACAGAGATTCACTGTGGAGAATTCTGAGAATATATAAAATACCATCTAAGATTGTCAACATCATTAGAGACCTCTACAATGGATATTTTTGTGCAGTCAACACAGAAGAATGAATGAGTGAATGGATCCAGATCGAAACAGGCGTTAAACAAGGATGTATATTATCTCCCTTGCTTTTTGGAATTGCCATAGACTTCATAATGAAAAACAATGTTGCACAGGTAAAACGAGAATTGATTGGGTACATGAGACCCAACTGGAAGATCTTGATTTTGCAGATGACATAACTCTTATCAGTGGAAATGTGAAATCACTGCTAGAAAAAACTTGCAAGTAAAACAACTACCTATCTTCAATGTAAAATAGGACTTGATTATTATCAAGGATAAAACAAAAATAATGAAACTTCTCATTAACCGCGTAGGAACGTAGAAGGAACAACTTGGCAGCTACATGGACCAGGATGGTGACACCAGGAAGGAAGTTAGAAATTCGAATTCCAAAAGCAGCATTGTCCTTAAAAATTCTTGAGAACATATTTATTTCAAAAGTTATAAGCACAAAAACCAAGTTAAGATTATTCAATTCAAATGTGATATCCACACTCATTTATGCATGCGAAAACAAGAAAACAACTAAAGAAATAGACAAGAGATTAGACTCTTTTGAAAACAAATGCCTAAGGAAAATACTTGGTATAAAGTGGAACGAATTCAAGAGCAACGCAGAGATAAGACAGATGAGCAAACAACAACCCGTCTCATGGGTGATCAGAAAAAAAAGATGGACATATGTAGGCTATGTGATGAAGAAGAAACAATCATGGAATACCGAAACAAATGATTAAGTGGAGCACAACAGGCCAAAGAAAAAGAGGTGGACCACTTGAAACTCTAAAGAGGACGTTGTTAAGAAAAGCCAGTGTAATGGGCATAACATCCCTTGATGAGTTTGAAAAATTAACCGAAACAAGGAAAACTTGGCAAACAACTATGCGAGCCCTATGTGACGTTTAACGGCACGGGAATGATTTAAGATGTAAGCTTTATTGTTATATATATATATATATATATATATATATATCCTTCCTTTATATATATATATGTATATATAATTTACTGTTGCACTTAAATATTGTTTATAATTTTGCAGGCACAGTTGATTGATGATTACAAAGATTAAACATCAGCACATTACAATAAAGAGGGGAGAACACAGTTAAACAATTCTTCATCGAAAGATCATCACGTTATATTATTAACAACACAGTCAACCTCTTATCCATTTTTTTCAACATTCTGTGATTCCTTCAAAAAGATACAAACCATAGAATAAATTAAATCAAATTAACACCTTTACGTGTTATAGGGTTAAAATGATTACAACACAATCGTCCCATATATCTTCTTATATCTTATATCCTTCTCGTGCCGTTAAACGACACATAGGGCTCGCAAGGTAGTTCGCCAGTTTTTCCTGTTTTAGGCGAGTCTTTCAACCTCATTAAGGATCTGATGATCTTTATGCCTGTTAATTTGACCTCTCTTAACAATGTCCTCTTCAGAGTTTCACGCGGTCTGCCTCTTTTTCTTTGGCCTGTTGTGTTCCACTTGATAGCTGTTTTGAGATTCTCTGATCGTTTCTTCTCATAACGTGACCAACATAAGTCCATCTCCTTTTCCTGATCACCATGAGGCTGGTTGTTGTTCAGTCATCTGTCTTATCTCTGCATTGTTCTTGAATTCGTTGCACTTGATGCCGAGTATTTTCCTTAGGCATTTGTTTTCAAAATAGTCTAATCTCTTGTCTATTTCTTTAGTTGTTTTCAAGCTTTCGTATGCATAAATGAGGGTGGATATTACATTTGAATTGATTTGAATTGAATTGAATTGAATTGAATTCCTTTTCTAAAATCAGGTTGGAGCACACTGACTTGTTTTTCTATTTTCTTATTAAATCTGCCCATTATGATTTTAAATAGAATTTTACTGGCATGACTAATCAGGGCAACGGTTCTGTAGTTTCTGCATAATTTCAAGTTACCCTTATTTAGCAGTGGTATGAATTCAGCTCTTTTTCAATTCTTTTGGCGAAATACCTGAATGCCATATCTTTTTACAGAGTGCATGATAGATTGTTGCACAATGCTTTCCTCCTGTTTTAATAAGTTCAGCTGTTATCTCATCAAATCCTGGTGATTTACCATTTTTCAGATTCTTTATTGGCCATAAAACTACTTCATTTGTCTGTTTGTGTTCTATCTCCTCCAATAATAAATCACGCTGTCGATTTCTGCTTTCAGTCAGTTGTTTCATTCATTCCTCTGCAATACTCCTTCCATCTTTCTAGAATTTTCTCTCTCTCTCTCTCTCTCTTTCTGCGTGTGTGTGTGAAGATTTTCCCCCACCTCGTCACAAATTGCATTTAGCTTAGGTGTGACATTTTTCGTCAATGTCTTCATTTCTTTAAACAATTCACTATCTCTTCCACACCTTTGATGTCCTTCTATTCTTTCACAACAATCTTGTATATACTGTTTTTTTAAAATCTTTTCTTATGTTTCTTTGTACTTCTTTTGTTAAAAGATTTATACTGTTTGTCATTTTCCACTTCGTCCTCATTTCTCTACATTGTTTTATTATTTCTAGTGTGCCTGATGTAACTCATCCATTCTTTTGTGTTTTCTTTACTGGAATCACGTCTTTAGCTGTTGTTATTAAGATATCTCTGGCCTACGTAGCTAATTCATCTGGTGTTATCTCCTCCTGTACAGTCCTCAGGATTTCAAAACAGTTCTTCACTTCTATACCGTATTGTTCTGCTATTTTTGTAAGATCAAAGCGGAGTGGTCTTTATCCCGTAACTGTCTTTTTTTTATCTTTATCTTCATGTCTGCTATTAATAACTCATAATCCGTGTCAGAGTCGGCACCTGGTAGACTTTTTGCTGATGTTATACTTGACCTCCACCTTCGTTGCACTAAAATGTAATCTATTTGATTCTTGCTTTTCCCATCAGGTGATGTCCATGAGTAAAGTCTTCCTTAATATTGTCTAAAAAGTGTGTTAGCGATCATTAGCTCACTTTCCATGAAAAACGCCATTAGATTATCACCTACTTCATTTCTTTGTCCTATACTAAATTTCCCCAAAACATAGTCTTCGTTTTCTGTACCAATCTTTGCATGAAATCACCTGTTATTAATACAATATCATTTGTTTGCATCTGGTCTATCGTCGTTTGCAGTGTGTTATAAAAATCTTCTACTTTCTCCTCTTCTGCTGCTGATGTTGGTGCATATATCTGGATAATTGTACCATTTATAGAATTAATCTTATATCTTACATCCTTCCCGAGCCGTTAAACGTCATTAGAAATTGCATAATTGTTTGCCAGGTTTTATTTGTCTCGGCGAGTTTTTTAACTTTCATCAATGGATGTTATGCCCACTTAACTGGCATCTCTTAACATTGTCCTCTTTAGAGTTTCACGTGGTCGACCTCTTTTTCTTCGGCCTGTTATGCTCCACTTGATAGCTTGTTTCTGTATTCTCTGGTTGTTTCTTCTCAGCACACAGCCTTCATATGTCCATCTTTTGTTTTTCTGATCACTCATAAGACAGGTTGTTGTTTGCTGATCTGTCTTATCTCTGCGTTTTTCTTAAATTAGTTCCACTTTATACCGAGTGTTTTCCTTAGGCATTTGTTTTCAAAAGAGTCTAATTTCTTGTCTATTTCTTCAGTTGATTTCCAGCTTTCGCATGCATAAATGAGTGTGGATAACATTTGAATTGAATAATCTTAACTTGGTTTTTGTGCTTATAACTTTTGAATTAATTTTGAAAACATTTTGCAATGCACTGATTGTAAATGTATGTTAGTGTATGTGAAATGACAGGTGCAGAATAATGTAAGATCTTATTGCTAATATCGTCAAGCCCAGCTGTATTTTTTAAGGATAAGAGAGAACTGTAAACTTCACTAACTGTTAAAATGGAATGTGTAATTGTTTAAATTTAGTACATCTGCAATCCAGGAATGTTTGTAATTCATATAAGTTGCATACAAGAGCTAGTATTGATATAAACGTTGATTTATTCTCTGAAATGTATGCACTAGTGTGTGCATAATTGCTGAGCTGAAAAATAAAATTATTTTATTTTATTTGATAGGGTATTTATGACGACACAGTACTGATAGCTGAGAACCAACAAGACCTGCAAAATCTCTTGAATAAAGTCGCCAAAGAAAGTGAACAGAAAGGCCTTACTTTGAACATCAAAAAGACAGAGACTATGGTTATATCTAAGAAACAGAATCTACCAGCATGCAGTATTAAATTAAACGGAACTGTTCTAAAGCAGGTGCAGAAATTCAAATACCTTGGAGCAGTAATAACTTCAGATGGGAAATGCAGAACAGAAATTAGGAACAGAATAGGCCAAGCAAAGACTGCATTTCAGAGAATGAGAAACATATTAACCAACACATCCTTATCAATGAATGTTAGAAAACGAGTCCTAAAATGCTATATTGAACCTATCTTGTTATATGGAAGTGAATCA
Organism: Achatina immaculata; assembly: GCA_009760885.1. Classification (NCBI taxonomy): domain Eukaryota; kingdom Metazoa; phylum Mollusca; class Gastropoda; order Stylommatophora; family Achatinidae; genus Lissachatina; species Lissachatina immaculata. The sequence goes on along the minus strand of CM019709.1, from coordinate 10,440,797 downwards.
TGGACAATAGGCAAGTCTGCACAAAAATCATTGGAAGCAGCAGAAATGTGGTTTATTAGAAGAATGTTGCGAATCCCCTGGACAGCAAAAATAACTAATGAAGAATGTAGGAGAAGAGCTGGAGAGACAAAACACCTTGTCAAAAAGATAAGAGAGAGACAATGTACTTTCATAGGACATGCAATGAGAAGAGGGGGCATTGAAAATATTATAACAACAGGAAAAATAGAAGGAAGAAGATCAAGAGGAAGACCAAGAGAAATGATACTGGACAGTCTGACGGGATGGTGTGAGAGGAGATCACCAACTGAGCTGATGGCCTGCATGAAGGATCGTGTACTCTGGAGAAGCATAATAGCCAACGCCAGTCGGCACGGCACATGATGATGATGATGAGGGTATTTATGGCTTTCCAAAATGATTTATTGTCTGATTTATTCTGTACTAGATTCCAAAAGTAATTTTTTCTCTTGTCGTATTAAGCATTGAACTTTGTTTCTGAGTGAACGGTAGGTCCTAAAGTCCTTGAGTTTGTGCGCCTGGTCACGTTCTCTCATGGATTGTAGTATTTCAGGTGTTATCCAAGGTGACTTCGTCTGGTATTTTACTCTCACCTCTTTCATGGGAACATGTCTGTCTAATATATCTCTGAAAATCTTTAGCCAATATTCTAATGTCTCATCAAGGTCAGTTAGTTGGTAAACGTGTGTAAGTGAAGATGATTGCAAATCACCAAGTGATAATTCTAGGTTAAATTTTTTGGAAGCTTTTTTAAATTTCATACTGATGTGATTGTGTTTAGGAAGTGTATACAACTTTCTTGTCCACGTACATCAGACTGGGTAATGATCACTTAACGAAATATGAGGGATGTTACATTCAATGATGTTTTCTTGATGGGCTACATATATATCTAATAATGTGGATGATACTTCTGTTACTCTGATATGTTGGGTGACAATTTGGGACAAATTTTATGATAATATCATATTACTCCAAGTTGGATTTTATTGTGTTAGATCTATGTTATGGTGAAATCTCCAAGAATCGTAATATCTTTGAACTTAAAGGTTGAAACCTCATCGATCATATTCATGAAGTGATCATATCACAGGGATGATGCATTTGGATTACGGTACAAAAGTCCAATAACTAATGGACTCTGGTTTGGTAATTTAACTTCCACCCAAATACAATCTACCTCCGATGATTCGAGGTCTTTTCTACGACTAGACTGGATAGCAGTGGAGATATACATTACTAGACTAGTTTCTAGTTTTCTAGTTGGGTCACGCAGGATCAGGTTAAAATCGTTAATTATAATATCTTCATCGGTTATAATCTATGTATATATACATATATATATATGTTTATGTATGTGTGTGTGGACAGAGTATGGACAGAGTGGACAGAGTATATCGGTGAGCTATATGGAGGAGAAATTCCAGAATTAACACAAGATACTGAAAACTGTGATGGACCATCAATACTTGAAGATGAAATCATAGATGCCATCAAACACATGAAGAAAGGAAAAGCGACTGGGCCTGATAATATAACAATAGAAGAAATAGAGGCACTAGAGAAGACAGGAATAAAAATAATAACCAAGTTACTGAATCACATTTACAACAGTGGTTATATTCCCAGTGACCTGATTAAATCCACGTTTATAGCACTACTAAAAAAACCAGGTGCAAAGGAATGTGATGACCAATGGACTATCAGCCTCTCATGTCACATAACTAAGCTACTTTTGAGAATAATTATGAGAAGAACAAGGAAAAAGATAAAAATGGAAATAGCAAATTAACAGTTTGGATTTGTTAAAGGAAAGGGAACACACAATGCCATTTATGCTTTACGAACACTAACAGAAAGAGCTTTAGAAGTACAGAAAGATCTCTACTTATGCTTCATTGATTACACCTAGCCATTCGACAAGGTGAAACATAATGAAATTATTAAAATTCTTGAAGACATCAATATAGATGGCAAAGACCTGAGGATTGTAAAACATCTATACTGGCAGCAAGAAGCAGCGATTCGAGTTGAAAATAAAACTGGAAAATATCAACCTATAAAACAAGGGGTATGACAAGGATGTATACTATCTCCAGACCTTTTTTCTCTGTACAGCGAGAATATTCTAAGAACGATCATCACAGAACCAGGCATAAAAATTGGAGGATACAATATTAACAACCTTCGGTATGCTGACGACACAGTATCGATAGCTGAGAACCAACAAGACCTGCAAAATCTCTTGGATAAAGTCGCCAAAGAAAGTGAACAGAAAGGCCTTACTCTGAACATCAAAAAGACAGAGACTATGGTTATATCTAAGAAACAGAATCCACCAGCATGCAGTATAAAATTAAATGGAACTATTCTAAAACAGGTGCAGAAATAATTCAAATACCTTGGAGCAGTAATAACTTCAGATGGGAAATGCAGAACAGAAATTAGGAACAGAATAGGCCATGCAAAGACTGCATTTCAGAGAATGAGAAACATATTAGCTAACACATCCTTATCAATGAATGTTAGAAAACGAGTCCTAAAATGCTATATTGAACCTATCTTGTTATATGGAAGTGAATCATGGACAATAGGCAAGTCTGCACAAAAATCATTGGAAGCAGCAGAAATGTGGTTTATTAGAAGAATGTTGCGAATCCCCTGGACAGCAAAAATAACTAATGAAGAATGTAGGAGAAGAGCTGGAGAGACAAAAAAAACCTTGTCAAAAAGATAAGAGAGGGACAATGTACTTTCATAGGACATGCAATGAGAAGAGGGGGCATAGAAAATATTATAACAACAGGAAAAATAGAAGGAAGAAAATCAAGAGGAAGACCAAGAGAAATGATACTGGACAGACTGACGGGATGGTGTGAGAGGAGATCAACAACTGAACTGATGGCCTGCATGAAGGATCGTGTACTCTGGAGAAGCATAATAGCCAACGCCAGTCGGCACGGCAACTGATGATGATGATAATGTGTGTGTGCGCACGAGAGAGAGTGAGAGAGAGAGAGAGAGAGAATAAATTCAGTTAAGGTGAAGAGTACCGATTTAACCACAACGTGGACAGCGAAGTTTTGCATGTGAAACAAACAACAGTTTATCTTCCCTTGTGCTAACTCCGTCCGTCAAGGTTTCTAGCTGTCACTTACTTCCCAGCAAGAGCTCTCTAAGCGCACATGGTTAAACAGAATAAAACGCCTCGGCACGTGTAAGTATACAATCAAACAGGACGCCAAACAGTCAGTTCAGCGACCATTAGTTTAGAAAACGTCTCTTATTTTACTTCTGCTATAAAGAGCTCAAGGAAAGAGCGAACCTAGAAATTAATGTGTAGTCTGCACAGAATGCTAACATTTATATCTATAACTAAAGCAAATCTATTTAAACTTATTACACTAGAGTAGCTAAACATTTTCTGTTGAGAAAAAGAAATGTTTTCAGAAAGTAAAATATGCTAACAGCTTTGTTCAAATGGTTAATGCTACATTTATTTCAGCACCAGTGTACGTATGCGGTGAAATGTGTAAAACCGTACGCTATATATTCATTTACAATTTCTCTTCTTCACATAAACATACTTGCACATATGAAATAAAATATAAAGAAATTAAAAGGAATGCCACAACCATTTATTTAATCGGATCTTGTTTCTTCTCAAGCGTCAATTAGTATCAAGTAACTGTGAGTCTGTTCTTAAGTAGTTAAGCTTTTTTTACAACAGCGCTTTTGTATATTAAAGAGGGTTATTAACATCGTTTACAATTCATTAATTAAAAATGAGCACCTGTTCATATCAGATAACCTCAACGCACGCACTGGATCTGACCATGATTAAACATGACCATAGGTCATCATGGCATGGGTTAAATAAGTGAAAATGGATAGACCGCTAGAATATGCGAACATATTCTTATGAGATGAAAGATCGCTATAAAGTAATAAGACGCTGTCAAAATCAGGACACTGGCACCACCTGGACTTGTATACTCAAGTCCAAACATCTGAATACAATGAGAACCATTTATGTCTTTCATAGTGCAGACTGTGACACTGATCACGCACTAGTTATAAGTAAGGCAAAAATAATGGTCAAACATAAGAATAAAGAGTCGAGCAGAGCAAATATCAGTATAATCACTATGATGACAAAATTAAGAATGATTGCTTCAGTACAAAAGTCAATGTTCGCATGGAAAACTTAGAAGAGAAAGGACGCTTAAAGAAAACCTTGCACACGCTAAAACGAATATCTGTGATTTTCCTAGTCTCTGTTTTCTACCAAAAGAAATTCTTCAACAAAGACTGGGTGGAAGAAAATGCTGAAAAGCACATACCTTCACCGAAAAGGAGAAACAGGCTTTACTAGACAACAGAAAGAATTCCCCATAGAATTCAAAGGACCACAAATACGTGAAGGCAAAAGTGTCATGGACATCTAGGACATGTGCGAACGAGTACTAGACTCACTTGTGTTGAGAAATCCAAAAAAAGATGCCAACATAGAGGACTCCAAAACAATGTGTAGCAGCCGGGACCTTCGAGAAGAGAGGTGGAATATGATGCAGAACTTTGTGTTTAAAAATGTTCTTCCAGGCCTCGAGCATCAACGAGTTTGGAAGAACTGGTTAAAACGAATAACATTTATTGCAGTGGCCCCCTATATGCCCTGACCTGAAGCGCTGTGACGTTTTCTTCTGGGGGTACATTAAAGACAATGTTTAGGTACCCCCCACTTCCACAGTATCTGAACATTCTTATGCAGCCGATGACAGAAGTTATCGCATTTGTTATTCCAGATATGCTGTATAAAATCTGAGAAGAACTCGATTTATCATACTGACGTGTGCTATGTCATCAGGAATGTCTAAACACATGAGAATTTCTCAACAAAATAGTACACAATTACTCCATGTAGCTGCATTTGTCCTTCTGTGTTTCTACAATTGCCTGTATTCGTTTTGGAATATATATATATATATATAAGACAAGGGTATGTATTGTCACCTGATCTATTCTCATTAAAATGTGAAAGGAATTAAAATATGAGGCCATATCTGGGATATGTGGAAAGCACCTCTGTAATAGCAAAACGAGAAAGCAGCTTGCAGAATTTGCCTAGAGCTGAACAGCAAGAAAACAAAAACAATAGTATATATATATATATATATATATATATATATATATATATATATATATATATATATAAAAACTACCGAAGTGCAACATCCTTTCAAACGGGAAGACAAATAATTACGTTCATTTACCTTAGAACACCAATAACAGCTGATGGCAACTGCACAAATGAAATAAAAATCGCAAATATATAAGCTAAAGGTAGTTTTCTCATGACATGAAGAAGATACTACCAAATAAGAAAATGTCCCTAAAAGTCAGGAAAAGAGTATTACAACATGATATATCACAGTGAGTGAAAAATTCGTCACGTTTTTCGATACCCTAATTTCGGTCAAAGTTCCCGTCTTATACGCTGTTCTGGCATGTGTTGCGTCATTCTAAAAACGTACATACCCATTTTGGGGCAATGAATCGCGAGATGGGTGATCCGGAGAAGGAAATATGGCGAACAGCAAGGTTGTCGTTCGCGTCCTCCTAAGACAGTATTGGAAAGAAGGGTGAATTCCTGTGCAGCTGCTCGTGAAATTTGCAGTGTGGAAGGGGAAGAAACACTTAATGGCAATATTGCAAGGAAATGATTCCGACGGTTCAGGTCTTGGGACACCGACACCAAAGACAAGCCCAGTTCGGGACGTCCCTCAACCACAATGACGAAGTCCTGCTCTGTACTTTTGAAGACAATCCCAGTCCAGACCTCACCGTTTGTCCGTCTAGCTGGAGCATTCTCAAAATGTCGGCATTTGCACAAGCTCCGTTTTAGCAGCAGGCAGCCTCGACGTGTCCCCCACGATGTCACTACCCAGCAAGCGCAGAAATGTGTTGACGTCTGTTTCTATCTGTATTCTATAATCAGAGACTGGCATTCCCGCACTCTGGGCATTACCATATTTGCTCCGCCTCCCGTCCCCACTGATGCGTGCGCCTGCTGATGAATAGTACGCGCTAAACGACTTTGTTCAGAAAAACGTCCACTTCCCCTCTTCTCCCCCAATTTGATCTTCATCCTGATGTGATGGTTGTCATTTGACCCGATATCGTCATCCATACGCAGCCTATTCTGATATCGTCCTCCATACGCAGCCTATTCTTGCAATCTCATCCTTGTTCATTTTAGGCTGTCCTGAATTGATGCTGTGCCTGCCACTTTGTCCACTCTCTCATTGCCTCTGACCCCCCAGGTGACCGGGCCAGTAGATCCACCTATAACCGAGAGGACATGAACCAGCTCCATACGGAAGAAATGTCTCTCGATTCTCCGTAATATGTTTTGGAAGTCTTTTACAATGACCTTATGTGAGTCGTCCTGCTCAACCAACCAGGAAATTGCTTCTGGTGCAATAGCTTCTCATTCTCGAAGTGATAGTTGCACAGGGTCTTGATTTACTGGCAACCAGTGTGCCCTTGCGCAGACAATATAGCCCAAACCACTGTTTTAGACTTCGGTTCTAGTAAAGCCTGTTTCTCTTTTCCGATAAAGGTATGTGTTTTTCAGCATGTTCTTCCACAGGTCATGTGGTTTGGAGTGATGCTGAATGTGTTCCTTCACCTGGGCTTTTGTTTTACCCTGAGCCCAGTCTCAGCATTCATGGCCAAGCTGGATCACAACCTTCATTAGATTCTGCATATTTGACACTTTAGTCCATTCCAGTTCTCGGGTGATCTGCCTTGTGTGCAGACTGCTGACAGTGTCTCTTCTGTCTCTGCCAATCACGATCTCCCTCACTTGATGCGCTTGCCTATCGCTGAGTTCAGCTCTGGTAAAAGGGAGTGGTTTGCCGTGCCGGCAATCCTGAGGTACGTCTTCACTTGAGCATATTTGTGTCCTACTTTCACGCTAGACATATCCAGCTAGTAGCGCATAGCTATGACCAGTGTCCTTGGTGCACTGCAGAACTGCTTTCATGGCCTCATTTTCGTTTCTTTCGAACTTGATTATCTGAGTGGCGGTCAGAGTCAGAAGACCGAGGCCATACTCACCCACCGATATCACTAACTCCCTCATCAGCAGGAAGAGTGTCCGTTGTTGCAGACCAGCACCTGCCATGGTCTTCACTGCACTGGACCGTTTCTTTGCTTTCTGAATGATAATCTCCACGTGGTGATTGAAAGAAAGTGTTCTATCGAACATAATCCCAAGGGATTTCAAAATTTGTTCCCTCTCGATATATTTGCGGTTGCACTGAACTGCCGGAAGGGTGGTCTTCGCAGATCTTTATGTAATGAGCATCACAGGATTTTGGTCTTGGTAGGGTTTTTGTTGTCCTCACACCAATCCATGACATGGTCAATATTATCCTGAATGTGGGCAAATATTCTTTCTCTATAGTTTCCATATACATATGTCAGGATGTCAACTGCATATGTGAGTGTTCGGCAAGTGCCAGTCTGGTGCAGTTGTGAAATACTGGCAGTGTATATGTTGAAAACCACTGGTGACAGCGAAGAGCCTTGAGGTAATCCTAATCCAATGATCCTTGGCTCCGAGGTCCATGATTCATATTTCAGTGCCACAGTTCTTTGTAGAAACTTTGAGGTTATCCACAACACGATCCACGTGTCAAAACGCTTGTCCGATATAAAGCAAAAGGCACCCTCCAGATGCAACATCTGCCGTCTCTTCTTTCCTCTGAAATTCTTCATATACGTATATCATATGCGTATATCATATGCGTATATCATACGCCACTATGGATGCGTTGCTTGCCGTGTCTCTGCCGAGTCGAAAGCCGCCTAGTGTGCCCGGAATCTTCCGGTCAAGATGGCCGATGTATGACAAGGGGAAAAATACTGTTTTTGTTTTCAAGATAGCAGATTTCCTAACATAGAGTAATCCGCTTTGAGGCATCTTGTGTCATTTACAAGGGTCTGTAGCATTTTCCCCAGTTCTTCCGTCTGAGGACGTCATGGATAGCAGGAAGTGTTGCAATCTTCCGCGTCGGCGACATTGTGGCCACATTTTACCATAAAGTTCGGTACATACGAGACTTCGGCCGGATGACGATGTACGTGCTACATGGTCGATACCGATTCTAACACCAGAAAGAAGCGCTAGGTCTGTCGCAAACTGTGGCACACTCACATGACGAAACGTTTCTCCGCCGTATCGTCACTGGATATGAAGTGGATTCTTCCTCGGTAGCCCAACATAAGTACCAAATGGCTCTAACCAGGCCAAGTGGCTGAAGTGGTTTTCTTGCGAAGCCAGTTCGAGAAGAAGGTTATGCTTTTCACAAGCTCCGTTTTAGCAGCAAACAGCCTCGACGTGTCCCCTACGATCTCATTCTCCAGCAAGCGCAGAGACGTGTTGATGTCTGTCGTCATCTGTAATCTCTGGTGGAACTTCGAGGGCCCCCTGCACTGCCAATTGGTTTAATCTGGTCGCTCCGTGGACGGGAATCTGTACGCTGAGCAACTAAGCAGCTGTATGATGCTCTTCCCAGCACTCATCAACAGACATAAGGTACTTCTCCAGTATGACAACGCACCAGCGCACACTTCAAATGTGGTCCGTGGACAACTCACGGAATTGGAAGGAATAAAGGCCCTTCCCTATCCATCATACAGTTCTGACCTTGCACCCACTGACTATCTCATCCGCGGGATGGCACACTTTTTTTTCAAGGGCATAAATTCAGTTGAATCTAGTGTGAGAAATTTCTTGGTTTCAGAGCCTTACGAAAGTTACTACAAAGGACTCCTCGAACTGGCTGAGCGATAACGAAATGCTATCGGAAGCTATGGGCTGTATTTTGAAAAGTTGCATCGTTATTAACATTACGTACCACCGAGAAAAGGAACCTGCTAGCATAGTGGTTAGAGCACTCGTCTAGAAACCGAATGGTCGAGGGTTAAAATCCCCAGCTAAGCGGGATTCTTTTTACTAACAGTACGGTCCCGAGGTCGACCCAGCCTCGTAAAATGGTTACCAGCGAGGAAAGAAACTGGTCACCCTATCTCATACGCTGATGGCCCAGCATAATAAGGCCTTTAACCCGCATCCCTTCCCCGTGGCATTTGCTATGGGACTACCTTTTACCACCGGAAACATTGCTAAATATATATTACGTTGTTTAGTTTTGAGCAGCAGTGAAACAATGCGAAAACGTGACTAACTTTTGACTGAGCCTAGTACAGCCAGTGCTGTTCTGAAACTTGAAAACTCATTAAATAGATGACAAACTGGAAGCAACAGAGATGTGATATTGGCGAAAAATGCAACTAATACCCTAGAAGACAAACGAAGAGGTGATCAAAGAAGTTTCAAAGCAACGAAAACTAAAGTGATAAGAAACAGACAGAATGTCTTGGATAGGTCTCATGTAATGAGAATACATAATTTGAAGAATCTAGTAATTACTGGAAAATCCAAGAGAAAAACATTTCAGTGCACTGAGCAAATGACATGGGAAAATGAAAGCATCTGAATTAATCGGAAATACTAAAGACCACACAAGATGGAGATACAGAATCACCAACTCTTTTCGACACGACTAATAATAATAATGAAAATCTATCTAGAAGATGTATCTATCCTGAAGATATAATATCCTCATGACTCATTATAAAGCGTGCTTTGTAGATATGTACATTTGTACACATGCAGATAACAACATTGTGTAATTCTGGCCATTTTCCCTATGTTTTGTCTCACAGACATACACCGTCACACATGCATAGAAACTGTTTTTTTAATAGTATCAAATCAAACGTTATGAAAGAAACTTTATCGAGTTTCATTTCTTAAGCATCAGTTGTACGCTATTTCTGATGTTAGCCGTGTATTGTTTATTTCATCAATTAATTTGTGTGCTATAAAGAGTTCCACAAATACGATAAAGAACAAGTTTATACTACTTCATTTAAATTACCGAACTCAAGCACTACTTACTTACAGTGTTGCTTATTCTGTCATCTTGACTTCTTAGAACGGCACGAGGAATTTGTGACCTTTAGACACACTCAAGCTGTACTCGACTTGTTTTAACCAACGCAAAACGTGGGCATGCGCGTCGCAATCCGTGCGCCCTCGCTTGACTAGAACTCCCTCCCTCATCTGAAACTTTCTTTCATCAGCCATTGTGACTGTCTGACGTCCCAACGAGTTCTCCACTTGTCGCTTGCTAGAGATTGTATCCACGTGTGTCTGTCATGGAGACATGAGAAAGTAACAACGAAGAAAGCATTTAGATTAGCAGCAGGAGTTTTACAGTAAACTGAAAAATGAAGAAAAAAATGAACGCTGGCTACCCTTTATGACATTCTGACTTCTGATTGTGATCGATTTTGCATCACGCCTAAAACATGTTTTGGATCACTTAGTAATTTTACACAGCGTAAAACATTTTGTTAGACAATGACTTTATTAGGAAGAGCTTGTCCTTCCAGACAAATCCATCCAGACTTGCGTATTGTAATGGCCTCTAGTTATAGAGATTAGCCGTGATAGAAATTAAAAAGGAAGACACTGCTGTACTTCCCTTCGTATACTATATTACACACAAAGTTAACGGAAAAAAAATCTGTAATGGAGCAACTTCGACTATTAAGGGCTTCTGATACGCATCGCAATACCGTATCATCAGCAAATTTATTAGCACGTAAGATACATCATTTAAAATGTAGGAACTTGCAACTTCTCACCACGGAAACCTGGAAAGACAGGAAAACACTGTGCCGAAAGTGTAAAGACTGCACATCAGCATACTAGGACTTTCTGAGACTAGGACAGGGGCCAGGAACCGACATATGTGAAAAGACCTACCTTCTAGAACTATGATCTAGCAGTGGTATCGCTGCTTGGAATGCGAAAGGGGTGAAGGTGGTGAGTGGGTCAGTCATGTTTTACTCATCAACCGTCAGCATTGTTATCACTAGTTTTCTAGAGACACTCGATGATAAACACTGTATTTCACTAGAGTGATCGCAGCTTCTCCAACCGACATAAAAATGGCTAATGACCAACCTGTCTGTCTCTCTTTATGTCTCTTCAGCCGATGACGTCATGCTTACCATCCTTGGTCTCCTTTACACGGCTCCTCTTTTCCTCCTCTTACAATATGAGCCTAGAAGAGTAGCACCAGGTCTCCGAGAGGACCCTCCACTCTGACCAGTGCTATTCAACATCTGCTCAGCGAAGCGTTTTCAGCATTTGGTCCAGGACGCACCTTAACTTATGCAGAAGACATTCTGACATTAAACATGATAATACCAGCCAGTTTCAAGAAAATATTAATCAAATATTGGGCTGGTTTGACAACAACAAAGGCGCGATTAATCCTGCCAAGGCCAAGATACGCTGGTGCTCCTTGAATAACAAAAATCTGCAGGAGTCAGCTGCTTCAGGAAAAGTGCAAAGTTCCTGTGCGTCTCCTTACTTGATCACTGTCTTTAAAACAACATATGGATATTATGTTGTGGATAAAGTAAAAACAGAGACTAATGCTGAGACTGGCTTTCAGTGGTGCACACTCTTCTAGCTAATGCAGGCGTTGATGATGTCAATTTTAGACTATGGACAATGACCTCACACTGTCTCCGACCCAGATATCAAAGACTGAAAGAATTCAGGACAAGACCATAAGCGCAGTCCTGGGATTCAATAGGGACAGATGACCGTGACCGTGAGATACTGGGGCTACTAAATATCAGAGCACGACAGAAGCATGCGCAAGTGAAGGCTAGACATATATGTAGTGCTACATCTGCAAACTCGTTACAAATAAAAAACAGCGGTGCATATTCTCTGTAGTTTAGAATTAAATCATTACATTGTACTTATCGTTACAAATAGTGTGCGTTACAGAGCGTGATTTATACATGGAATTTATTCACTACAGCACAAAGTTGCTAAATTTAGTTATAGTATTTACAACACAGAATTTATTCGCTCAAGTTTTTATTTCATCAAAATAGTTTCAGATTCTCAAAAAGGTAATTTCAAGATTTGTGAATATTAACATGAGCTTGGCAGCATGTACAGATGAGAGAGGTTATTATGCTAAAGACCGTAAGATCAAAATGACATTTGTGCGCAGTCGACATTGTCTAAACTGGAAGATTTACAGCTGTTTTAATTGATTGGTCTGCTTTTAGTCAAATACAGGCACCTTTAGTTAATTTCGATTAAATAAGCAGTTAGGGACTAAACAATTAGGGAGCTGAACATTGTCGAGCATAGGAACTGGTGGAAAAGTGGAACCTAGTTTGTTTTTTTTAACTAGCATTTTGACAGGGGAAAAATAATGATGATTTAAAGATCTTGAATAAGGTTATCAGCACAAAAATAAGGTCATCCTGCTAAGAAAATTCAGTAAATCCCAATTTCCATGCTGAAGGAAACTGTGACGGATATCTTATAGATGCTGATGTTCATGTTGAATTAGAAGGGTTTAGAGCGACAATCGATGATTGTGGCGATGATGTCTTGAAACAATAAAATTTGGTGCATACACCACTTGCGTAGCGTTTTTAATTTGCTCTAACATCTTGGCTTTAGCTTTAAGAAAATTAGGAACTGCTGAGAGAGATACGCTAGCTTGTGGCCTATACCAGCGTGGAATAAGCCTTGGTCACAAAGTTTTATTAATTCTAGTTTCTTTTACAAACAAGAACCACTTGGTTTTAGCGTAATCACTAACCTTATGAACAAAAGTATTACAAACACAAATGTAAGAGTGTATAACAAACACAAACAGAAGAGATCTGTTCTGAAAAATGTTTTGAAAATAAGTGCTGACGTAGAGTCAGCTTGATTCGAAGCGGTTGGATATATCGTAGTAGAAATGTTGGAGTTTGAATGAAATCGGTTGAAGGAATGAACCATGCGGTCGAATGAAGGAGTTATAGATGTAAATGAAAACGGTAAAAAAAAAAGCGGAAGACGCTGTTATTGCTAAAACTGTAGTCGACTGGTCAAAGGATTATTTCTTATGTCATTCTTTATAAAGAAAAATAGTGACAAAAATCTTAACCCTCCAGAAAATGACATTTTTATTTTGTTCGTCACTTCTAAGTTTAATTACAATTTAACAGTTACACACTTATATTACAATAAAACACAATTACACACTTATATTACAATAAAACACAATTACACACAATTACACACTTATATTACAATAAAACACAATTACACACTTATATTACAATAAAACACAATTCCACACTTATATTACAATAAAACACAATTACACACTCATATTACAATAAAACACAATTACACACTTATATTACAATAAAAATACCTCTATTATTTATAATTATCTAAAGAAATACATAAAATGAATAATAATTTTTTTTTAAATGGAAGTTCAAAACTGTTTGAAATACCTGCGAACCTTCAGGTACAATCCAACTATTTTCTTGCTCTAGTGAAAAGAATAGTCTGAGATTAAGAGTAAGTGCTGATAAGAAAGAGGATGACAAAGACAAATGACAATTGTTTTTCAAACATACTTCTAAAATTTGTATCGATCTTCAAATCTTCTTTTTACGAAGAAAAATTTCTAGAATCTATAATCAAAGACTGCCATTCCCGCCCTACAGGTATTCCCACACGTGCTCCGCCTTCCGCTGCAACACCCACTGAAGTCCGTGCCTGCTGACTGATCACACACTGGTTGTGAGTAATACGCGTTAAACCATTTTGTTAAGAAAAACGTCCACTTCCCCTCTCCTCCCCCAAATGGTCATCATCATGATGTGATTGTTGGTCATTCGACCCGATATCGTCCTCCATACGTAGCCTATGGAGGCAATCTGATTGGTCTACATTCTTATGGCGCTCTGAACTGCCTGCCAGCTTTCGGATCTCTCACTGCCTCTGCTTCTCGTATGACCTGAGCAGTGGATGCGTGTCAAACTAAGAACTCAGTAGATGTTGGACTCACTTCTTACGAAAGAAATATCTCCCGATTCTTGGTAACATGATTTTTGGGGTTGCAATGACCCCATGCGAGTCGGCCTGCTTGCTTATAACTTAAGTTTTGTTTATATCAGTTAAAGATAGTCTTTATGATAGTCGTTATTCTGGTGCCTTTGGACTTTTATAGCACTTTTATTCATTTTTGTGTAGATAAAGTATATAATCAATAAACAAAACCACATAGTACATTCATTTCACTTTCATTCATTTGTATGTCCCTTGCGGAACTTTGCCTCCCTAACAGCTCTCCTGTAAGCCTTTCGGTTGTGAGCAAGATGGCCTGTCGCTGATGCATCCATTTGCAGATCCTTAACGATGTCTTGCAGCCATCTTCGCTTTGGTCTTCCTCTCTTTCTTTTTCCCACTATGTATCCTTCCAAGACTGTCTTCTCTAGATTATCATGACGTTTAATATGTCCAAAACATTTAAGTTTTCTTTATTAGCCAGCCTTTTTCAATATTAAGTTCTTGTAATATGGATATATATTTGTTATTTGTGTGTGATCTTGATATTTGAAGAACTCTTCTGTAACATTTACATTCAAAGGCATTTATGTGTTTCTCATCTGTTTTATTAAGTGTCCAGGTCTCACAGGCATATGTTACGATGGGAAATATGCATGCTTCTTAAAAATCTTGTAAAAAACAAGCACACTATAACTGATACAACAACGTAGAGAAATGAAGACGGAACTGAAAGTGACAAACAACAACAAATCTGTAACAAAAGAATTATGAAGAAGACAAAAAAGAATACATACAATATTTTTGTGAAAGAATAGAAGGACATCAGAAGTGTGGAAGATATAGTGAAATGTTTAAAGAAATGAAGAAATTGACGAGAAATGTCACACCTAAGCTAAGTGTAATTTGTGACGAGATGGGGGAATACCTTGACAGAGACAGAGAAAATTCTAGAAAGATGGAAGGAATATGACACAGCAATTTATGAAACAATTCACTGTGAAAGCAGAAATCAACAGTGTGAATTATTATTGGAGGAGAAAGAACCCGAACCGACAATAGCAGACGTTTTATGGGCAATAAAGAATCTGAAAAATGGTAAATCACCAGGATGTGATGAGATAACAGCTGAACTTATTAAAGCAAAAGGAAAGGAATGTGCAACAATCTATCATGCACTATGTAAAAAGATATGGCATTCAGATATTTGGCCAAAAGAATGGAAAAGAACTGTATTCATACCAATGCCAAACAAGGTTTAACCTGAAATTATGCACAAACTACAGAACTGTTGCCCTGATTAGTCATGCCAGTAAAATTCTGTTAAAAATCATAATGGGTAGACTTCGTAAAAAAATAGAAGAAGAAGTCAAAATGGTCCATGCTGGTTTCAGGCAAGGAAGAGGATCCAATATCATGGACACAAAAAAAGAACAAATATATCCATACTACAAGAACTTAATATTGAAGAAGGCTGACTAGTAAAGATGATTAAACAAATAAAACTTAAATATTTTCGAAGTTGGCTGCAAGACATCGTTGAGGATCTGCAAATGGATGCATCAGCAGCAGGCCATTTTGCTCACAACCGAGAGGCCTACAGGAGAGCTGTTAGGGAGGTAAAGTTCCGCAAGGGACATGCAAATGAATGAATGAATGAATATTATGTGTAGCGAGATTGAAATATAACGAGTTTTAACTTGTAGCGACAAAAGGCACTCTACTTTTAGTGCAAATATTTTAGCGCATTTCTGTGTAACGAGTTTCTTTAGAGTGGTTTTAATGCAATGTTTTTTTTTCATCGATACAATTTATTTGAGAATTTGACACCTTCATTGTGAATTTTTTTAACAATTTATAAAGCTTAAGAACTTACAACTTAGACATTTATTTTACTAGTCTAAACAGGTGAGAAACCTATCAAAGCAGAAAATGCCCTACATTTTCAGCGTATCTTTAAACAATAACAGCTTCAACATGATTACTTGCTTAACATGAGTATGATTTGACTTTAAAATCTTAAAAGTTTAGCACGACCCATTTTCAAAAATGTCTTTAAATTTTGCAGAACGTGATGCTTGCGTGATATCGAAGCTGTGATGCTTGGACATGTGAGCGACAACTTGAATCTCCACCAGTTTTATGCAGAACTTTATGAGGGAACACAAAATATTACGGCCATTTAGAATGGAGTATTCGCTGTAACAGAATATAAAGGAGGCTTTACTGGATATGCCAAATACGTTCATCCGGTCATTTTATGATTGTTTAGTCCTAAGTGCATGCATGCTTGCTGATTCCTTTTTCCTTTCTTGTCTGTTGGACATGATGGAGTGTGTCAGAAGTGTGAGATGGACGACATTTTTTAATTCGGTGAAGCTAATTGCCATACCAGAAAAGTAGGAGAAAATATGACTTGTGTGGCACATATTATACACAAACATATAAAGATCCGATGTATTTCTAAGATACATATGAACACTTGTCAGCCTCAGTAGAACACTGTTCTCCCCCGCCTCCCCAAATAAGCTTTCTCATCTACTCTTTCCTCTCCTGTTACTTCATGTCATTCTCTCTAACTACATTCACTTAATTTATTCTGGCTATCATATATCTCGACTTGACAGCCATTGGATCCCTCTCCTATCTGTTATTTGTTGGTTTTTTTTTTGGCTTTTTTTTCTTTTTTTTTCATTTCCTGCCACTCAGATTCTGCTACAGTTTTCAAGTCTTTTTATACGTAACTAATTACAGCCTTTCCCAAACACACTTTCCAACACATCAAGAATGATAAGGAACCTTTTTTTCTTCCATTCTTATGTGTTTTCTATCATACATGTAAAGTCATCCTTTCTCTTCTATTTCTTCATCCTGTACGCTTTTGTATAAGTGGAATATGTTTCAACTGTATGCTCGATTAATGGATAACGTTTTTCCTACATATTGAAATAAATATAATTAAATATTTTCTAATGTTGGAAAGAGAGAGAGAGAGAGGGGGAGAGAGAGAGGGAGAGAGAGAGGGAGAGATTAGCGTGAGTCTAGCACAGAAACATCACCAGCTGTCATGCTGACGTTGACGGTCATGTTTTCTTCGCAGATCTCCGTTCCTTGATATTTTCCATCAGTTCAGTTGGTCATTGTTGTTGTGCCACTGCGTTAATCTGTCCGTGATTTTTTTCTCTTGGTCTTCCTCTGCATCAGTTTCATATTTATCTTCTCCGTCGTTATGGTAAAGTAAGAGAACACAGTTTTGTAGGATTCAGTCAGCCCGTCATTTACATGTTCCTTGCGGAATATTTCCTCCCTAACAGCTCTCATGTAGTCATATTGGTTGTAAACAAGATGCCCAGTTGCTGATCCATCCATTTGCAGATTATCAACGATGTCTTGCGGCCATCTTTGCCTTGGTCTTCCTTTCTTTCTTTTTCCCATTATGTACCCTTCCAATACGGTCTTCTCCAAATTATCATGACGTTTAATGTGTCCAAAATATTCAAGTTTTCTCTCTTTAATCCTCGTTACTAGCCAGCCTTCTTCAATATTAAGTTCTTGTAGTATGGATATATTTGTTCTTTTTTTGTGTCGATGATATTTGAAGAAATCTTCTGTAACATTTATATTCAAAGGCATTTATGTGTTTCTCGGCTGTTTTATTAAGTGTCCAGGTCTCACATGCATATATTGCGACAGAAAAGATGCATGCCTTTAAAAATCTTATTTTTGTAGTTCTGTCTGTTCCTCTCCACAGATTCTTCAGTTGTTTTACTTTCTGAAGAGCTATAGATGTTTTTGTAAAATTAGACGTCGAAAATATCGTAGACAAAGCACTTTAAAG
The DNA here is from genome assembly GCA_009760885.1 of Achatina immaculata. Classification (NCBI taxonomy): domain Eukaryota; kingdom Metazoa; phylum Mollusca; class Gastropoda; order Stylommatophora; family Achatinidae; genus Lissachatina; species Lissachatina immaculata. The sequence continues at coordinate 10,422,906 of CM019709.1, read as the reverse complement.
AGACGTGAGAGAAAGAAAAATTAGAGGAGAGTTACAAGAGAGAATCGTGACACCCGGAAAGAAATGAGGTCACGACACAGAAATTCCGTAGCTTAGATTCAAATCTCTCTAGCAGGTACCAACTTTAGACAAACATACACACCGTCTCCTGCCATGTCTGGTGCACACTTGAACAATGACAACAATAGCAACAACAACAACAACAACAAAAACGAAGGAATACTTCGTGTCAACTGAAAAGTTACAAATGACTACGCTTTCAAACACCTTTTTATCTAGGTGCGAGTTACAGCAGTTCGTCAGCGTGCTGTTCGCTCGTGGCTAGACAGCTGCTCCTCCTACCGGAATCTGTGGTTCGAATCCCAGGTAATTCTCTTGTGATTTTTCTTTCTCTCACGTCTCACTAAAGTTCTTTGTCTACGATTTTTTCGAGGTATAATCCCACAAAACTGTGTTCTCTTACTTTATCGTACGAAAGGATCGTTGTTTGCTATTTATAACCGAAAAAATTGACTCTGTTGTTATGATGTTTTCAAGCCCTCCTATTCTTATTATATGTCCAATGAATGACGTTCTCTTTTTCTTATAGATTTAATTACATTCCTGCCTACATTTGCTTTTGTTAAACATTAACCATTTATCAAAAAACTTAACAAAGAATACAAAAGGAAAAAACATTTAATTTGCTTGCATGCACATAGATGATAGCACCCTAACAACCTATCGTATCCACAGAGTTTACATACAAGAAATCTCATTGCACGTCTTGGTAAAGACAGTAAAAAATCACACCCTGAATGAAAATAATGAAAACTTCTGTCAAAACTGAGGAATAGCTTACATTAGCTGAACTATAGACTAAAGAATATTGATATTCATGCTCTTTCATAGTTCGTTCTAACTCTACTTCAAATTTTCTTTGGCCATTAACTGACCGCTAAAATTTTGTCAGAACACATATTATGTATTAATGTATTCACAGAGCTCGTCCATTTGAAATTCCAACATTGTTTCATGTAAATTCTACGCATAACAAACTTACAAGAATGTGAACAGGCCTAACAAATTCGCTTTTTAAAAAATCAATGAAGGTGTCAAAAGTTCTCAAAATTCTTCGGTGAATGAAGATTCAGTACGGTGAGTCATATCTTTCATCGCAGCAAGATGACGAAGTTCTTGAGGTGAGACTTGGTTGTTGCAACTATCAGAAACGCGTAAGATGCGAAGTATTGCCACATTAATTCTAGGTTTCGAGATATTTGATATCCAAATATTGTAACAAAACATACTTCATTTACTAGGGTTTGTAGAAGAATGTAATATAACATAACAATGTTTACTGTTTTCTTTTTAGTTTGTATTCTACTTCTGGGACATATCTTTCCACACTCCTTCGGTAATCACCAAGCATACTCTTTTTACACTTGGCGTGGTACCTTCTTTCCATTACTAAAACGTCTTGGTGGAAGCCCTTCTCATGACAGTTCTAGTGGATAAAGTAAAGATAGAAATCAAGGAAGTGGGTCTCGAATGGCATGGTCTAAACTCTTTGTTGGTATATTGTCAGAAATTTATTAAGAACCACAATATAGTTTCGAGCTACTTTTTTCCCAAGAAGTTGTGAATAAATAATCTGAAGATTTCATTCCCTCGAAGAAAAAAATCAAATTTGTCGTCACTCAGCAGTTCATGACTCTGCAGGTCACCAAAGATTTCTTCCTTGATCTTAGCATCAGTGTTCACAACAACATTTTATCGAAGGAAAGAAAAGAATTTGCTGCCATTCTTTACTAAAGACTTAGTAGTCTGTAATGACATTGAAAACCGTGAGAAGGAAATTGATCTTTCAGAATATAACCCAAGTGAGTGGCGTCTTTTCATCGACAGTTCAAAACGCAGTTTGAAATGTGGTGTTTTAAATAATGGCAACAAATGTGGTTCTACTCCAATCGGTCATTTCACCAGGATGAAAGAAGAAACTGAAGGCAGGAATTTTCGGTGGTTCACAGATCAGACAACTTATAAGTGACCCACATTCCATAGAATCGGTGAAATGAAATTGAATCATGTGCCTGGTCTTCATTTGTTCTTGTGAAAACTTTCTTATCAACAAGAATGCAGACAACAAGTAGTAGAAGATATGCTTTTTCATTTCAACGGGCTTGGCTGTAACATGAGTGTTAAAATCCATTATTCACACCTTCACTTAGATCGATTTTCAGAGACCTTTGGTGACTTAAGCAAAGAGCAAGGTGAAAGGTTCCAACAAGACATTAAAAACAATGGAAGCCAGATACCAAGGAAGATGGGATGCACACATGATGGCAAACTATTGTTGGAATCTTAAGTGGGATTTCCTGGCAGATTCCACTCTCGGGAGTCTTACAAAGGGAGCTTATTGTGTGTCAAATGAATGGAAAGTTTGTATAACAAACTTGTGCTTTTGGTATGAAATAAGTAGTTTTTCATTAGTACACTTTTCTTTTAATTTTTGTTTCCTTCATGTATGCAGGAAACTCTCTACTGTAGAGAGCGGAATGACAACACAATTCTTTCAGATCATCAGAGGAAGTACCACCCCCCCCCCCCTTTCAGACAAGTGTTCCGGCTCTATTAAACTCCTGACACTCTAAGGGAGTGGGCCCAGTGTGGATTCTAGTCTTTCCCAGTGTCCATCAGTCTTTCCCGATTGTCCATCGGTCTTTCTCGATTGTCAATGGCATCGCCATGCTCTGTATGCAAGAAACTCTCTACTATAGAGAACTGAACAACAAAACAACTCCTTCAGATCATGAGAGGAAGTAGCCCCCTTAAACAAGTGTTCAAATTCTTGATGCCTTGGTTTTTAGGCCTGTTCCTGTGGTTATTTGGAGCGCTGATTCAGAAAATTGTATTGGACGTATCGCATCAGCTCTAGTTTCTTAGTATGGCTGGCATCAGCTCTAGTTTCTTAGATTTGGTTGGCATCAGCTCTAGTTTCTTAGATATGGTTGAATGTATTAAAAAGTTTAGTCTGGTCTTTAAAAAATCTCTTCTGCGGAATTGGGATGTCTTATTAGAACGGGAAATGAACGTATTTAATTTAATGGAAAATTTATGTATTTAATTTACCCTCATTTTTTGTGTACAATGACCTTTGTTTCACAACAACTACTCGTCTACTTCCTTTCCTATAATGCACACTGGCACACAAATGTATAGCTCAAATGACAAAATCGATTTTGTTCCGTTTTAATACATAATTATGTGCACAAAATTAAGATGGTAAATCATAGTTTTCCTAGACTACATAAATTTGTATCTCAAAGGTTTCTCAACCTAACCTGTTTTAAAACAGTTTTGCTGATATAGTTATGGTCGTATGGGAGGTGTGTGTATATTCCCACTCACATCATTTCATTTTTGTAAATCGAACACGGTAGAGGTTATGGCTATTTCAAGACAGAGCTGCTTAAAGCATCCCGACGTATTTTGCTATATTTGTGGGGAGCACATTATGACAGCAAGCAGGAACCGATTTCTGAGTTTGTAAAGAGAGCATACATATGTTGTTTTGGTGTCACGCTTGGAGATCAAAATAAACCATGAGCTTCTCCTACTGCGTTGCAAAACATGTGCGGAGCATTTTAACCAGTGGACAAATGGAAAGAGAAGCTGCCTGAAATTTGGAGTACCAGCGATGTGGAGGGATCTGAAAAACCACTTCAGTGAGTGTTATTTTTGTATTGTTAATATCATAGGCATCAATCGAAATAATCGTAACAAGTGGTCTTACCCTGATCTACCTTCAGCCAGGAGACCAGTTCCGCACTCGGATCTTGTACCCGTTCCACTTTTCCTTGAGCTACCACAGCTCTCAGAGGATGAGTCTTGCATGTCTGATAATCGCACAAGGTAAAGAAAGTGAGGGGGGGGGGGGTAGGGGAGGGGGCAGTGACAGTATGACTAAAGAAGGTGCACGAGAAAAGCACGCTAGGCTGGAATTACAAAACGAGCACCAAATAGAAATAATCAGAGAGTGAAGGGGGAAATAGTGAGGAAAATGGTTAGAAAGTCTACACTTAGGTACGGCAAGAGGCGGAGGGGATTTTTGGACTTAGACGCAGACTTAGGAAGGACACGGAGTGATAAAAGAAGAAGAAAATTCGTCCGACATGGCAGACGCAGGCAAATCGTTAAAAAGTCACCCTTAACGAGCAAAAAGAAAAAACAAGGTTACAAACGACTTTCAATCAGAAGAAAATTCATCCGACATAGCAAACGCAGCAATATAGTTAAAACGGTTGCCTGAACAAGGAAAAACGGTTACAAACAACCTTCGAGCAAAAGAAACTTCATCCGACATGGCAGACGAATTTTAGATATTGTAGAGACTAACCGGGTCAAGCAGCTGAGGTAAATATATATCTTATATCCTTAACGTGCCGTTAAACGTCACATAGGGCTAGCAAAGTAGTTCGCCAATTTTTCCTGTCTTCGGTGAGTCTTTCAACCTCATCAAGGGATTTTATGCCTGTTAATTTGGCCTCTCTTAATAATGTCCTCTTCAGAGTTTCATGCGGTCTGCCTTTTTTTTTTTTGGCCTGTTATGTTCACTTGATAGCTTGTTTTGGGATTCTCTAATCATTTCTTCTCATCAAGTGACCAACATATGTCCATCTCCTTTTCCTGATCACCCATGAGACTGGTTGTTGTTCAGTCATCTGTCTTATCTCTGCATTATTCTTAAATTCGTTCCACTAGATGCCGAGTATTTTCCTTAGGCATTTGTTTTCAAAACAGTCTAATTTTTTTTCTATTTCTTTAGTTGTTTTCCAGCTTTCGCATGCATAAATGAGAGTGGATATTACATTTGAATTGAATATAATTGATATTTGAATATAACTTGGTTTTTGTGCTTATAACTTTTGAATTCCATTTGTTCTCAAGATTCTTGAAGATTGATGCTGCTTTTGCAATTCTGATCCTAACTTCCTTTCTAGTGTCACCATCCTGGTCTATGTAGCTGCCAAGGTATGCAAATTGATTGACTTCTTCAATATCTGTCCCTTCTATGTGTATTTTTCCATTTTGATTGATGGGAATTTTCATTATTTTTGTTTTGTCCTAGTTAATTTCAAGTCCTATTTTGCTAGCCAGTGAAGGCAGGCTATCTGTTTTTTCTTGCATGGAATTCACATTGTTACTGATAAGAGTTATGTGATCAGCAAAATCAAGATCTTCTAGTTGGGTCCCATGTACCCAGTCAATACCTGTGTTACCTGTGCAGCATTTTTTCATTATGAAGTCTATTGTAATCCCAAAAAGTAAAGGAGACAGTATACATCCTTGTTTCACACCTGTTTCAATCTGGAATCATTCACTCATCCCTTCTTCTGTCTAGACCGCACAAAAATATCCATTGTATAAGTCCTTAATGATGTTGACAATTTTAGATGGTATTCCATACAGACTTAAAATTCTTCATAATGAATCTTATTTATGCTATCAAATGCCTTTTTAAAGTCTATGAAGTTCAGTATTAATGGTTTCTGTTTTTCAATATATTCTTCAAGTATTATTCTTAGAGTAAAGATCTGGTTGAGACAGCTTCTCCCTTTTCGATATAGACAGCTTCTGCCTTATATATACATATATTAATGTACATAAATTATAATACCTGTAGCATATAAATATTACTGATCTTAGATCATTGTAGTTAATTGATATTGTTGTTTTTTTTTCTTTGATCGCCTAGTTAGGATTGTTAGTTGCAACCCACCGAAATGACCGACAGGGAAGTTAGATATCTAAGGAGGGAAGTAGCTAGACTGGGAAGAGAGCTAAGACATGAAAGAAACTTGAGACAATAGTGCAGACTTTGGACAGACCCTAGACAAACCCAGAATGTGTTTTATAGAAATTAGAAAGAAAGAAGAAGATGTAAACCTAGCCGGTGCTAGATCTACAATTGAGGACAATTTAGGGAAGGGACAGGACCAAAACCCAGCTGCAACCCATAAATTCATGGCTAATGTACTTCCATACTGGGTGGCCAGGCTCAAAATCCATCTAACCGACAACTCAGGATTTCCCCTCCAATGATACTGTATGCCAGTTAAGCAGCATATTACATACATTCATACCAAATATATGACAGGCAATACACATTACCAAGTCAAGCAATTAAATCAATCAATTATCCACACTACATACACCATATTAACGTCACAAAGACATTGCATACACAGAACATCACCATGTATCATCATCAGTGTAATAGGCATGACATCAAAATAATGTATAACTCTAAGTATCAACTTAATCATATGGACCAAGCGGGCCTGGGCCCTTCTGGCCTTCATAAGCATATACATATATATTCATATAAATTGTGCCATCGCACTTATTAACATTACAGCTACTGCTGCTTTTACGAAACTCGCATCTCACCGTATCACCAGATGCTACTGCACTTCTGCACTTGCAACAACTGCTGCCATGATTCCCCCTCCTCATACTACACATAATCTCCATTGTGCTAATGCACTGAATATCACATATATCTCCCCCTTGTGCTAACGCACTGAATTATAACACATATCTTCCCCTTGTGCAAACGCGCTGAATTATCACACAACTGCCGCTATGGTGCCTCCCTTCCATCTCTATAAATTACCATGTGCTATGCAAAAAATTTAAGAGGATATTTAAGATTAATGTTCTAAGTGTACTACTCTATGGAAGTGAATGCTGGAAAATCACCAAAACCATAGAAAACAAGTTGAATGAATTCTTTCCAGACTAAATGTTTACGAAGAATTAGAAAAATATTTTGGCCAAACACAATAAGAAATAACATCTTGTTGGCAGAAATGCAAATGAAGCCACTGACAGCAATTATTGAGGAAAGACGCTGGCGATGGTTGGGACATGTGCTCCGAATGACTGACAACTCACTACCAAAAACAGCACTAAGATGGACACCACAGGGGAACAGAAGTAAGAGTAGACCAAGAGAGACATGGAGAAGAACAACAGAAAGGATGTTGAACAATAGAGGGCTCACCTGGGCAAGAGCAGAAAAAAAGGCAAAGGACAGGCATTTGTGGAAAAACCTTGCGGAAGCCCCATGTGCGCTTGGCACTTAAGGTTCAGAGAGAGAGAGAGAGAGAAAGAGAGAGAGAGAGAGAGAGATGCATAAAATGATAAAGCACATGTAATTCTACAATCATTGATTGTGCAGCAGCCTTCTACCGGGTTAGGTATCGCCTGATACCAGTGACAAAATATTATCCATGCAAATGAAACATGATGGACCTTGCTGTGTGCCCGTCCAATATATATATATATATATATATATTATATATATATATATATATATATATATATATAATATATATATATATAACGAATTTCATCAAGAATCAGAGAATCTCCACATTAGACGAGAATGACATAATCCACATCACGTTATGATTTCACAATACATTATCAAACAATCGAGGTCGGCCGGATATAAGTATAAGCACAGACGAAACGAGCTCAGCCAGCCATGTCTCAATTCTCACTCTTTCTCGCCACCCTTGACTATGTATAGGTCTTCATAGGTTCGGATCACGTGGGAAAGAACGCTCCGCCATCAGCGTACACCGGTGAGCTTCGCGTGCCCGCCCACAAGGAAATACTTATAGAAATTCCAGACAGTATACTGACTTGGGTTACCAACTGTTACCAACAGGTTACAAAGACAATAGGTACACGAGAAATTACCAACACAATTCTTTTGGGAACAGCAACTGCAGATATGGGAAATGTCACAACGAAATAAAAAGCAGACGTGCTCAGGACAAGTCAGCTTTCCAGAAAATGAGAAGCATCTTGTGCGACAGATCCATATCAATGGAAAGATTCCGAGTACTTAAATGTTACATCGAGCTCATTTTGTTTTATGGATGGGAAACATGGTCCATGAATAAGAGAGTACAGCGAGAAATGGAGGTCATGGAAATGTGGTTCATAAGAAAGATGTTGAAGGTACCGTGGACAGCTAAGAAAACCAACGAAGAAGTCTTAAGAGAGGCTGAAGTTAAAATGCAAATTACAACAAAGATCAGAAACAGACAAGCGAGATGTGTAGGACATTTTCTGAGAAGATGAAAATTGGAACACATTGTGGCAACTGGAAAAATTGAGGGAATAAGAGACAGGGGAAGACAAAGAAAGAAGTTACCAGATGGGCTGTCAGTGTGGCTAGGAAGAAAGTACCCGGCGGATTTCATAATCAAGTCTGAAGTCAGGGAATAGTGGAGAGAAATGATCGCCTACGCCACGTGGCAGGACACTTGATTGATTGATTGAACTGCAAATATCCGCCACATCACACAAAAAGGCTGGATATGAAGAAGAAGAAGAAGAAAATACAATTTTCAGTGGGTACGAAGACAGACACAGACAAATGAAGAAATAGAAACGAGTCGAGGATGAATAAAACTAAGATGGCTCTAATTAATGTTGGTAGCCAGACTCTTATTAACAAAAGGGATAGTTCAACAAGCACAGATACAGTGACCAGGGCCGCATACACATCAGTGTCAAACAGGGAACTAGGTAGTCTGAACAAAATGACAGATTATTCATTGTTTTTACATAATTCGTATTCCAAAAAGGTAGATTCTGAGTGGGCGACCCCCGCCATTGATTACCCGAAGAAACGGAGAGCAAGACATGAAGTCAGACCAGATACCGTGGACAGTTTGTACAGCCGCACACACCTCGAGTCAGATAAGAGTCTGGATCCAGTTCCCAGCCTCCGACATGAGTTTTTATACGAAGGTAGTATTAGTTCAATCCCAAATTCGAACTGTGATTTAGATTTTGATAGTTGATCCAATTACCAATATAAAGCCATCACCAGCGATACAGATAGAACAGCGGAAGGTAGGAAATTGTGGGATAAAGAAATTACTCCCCATGACAGTTGCGTCAGTACACTACGTAACAGCCAACTGGAAGAGTTGTCTAGTGAATTTTCAACAGAAGACGAAATTCCACTTGCTGAATTACGAAGGTCCCGGAATAAAAAAAAAACCATGTAAAACAACTAACTCCAATGACTCTTCAGAAGATAATATTCCCCTGGCCCTTTTACGGAGAGAGACAACAAAAGGGGGGCCCCAAGACCATCGGAAAGGCAAAGTGGCTTCGGCCTGTTATAGGAGAATTCCACAATAAAGGTAGCACTCTTAGGCCCTCATGAATTCCTATGACAGTAGGTAAATACGGAATGGCTAAGAACACTAAAAATAAAAATCGTACGGGATAAAGTAGACACGACGGACTGTTAGGTTTATAAAGTGAGGAGTGTTTGTAACAGAATAGCAATTCTGTACAGAGAGTATTTGTGTATAGCTAGTAGTTGTGTTCTCGTAGACTACAACTCATGTCAGTGTGCAAAACATGTCGTTAGGAAAGTCCGTGTGCAAAGCACGTCGTTAGGAAAGTACGTGTGCAAAGCACGTCGTTAGAAACGTCCTTGTGAAAAAAAGCACGTCGTGAGGTGTCCGTGTGCAAAGCACGTCGTTAAGGAGTCTTGGTTTGAACGTGGAACTGTGTGGACGTGTTTTTTGTCGAGCTGTGTGATTGTCTCTAGAAATGTGGTAGAGAGAGCCTTGTTGTGAGAGTTAGTTTCCTTTTTTTTTATTTTCCCTGTGGGCTGAGGTTTTTAGTAAGATTGTAAGTATGATTCTTTGTGTATAGATTCATTGTAATGTTTTTTTCTTGCCCATATGGCGTAGAGTCCTCTCTCGCCGGGCACTGCTAAATGTAATTCTTGTTTAGCCTGATGGCTACGTATACATCTTCACGATTGTCACCCTCATTTCTTGTCCATTAATAAATGTGTGTAGTCTGATGATGGGTTTTATTGGAGTCCTTATTGTTGACCGGTTTGTTGGTTGAAAGACGGTCAAGTTACGTTGAGTTGTTGTATTTGTATTATTCTGTGGAGTTGGAAACCTGGGTGTCTTGTTGTGTTTTCTTGATGTATAATACAGAAAACTAGGTGATTGTTAACACCAGCAACAAGAAGAAGAGATTTCTAAGATAAACTGTACTCCACATGTAATCAATCAATCCAGTAGGAATCCATTTTTGTAAGGAGAAATCCTGCTTAAGTGGTGCCGAATCAGGCCACTCGTCTCGTCCAGTGTGTTTGTTTACACGTTGAACAGTTCCTGCACGTTTTTTTTCTAGCCCACAGTGGTGTGTTGATAGTATGTTTCGTCAGTGGTTTTCACGTTTTGGTTCGGGAATTGTAATTTTGTCAGTGTCAGAGACAGTTATCGTAGAAGTTGTTCAAAGCGGCGATGATGTCCAGCCTGCCCAAAAGTTTGTGTCACATCTAGTCCTGGGTCCTAGGCAGTGCAGCTACCGACGTTTTCCTGTGCCTGCAAGCAACCCCAGTGAGCCTGAACCTGAACTACAATCCGGTGCGGAACCAGAGCGGTTTGTTCCAAGCGACATTTACTTCTTAACCAGCTCCACCCAGACAGGGGAGGTAACATGTTGTCAAAATTAACTGTTTTCCACAATGTCGGCAGATAGTCCGGTATGGACATTGATACATGGAAAATCGTGATTGTGTTCTTTATATGTGGTGTAGGATCAAGGACATTCTTCTCCAGTGTTATTAGCGGGACTTTATTGAACACTTAATTTAGTGGTGATATTTGGAACAGTGCATAGACTTCTTGTTGCTTTTCATTTAACTTAGGACTTCATTGTAAGTTAGTTAGTTAGTGCGTAGTATGGTATTTAATTGAATTCTTTTCTATGTTTATTAGTTGGATGGCATTCGTACATGACATGAATAATTGATATGCCATTGTTTTGAAACTTGTTGACATTACTGTATATGGTGGCATTGTATTGATTCCAGTGGTATATGCAAACAATAAGTGGGGTGCACTACGGATAGACGCACGATGGCCTCAGCTCCATCCACGCCCAATTTTCTGGGTTTATTGCAAGATACCTTGTCCCAAGTCAGCAATGACTTGAGGTTTTCCCACGTCATGTCCGCTGTCGCAAAGTTCGACGGGGATCCAGCCAAATTGAAACCATGGCTGGATGAGATTAATAAGATTATGGACATGCGGAATGCTGATGTGCCCAGTAAGAAGAACTTGGTGTATTTACGCACCACAGGTTCCCTGGCAGAGTTCGTTAAACAGCGTCTCCAGTTTCAAGAGACATGGGAGGAGTTCGTATCTGTTTTATTAGCACGATATGGGGTGCTGCAGACTCCTCAGGAGGCCTGGCTTACGTTAGCCTCTACTCGACAGTCTCCTGGAGAGCCCATTCAAGCGCTGGCTGATCGCATCAGTGAGGCAGCTAGAGTTGCTTACTCTGAGGCGGAATGGGTAACTCCGCTGGCGCAGAGGCAAATGGTGCAGTCGTTTGTAGATGCACTACTTTCTAGAGCATTGAAATCAAAATTATTAAGAGATAAACCTGTTCTATTTTCACAGGCGGTGGACTTGGCCTTACACGAAAATGACCTCATGAAGTCGGTGAACCTTAGTTGTAGTTCCCGACAAGCTTTCATTACAGGTTCTCGACCCTCCGGTGAGGTGACGACACACAGAGAGTCTCCTTGTGTGGATTCGCAGAGAGTACAGTTAGTCTCTCATCAGGAGAACTCTCGACGGACGTCTTCACACTTCGAAGCGGGTAGGACAGACCACCAGAGGTCGAATACCAGGAAGGCTAAACCCGCGAGTACACTACCACAAGAGACTAGGTCTTGTTATAACTGTGGAAGGAGAGGTCACATAGCCCGATTTTGTAGGCAGAGTGTAAGGAAGGATCGTGTACATTTAAACTGATAAGTCGGCGCATGAATAGCTCCCATGTGTCCGACCGTATCTTCACACCATCTAGATCTGCCAAACACTCTCATTTTCGCATGCGACACCACTACGCACGGCGGCTGCGAATCCCCCGACTCCTACTTCTGTCCTTGTTTCTATTGATACTTTTCGAATTCGAGCATTGTTAGACACAGGAGCTAGTGTCTGTCTTATTAAGGATTCTGTATACAGATCCTTACGTTCTGCTCCTAAGCTCTTGCCCGCTACAATTACTCTGCAGACTGTTACTGCAGCTTCCATGAGAGTACTTGGCAGAGTTTACCTACCTATCTCTATTGCTGGTGTCACTGTTTCTCATTGCTTTTATGTGGTTCGCAACATGAACCGTTCCGCCATTCTGGGGCGTGATTTTTTGTCTCGTTCTGGTGCTGTCATTGATTACAATTCTAATACACTAAACATACATAACAAGATGATTCCTTTAGAGTTAGATGCACACATTGCTTCTATTCTTCGTGTCCAGCGTTCTTCTCTTCTTTCTCCACGTTCCGTCAATCTTATTCCTCTTAAACTGAAAGCCCAACCATATTTTCCATCTGGCAATTCTTATATGGTTCAGGGTCTTGAGACACCATTCTTACTGTCCCAGCCGGAGATAGAGTTGGTGGACTCAGTATGTGAGCTCCACACTAATCGCTCTCCCGTGTTGACTGTAATTAATCATTCTAGTAAACACATCGAGCTCAGACGTGGATGTGTTTTAGGAAAATTGACACCATTCACGGAGTCAGTTGACTCTATCCAGCAGGCTTCTGGTACTGAGGAGACAACACCTGACAGTCGCTCTGAGACTATCGTTCGACAGGTTCAGTGCCCTGAAGTGCACAAGGACATAATATCCAGGTTGTTGACACAGAACAAGGATGTCTTTGCCTTGACTGATTCCGAGATTTCGCATACCTCGACAGTGCAGATGGAGATTGATACAGGCGATCATCCGCCAATCTCCAGGAAACCCTACCGCACTCCGTTGGCGAGTAGAGAGGTGATAGAGAAGACCGTCGAGAATATGTTGCGTGACGGAATAATTTCTCGCACGATCTCAGAGTGGTCATCACCGGTTGTCTTGGTGACTAAGAAAGATGGTACCCATCGTTTCTGCTGCGACTACCGTGCACTCAATGCGGTGACACGTTCATTGTCATATCCATTGCCACGCATTGAGGACATCTTGAGCACGATAGGCAAAGCCAAATTTTTCAGCACTTTGGATGCTCGTTGTGGTTTTTGGTGTATTCCCTTGTCCAAGGACGCCCAGCAGAAGTCAGCTTTTAGCTGTCATCTGGGTTCTTTCTGTTTTAATTACATGAGCTTTGGTTTAAAAGGGGCACCGTCTACCTTTATCGCACTCATGGACACAGTATTACAGGGCTTGGGCAAGTTTGCACAAGCCTATATTGACGATATACTGGTGTTCACTGATGGAACGATCGAGGACCATGTTCGCGATCTTCAGGCGGTATTCGACCGATTGCGCGAGCACCAGGTCAAGCTCAAACCATCCAAATGTCACTTTGCGGCATCTGAGACAAAGTATCTCGGGTATGTCATCAGCCGGTCAGGCATATCTCCTGATCCTGAGAAGGTCAGAGCCATTGCCGACATGCCGTCTCCTTTGAATGTGAAGGAGGTGCGCTCTTTTTTGGGGACGTGCAGTTACTATCGACGTTTCATTCCCCACTTTTCGGAGATTGTGGCTCCTATAGTTGACCTCACCAAAAAGGGTCATAGGTTCAAATGGTCTCCAGTCTGTCAAATGGCGTTCGAGTCTTTGAAGGATCGCCTTGCGAAAGTACCGCTTCTCTCGCATCCTGACTTGCATAAGCCACTTACATTGTATACAGATGCTTCCAATGTTGCGGTTGGAGCCTGTTTGTTGCAGACAGCCTCCTCTTCTGATGGACTCTCAGTTGAAGAGCCATTATATTTCCTTTCGCAGAAGCTGTCGCGCTCGCAGACTAAGTGGTCTACTTTCGAGAGAGAAGCGTATGCTGTCCATTACGCCACGCAGAAGTTGAGATATTTTCTGGCGAATAGACACTTCGCTGTGAAGACTGACCATAGACCCTTGGTGGACGCATTTATCAGCAAACAGGAGATGTCAGACGTCAAGTTGCAGAGGTGGTTTGCTAACCTCCGCACCATGGACCTTCAGATGTTCTTTCATCCAGGTGCGCGGGAGACAACGTTGGCAAGTTTCGATCGTGCCACTTCTCTACCAGTACCAGTTCCCGTTCTTGATGGGGACGTCCCTCAGTCACAGGGACCTGGGGCATATGTCGTAAAGTCGGTGAGCGTTGTGGGGGCCTATTCACCGGCAGAACTCCAACTTGTTGCAGATTGCTCTGTGCAGACTGACTTGCCGTGTCCCTGTCAGCAGAAAGAGAGAGTAGAGCGGGCGACTAATACCGTGTGTCCTATGGTTCAGGACGTCGCCATTAATGTATCGTTGCCTGGTGGGACCTTTCATCGGCGGTATCAGCAGGACCGTTGTAGATCTTACTTGCCACGTCCCATTGGACCGAGATTTTCTCTTCCGCCGCCTCCTCGTTTAGTTCCCAGGCTCCCACCATGGTACCTGAGGGAACCCCAGCAGCGTGTGGTCCCCAGCGCTCCCCCCTCCGAGCACCATATGGAGGTGGATGCTTCCGCCTCAGCAGCTCCTATGTCGGTGGATGACTTGCGACCTCGGCATAGGCGGAAGAAACGGAGGAGAGCCGATATCTGCCATCAGTCTCAAAAGGCACACTGTCCTCAAAGTGAAGATTATTTTCCTGAAGAGACCTCACCTAGTGCCGACTGCGATACGGACATTGATCAGTTGTACGTCTCCGATCGTAAGCTCGTTGTGGCAATAGGGCAGATAATGGATGCCGTGGACTTAGAAACGTTCACGATGAAAGATCTCCATCAAGCACTTCTGAAAAAGTTTACACTATGGCACTTAGCTGACAGGAAGCAGTTCATAGAACGTGTTGTGATCAACATATTAACTGCTCTTCCTCCTACTGTATAAATTGAAATCTATATGGATTTCTACAGACAAGCACAATAGACACTAGTTGGGTAGTGTTCTTCTTCAAACAGAAGTTCATCCTTTGCTTCTATCCTATTTCTATGGCAGTAGAAATAGATGGTGTCGTTCATAGCACTCATTAATTGCAATGTTGTAAATATGTATATTCTGTTTGCACCACAAAGGTTTAACGTACTTATTTTGTACAAATTATGCGTGCATGAAGTTTTTTTTTGTCGCTGAATAATAAGCTTTAAATTCATTGTTATTGCTCACAGTTCGTGAGAGTTTTCTGTGCAAGTTCGCAATTTTTTTTTTGTTTGAAGATATTTGATGGCCAAATATCTACCTTTAAGGGGTGGGGAGATATTCTGTAACAGAATAGCAATTCTGTACAGAGAGTATTTGTGTATAGCTAGTAGTTGTGTTCTCGTAGACTACAACTCATGTCAGTGTGCAAAACATGTCGTTAGGAAAGTCCGTGTGCAAAGCACGTCGTTAGGAAAGTACGTGTGCAAAGCACGTCGTTAGAAACGTCCTTGTGAAAAAAAGCACGTCGTGAGGTGTCCGTGTGCAAAGCACGTCGTTAAGGAGTCTTGGTTTGAACGTGGAACTGTGTGGACGTGTTTTTTGTCGAGCTGTGTGATTGTCTCTAGAAATGTGGTAGAGAGAGCCTTGTTGTGAGAGTTAGTTTCCTTTTTTTTTATTTTCCCTGTGTGGGCTGAGGTTTTTAGTAAGATTGTAAGTATGATTCTTTGTGTATAGATTCATTGTAATGTTTTTTCTTGCCCATATGGCGTAGAGTCCTCTCTCGCCGGGCACTGCTAAATGTAATTCTTGTTTAGCCTGATGGCTACGTATACATCTTCACGATTGTCACCCTCATTTCTTGTCCATTAATAAATGTGTGTAGTCTGATGATGGGTTTTATTGGAGTCCTTATTGTTGACCGGTTTGTTGGTTGAAAGACGGTCAAGTTACGTTGAGTTGTTGTATTTGTATTATTCTGTGGAGTTGGAAACCTGGGTGTCTTGTTGTGTTTTCTTGATGTATAATACAGAAAACTAGGTGATTGTTAACACCAGCAACAAGAAGAAGAGATTTCTAAGATAAACTGTACTCCACATGTAATCAATCAATCCAGTAGGAATCCATTTTTGTAAGGAGAAATCCTGCTTAATGTTGACAAATTGATAACATCACGATACATATATATATATATATATATATATATATATATATATACCTATGAAAGTTTGGTATAATGATATGCTCATCTTACATATCAGTGGCGAATTACACTACAAGAAAAAAAGAAAGGGAAACTGTATATGAAATAATATATTATACTACATGTATTATTGGTAATGTTTGTGTCATAACATTTTTTCGTTCTCATCGACATTTCTTCTTCTTCGTTCGCTTCTACCACCAAGACCGCCCCGTGGTCCTCCTGAATTTACTCCTGTGGTCCTCGGTAAGTCCCGTGGTCCCCCTGTGGTCCCCGAAAGGACCACGCGAGATTCAAGAAAGGACCGCAAGAGGTTCAGAGTATCGCAGAGCTTGAACCTGTATTCTTGGTGGGTCTCAGAAGTGGGAATGCGTAACATCGTGGTTTTCGTTGCACCAGTTTAATTTAGAGTTGGACTTTCTCACTGGAAAACTTCGACGTGTTTTGGATATCAGTATATCCCAGGTGCGTGAGAGGTGGTTGCCCATCCAGCCTAGAGTTGGACTTTCTCATCGGGAAACCTCGACGTGTTTTGGGATACCCGTGTATCCCCGCCGGGTGAGAGGTGGTTGCCCATCCAGTCCAGTGTTGGACTTTCTCACTGGAAAACCTCAGCGTGAATTACTATACGCATACATCTCCGCCGGGTGAGAGATGGTTGCCTATCTAGACCGCCCTGATCCAGTGTCTCCTACTTCAACAGTTTGTGGTTGTGGCCGCTACCCTTCCTTGTTGTGGCGAAGACGGAGCTTTTGTCCAGGAGGACGAATCCTCGCCACTAGTAAGTTCCACCCCTGGGTTGAGTCGGTGTAGGCATATTATCCCAGTATGGGCGTGTTTAGGACATGACCGACTTCTAGAGCAGAGGTACTGTGACATGAGCTGCCATCAAGTTTCACCCCTGGTTTAAGCCGGTTTAGGCATATTTCACCAGTATGGGTGTATATCGGACCTGGCCGGCCTCTAGAGCAGAGGTGCCGTGGTATGAGTAGCTCTCCCCGCGAGACCACTGAATATACCGACTAAGATTCACTTTATCCTTTCAATCACCTTTTCACATCGGCGCCGCACGGCAACCATAATTTCTTTTTCGCAATTTCTTCATTGGCTGGGAGGATTTTCACTCAACGCGCGGAATCGCAACAATCTCGTTCATCGACATTTAACAATTGTTTTTATCACTTTGTGTAAATGATGGGAGATACAAATAAACAGTGGATTGTACATATTTCATGAAAACGTTTTATTTTATCACTTTGTGTAAGTGCTGGGAGATATAAATAAGTAGTGAGTTCTACATTACTTGTTACGGTGAAGAGAGTTGAAAAAGAGGGGGAATTGAAAATATAAAATATTAATTATTATAACGCTCATTGTAGTTGTATTAATGTGTAATGGTGTCATTGATACACCTGAGATAATAAATTTTTCCTTTCTTCTTTCCAAGAC
Organism: Achatina immaculata; assembly: GCA_009760885.1. NCBI lineage: Eukaryota > Metazoa > Mollusca > Gastropoda > Stylommatophora > Achatinidae > Lissachatina > Lissachatina immaculata. The sequence continues at coordinate 10,405,298 of CM019709.1, read as the reverse complement.
ATTAGATAGGTTAAAGGACGAAAGATTGGTTATGTTTACGTTAATTCTTTGGTTTACTGATACATACATACATATATATATATATATGATAAAATCTTTTCAGGAAGTCATAATTGGGGAGGTTATAATTGTTAGATCATAAGTTTTATACGATGATCGTCTTCATCAATGCATATCTTCTCCGTGGGATATGTGCAAAATTGTCTCCAATATGTTTATTTTTTCGCATCGTTTAACAAACCTGCTATAGATGCTTCATGTTATGATAACATTATTAAAATGTAACAAACTCATTCAATACGCCCTTGTTAGTTATCTTACTTGTTGTTATAGCAACTTTAAGATCTTGGCAGCTGATGTAGTAGTGATCGCATTGAGACACAGGCATCGAACCTGTGGTGGTTTCTTTATCTAAACTGGCGAGCTAGACCACAGAAATATTTTTCTTAATAGATACCACCGCCATTTTGGAAAACTGCAAAAACACTGAAAACTCCTGACATTTAACAACAGCAAGTTCACACCCAACAGCTGTGGGCAGTAGGTCATGGTTTTGTCCAGATATTGGTGTTTGGACAAGAGTCTGATCGTTTTGATCAGAATGAATTGAGTGATCTGATCAGGGACTTTCTAAAGAGTAATTTCAAATGCTTGCCTCCAAACTAAATGAAAAGAATGTACTTCAGTCTGGAATAATGTTCACAAGAACATTTTGTCGAAGGAAAGAAAAGAATTTGTTGCCATTCTTTACTAAAGACTTAGTATTCTGTAATGACATTGAAAACCTTGTGAAGGAAATTGATCTTTCAGAATATAACCCAAGTGAGTGGCATCTTTTCATCGACAGTTCAAAACGCAGTTTGAAATGTGGTGTTTTAAATAATGGCAACAAATGTGGTTCTATTCCAATTGATCATTTCACCAGGATGAAAGAAGAGTACAAGGTCATCGTTTTAGTCTTGGAAATGGTAAATTCCCAAAGATCATCAATGTCTGATTTGTGTAGACTTGAAAATTTACTTCAGCAAAGTGGCTACACAAAGTATCCTTGCTTTTCATGCCTTTCGGATAGTAAAGCCAAACATGAACAGTGGTCAAGAAAAGATTGACCTCCGGGGGAATATATGGTGGTTAGAGGACAAAACGTAATCAATGAACCTTTGGTACCATGAGATAGAATTATATTGCCACCACTACATGTAAAGCTAGGTCGGATGAAACAATGTGTAAAGGCTTTGAATAAAGACGGTTCGTGCATTGAATACATAATGCATAACTTACCTGGAATTACCATGGAAAAACTGAAGGCAGGAAATTTCGATGGTTCACAGATCAGACAACTTATAAATGACCCACATTTCATAGAATCGGTGAAATGAAATTGAATCATGTACCTCGTCTTCATTTGTTCTTGTGAAAACTTTCTTATCAACATGAAGGCAGACAACAAGTAGTAGAAGATATGCTCTTTCATTTCAACGGGCTTGGCTGTAACATGAGTGTTAAAATCCATTATTCACACCTTCACTTAGATCACTTTTCAGAGAACTTTGGTGACTTAAGCGAAGAGCAAGGTGAAACGTTTCACCAAGACATTAAAAAAATGGAAGCCAGATACCAAGGAAGATGAGATGCACACATGATGGCAAACTATTGTTGGAATCTTAAGTGGGATTTCCTGGCAGATCCCGCTCTCGGAAGTCTTACAAAGGGAGCTTATTGTGTGTCAAATGAATGGAACGTTTGTATAACAAACTTGTGCTTTTGGTATGAAATAAGTAGTTTTTCATTAGTACACTTTTCTTTTAATTTTTGTTTCCTTCATGTATGCAGCAAACTCTCTACTGTAGAGAGCGGAATGACAACACAATTCTTTCAGATCATCAGAGGAAGTACCACCCCCCCCCCCCCTTTCAGACAAGTGTTCCGGCTCTATTAAACTCCTGACACTCTAAGGGGGTGGGCCCAGTGTGGATTCTAGTCTTTCCCAGTGTCCATCAGTCTTTCCCGATTGTCCATCGGTCTTTCCCGATTGTCAATGGGAGACAATCTGTGTCGACCAGTGTTATGGATGGAGACTACGAAATATGACAGAGGATTATGGAATGAGAATAAGCATTACATAATTTTAAAATAAGAACATCCATAAACAAATACGAAAATCATCCGAAAAACTAACGTGCAAGATGATTGACCTTGTTTTTATTGATAGCAAGCACACAAGAAACATACTTCAGATCAGAAATTATAGAGGGGCTGAATGCAGAATCGACCATTAAGAGGGGTGAATGATAAGTTCTCGGCATAAGATACAAATACTTAAAACGTTCACTTGATATTAAGTACATTTGTAGATCAAGTTAATGTAAGATTAAACACAAAGTTTCAAGAAATTAACTGCATGATAATGGAGAATCGACGATTAACTGAGCAGTACATTGCTACTGAGTTGGGCATTTCCCAGGAACGTGTTCATGCCATTATTCACAATGATGTCCAAATGACAAAGGACTCTGCTCGATGGGTCCCGAAATTTCTTGGAGCTAATCACAAACGACAGCGAAGAGCAGAACCTCTATCTTAATGCAAAGAAAACTAAAGTGATGACAACTGACAAAACAAACAAGGCAACTGAAATATGTATCAATGAGGAAAAACTGGAAGAAGTGGAGAGTTTTGAATATCTTGGATCACTACTAACTAATAATGGAGATACAATGAGGGAAATTAAACGGAGGACATCTATTGCTCTTCAGAAAGTAAAACAACTAAAGAATCTGTGGAGAGGAGCAGACAGAACCACAAAAATAAGATTTTTAAGGGCATGCATCTTTCCTATCGCAACATATGCCTGTGAGACCTGGACACTTAACAAAACAGCTGAGAAGCACATAAATGCCTTTGAATGTAAATGCTATAGAAGAGTTCTCCAGATATCGTGGACACAAAAAAGAACAAATATATCTATACTACAAGAGCTTAATATTGAAGAAGGCTGGCTAGTAAAGAGGATTAAAGAGAGAAAACTTAAATATTTTGGCCACATTAAACGTCATGATAATTTAGAGAAGACCGTATTGGAAGGATACATAATGGGAAAAAGAAAAAGAGGAAGACCGAAACGACGATGGTTGGAAGACATCGTTGATGATCTGGAAATGGATGCAGCAGCAGCAGGCCATCTTGCTCACAACCGAGAGGCCTACAGGAGTGCTGTTTAGGAGGCAAAGTTCCGCAAGGGACATGCAAAGGAATGAATGAATGAATCACAAACGACAATGTCTCAACATGTCAAGAGACAATCTTGGCTATTTTTCTGCAGATCCTGAAAAGTTTCTTCAGCAATTTGTGACTAGAGACTTGGGTTAATCATTTTTAACCAGAAACCAAAGAACAGTCAAACCAGTGGAAACATCATGGAAAGCATCCAAAGAAAGCAAGGGTGGTTCTGTCTGCAGGCAAAGTGATGGCTTCCATCTTTTGGGATTCAAAAGGTGTGCTATTGGTAGACTATCTTCAAAAGGGCAGAACTGTCACCGGGACCTATTACGCTAACCTTGTGAAGTAAGTGCGAGTCAAACTGAAGGAAAAGCATTGAGGGAAATTGACGAGAGGAGTCATTTTTCGTCAAGACAATGCTCCATTTCACAAGTCGGCGATGATAATGGCTGCCATTCATGAATGCGGCTTCCAGCTTCTTGAACATCCTCCTTATTCCCCTGATTTGGCCCCTTCGGAATATTACCTGTTTACAAAACTCAAAAGAAGCTCAGTGATCGCAGATTTGCTTCAGATGATGATGTCATTCATGCTGTAACCACTTTCTACTGGCACAAGATGCTGACTTTACAAAGAAGGGATCCGTATGCTCCAAGACCGCTGAACTAAATGCATAAATTTGCATGGGCACTATGTTGAGAAATAACCCCAAAATGTTGTCCACAGATAATCCGCTGTACCTTATGCCTAGAACTTATCCATCACCCCTCGTATCTTGTGGGAAACATTTTTATAGTAAATTAAATAAAAGTTTAGTAATAGAGATGCTTTGAAAAGAGAATAAACTAAAGAAAAATTCAGAAAAGAGCTAAACCGTATGATAAACACAAGAGGGAATGAAGAAAACAAAACCATTAAGGACATTTTACATACTTCCCGTGCTGTTAAACGTCACATAGGACTCACATGGTAGTTCGCCCAGGATTCCTTCCCTCGGCGAGCTTTTCAACATCATCAAGGGATTTTATGCCTGTTAATTTGGCCTCTCTTAGCAGTGTCCTCTTTAGAGTTTTACGTAGTCTACCTCTTTTTTTCTTCGCCTGGTTGTGTTCCACTTGATAGCTTGTTTTGGGATTCTCTGACTCTTCCTTCTCATCACATTACCGACTTATTTCCATATCCTTTTCCTAATCACCCATGAGACTGGTTTTTTTCGCTCATCAGCCTTATCTCTGTGTTGTTCTTGAATTCGTTCCATTTTATACCGAATATTTTCCTAAGGCATTTGCTTTCAAAAGAGTCTAATTTCTTGTCTGTTTCTTTAGTTGTTTTATAGTTTTTTGCATGCATAAATGAAAGTGGATATAACATTTGAATTGAATAAACTTAACTTGATTTTTGTGCTTATAATTTTTGAGTGCCATATGTTCTCAAGATTCTTGAAGATCGATCCTGCTCTTGCAATTCGAATTCTAACTTCCTTTCTGATGTCACCATCCTGGTCTATGTAGCTGCCAAGGTATGCAGACTGGTTTAATTCTTCAACAGCTGTCCCTTCTACATGTAGTTTTCCTTTTTTGATTAATGAGAAATTTCATTATTTTTGTTTTAGCCTTGTTATTTTCAAATCTTATTTTGCTATCCAGTGAAAACGTGGTATCTGTGTTTCTTGCATTGAGTTCACACTGTCACTGATAAGAGTTATGTCATCTTCAAAATCAAGATCTTCTAGTTGGGTCCCATATACCCAATCAATACCTGTGTTACCTGTGCAGCATTTTTCATTATGAAGTCTATGGCAATTCCAAAAAGCAAACAGATAGTATACATCCTTGTTTCACGCCTGTTTCAGTCTGGAACCATTCGCTCATTCTTTCTTCTGTGGTAATATGATAGTATCCTGACTACTGCTCAGTACTCTACTATCACAGATAACAATAACTTAATTAGTACTCCTCTATCACAGATAACAATAACTTACTCTCTGTTCTCTCCGAATTCTAATCGTACAGGTTACACAGACAATACAACACTGACATCTGATTTTTAAGTGAGATCTAATAAACCACATGTTTAATACGAAAAGAATGAGTGTTGATCAGTGAGTATGTTGAAACTTAAGATTATAATAGATGATCAAGCCACTCCTAACCTCCACGAGAACTCGTTCGCCATATAAGAAAAGGAGTGAGCAACATTCTTACTCAGATAAACTGACAGACGTACAGCATGATGCAAAAAAAACAATATATATAATCAACTTACATTCTGAATAAAAGCCTTTCCAATCACAAAAGTAAAATGGTGATACACATCAGTACTCCGTTTTCTCATTCTTAGAATGATTCCTAACCTATTTCACAATGATGTTAAAATCACTCAAAATCTTCAAGACATAATCAGAATTATCATCTGAACCTGAACAGAATCATCATAACATATTCACAACTCATAATGAGCATAATTCAATCATAACACATGAAAAACTCTATCAGATTTCACAAAAATTCTCATCCTAATCATCATAAGTCATACGAATCCTAATCACATACTAATAATAATCCTCCATGAAAAATCCCAGTCCTTAAATATGCCCTATAAATTCTATTCCTATATCTTCCGTAAGATTATATCCCGTGGAAGACATAAATCGTAGTTAAAACATTTCTACCCTCACTCCGTGCTTCGGGGTGCTAAGTTAGTCCTTCCGTTTTGTGTCTAGAGTGGCATCGAGTACTACAGCAACACATGTTTGTTTCTTTATAAAACGGTGTAACTTTTTAACTGTACACGTTTTATTTGCGCGTGTCCGGTGACCTGTCATAGTTCAGTCCGAAGAGTGCCTGACAACCGAGTGAAAATTGGTGCTTTGATGAAGAAATTTCAATATTTTGTGTTATTTCTGAGGCATACCGGACATGCCCTACAAGACCGCTGTTCTTGAATGTGCTCCAAGTAGATTTTGACCTAAAAAACGGACTGAAGAAGTAGTTAGAAGGTTATTTCAGACATTATTGTACTGAGTATGCCACATACTATGACATGACGAGATTGGATGAAGCTACAGGTAGATCTAGACATCGCCGATGGTAAATATTGCACCTCTAGACCTACCCGATGGTAAGTAGGACACAATTATCAGCTAAAATCATCACACTACTTCTTTTTTACTAAAAAAAAAAATCTTCATTCTTGCATTTACAGCTATTTTGATGCATAATACGTATAACATGGAAATACTTTATTACATTCAATTTTACAATTATCCCCCTATACAAATCAAGACCCGCGTTTTAAATCTGGCACAAACGGAACGTCCGCTTTTTTTCTATGGCACGGAAAAAGTTTTAAAGGTCTCAACTCTGTGCAAAAATTGCCTGTTTATAACGTTGTACAAATTCTAAACAGAACAATCTCATTTTTAGCTAAAAATAACTAATTCAGCAAACATGTCCTAAATGACTTTTGTTAACCGTACAAAATCTCGTGACTGGACATGTCAACAAATGGCCTACAACGTGTCAAGACAGACCTTTCGTTGACCTGAACTATAAAAAAAAAATATTCTGAGGGCGTTAACCATTTCGATAATCTACTAAATTAATCCTTGAGGCACTAACACTGTATCCTTATGTGCCTCTAAGGCATGACAGTATTACCTTTTTAACTCCCTTATGCCGGTAAAAAATGCAGAATTAAAGAATTATGTTACATTAACTGCAAACACATATCCAAAGTAGAGATCTTTAATGACTGTTGATAGTTTCAGATGGTATTCCATATAGTCTTAAAATTCTCCACCAAGAATCTGTGTATGCTATCAGATGCCTTTTTTAACGTCTATGAAGTTCAGGATTAATGACAGATGGGAAGATATATAAACCATTATGAAGAACACAGAAGAAGAATGCCAGTCAAGTTCATAAATAAAAGAAAGAACTGGTTTGTTTGATACAGTCTGCAGAGAGAGGCAGCCATAAAGAAAAGAACAGTGAAACAGAAATAGTTGAATAGCATGCACGACAAAACAAATTAGAAGAAGTACTATACGCAGTGTAAAAAAACTCAAAATGTTATTCGCAAACAAAAACAGCAATATATGAATGACATGGTAAACGAAATGCAGACATGCCACCAAAATAAAAAAAGCAGGAAATTCTATAAGAGACTGCAAACAGTAAAGTAAGAGTAATAAACAGCCTCTATGAAGCTGAAGGATAGTAATGGAAACATGATAAATAATGCAGAGAAAATCTGTATCAGATGGAAAGAATATCATAAAAAACTAATAAACTATGAAGAGACTATAAACACATAACCATGCGAAGAAATACAGACATGTGAACCTGAAGTAGAGAAACCAGACTTAGAAGAAGTCATCTACAGCGTTATGCTTCTATGAAACAACAAAGAAACGGAGTCAGATGAATTTGCAGAACTGTTTAAGGAAGGAGGCCTAAGTCTAAATGAACAGATATGTGCATTAATATAACAAATATGGAGAGAATAAAAACTCCTTAGTTAACGGAGTGAATCATTACTGATCCCAGTAATCAAAAAAGGCGATAAGTGCAAATGTGAAAACTACAGAAGAATGTGTTTACTACAAAAAGCTACAAAATACTATATATTATACTTTTAAATAGATTAAAACCATACAGTGAGAACTATCAAGCAGGATTTAGGAAAATAGTTCAAACGTTGATCAAATATTTTATCTACATCAAAGGTATTGGGAATATGGAAAGGAAGAATATAACATTTTCATTTAGTTCAATAAAGCTTATGACAGCATACATGGGAGCAGCTTAAGAAAAATTATGAAAGAATTTGAGATACCTCATAAATTAATCAATTTGACCAGAATATGCATGGAGGATGCACAAAATATAGTAATATATAACGGAAGAAAGTCAGAGCCCTTCGGTATAAGAACTGGTTTAAAACAAGGTGACACATTATCTCCTTTACTATTCAGCCTAGTACTAGAAAAGGTAATCCGAAAAGTGAAAGAAGGAAGTAGTACAGAAGAACAAGCTAAAATACTAGAATACGCTGACGACATCGATCTAGTGGGGGAAATTGCAAGAAGTTATCAATACCTGCATATACCTGAAAGATGTGGTACAAAAAAGTGGGCTTAACCATTAACGAAGATAAGACAGAGTATATGAATATATCAAGAGACCAAAGCTGAATGATCTAGATTATATAAATGTTGGGGAGATAACTATTGATTATTAGGAAAGCAGAAACAATCAAATATCTAGGCACAACCTTCAACAGAAGCAACACAGTAAGCGAGGAAATTATAAGCAGAGTTACAGATAGGGAATAAAATATACTTCGCCTTGCAATACCTGTTAAAATCCAAAATCCTGTCCCAAAACACCAAAATAACAATCTACAAAACTATAATAAGACCAGCCGCCATGTATGGATCAGAAACATGGAGCACAACAAAGAAAGATGAAAACCAATTGTAGATCTTTGAGAACAAGATCCTAAGAAGAATCTTTGGGCACATAAAGGATACCAGCAGTGTAGAATGCAGAGCTAGAAAAAACACTGAACTGAACAGCTTATTTAAATCCCAACGAATTATAAATGTCTTGAAACTGAACAGACTAACCTGGTTGGCCTGTGTAGAAAGAATGGAAGAGAACAGATAAACGAAAATTATATATGCAGAAGAGATGAAGGAAACAAGACTAAAGGTTAAACCAAGACAGAGCTGGAAAGGCAACATAGAAGAGGATATAAAAAAACTGGTGTCACCAACTGGAGAGAGAAGCTTAGGAATAAAAATAGATTAAATGGAGGCGACTTTTTTCTGCAGCAGTGAGCCATAGTGGCTAGGAAAGCTGAAGAAGAATTAGACGAGTTTTCTGAATATTCTTATTTTGCAGGCTACAGTTTTTGTTTCCTTCTACGTATGTTTTTTTCATAAATGTCTATCCCACTCGCGGATAAAGCATACTTGGTGTAGTCTAACTGTATTCCAAGTAATTTTGCGAATAATCTTCAGGTCTCCAAAGATCTGCTACTTGTGGTTTTCATATTTAATTTCTTCGAGAAGCGTTTTATATCTTCACGTAACACACAATAATTAGTGTATGAGTATATAACTGTACACTAGGCCACTGCAGTAAAGCTATGACACTAAAATGTACGAGTTTATTATGTTTAATATAGTTATAAACTAGGGAAAAAATTAGGAACAGCTTTATTACTTAACGAATACACAGTTGCGACGTTTCGGCGTGAGCCTTAATCATACAAATGCATACAGGACGAAGAAATAGAAAGAAAAGATAAAATATAAATTCTCATGAATGCTGTGTTAAAAAAAATTAATTAAATTAATAGAGCACTTAGCTTAACTTGTAAGAAGCTGTGGCTTGTCCGACGCTGTGTGTCAGAAATGCGCATGGTGGAGTGTAAGGAGTATTTAAATGGAGACTTGGAATGTGTGATAGGTTGGTTGTAACTGAGGATGGTGGGTGAGGAAACCGTGGAGGGAAGAGAGAGTGTGACAATGGTAATCTAGCCGGGAGAAGGTGAAACATATGATTATGGTTGGGGTAGAGGGGTTGTAATGTGATGCTGTGAAGAGCTTCTAAGCTATGTGTAACAAGTGAGAAGGGAGTGGAACTTAGTGGGGAGGAATTATGAGACAGGAGAATGTTAAGTGTAGCTAAATAACGAGTTCAAACCTTGTGGTTCCAGACTCCCATATTCCTGAATGTAGCGGTTCTCAAGCGCTAGGCAGTTTGTGTCATCTGCGTGACACTGTTTGGTGGCTTTTACCAGAAATTCAGATTTGGCTCTGTGGCTGGGGCATTGAAATGACTCGGGACTGGTTTCGAAGCATGCTGGGTGATATCGTACAGATGTTTTTGCATGCGGTCCCCTAATCTGAAGCCAGTTTCACCAGTGTAAGTTATTCTGCATCTTTTGCATACAGTGACATATATCACATTGCGGGACTCACACGTGAATCCCTCATGGAGAATGAGGATAGTTTTGGGGAAGGTGATCGTTTTCGTTTCCCAGACAAAAGGGCAGGTAACACAGCGAGTTTCGTTTACATCTTCTAGTGCCAGCATATGCAAGGTTTCGCTTCAAGTGGCTGTGGACGAGGATGTCCTTAATATTTGGTTCGCGTTTGTATGCTAATAGGGGTGAATCAGAGAAAATGTCGCGAGTGTCGGGGTCGAGTTGAATTAGTGGCAGGTGACGATAAAGAATTGTTTTAATAATCTGACCATAAGATCGGCTTATATTTTTCAGTTGTATATCCAATAACATTGTTTTATTTATGTTATTATTTTAAAGGAAATTATCGTTTTATTATTATGCCATATATATGTTCTTAAGGACAGGAAAGATAAAACAAGATAAATAATGAATTAGTAATATGTACATAAACATAAATGTGTAATATCGTGTAAAGGAAATACTAATTTAACTCTGTCAGATGTGGTAACAGGTTTTTTCCTGAATGCTTCTTTGCGGCTCACTAGTTTGATGCGGTTGAGCGCTTTCCAAAGGATATTTTCTGGGTAGTGGCGATGACGGAAAAATTCCAATAATTTATTGGACTGATCTATAAAGTCTAAATTATCCTGACATAGGCGGCGAAGACGGAGGAGTTGGGAGTATGGGATGGAGTTCTTACAAGCTTCAGGATGAGTAGAGGTATAAATCAAATAGGTGTAGCTGTCGGTGGGCTTGTAAAATACAGAGGTGACAAACCTGTTTGTGCCAATAGATATTTTGATGTCCAAAACGTTGACAGACTTGTCAGAAATTTCATAAATGAATGTTATGTTCTTATTAAGTGAGTTTAAGAATTTCTGACGCACAGCGTTGGACAAGCCACAGCTTCTTACAAGTTACAGCTAAGTGCTCTGTTCATTTTCTTTTATTTTATTTTATTTTTTAACATAGCATTCATGTGAATTTATATTTTATCTTTTCTTTCTATTTATTCGTCCTGCACGTATTTGTATGATTAAGGCTCACGCCGAAATGTCACAACTGTGTACTCGTTAAGTAATAAAGCTGTTCCACTTTTTTTCTCTGCTCTATACATTTCATATCTTCATGGGTTTCTTTTATGAAAGCATTACCTAGAATAACAGATGGTAGTCTGCGGACAACACAGAACTCTTACAAATCAATTCACATATATCTTCACACCTTGGTTCATGTTCAGCAGTTAAAATCAAGCTATAATTCCCCTTATTCTAGACCCGCAAAATGCATGGATAATAAATCTCCATCTTCTCCTTTACGCATCAGACCCCTTTCGCTCTTCATTTTATTGTTGGAAAACTGGGTCCGAAATGTTACACTTCATATGTCTAAATACAAAAATTCACTTCAACACAAAATCCTTAGCCAGGCGACACCGTTATTTCATATTCAATATACATACAACATGACGTAGCAATGATTAAGAATAAAACATAACAAAACCACACGTCTTTAACGTTATAAGTATATTAACTCCAGTTCCCTCATTTTTTTATACTTTATTCCTCTGACATTTAACACTCGAAGTTCAGTCGTCATATTCCTTTCTGGAACGACTTGCTATATAGCTAAAACACAGGGAACCAAAGTTTCCTACCTCTGATCCGATACGTCGCGTGAAACAATCTTATCTGTCTCCCGCGACAAAACTAACAATAAAACTTCTTATTCGGTCTCCTTCGTGCTGAATCTCACCTCGTGAGACAAACTCTAGTTCCAAACGTTGGAGATTGCTAGTGCTTAAAATTCGCGTGACTACGTTCCGATACTGTCCGACCTGGCACACTTAATTCTAAACGTGTACAGACACAACGATTTGAATTATCTCGCTTGACTCAAGGAGGTGTAGCTGTACATCCGTTCACTGGATTTGTGACCACGTGCTCCATCTATGTACATGTAAACAATAAGTATCTCCCTCTTTCGAATAACTACGTACTATCTGTGTGTCATACACTATAACTGTTATGGACTTACCAGACGCTTACATACACGTATAGAAGTGCAAAATATGCAGGTTAAGGATTACGACTAATATGAGAATACCTATGTATGAGACGAACGTTCCACCATGTTGGAAAGTGAAGATCGGCTTATATTTTTCAGTTGTATATCCAATAACATTGTTTTATTTATGTTATTATTTTAAAGGAAACTATTGTTTTATTATTATGCCATACATATGTTCTTAAGGACAGGAAAGATAAAAAAAGATAAATCATGAGTTAGTAATATGTACATAAATATAAATGTGTAATATCGTGAAAGTAAGTTTAAGACAAGGCATAACGATCAAATATATAATAGGGAGAAGCTGAGGAAAGACAGGTAAAATATATTAAGAAAAGCACTTACATTAATGCCATAAATCTATGACCATTAAAAGAGGAACAGAAATGTGAGACAAAATTGGAGACTGACTGTTATGAATCTCCAGTTCATGTTATCTTATATATGTCACCAGTGTAACAGCTGGTTTGAAACTAGAAGATTCTTTTGAAAATGCTGAACAAATCTGTCATGACCAGTTCTATCGACATTTTGTTGCAAGTCCAGTCTCTTTGCACTTGTGTCTTCTGTTTTGTAGTTTGGGCCTCACTTCCTTCTAAAAAAAGACACAGTTAGGAGTTGGCTCTTAAGAGGCGCAATGTTCTTCAGTCCTTATGGCAAATAGAGAAAAAATCCTTATGTTTGCTTTCCAGAAAGGCCTGTACTCGTAAACAGGTTTTTGTCTTCTTACATCCTTACCACCTGAAGCTCTCGTTAAATTTTCATAACATGACTCCAGTCATCTCAATGTTCTTCTGTTGAATGTTGCCATGATGAATGGAAGCTTAAGCTCACTGCACTATCCCTCAGTCACTCAGTCATTTGCATGTCCCTTGCGGAACTTTGCCTTCCTGTAGGCCTCTTGGATGTAACCAAGATGCCCTGCTGCTGATCTATCCATTTGCAAATTATCAATTATGTCTTGCAGCCATCTTCGTCTTGGTCTTCCTCTCTTTCTTTTTCCCATTATGTACCCTTCCAAAACGGTCTTCTCTAGAGTATCAAAATATTTAAGTTTTCTCTGTTTAATTCTCTTTACTAGCCAGCCTTCTTGAATATTAAGTTCTTGTAGTATGGATATATTTGTTCTTTTCTGTGTCTCCTTGATACGAGGGGAGTCACTAAGTAACTCGCAAATGCCTGTTACAAAAAAAAAAACAAACTAAATGCGACAGTAATTTGAACACTTTTAATTTTTCAGCCTACATTATTCCCCTATTTCTCAACGTAATCGCCACCAACATTGATACATTTGTCCCATCGTGTAATCAGTGATGCAATACCCATGGCGTAAAAATCGGGAGTCCGATTTCTGAATCATTTTTTTACTTCTATTTCCACCTCTTCGTCACTCGAGAATCTTCTCCCGCCAATGTGGTTTTTCAATGGACCAAACAGATGAAAATCACTTGGACTATAGGGTGGATGTTCAGGAACTTCCCAACCCAACTGGCTAATTTTCTCTTGGGTTAACCGAGCCGTATGTGGTCTGGCATTGTCATGAAGGAGAAGCACACCTCTAGTCAGCAGACCAGGACGTTTTCTTCGAATTGCATGCCGTAGCATCGTACGAACTACACAATACAGAATTCACACTGTCACCATACTTCTGGAACTTGGTTAACAACACTCTGTGATAATCCCAGAACACTGTCAGCATAACCTTCCCCGCAGAAGGCGTAATGTTTATTCTTTTTGCCCATGGCACGTTTTGATTCGGGTAGTTAGTGATGCACCCAAGATTCGTCTCCTGTAATAATCCTTTGGACTATGTCTTCACCTTCATATGCGTAATGACGGAGATGCTGCAATGACAAACAAAATCGGTTCATTTTGTGTTCATCACTCAGATCTCTGGGTATCCAACGTCAGCAAACTTTCGATTGCTCATGCGTTATTCTGTAGGCTAGGCCATGTGAACATGCGATTGCACTTGCTACACTGTCTATCGCTACTCGTCTATCAGCTCTGATAATCTCATTCAAACGTTGCACAATCGCTTCTATTTCAATCTGAACAGGACGGCCAACACAATTATAGACCGCTTCACGTGATAAACACTTTTCAGCATAAACTGTAATCATCTCCTTATGAATGTCCTCAACTTAATGTCCTTTAGCCCACAAAAATCGCACTACACTTCTCTGTTATTCTTTGGTACACACTAACAGTTGGGTAGCCATTTTGTTATTGCTTTGCGCATATGCACCTAACTCCCAGTGTCCCTACATACAACTGTTATAAAGTTGGATGAAGGTACTATCTAAGGATATATTGAAATACTGCCACTGATAAAATATTTCAATTTCCGAGTTACTTAGTGAATACCCCTCGTATTTGAATAACTCTTCTGTAGCATTTACATTCAGAGGCATTTATGTGTTTCTCAGCTCTTTTGTTAAGTGTCCAGGTCACACAGGCATATGTTGCGATGGGAAAGATGCATACCCTTAAAAATCTTATTTTTGTAGTTCTGTCTGTTCCTCTCCACAGATTCTTTAGTTGTTTTACTTTCTGAAGAGCGATAGATGTCCTCCTTTCAATTTCCCTCATTGTATCTCCATTATTAGTTAGTAGTGATTCAAGATATTAAAAACTCTCCACCTCTTCCAACTTTTTCCTTATTGATATATATTTCAGCTGCCTTGTTTGTTTTGTCAATTGTCATCAATTTAGTTTTCCTCGCATTAAGATAGAGTTTTTGCTCTTGACTAATCTTACTGACTTACATAATTAGTTTTTACATTCTTTTTTTGTGTTGTGGATAGTAATACTGAAGCCATACTGAAGCCATGGGAGCAGATGGTGGATGGAATGGGAGACCAGCTGACAGATAATGGTGGGTATGGTCACCAATCTATGATTGTAGGCAGATGATCTCAATGTAGGGACAATGGCTACGATCACTAACTAGTACAGTCACTGCCCGGAAGAAAAGTAATGGTAAACTACCTTCTGGAAATATACAAAGAATCTCAAACAGCACTATCCCTAAAATACTTATATTTATTTATCAGGAATTTTTCGCTATTTTCATAAAACATGAAAATCATTGTCTTTCATTAGGTGTTGAATGTATCGTTCTAGTTTCAGAACCACATGGGATAAAGTTTAAGGAGACTGGAAACAACAAAGCTTTCGCAGCGAAGTATTAGGGCAGACCAACTATGATTAGCCTCGTAGAGCTGAAGACAAGACACTTTAGGTGTCATAGTAAGAAAAAATATAAGAGAATAAATGGCACTGAACAACAACAACAACAACACCAACAACAACAAAATAAAATAGTAAGCGATTGACTGTGAAATCCAAACTTTTGCTCCGGTAGGACGAACAACCGGCTAGTCTTCTGATGACAGCGCTTATGAACTGGGCCACGACGAACTATAACTGGTTTCACGGAATGCATGATTTTAAAAATTTGAGAAACAATTCTCTGCACGAACGTGATACAGGGAAAACTTGAAGATGCCTGAAGAGTTTTGAAAAGTAAATATAAATCTTGTTCAGTAAAGATTTCAGTCTTAGGGAAGAACATTATCATTCATGTCTTACAAAAGACTATGAAAAAAAAAATGACTATGACGCTTTTACAACTATGGCAGTAGGTAGCATTTGACCGTTTCATATTCTCACAAGCGGCACTTTGATTGTTATGAAATTTGATATGGAGGTGGATTTCTGCAGTGCCGGTTGTGTCCTGTCATGGCTGGTCGAAATCTGAGCTAGTGTGGGGCGAGCAGGAACGCACGAACGTGTCAAATGAGCAACAGTGTCGTCATTGCTTTCAAGATGGAGGTCAGGTTCTGTGTGCCGAACTGCTGAGCTTAGTGCTATAGCACCAGTGTGAGCTATGAACTTAGCATAGACATGATTCTTCATTATGTCTACTCGGCCAGTGGTGAATTGTGATGGTCTTTGTGTGTTCTAGTTCGGCTTGGCCTTTAGTTACGGAGTTTGTGCCGAGAGGGACGCTGACAAGTATCACATTTGGAATTTATAGTTTCAAAAATGGCGTCCTCACTGAGTGGCTCATCATTATGGACTGATGGGAAGGACTACTGATGAACATTATTTGCGATACTTACTGGTGATGGAGCGTTTATGGGCGCGTCTCGTTCGTGATGAAACCGAGAACCTAATACTGGTACTGAATACTGAAAGGACTATGATTAACCAAATATACAGCTGAGGAAACAGCAGGGACAGACTAAGTGTGAAATGAAACAACTCTCATACGAACAAAAGGATATTCCACGCTGCTGAAATTCATTTGTAAGACCTGACAAAGCGGACAGCTGGATTGGTTGGAGGTCGGGGCCTGAAATTTTGGTGCTCAAATTGACACATAAGAAAATCTCGCTTATCTGGAAGTGCAGTCATGCAAGACGTTTAAGAATTTCACGAGTAAATAAGCAGAAAATGCATCCATAGGAGTTAATTAATTAGTCTAATCCAAGTGCATCATAAGAAGCTATTTAAAAAAACACTCAGCAACTAGACACATAGTTCGTTAGATTCATGATGGATTACAATATCCATGTCCCTTCTCTTTCTCCTCCCCAGCTCTACAAAAGATAATTGCATCCTCAAGCGTCCATATGTAATATAAAAAATAGCTTTTGGAAAACGAAAACTTTTAATTTAATTTGTGGAAAACACCTGCAGGAAACAGACGCAAAAATATATATAGCAGGCAGCAGGTGTGGTAAGTAAACAGCGGAAAGATATGCGCTGTATCACCTCAGCAATTTGTTTAGATAAATGGAAGCTTAAGAAAAGTTTAAATACTTCAGAGACAGCGGGCGGGACAAGCTAAATATGAGGACGAAATACGAACTATCCGAGGAGAGAGAATAATTAATAAATATGTTGGACACTACAAAACTATATACTTCTCCAAGATTATCGCTTTACATAGTAATAAACTTGTGCAAAAGACAGAACCTAACATAAAGTTATGTTCAATGAGTTTTTTTTTAATCCAGCTCCGATAAATAAACCCAGGAACACACCAGAAAATGCACGAATCAGCCCATTCAAAATTCTTCCAGACAAGCCATTTTTTTTGTTGTTTCTTGTTGATTTCGGTGCAACAATTAAGATGCAGAAATGTAGGCTATATTACAACACTGATAACGATCACAACTAGATATAAAAACATTATTACAAACCCGAAAACTTCGTTATGTCTGCTGTGAAACTTCATCAAGCAATTAAAGAAAATACATCTGTTCAAATATGAGAAGTACTATGGCATGGTCAAGCAACTGAGGCGGGGGGAGGGGGGGGAGTCAAGGCAAAAGAAGTGTATAGCTGTAGAAGCGAGAGCGAGACGATTCGTAGCAACATCAGCATACGAACTATGTAAGCAACTGGGCATAAAGGGACAAACAAGAGCAAGGGCATTGAGAAGCCTTTCAGAAACAGCAGAAAAGGCTTCATGCTGGCTGTGGAGTATGCGAAACAAGCATTCCACGCTTGTCGTGGCCAATACCAGTACTCCGTGACTAAATCGGTAAAGACGCACTTCAAAAGTGCAGTGCCAACTCAGTCCCGGGACAAAAAAAGGCAACAACTCACAAGACCTCTGGGAGTCATGACCCGGAGGGGCCCACCCCCCCCCCCTTTTAGAGTGTCAGGAGTTTAATAGGGCCGAAACACTTGTCTGAGGGGGGGGAATGGTGAAAACATTTACAGGCAAACAAATTAGCAGATAACTTTTTGCATAAAATGTGCCATTTTCATATCCATCCAGAGACCAGTAGCATAATGTGGCACTGACTTCAGAAAGTAGAGGATCAAGACACAACAAAATCAGGATGCTCTAATCACACGCAGTGAGTTGGAGCTCGCGATCTTTAAAAGGAAAAGAAATCATGACCATCCGAAGTGCCCAAGGACCAAGGAGTGACAGCAACAAGGGAGCTTTTAGAGTTTTCAGTATTTATTGGAACAACAAGAACGCTTCCTCAGATCTGGAAGGAGGCAAGCATTCTACTACTACTAAAGCCAAGGAAAGACAGTGATGAAAATAGATAGCTGTATGGTACAGATTTACAAAAAGAAAAGAATGAGGAGAGTGGGCAGAAATAAGAAGGGCAGAAAGAAGATGAGTACACAAAATAAGAACATACAACAATCCAATATTTCGGCAAAAGCCTCTTTCAAGAATCACATACAAAAACAACGTAACAGATACAAACACGACAAATGTATAAAAAAATATAGCCCTTAGGCTTTTGGCCTCCTCCTTGTAATAAAGTCCGTTGTGCCACAGAAATTTCTTAGCACTATAAACCATCTGCTAAAGAGCTTTAAGAGGGCAGTTTAAAAGAATCACCCTCATCTATGAGGCTAAACGTTTTCTTTGACATTTTCTTCATATCTCCATCATGTGATGCTTCCAGGCATTTAAGCTGCTTCTTGCTTTTCTGGCTAGACTGGACTAGTGTTTCAAACGCATATCAATCATTTGCATGTCCTTTGCGGAACAGCTTTCTTGGGGCCTCTCGGTTCTAAGCAAGATGCCCTGCTGTCGATGCATTCATTTGCAGGTTATCAACGATGTCTTGCAGCCGCCTTCGCCTATGGTGCGAATCGCATATGATGCGAATTATTATGTACTGTACTTTTCATGTAAGAATTCTCTGCATAGCTAATGTTATCCATGGCCTTTTAGGAGAAGATAAACCGGGGTTCTATAGGTATTTTCCAGCCAGCGATATGCATGGATTTGCTGTATATTTATTGCATGGTGTTAATGGCCAGAGCTGGATTTTGTTTTGTAAGCTGTAGAAGAACATCTTCACCTAACGCCATTCTGTATTGTCCCAAAAACTAAAAGGAGTCGATTATTAAAAAATGTTAAGCAAACGTAAGTCTCTGACAAAGGACTGATGTGTTAATTTAGTGGAATCACCCAAAAAATATACTTCATCAATTAAATTTTATAAAATTCAGCATAGCTTTTTAATAATGCTGGCAACAAGCAGTTGACTATCGATGAAGATTATGTCCTTGCATCAGAAGATTCATTCATTCATCATGTGTTCTGCAGAACAGCGTTGGTGATCATGCTCCTTCATTTTTTGCAGTCCTTGATGTTTCCAATCAGTTCAGATGCTCCTCTTTTCCAGTGTAACTTGGTTCCTCCATTGAAATATTGTTTTTCTCGGCCTTCCTTTCCATCTGTTTCCACGGAGTCTTCTTCTTCTTCGTTCACTTCTACCACCAAAAACCGCACTGTGAACCTACTGAATTCACGCCTGTGGTCCTCGTTAGGTCCCGTGGTCCCCTGTGTGGTCCAAAAAGGACCACACGAGATCCACGAGAGGACCACAAGGGCTTCAGAGTATCACAGTGCTTTAGCCTGTATTCTTGGTGGGTCTCGGAAGGGGGATTGCGTGACACCGTGGTTTTCATTGCACCAGTTTAGTCTAGGGTTGGACTTTCTCACCGGAGGACCTCGACGTGTTTAGGATATCAATGCATCCCCGCTGGGTGAGAGGCGGTAGCCCACCCAGGCCAGAGTTGGACTTTCTCACCGGAAAACCTTGACGTGTTTTGAGATACCTGTGTATCACCGCCGGGTAAGAGGTGGTTGCCCATCCAGTTCAGGGTTGGACCTTCTCACCGGAAAACCTCAGCGTGATTAGGATACGCAAAAATCCCCGCCGGGTGAGAGGTGGTTGCCTATCTAGACTTCCCTGGTCCAGTGTCTCCGACTTCAGCATTTTGTGGTCGTGGCCGCTACCCTTCCTAGTTGTGACCAGGATGGAGCTTTTGTCCAGGAGGACGAATCCTCGCCACTAGTGACTTCTACCCCTGGGTTGAGCCGGTTTAGGCATTATCCCAGTATGGGCGTGTTTGGGACGGGACCGACCTCTAGAGCAGAGGTACTGTGACATGCATAGCCTTCAAGATTCACCCCTGGTATGAGCCGGTTTAGGCAAAATTCACCAGTATGGGTGTTTATCAGGCGTTACCGACCTCTAGAGCGGAGGTGGCATGACTTGTCTAGCCATCAAGTTCCACCCCTGGTGTGTGCCGGTTTAGGCATATTTCACCAGTGTAGGTGTATTTCGGACGTGGGCGGCCTCTAGAGCAGAGGTGCCGTGGTATAGCTCTCGTAGCGATACTACTGGACATACCGGTTAAACTTCACTTTCCACCACCTTTTCCCATCGGCTCCGCACAGCAACCTTTATTTCTTTTCCGCATTTTCTTCCTTAACCGGGAGGAGCTTCACTCCACGCACGGCATTTGAAGAGTCTCCCCAGCAGTGTCTTAACCTCTGGGAAAAGCCGGTTCATGCATTTCACCCGATATGACTGCACTCAGGACGTGGCCGACCTCCAGACCAGAGGTGCCGTGATTGGACTGTTTGCTTCGCTTTATCCTTTCTACCACCTTTTCCGCAGTGATCCTGCGCGGCAACTTCATTTGCAAATTTCTTCATTGGCCGGGAGGAGAACCGCTCCACGCACGGCAGCTGAAGATCTCGCCAACAGCGGCAGATGAGCTACCAAACGTGCGACTCATCTACCCTAAGTGACTGGTTTTCAGGTGCCAGATATTCGCCCTCACCCCTTCTCCTGTCAGTTTAAACAGTTCTGCCACGGGAAGGCCAGGAGCTGGACTTGACTGCCAGAGGCTGTTTGTGGCGCGTTTGCAGTCCTTAGAACCAATCTCTTCACAACTACATTGTTCCTCCATTACTGCTCTTCATTTTCCCAGTCTTTCCAATAAGGCTTTAGCAATGTCACCTTTGTCCATTCTCAGCCTGTCATTTATAGTAGGATATCCAGCAAGTCTATCTGCCACTTCATTATCATGTGCTCCCATATTCCATGGACAGTAAAGCTATGTCAGGCTGCTCACAGTTGATTGGCATAACAGATGAGCCCATTCTTTTCAAAGCAATTTTTTTCTCAATTTTTCGAAGCAAACTCCGTGAATCCGTTCCAGTGACTCCATGAACTATTTCAAGGACAACTAGCAATACCATTGCCAGCAACACAGCCTCAATTTACATTTGTATACTTGATGTTGTGACTTCAAAAGCTCCCAAACCCCATGCCACTACTCTTCCATTGCGGTAGGCAACAAAGCCCCAACCACATCTACTGTTCTGAGACACTGAGCCATTTGTATGTATTACCGTGTTGGAAGACTCACAGTGATGCTGGATGAGATCTTGGACCCAAAGTTCAACTGCCATCTGTGCCCAGTCTCTACATTCGTGGCCCTTTTGTAAAGCAACCTTTGTTAGCTGAGGTCTTTCATGTACCTGTAACCAATCATCACCTTTAGGTACCTCATCCATGTCGTACATTGACATTAATGTATCCTCAGCCATCTAGGATCTGCCTAGTTCGATGTGTCTGCCCGTTATCAACCCCAGCTCATTATGGAGAAGATGGTCCTTCATGCCAGCAACTCTGATGTATGCTTTTACGTGAACACACTTGTGTTTAGACCTCACACTCAGCATACCAAGCAGAAAGCTGAAGGCTGCCACTGACTATCTCTATTGCAACCCAAAGACCACTCTATTTGTCTCATTCTGTACATGCTCTAGTCTGTGCACTGACAGGATGAATAGGCCAAGATCGTATTCCAATGGTGACCTCACCAGCACATGGATCAGTAAGCAGAGCCCTACATATGTTGGCACCAGAAAATGTAACCGCCCCCGCTGCGTTACCTGCCCGGTAGTCTGGGAAACGAAAACAATCACCTTTCCCAAAACTATCCTCACCCTTCATGAGGGATTCACATGCGAGTCCCGTAATGTGATATATGTCATCGTTTGCAAAAGATGCAGGATAACATATATCGGTGAGACTGGCCTCAGATTAGGGGACCACATGCAAAAACATCTGTACGACATCACCCAGCATGCTTCGAAACCAGTCCCAAATCATTTCAATGGCCCCAACCACAGAGGCAAATCTGACTTTCTGGTTACAGCCATCAAACAATGTCACACAGATGACACAAGCCGCCTGGCACTTGAGAACCGCTGCATTCAAAATTATGGGACGCTGGAGCCACATGGGTTAAACTCGCTGTTTAGTTACACGTAACATTCTCTTCAATCATTACAGTACCTCTCCACAAAGTCCACCCCTTCTTACTTTTCAAACTTCCTCACAGCATCACTCTGCTACCCCTCTTCCCCAAGCATCTGTTTCAACTTCTCCTAGCTAGGTCAATATTGCATCACACACTCTCTCTCCCTTCCCCGATTCCCCATCCACCACCCCCAGTTACAACCCACCGACCACGTCACAGGTCTCTATTTAAAGTCTCCACGTTCTACTAAATCCATTCCTGACACGCACCGCCGGACAAGCCACACCTTACAATTTACAGCTAAGTACTCTTTAGAAAAAATTTTTTTTATTTTCTTAATATTTTGCCCCTGACACTTCACAACTGGAACTTCAGATACTACAATTCTGTTATTTAATGAGCACCACAGGATGCTAGCTTTTTCAGGGTTATCACTGCTTTGTCACCCTCACACCAGTCTGTTTCTTATTTGATCCACCCTTATGTGTACCCTTCTCTCTACACCTCCCATGGACATATGTTAATGTATCATCAGCATAGGTCAGCGTTTGCCCCCCACCGTTCTCAAATAACAGTGCAATACCAGAAGAGTATACATTGAATAGTGCAGAAGAAAAGGGAGACCCCTGATGCAGCCCCATAGCAATTGTTCTGGGCCTTGATATCTATGTCCTTATCTCAAATACAACTGATCACCTCAACAGCATTGAAGCCACCAATCAAATCAATTTTCCATCCACCACAAACTCCATCAGAAGTGTCAATAACACTGTATAATTCACTCTTCTGTATGTATCCTCAAGATCAAATGCCATAACTACAGTTTCCTCTCTTCTCTGAAATCCTTTGTATACATCATACGCCAGGATCACTGTGTTATTAGTTGTATCTCTTCCTGGATGATAAATTTCCTGATGTATTCAGTAGTAGCTCGCTGGTCTCTAGAAAGTCTAATAGTTCTTCTTATACCCTTTCTGTGCCACTAAACATCACATAGGACCCACATGGTAGTTTGCCAAGATTTCCTGTCTTCAGCGAGTTTTTCAATTTTATGAAGTGATGTTATGCCCACTGAACTGATCTCTCTTAATAATGTCCTCTCTAGAGTTTCATGTGGTCAGCCTGTTGTGTTCCACTTTATAGCCTGTTTGGGGATCCTGTGATTGTTTCTTCTCAACACATGACCAACATATGTCCATCTTTTTCTGATCACCCATGAGACAAGTTGTTTGCTCATCTGTCTTATCTCTGTGTTGTTCTTGAATTCATTCCACTTTATACCAAGTATTTTCCTTTGGCATTTGTTTCCGAATGAGTCTAATTTGTTGTCTATTTCTTTAATTGTTTTGTAGCTTTCACATGTATAAATGAAGGTGGATATTAGATTTGAAGGTTTTTTTGTCCTTATAACATATGTTCTCAAGATTCTTGAAGGTCAATGCTGCTTTTGCAATTTGAATTCTAACTCCCTTTCTGGTGTCACCATCCTGTGGTTACTGCCGAGATATGCAAACTGGCTGACTTCTTCAACAGCTGTTCTTTCTACATATATTTGTCATTCATGGTTAATGAGAATTTTGTTTATTTTTGTTTTATCTCTGTTAATTTCAAAAGTTATCCAGTATGATTCTCTTGATTAACTATATATTTATATATATATATATATATATATATATAGTAATGTAAGAGAGGCTGGAGTTAAAAGGCAAATTACAGCAAAGATCAGAGGCAGACAAGTGAGATATGTAGGACATTTTCTGAGAAGAGGAAAAGTGGAACACACTGTGGCAACTGGATAAATTGAGCGAAGAAGAGACAGAGGAAGACACAGTGAGAGTTACTGGATGGACTGTCAGTGTGGCTAGGAAGAAAGTCACAGGCAGATCTCATAATCAGGTCTAAAGACAGGGAATTGTGGAGAGAAATGATCACCTATGCCATGCAGCATGGTGCTTGAATTGAATGTTATATTCATTTTTGTATTACCTATTTTTGGCAGGGTATCCAGTGACTGTGCAGCTATTCATAAGGTATTATGCCAGTCTTCAAGCTCTGGTTGTAATCTTCTGCCATCTGCTTTACAGCTTTGTCATCAGCTTCTCTAAAATGTCCATACCGGATGCCATCAGGACAGGGTGACCATTTTTGGCAGACTTAATTGTCTGTCTTATCTCCTCCACTTCCACTGGGCTTTCTAGGATTTGTTTGTACACGCTCTTCAAGATTACCCTGATCCACTTCTTTGATGTATCATTGGAAAAAGGCTCTCCCTTTCTGCTCATCAGATTTCATTACAATACCTTCCTCATCCTTTATGTTAGTACTCACTCATACTCCAGGATTGTTTTCATTCTCCTCTGGTACCTGCCAGAATTTGTGCAAAGTCTTCTCAGTTGTTATTTCTTGTATCAACTCATTTTCTCATCTGCTCATTCAGTTCTTCAGCTGTTACAAGAGGATTTCCTCTAGATCTCTGCCATCTTTGTGTTGCCCTTCACTTGTTTTGCCAAGCTTTTTCTATATGCTGCGTCCATAAAAGTGGTTGAGTTAATCTTGTTCTCTGCTTTCCTCTGCTAAGCTTTCAATCTATCTTTCCTAGAGCCTGCTCATCTGAGCACCCATACTTAAATCCAATCCTTGTCTTTTTATAATTACATTTCCCAATTTTATTAATTCTCACAGTGCAGAGGAGATGATCACTTCCACTATATGCCAGGGCCTCCCAATGCATGCCCAGCAAGGTTTGTGTGGTTACCAGGGTCAGATCTATGTTTGAATACCTCTCTCTCATGTTGCCAGCCACATCATTTTCTTTCTGTTCACCAGATAGGTTCACTCACAAGGTCTTATCTAATGCTGTACCTTGTGAATTTTCCATGATGTTGCCCCAGTTTGTACTTCAAGCATTAAAGTTGCCACAAACCAGCATTCTATCTTCCATTATTTCTTTGCAGTTCAGATAAAAACCTCAGTTATTCTTCATCTGTTAGTGAATTATCTCCAATGTATACATTAATTATATTCCTTCTTATACACCCATTTTTAAACAGATTTCCATCATTGTATTATGACTCAAATTTTCCTCTATTTTATTTTCTCCCATGTTTGTGATTTTCAGTATGTCTATCCTTGTGAAACTACTTTATTCCAAAGTTTACTGCTGATTTAAATCTACTTTTTCGTCTGTATGTCTTGTATAAGACTTATTCTCCTGCCTGACATAAATGATCTTGCCTTTGTCCGTTTCTGACTCCTGCTTTTATTGAAAACCATTTCGGGCCTAAACCTATCCAGCCGTATGAACAATATTTAGTGATACTGACTGCTGCGTTCCTGTCAAACCACTGCATCTGTGCGATTTCATTATCCTTGTTCTCACTAGCTTTTGCCGTCATATTAAGCTATACCAATGTAACCTTCCTACGTGATAACTGCTTCACAGTTAACTATTGTCTTTCAATCACAAAAGTGACGGTGGAGTTAATTAAGTTTTAGAGTAACCGTTCGAGCAAATATACCACAGACCATCATTTCTATGTTGCTCTGATTATCTTTTAAATTGTATCGATATTCTGTTTCATTAACATTAAATTATTTGAATGACGAAGACATGTCTCTTATCCCATTCAATATCTACTGATACGAAAAGCATTATAAATTTTTTTAAAAAACTCAAGCATGTGAGTGGCCTACCTTTTTCATGATACCCGTTTTCCTTTTGCTAAAAGTTGTATAGCGTCTAAGCTTGTTTTCTATGAATTCCATTTTTATTTTAACCCTTCCCTTTGTCTTTTTCCCAGGCTTCAGTCCCGAGCCTGTTGCATTTTGCTGAAATCCATGTCCTTGACTACCTTGGCCAAAAGCTGCCGTATCTGAATCTGAATCATCTTCGTCTAGGCTTGGATCGACTGGTTCGAAAATAAAGTTGTCTGGCCTTGTTTGACTGGTCACATAAATATTACTACCTCCATTCAATCCTGCGATACCCCCATTATTTACTTTGTTCACAGATAGATTTGTTTGGTTCAGGTTTTGCATGGTGTCGAGAAAGGAAACAAGTTTTACAATCCTAAATCCGTTGCCCTCACCATAATGGGAATCTTTCCACGGAGTGATTACCATGAGATGTACCTTGTAAATTCTCATCACATGTCCCTTGAATATTGTTATTCTTTTTTATGATTTAGTGTGACCAGTAGATATGGACGTCTAAGTATTTGACAATGGTCAGTACATCTTGATCAAATCTGTATAAAGCAAAAGATCGTATCTTCACATCTGATTAAAAGTAAGAATAAATTGTATTTCAAATAAAGCATGAATATCACATAAATTAAAATTAAATTCAGTATATTTATCCAATAATATCTTCAATTTCACTTATTAAAATATTTTGACTGATATGCTTTAAATTTGCAGAATTTA